>CM060705.1:1871112-3071112 GCA_030686995.1 Artemisia argyi
GGATAAATGTCTGTTGACGGACGGCATGTTGATAGACTAACCATTTTGGACTATTACAGTTTACGTTTTTCGCATTTCAGGCTGCTTCTACGATAGCCACTCATCATAACCCTTCATAGGGTACATGGATCCAATCTATCATAGCCAATTTTGGGGATATAAGCATTTAGCTGGGATACACCTATTCAATGTATTTATCAATTGTGAGTGCTACCCTTACAACAGTCAGCTATGGAAACTTAGGTGTTTAATATCTTCTATATACGTTGTTCACCATCGAGCTCGCTTCTTATCTAATTGGAAACATGACCAATCTAATCGTGCATAGTGTTGTTACAGCTTTTGTCATGGTAATTTATTCATCTTCAGCTTTCCTAAAATGCGACTTAAGTTGCCACTAAATTCTGCATTTTGACCCACTGTTGGGGTGGGTTGGCAGTTGGCACACATGCCAAATTCAGGACAACTTAGTTACAGCAAGAAGATGTTCCAGACGACATGTCAAAAGCGACACTATCTAGCATTGCCTAACCCAAAAAACTGTTGAGAAGACTTATATCTTTAGGCATTTCAGTAGACCTTAGCACACATCTATACTATATAACTACATTGAAAAATGACTAATGGGTTATGACCTGATTACAACTAAACGAGTCTTATGACCTGATTACAACTAAAAATGACTAATGGGTTATGACCTGATTACCCCATTACCTAACCCGCCTGACCCACTCAGTTTAAGCAAACACTGGAAAGGTGAAGAGATGGATTCACCTGAAAATACTTTGTAGCTAGACTAACATAAGCAACTGATCCTAAAAATCCACCTATATGCAAGCAAACAAGCAATCGCAACACGCTTTAGGAATTTATATATTATTGCCAAATTATAAAATAAGTTTGTAAATTCACACCTCCTGAAGTTCTGGTTACATAAAGTTTGCCCTTTCCTTACATTGAGATATCAGCAATTAATAAGGGGGGGGGGGGGGGGGGGGGGGGGGGGGGTACACGTACACCTATTGAGATATCTATAATCAGACGTGTCGGGGAAAGTGGGAATGGAATAAAAAAAAAAAAAAAGTATGAAAGATGCAGCTCGAACGCAACAAAATAGAGATGCACAAGATGGTGCTCAACAATCAGAACATGATGTTTGTTTTCTTGTAAAGAGCCTTGCAATTACAACAAATGCCCAGACGTGTTTAACTCAATGATAATTATAGCAATAGCAAATATAATAAGGTGTGCTTACATGATGATATTATAATGATCAATTATTTTCAACAATGTGTATAACCAGAGTACTAACAAAAACACAGGATTAGACAGTTAACAGAAGTTTAAAAAATACCAAAAAAGCAGAGTTCTATTTCGGCTATTGGAGATGCTCGATGGAGTGTCAATAAATTCTTAGCAAGCATCAACTGTCCATGGCCACCACACCAAACGCTTCCGAGTTGGGACGAATAGTCATATTCTTTGACAATAACAACAACAGAGAACAACAGGTTTTAACTATCAACTACTAACACTTAATCACTTTAAGCAATTTGTTCCTCTCGATCTCCATTTTCAACTCGATCATCATCAACCGTATCACTACCAGCTTTCAAACGAGAGAGAAGCTATCAATGCAAAAGTGAACATTATTAGAGCAGTGCAACGTGTATAATTTTACACACTAACAACAAACCGGAGTGCATGAGAAAACGACATTTGTGAGCTATCATCATGAGTAGTATTACCTCCGAACAGTGATCCCCAAATGTAATATCTTCGACATGGCCAAGGCTTTCTAAAAGTCCTTTAAACACTTCTTCCTCGAATATCACATACTCCCTCCAATTGATCGAATAATCTAAGTCGACTTCCACTAAAGATGACACATTAAGCAACACAAGCTCCCGCAAAACCAACTCACCTTTTATAGTTAGTGACGATATGTATGGAGCATTGATTTTGATACAATCTATATAATCCTCATATGATGCAGCATCATAGTAGTATTCAGATAACACCAGCTTCTTAACACTCTTTGAAGTAACATCAATCCGCCTATAGCCATAGTGTTCTGATCAGCTCTTTGATATTATTGACCAACATTTCGTCCCTTAACTCATTCAATCGATCCACTCCTTCCATGACCAACTAGACGTTACAAAACGAGAAATGAAATGTTAAAAACAGCAGCAGCTATATCAAAACGCGGAAAACTGAATTATATGTGTTCAATAGAAAAAAGAGGGTTAACCGCTAAATCAAATACATGGGCCCTTACTAAGGTTGCGCCTATCTATAAGTTCATATTTGTCCCAAACACCACCTAAATAATGTTAAACAAATGATAAAAGTAACAATGTTATTATTATTAGGGCATTTCATCGAACACCTGGTGTGCGTACATCAAATAATAACAACAACAAAATGTAACATTCTGATTGGGGCATTTCATCAAACACTTGGTGGGTGTTGATCAAATAATAATAATAATGAACATGAAACTAATAGATTGATAGAAGAAACAAAGGTAGATGATACGTACCAAAAGCAGGAACTAACTAGTGAGTGTTGTGTTTGGTTGGAAATGTTTTGTACATAGGAATATAGGATAGGCTCTATTCCCATTGGGCCCGATTTTTAGCCCACTTCAATGGCCCGGTTTATTGTTGTAAATGTTATGGTACTTGTATTATGCAATGTTTTAAAACCCGGTTGAAGTGATCGGTTTTTCTCTTGTTATAGACCGAGATCTAACCAATGGGTTTTATTCGACCCAGGTTGACACGGTTTAATAAATCTGCCTTTTTGAAAAAATAAATTTTCAAAACTTTCTTTTACCCTATAAGTCGGTAAATTTGTCAGAATTTGCAACACAACACAGGTAGTTGTGTATGTGTTAATATGTATAGTTTTAAAGCAAGACTACTTAACAAGAGTTTGCAATATCAATAATTTGAATAATAATTATAATTAACAATTCTTAGGTTTAGATGATTTATGAAGGCATGAAGTTTACACGACTTGATTTGGTCACTGAGATCTGTCGTGCATTGTAATTGGATAATTTCAAACAACCATACCTGGAGTTGAAAAATGTGTCCATGAGTATGCATGTTATCAACTTTTTTGAGTCGTTCTTAGAAAAAAATGTGGCGAGTAATTGACCTATTTTAAGTTTTGTATGTGGAAATGATAACCGACAACTCCACGGAATCAATTATAAAACCGTGACTTTGATGAATGTTAAACAAAAGTTTTAGCAAAAAATAAATAAATAAATAAATAAAGTTCTTTTTGGCAAGCATCAACTGTCCATGGTCACCACACCAAACGCTTCCGAGTTGGGACGAATAGTCATATTCTTTAACAACATATAACAACCAGTTTTACCTATCAAGTAACAATTAAATCACTTTAGGCAATTTGTTCCTCTCGGTCTCCTTTTTTCAACTCGATCATCATCAGACGTATCACTACCAGCTTACAAACGGCAGATAAGCTATCAATGCAAAAGTGAACACTATTAGAGCAGTGCAACGTGTATAATTTTACACACAAACAACAAACCTCAGTGTGTGAAAAAAAGACATTCACAAGTAATACTACCTCCAAAGAGTGATCTCCAAATGTAACAACTTTGACATAGCCAAGGCTTTCTAATAGTTCCCCAGCAACCTAAAGGTTGTGGGTTCAAGTCTCGCTAGAGGCATTTGTGAGATAGGTGGTATAGGTAAAAATAAATAAATTAAAAAAAAGTTAGTAAAAAAACCAACTTAATTGTAGTTGATTTGAATTTTTTTTTTTTTTTTTTTTTTTTTTTTTTTTTTTTTGCCCGTCAAACAATAGATGTAGTTTTAGTTTATAGAAACATGGGGAAAAAACTAAAATAAGAAGAATGAACAGGATTTTTAACCACACATTTCAAATAAGAGGGAGAATGTTAAAAAAGGTGGATGAAGAGACATATGACTTTAGCATGAATCGAACTCATGACCTTCTATATGATAGAATGAGCCTTTGCCATCTCCCCCAACATCCCCAAAGACTTAATTGTGGTTTTGAATATACGAGAAAGGCCACGAACGCCGCATTGCGGGCTCGCCTGTTTATTTTGCGACGTTTTGGGCCTGTTTTTCTTGTCGAGATGATTATCTATAAATAAGGTAGAGTAGAATACTTTGGCAGCTGTAATAAAACTTGGAAATTCATATCTTCTATAAAGTGATTATACAACTCACCTGTCTTCAATTTTTACATATCGCCTCTTTGCTAAATCCCGTTGGAAACAAACCATCTTCAAGCTAATGACCAATTCGTTAGCATTCGTGTTACAATGCCGACAGTGACATGAAATGGAGGTGGCCAACTCTAGCTGTTGGTGGCAGTGTAGTATCTGTTGTTGCAGGCTGCTCGTGAAAGTGCTAGTGACCTACGACGATAACAGTGTTAGTCACTCACTAATACTATAACCTAAAACATATAGCTTTTTCTAAATGTATGTATATTAACATTCGAAACTAGCTCTGCATAACCGGTGAATACGCTTTCTGCGAACATGAAAGGATCTGTTGAATAAGCTCACCTGACAAACTGCTAAATCTGTCTTCATTTATAATCTCCCTTTTGTCTGCTACACTTTGTTATCATTGATTCTGCAATTCACAATCTTACTTCAGGTCACAACGAATGGTTCCATTTACAGAATTTATGAAATCAAATATTTGTAACAAAATATGACTTAATGAGCATATATATACAGGGGTGTTTGTGTTTAGCTTATTTAGTGGGTTTATGTGTATTTGGAATAGCTGATAAGACCATCTTTTCTATTGGTTGTTAAAGGCAACTCTGCTTTATAAAATAAATAGAAGGTAGTTAAGTTATCAAGTGGCTCATGGACATACTCGTATACCTGTTATATCCGTATTCCGTAATTGCGCTTCGATCTTTTCTGCTATATTTAGCTCCCACCGGTCTTTTTCCTACGATAAAATTTTTTTCGTTAATTCAAGTATTTATCATCACAAAGTTTTCAAGCTAAATATTGTTGCATGCTTTTCTGTTTCTTTAAGAAAAGGCAGAAAAAAAACTGGACTTTCAAACCCAAAAGGGATCCACCTTCGTCTATTTTGAACGTGAATGACGAATTTAGTTTTCAACTGATTTAACCGCCGTCACTCTTGAAGCACTTGTTGCTCAGTTAACTGTAACACCCCCAATTCATGGATGCAGTGGAATTCGAACTGGGTGTTACTCGACGGCACAATAGTCACAATAATAGAAAACGAACTCTAATTGAGTCGTTTTAAAAGGTTTATCATTCAAATTATATAAATATCAGAGATTACAAAATGAGGTCCCAGATGGTTCCATGTTTACAATTTACATTAAATGAGTTTTTGAATGATAATAAAATTTATAGCCCTCTTGAATATCCGTGCCCTTCCGTGCCATCCTTGATCATCATGGACCTGAAATACATGCTTAAGAGGTCAACACAAAAGTTGAGTGATATTCATAGAGTTTGTTTAATGGTTGAACACAATATGTTGGTAGTATGAGTTAATTAGAATCATACTCATGGTTGGAAAACAAAACAGGTAGGCTACGTTATTATACGCCCATAAAATGTATTATACACTAAGCTTATGACACCAAAACGTTAACGGGTACCAATATCAATCGGCGGAGTTATCCCGGTAGGTACTTTGCTAACATACCTAAATCTCAAATATTAGTGCATTTGTTTGAACTTAGTCAACACAAATAGGATTCGTCAATCCCAATAGGCCTATTCACAATATTCGCGCTCACTATTACTAGTGATTAAATGGTTCATAATAAGGGATATTGGTTTTAGCAAGGATAGTACTTAGTGATAATAAAACAATCAGGCAAGCATACAATTGAAAAGCATTGTGTTCGGTTGAAAAATAATAGCATGTATTCCCCCCAAGGGTTTGTAAAACAATTAAGTAATGGAAAGTGGGGCTATGAACTCACCGTGAGTTGGATGATGTATAATGAGAATGATGGATATGCCGTGAGAACTTCTACGAGCAACCTAGAATAATTGTTGCAACTTAGGTTTGGAATAATGTCTAAGAATACGAATAATTGCCTATATATGTCTTGTAATTAGTCCATGATGTGGTACAAAATATAGTGTAAGTCTTTGAAATGAAATGTTTCATGAAACATGTATAGTTTATATATCGTTTACTACCGTTCGGGCCAACATAATTCAGAAGTCATGTAGTAAACGTTCGAGGAGCCAGGACACTTTAATTCGTAAATCCACAACTCATCTCGACGGCTTACTTAATGAACTCCTCACACGAGGCTCCCTACTATTGTAGTAGTTGATAAATATATATATATATATATATATATATATATATATATATATATATATATATATATATATATATATATATATATATATATATATAAGTTTTGATCCGAAAAGTTACATGTCCAATATTTGAATAAACTTAGGAAAGTTTATTTTTACATGAAGATTGTTATTAGGGTGAGTTTCTTAAGTCTTGTATGACAATTACTTGTAAGATCTCATGGTTCTTTAGATAAAATAGATCCAAATTGTATGTTTAAGTTATCGCCAACTCTTTAGTTCATGTTTCGCCTAAGTGAGTTTATATGGTCATTTAGTCATGGCCTTGCCATGACCTTTGGTCATTGTTCCATGGTCTTGAGACTCAACCTTAGCTCTAGCCATGGTTGTGGTCTTGAATCTAGGTCATTAGACCTCTTGTTCTTTTTAAACAATAACAATTATATAGTGACTTATATATATAAAATAGCTGTTAAGAAACTGAAGAAAATCTCATTCGTTATTGGTTTTCTGGAGACGTGCTCCTGAGTTTTTGAAGAAAACATGATTCCGGACAACTTTCATGTTTTAACTTTTTCATGAAACGGACCAGAAGGGCCTCTTTTTGCGTGTTTTATGTTCTGTCACAGAAGGTATTTAGGCAGTTTTGCCGTAAAGTTTTGGTAACTTCAAATGGTCATAACTTTTGACTCGTGTACTCGTTTTAGGTGGTTCAAATTGCTATGTTTTCCTTGTTAAGTCCTCTACTACAATATGTAATTGTTCAATATCATTTATATACTGTTTTGGTCAGATTTTACCAAGAAAGTCACTAGTTTACTTGTTTAAATAACTTAACTTAACAATCATTTACAATAACTTGTTTTACTCATTTTTATACATCATGGACATGATCACAAGACAAAATATAGCATGAATGATATGTAAATAACATGAATATGATATTTAACAAGAAGTATGTTAGGGTTTTGCTTACAACTTTTGGCTTTCAATTAAGAAAGGAAGTTAACATGTAAGGTAAGGACTTTGATAGACTTAAGCTTCACCCTACTTCACTTCAAGCAATCTTTCTACACTTGTATTCTTGAAAGAGAGATGATGAAAGTTGAGGTGACTTGAGTAGATTCAAACTCAAGAGAAATCACCAAAGTTTCTAGGGTTTGGAAGTAGTTTGATGAATCAAAACCAAACTAGAGTTTCTATGTTGAAGAAGTACTTGAATCTTGCTTGTAACTAGGAGTGAATTAGCTAAGTGTTATGGTGTTTGTGTGTGTGATTGTGGCGTACAAAGGAGGGGGAGGAGGTTATATATGAGCTTGAGGAGGTTACAAGATTAGGATATTTTCCTAAACTTGGTGACCAAGTTTAACACATGTAATGATCTAAGAGCTCTATGCATGAGATCAAGCCACAAGGGTGGTGAATCCCCCCCCCCCCCCTATAGGCGGTTCATGAGGCTAGGGAGGGTGAGGTGTGCCTTGGATGATATTATCCTAGATATTGTGTTAGTTTTGACTCCGGGAAATGCTAACCGTAAATGATTAAGCCTCAAAACGTAAAACCGGGTATCGTATAAATATGGAACTTGAAAGTATTGTTAAACATGTCATTATACTCCATAATAAAATATAAAATGAGTGGTAGGTTCCATTGGGGTGCTAAAACCCTGCTAAAACTGGAAACACGGGTCTAAAACGCGTAATACGTAAAACGTACGAATATTGTGTAAAATTGAGAAAAGTAAAATGTTACTTTTCTAATACGATAGTAATGATTTAAAATGACTTATAATGTCTAGACTGGGCTCAGTCTAGTGTCGGTTGGTAATTAATGTCTTTTAAACATAAAACCGTAAGCCTAAAAATCAAGGAATGATTTTTGGTCAAAGGAGGAGGGAAAAATATGTTGACTTTTTCCAAAAATGTGAAAACTCAAATCGTCTTAGAAACGCGGTGCAGGTATAGGCTAAGGTTACGGCTGAGTAAAAGTGCTTAAAAACGAAAATTCCAGTTTTTCACGGCCGATGTTTATTTGTTCACGTTTTTATCAGTCATGATTAATTCTCAAATAAATCATGAGTGTATCAAACATTTTTCTGATACGAGGAAAATTAACGCGGTCGAGTTTCGTTGTGCGTAGAATTTTTGAATGACGCTTTACCCTAAAACGTGTAATTCCTTAATAACTTTTGCGAAAATGATCTGATTAGTGTCAAACTTTTAATTTGCCATGGAAATGATTTATCACACGAGAATATGAAATAAAAATCAAATTTCGGGAAAATGAATAGTAAAAGTGAATAGTAAAAATGAATAGTGAAATTTTTCGGGAATAGTAATTAACCTGAAATTGCGAATTGTTACATTAACTGATACTCTCTTGTCAACCTCTGCAAATGCCACTGATTTCTTAGGTATGCGTATGTTTTATATAGAGGCAACTGAACTGAGGTGAAGTGAATCTTGTATTTTAGTATTTATTATATAAAGGCAAAAAAAATAAAGCAGACTAACCATATCATAATCGTCGGTATTTTGCTGGTTTTTGTTGGCATGACTCTTTCATGAGCCAACTCTCCATGTCGTTCACAATTGGTCAATGTTTCATTTGATTCCGTATACCAAGGGCCTGACAGAATGGCCTGTGCGTGATGAAACTATCACGGCTGCAAAATAACTACAGTAAGTTGGATGACACCAATCAGAAAACATAAGAAACACTACCATTTCAATATGAATATTCCAAAGTGATTTAGGTGTTCCACTTAGCAAGTTTATATACCACTACCAAATGGCTTAGTAACCTACATACCTATCAACCAGCTTACGCACAACACCCTCCTGCTTATAATATCCCGTGTTAGCCAAATCTTTACATGTCACCTTCCTGTGAGAGCATGCACTGCACTTGGAAGTCAACTAAAGCTTCACATATGCAGGGGTTGGTACTTTTATCCGACAGTTTCTTACGTTGGGGTCTTTAGCCTCAAGAACTTTTTCTTTTTCCTGAGAATCAATCCAATGCTGAAATGCTCAAACAGTAGTGGCAAAATAATGAGAGAAAACAACATTTCAGTGGTGAGTTGGGTAACAAAATTGATGCCACAGGTTTGTTGATGATACCTTATTAACTATAGGGCTGTAAACAATATAAATTGTCATCCGAAACTTTTCCAAAATTGGATCCTTCAAAACACAGCCTATGCATAACACATAAAAAAAAATCATAAATCAAGCCAGATTTAAATTTCATCCAATCATCATCTTGCTCAAAAGTATTGTTCTACATTTTAAAATGTAATAATCTATGTTCACATAGCATTCCCAATACCCTTAAACGTCTTAAATTTCGTCAAGGTATAACATCAACAACAAATCTCCAACAATTTTTAAAGGAAAAGACTTCGCAACATCTAAACGCTTATTAATTCAAAATTTGAACTGACCCTTTACTAAAAGAAAGAGAAAGACTTAGTTCTTATGTTTGGTTTACATGATATGCCACTATGTCGTAGTATAGTTACCATATTTTAAACCGACACTATACATTGGCTCAGAAAACCTATACACTAATAACCTTTTCTCGTCGACTCTGTCCTTTGGACTGTTCTGGAAAAAACAAATAAGGAGTAATGAGCTACGAAAAGCAAAAATCATGTCGAGGCAAAATATGTTACATTGAGATAAATTTGTCACTCATGCTTTACGTCTATGTGAGCCTGAGCATATTGTCCCAACCTTTTGAGCTGTTTTACGCTGGGTTGTTGGCCTAACTGGGACATCCAAAGTTCTATAACCCTTCGTTTGTCTGCAAATGAACAGACACACGCGTGTATATTAAGTTAGATCATGTCGACTAAGTATTATTACAATTGACATGCGTAGGCACATTATGCATTACGAATACATACCATGTGACACTTTAAAAACTGATATATTGTGTTTGGATACAATTATAAGCTAATAAGACTTTCCTCTAATAAGACTTTCTTCTAATGCATAATGCGCCTATCTCAATGTAACTTTACTAAAAGCAACCGTTGACTGAAAGAACCCGTCGTACCTGATCTGTAACATCAGTTTTTTGTCTGATCAATTGTAACTCTGTTCTGTTGCTTTTCCTGTTCTATATTATTGTATCGCTAAGTGCGGACATTCTGTATTACTGGTGGCGCTACTACCAGTTGATTATACCTGTAAAGTTATTGCAAGTTAGCCATCCTTTTTTTAGGATCTAAATGAATATCGACTAGTAATGTGAATATTATTCACGGCGTTTGCCTATTAGCTTTGAGGCTACATAAAATATCAACGTATTGGAGTTTGTTGCATATGTTTTATATTATTGACGACTTACATGCTTAGTATATAGTCTGTTTCCCGGGTTTAGATAGTAGCAAGTTGCAGGCGTGCTGGAGAATTGTAAATCTACATATGTTGCAACATTTATTAGAAACAGGTTTCCTTAGCTGGCTTAGATACAGGTGTGTAATAATAACATTACCTCCATAAGTTTTAACCCAGCAAGAACTGACCGGCATGACAGTTGGCTTTGCTTCTTTTTTTATACGCGTCTGTGTCGAAGGTTCTAGCATTTTCGTTCCATAGAGTTAATCTGACAGTATCACCTCTGTACGAAAAAAAAGATTTTTCAGTTAGTTGTTGGTGGCAGATAGGGGAAATAACAGGACTTACTGGTTGAAAAGCGCGTTTGTCACCTGCAACTTGTGTTCACATTATGGGAAAAACGACTAATAACTAATTAAATTTCTCCCACAAAAATCTGCAGATAAAAATTGAGCACCAATAAGCAGTTATATGTAAACAGACCATGTAAAAATTCAAACATAAGCAAATAAGGTGTCGTTCTAATAAATTATGACAGATTACACTCGTTACCACACCAATAAGCTCTGATGTTATTGTGTTGAAAAACTACAATAACCAAGTAAGTTGTCTAAATAAGCTTATTTACACACCCCATTCGTATTACCTGCGAAAGAATAATCCCAATTTAATCTCTGATAATCCCGGTTCCAAGAGTAGAGGCAAGAAAGTGACCATGATAAGACAAGAGTCGACCACCACCTAACACCAAAAGTTATGGTATCCGAGCAATCCTGTCAATGCACCCAAACACTCCCTTAACTAAACTCATTCATAAATATACTAATGTCTTAAATTTTTACAATCGAAAGTAAAAAAAAGATTAGATTTTTACTTGTTTGCATTTGAGTCTTGAAACATTTATTCAAACAAAATTTGAGTTAGTTCTAACTCAAAGCTTCCAGTACCTAAATTAATATTCGTCATTATAAGAATAGCATTCCAAGGGCGTATATAGGATTGACAAACCTGTTAACGTGCTTCGATTCCCATAGGCTGTAAGACAGCCTAAAGCTATTATCGCTCTAACTATTTTTCACAAATGTGGTGCAATAAAAGATTGGGATCAGTTATGTACATGGTGATTAGATCATAGAAGTATCTGAATTCCTTCATGGTTGCAAAGAAATCCGGTTGCATAGCAGGGATTTATGCTATGCCATCCAGTCATTACCTTACCAAGTTAGGATTGGAACATCTTTCCAAAATTTCAACAATCATCACAACCCGAAAAACTTTGTTAAAAAACAATTTTACTTATACAATCCATGAATAACCGATTCCACACTACGCACGGCATGGCTACAAAGCAACTGAGTTGCCATGCCATGATTTGTCTACCCCCGGCTGCAAACACGTTACCGTGATGCCCTGCCATGATAGGGGCGCATAAGGCTAATTAGAACAACCTCAGCATAACTGAAGGCAAAACTTTAGTGTAGCGTCGTCAACCACCCGACTTGGCTGCAATCACATTGTTGGTGTGACTGCCTAGCCAATATATGGATTTTGCTGAGGCACACATAGTAAGAAATAAATGGTCACCAATACATCTACAACGAACCAATAACCAACCACAGGGAATAACGAAAACCCAAAAATTACGGTTTTCAATGAATCATTTTAAATTATCAATCAGCAGGCAATCGGAAACTAAACCCCATATAAATCAAAAGCCCTAAATCCAAACGACCACAAAACCCTATATAAATGAAAAGGCCCAAACTTGCATACATGAACCCAAAAATTAGGGTTTTCAATATACCCTGTATAAATCAGCAGCCAATCGGCCAGTAAACCATGTATAAATCAAAAGCCCCAAAAATTAGGGTTTTCAATAAATCATTTAATTAACAATAATTCTTACCACCGGAATCATGCATCAGAAGCCAATCGGCCACTAAACCCTGTATAAATCAAAAGCCCCAAAGTTGCACACATCGATCCAAAAGATATTGGTGCATATCAAAGAGACAGCTTTCAGCCCCATATAATAACTAAGGCGATGAGCTGCTTCTAGGTTTCTTGATCTGGATCATATAGCAAATATGTATGATTGTTATTGGGTCATACTGTAGCTGGATTGGAGCAAAATAGGGCCGAGAAGTTGCCCAATATGGCCCGTGTTTTTTGGCGGGAAAGCGTTACAGGAAGCTACAGTGGACACGCAAGGCAAAACGGTGCCGTTTACTATACGATTTAATAATATGTATAATTAAACATGAAAATAACTTGGATATGTAAAAGGACCACAACACAAATAAATCAGATCATATGTTAACTGTATACGTTGTTCATAGTACAAGTGGTATTTTTATTATGAGCATGGTACATTGTCATTATTATATAGACTTACATTTTAGAAATTTTGGTAAGTTTCAATGCACGTAAAATATGAGAATGAAATTTTGGACACATCACATTTCATATTCTCACACTTTGATTCATGGTTCTATATATAAGGTCATTTTTAATTTGTTATTTTATATTTCATTCAACTTTTGGCTCAAATTTAACATGTGAGGTCATGCTTAATTAGTTTCTTCATGGTTCATTTATATATCATTCAACTTTTGCTTCAACTGCATCACAGATATTAAAATAAAATAAATAAAATTAAAAATTAAAAAAAAAAAAAAAAAAAAAAAAAACACTCAAAGTTTGAATTTTTTAAGGTTGAGATTTGCAGGACACTGATTAAGGGTGTTGTCGATAAAAGAAATGTAATCATGGAGATGAGTACCATCAATTCCAAAATATCTGCCGTCATCGTGATCATATGAGAAAATGAGATGAGGAAGTTGAGTCCAAAGATTTTTCCATTGTTTTGAGATGGTAGTCGTTATTCTGATGAGGTCTTTGGTAGTGCAGTCCAAGCGAGACATGATATTATTGACTAAGAATTTGTCATTTAACTCATTCAATCGATCTACTCCTTCCATGACCAACTAGACGTTACAAAACGAGAAATGAAATGTTAGAAACAACAGCAGCTATATGAAAAATCTCAAGTTTAAATTTTTTGAGGTTGAGATAAAAAAAGCAGAGTTCTGTTTCGGTTATCGGAGATGATCAATGGAGTGTCAACAACTTCTTAGCAAGCATCAACTGTCCATGGCCACCACACCAAACGCTTCCGAGTTAGGACCAATAGTCATATTCTTTAACAACAGAGAACAACCAGTTTTAACTATCAAGTAACAGTTAAATCACTTTAGGCAATTTGTTCCTCTCGGTCTCCCTTTTTCAACTCGATCATCATCAGACGTATCACTTCCGGCTTCCAAATGGCAGATAAGCTATCAATGCAAAAGTGAACACTATTAGAGCAGTGCAACGTGTATAATTTTACACACAAACAACAAACCTCAGTGTGTGAAAAAAAGACATTCATAAGTAATATTACCTCCAAAGAGTGATCTCCAAATGTAACATCTTCGACATAGCCAAGGCTTTCTAATAGTTTCCCAGCAACCTAAAGGTTGTGGGTTCAAGTCTCGCTAGAGCATTTGTGAGATAGGTGGTATAGGTAAAAATAAATAAATTAAAAAAAAAAGTTAGTAAAAAACCAACTTAATTGTAGTTGATTTTTTTTTTCATCGTCAAACAATAGATGTAGTTTTAGTTTATAGAAACATGGGAAAAAAAAACTAAAATAAGAAGAATGAAAAGGATTTTTAACCACATATTTCAAATAAGAGGGAGAATGTTAAAAAATGTGGATGAAGAGACATATGACTTTAGCATGAATCGAACTCATGACTTTCTATAAGATGGAATGAGCCTTTGCCATCTCCCCCAACATCCCCAATGACTTAATTGCGGTTTTAAATATATTAAACATGAAAATAACTTGGATATGTAAAAGGACCACAACACAAATAAATCAGATCATATGTAAACCGTATACGTTGTTCATAGTACAAGCGGTATTTTATTGTCATTATTATATAGACTTACATTTAGAAATTTTGGTAAGTTTCAATGCATGTAAAATATTAGAATGAAATTTTGGACACTATAACATTTCATATTCTCACGAATTCAACCTCACTTTGATTCATGGTTCCATATATAAGGTCATTTTTAATTTGTTAATTGTTACGGAGTATTTTATATTTCATTCAACTTTTGTCTCAAATTTAACATGTGAGGTCATGCTTAATTAGTTTCTTCATGGTTAATTTATATATCATTCAACTTTTGCTTCAACTGCAACACGAATATTTAAGGAAAAAAAAAAAAAAAATCCCTCAAAGTTCGGTATTATAACAACACATCACATGTATCAAGTTTAAGTTATAATTTACAAATATTTAATATCTTATAGACATACTTATTCAAAAAAGTAGTTGACTATCCTAAGAGCACAAGTTAGCTACATGTAAGGAACATAAGTAACTTTGTTACTAAATATAAGATCAACTGTGCGTTTAAAAAATTTTGGTACATAAATAGTTTTAGGCCTAACAAGTCATTGGGTTCTACTTAGGCCTGATTTTGAGCCCAGTTCGACAGCCCAATTTATTATTGTAACGTTTATGATACACGTATTGTATGTTCTAATTTAAGCAAAGCGAAGTTTAGGTACTCTAAATGTAACGTTTCTTGATGAGCTAGTAAAACACACGTACTGAAAACAAATTTAAATAAGGAGCTAGATAGTGAAAGTTATACTCGTACTTGATATGAACTCAAAAATTTATTAGTGATCCAACAAAAGTATATAAAGAACGAGTCTTAAACTTCACTACCCGATCTAACCTGACTGTATATAGTATCAATGGAGTAGAAGCCGTTGAGAGCCATTTGAGGAGTATCTGCTTGTCAACTGTCAAGTACAACTCGTGACCCGTTTGAGTTCCAACTCACGACCGTTTGATATCCAAGTGTCTTAATGAATTACCAAGACATGAGATCATACCAAAATTGCCTAATGCGTATCCAAGAAATGCTTTTGGAAAGCAACTAGAAATAGGGCGAAAACTATTTGTTATCTAAGAATATACCTCTAACCTAGACGTGTTCCAGATATGAATGGATATAAACATATAAACAATATGACAACAAAAACACAAAAAAGTATGACAGCAAGCTACATACAGGTCAAAAACAATATATCGTCATAGAAACATGTCTGCCAAATATCTATAGTCGAAATCCATTATGTCCAACAACAACATTTTAACATCATCATTAAGCTCTTCCAACCACTATCCACCCATTAATGAAGCATTTTTATACTTTTCTATTCCCGTTTTTATCATGCATAGAACCCCGTTCTAGTATTCCTGAGATTTCATTGAGAGCTATATGAAGAAATAAGTGATATAGTTTCATTCGTAAATCTGAGTATTGACGATGATATTTAAATGATGTATTGCCACAGGATGCAACAATAAATAAGTGATATAGTTACAAGATCTGTTACTAGTAAATTTCTTTTTCTCATTAACTCAGTTCACAAACCACAAGATTAAACAGGAAACAAAAGTTGGAAATTTTATCAAATTCTAGCAGAGTTCTTTTTCGGCTATTGGAGATGCTCGATGGAGTGTCAACTTCTTAGCACACCAAACGATTAAGTTAGGACCAGGGGCGAAGCTTGGAAATTTCGAGTGGGGGGTCGGGATCTAAATTTTTTTTTTCCTAACACTATGGGGGGTCGAAACCGAATTAAATTGGGGGGGGGGCGAAACCGAAAATACCGAAATTTTTCTACACGAAAACTATATACCCCTACATCGCAAAAAAAATTTCGGGGGGTCGGCCGGTACCCCCCCCCCCCCCCGGCCCCTTAGAAGCTGCGCCCCTGGTTAGGACGAATAGTCATGTTCTTTAACAGTAGACAACAACCAGTTTTAAGCTATCAACAACTTAATCACTTTCAACAAAGTGTTACCTTCAATCTCCATTTTCAGCTTGATCACCATTAGACGTATCTCCACGAGCTTTTAAACGAGAGTAAAGCTACCAATGCAAAAGTGAACATTATTAGAGTAGTGCAATGTGTATAATTTTACACAGAAACAACAAACTTGAATGTATGAAAAAAAAGACTTTCATAAGTAATATTACCTCCGAACAGCGATCCCCAAATGTAATATCTTCAACATGGCCAAGGCTTTTTAAAAGTCCTCCAGATACTTCTTTACGTATTTCTTCTTCAGATATTTCTTCTTCGAATATCCAAGGCTCGCTCCAGTTGATCAAATAATCTAAGTGAGCTTTGTCCAAAGACGACACATTAAGCAACACAAGCTTCTGCAAAACCAACTCATCTTTTATTGTTAGAGACGATATGTAAGGAGCATTGATTTTGACGCATTCTATATAACCCTCATCATATGTACAGTAATCATAATTAGGGTTGTATTCAGAGAACACGAGCTTCTTAACACTCTTTGATGTAACATCAATCCGCCTATAACCATAGCAATCGTTCAACTCCAAAGATTCCAAGCAAGGACTTCCGGATAATATCTTGTCAATCATATCTTCATTCAAAGTCACAAAAGATAAACACAAACACTTAAGTCTTTCCCAACTAATCGCACCATTAGGAGGATTTAACACACACCAAGACAACTTCACACGATTAAAACAAAAATTGTTGAAAAACAACTCATCATCAAAGGTAAACGAATGCGATAACAGTAAATCAACCTCTTCAACATTACGACTAATAGCATAACGAATCCAACTATTTGCTTGCGGTTTGAACTCAGAACTAAGCAAACTACTGCGAAAGATCTCAAGTTTAAATTTTTTGAGGTTGAGATTTGTAGGACACAGATTAATTAGGGCGTCATCAAGTTCTGAGAAAATGAGATGAGGAAGTTGAGTCCAGAGGTTTTTCCATCGTTTTGAGATGGTAGCCGTTGTTCTGATCAGCTTTTTAGTAGTGCAGTCCAAGCGAGACATGATATTATTGACTAAGAATTCATCACTTAACTCATTCAATCGATCTACTCCTTCCATGACCAACTAGACCTTCAAAACGAGAAATGAAATGTTAGAAGCAACAAATCGCGGGAAAACTGAATAATAATAAGAAGAAGATAAAAGTCTAATCTCCTTAAAACACTTGGTATTTCATCAGATAAATATTGATAATGAACATGAAACTAATAAATTGATGAAGAAATAGAAAATAAGCATGAACGTACCAAAAGCAGAAGGAACTGGAAGTTACTAATACTAAGGTTGGTTTTTAATTGGTTTGGATGAACAAATGCTTATTATTTAAAGTGTGAAATGGTATGGGAAAAGTCGACACAAATGCATGGAATTTGTTTCGTTTGTTGACCAATTAATGACTTAATTACCCAACTTTTTAAGTATTAATGATAGAAGATTCCTAGTTCCTTATTTTCCATAACATTATGAGCCACTTTTTTCGATGTTACACTTGAAAACATAGCACATGCGTAAATTGCCCAACTTTAAATGATGTGTTCTTAGTGGATGTTTGACATTGCTTATTTAAAACACTTTTTACTTAAAAATAAGTAGAAAAGTTGTTTTCATAAGCAAGTAAGGAGCGTTTATTTCATATTACTTATTTTGACATTAGGGAAGTTAAGCACACAAAAATGTGTATTTTTTTGCGGGTTTTTATGTCTTTTTCTGTGGGTCCTGTCACTCTTTAATAAATGCATATGAATGAATATTTAATTACATTATTGTTTTTTCTAGTCTTATTACATCTTTTAAAAATTAAGCATATTAAACATTGTTTCAAAAAAGACTTACTTTTAACTTTTTAAGTACTTATTTTAAAGCATAAGCAAAAGCCAGAAAAATATGTGATCCCAAACACCACAAGACTCAGAGAACGGACCCAGAATTTTTAAAAGGGTGTTGCACAAAAAATTTGTTGGCTAACTAAATTTATTGGAGGTTGCATGTACCACAAAACAACCGTTTTTTAAAAATTTTACACTTCGTGACCTAAAATCGGGTGTACCTCATGTCACACCTGACACCAATGTATGTCCGTCCATGCCACAAGTATTAAAAATAAATAAATAGAATTTTAGAATATATCTCGTATGAAGATAATGGCTAGCAAACCCGTAAGCTTCTCTTCATAATCTCTTTGCCTGACCAAAATGATAGTGAAATTGAAAATGTTCAGATAAAGTTAAAGGTTCAACAACATTACTTTTCGTCACACGATTTTTTGATAAAATATCTCAAATTCCGGTATTATTTACCAACAAATCACATGTATCAGGTTTTAAGTTATAGTTTATAGATATACTGTAATATTTTATAGCCACACTTATTCAAATAGCTAATATTGTGACCATAAGAGGCAAGGAATCATAACGCCCCAACGCCGTTTCGTCCTAACTGGCTCACTTTTCGTCCTACGTGGCTGCGTTGCCTCTGCGTTACCATACCATGTCGTCCTGCGTTGGGGCTGCGTTACCAACGCCGTTGGTACAATAACTCACGTTAAAATGCAAAGCTTGTATTTTTTATTTCTTTTTTGTTTTGTTTTTGGGATTAAATTAGTTGTTTTTGGTGTTTTGATGTGTTTTGAGAGTGTGTGTTGTTTTGGTGTGTGTCGAGAGAGAGTGTGTGTACAGGTGTGTGTGTTTTTTGTGAGAAAGAAGAAGATAAGGATGTGTTGGTTACTAAAAAATAGGATTATACACATGAGGGGTTTTTTTTTTTTTTTTATTTTTTTTTATTTTTTTTTATTATTATTATTTTTTTAATAAATAAGTGAAAGTGTATTTTGTTTTATTTAATAAATGAAAGTATTTTTATGTAATAAATGAAATATATTTTGTTTAATAATTGGAAAAGCAAAAAAAAAATGTTGGTCCCAAAAAGTGGTGTTATTTAGGGTTATGATTTCTTGGTGTTATGTTATTTGGTGTTGAAATAATGTGGCGCTGACGTAACAGATAAATGGTGTTACCAGTCCTTGCCCTCTAAGTAAACTTGTTTTGAAAAGTAAGATCATTTCTGTTGGTCAAAAGAAATAAACACTTAAGTTAGGCCTGATTTTAAGCCCCAAACAACCCAATATGTTTTCATGTAAATTACGAAAAGGAAAAAAAAAATTGTTATTGCATACTTGTATGTTTTAATTTAAGTGGAGTGAAGTTTAGAGACTCTGAATGTGACGTATCTTGATTCTTGATCAAAAACTTACGGGGTTTTTAGCAATCTAACACTACTGTGTAACCTTAGACTAAGCTCTTACTTGATTTTATAAATAATCTAGTGAGCTTTCATGATGGTGGCGGATCGAGCTTAGCTTGAGGAAGTTTTGAAAGCTCATATTTCTTGAAAATGGTAGAGATTTAGATGAGATACGAATGCTGATTTAAGCTCAATTCAAAAGCTTAATATAGTTCGAATCGGATGAACTTATAATATAACCCAAGCTCAAACAAGTTCATCAATAGCCAACTTTGTACAACCATAACTACATAGAAGTATCTATTTTCAGAAACCCCATTAAGAATTCACGTCTAGTATATAAGTTCTTTTTTTCCATGTCCATAAAAACCGACTTAATTGTAGTTGTAGTTTTAGTTTCGTTGCCATCATTTTTTCCATAACAATAGATGTAGTTTTAGTTAATAAAAACATACTTGAAGTCTAACAAACGAGACTACTTGTGACTAGGGCCCGGCTCAATTGGTTATTCACCGTTAAATGCGATCATTTACACCAAACACTAGTATATATATATATATATATATATATATATATATATATATATATATATATATCTGCTCAATCATATCTTCATCCAGAGTCACATCAGATAAACACAAACACTTAAGTCTTTCCCAACTAATCACACCATTAGGAGGATTTAACACACACCAGGACAACTTCACATGATTAAAACACATATTGTTGAAAAGCAACTCATCATCATAGCTAAACAAATCCGTTGTTACATCCCGTAACTGTAAATCAACATCTTCAACATTACGACTAATAGCATAATGAATCCAACTATTTGCTCGTGATTTGAACTCAGGATTAACCAGACCACTGTAACGGATATAAAGTTTGAATTTTTTGAGGTTGAGATTTGTAGGACACTGATTTAGGGTGTTGTCAATAAAAGAACAGTAAACATGGAGATCAGTTTCTTCACTTACAAGAACTGTGGGGTCATGATAATCTGAGAAAATGAGATGAGGAAGTTGAGTCCAAAGATTTTTCCATCGTTTTGAGATGGTAGCTGTTGTTCTGATCAGCTCTTTGGTAGTGCAGTCAAAGCGAGACAAGATATTATTGACTAAGAAGTCATCATTTAACTCATTCAATCGATCTACTCCTTCCATGACCAACTAGACGTTACAAAACGAGAAATGAAATGTTAGAAACAGCAGCTGCAGCAGCTATATGAAAACGCGGGAAACTGAGTTATATATGTTCAATAGAAAAATGAAGAATAACCACTAGCAATGGCATACAATACACGATAGCTAAATCAAATACATGGGCCCTTACTAAGGAGGGATGTTTGTTTGTTTGTGCCCTTATTTTGACAAATACAATACTCCTTAAAATACAAAATTGAATGATCAATGTTAAACACATATTATTATTCACTGGAACCTTAACAATCTTATTATTGGGGCATTTCATCGAACACCTGGTGTGTGTACATCAAATAATAAACAACAACAATAACAATCTTATTATTGGGGCATTTCATCAAACACTTGGTGGGTGTTGATCAAACAAATTGATAGAATAAGCAAAGGCAGATGATACGTACCAAAAGCAGCAGGAAGTTACTAAGATTGGTGTTTGGTTTGGATGAAGAAATGCTTATTATTTTATTACTAGTAGTCTGGGGCCCAATTTTTAGCCCACTTCATTGGCTGATTTATTATTGTAGCTGTTACTAGTAAAGACAACTAAAAATTGTAAAGTTTTTAGATTGTAAAGTTTTATTCTTTCTAAACATCTCTCTCCAACACAAACACAGGTTTATAAAGTAGAAAAGTCACTCGTCATGTATATTTATTGAGATGAAAAGAAAAAGAAAAAAAAAAAAAAAACTTTCAAAACAACGTATGAAATGTTAGTCAACAATATCATGTCTAATGCACTATCAAAGAGTTGATCAGAACAATGGCTACCATTTCTAAACGATGAAAAAATCTCCGGGATTCTATATCTTGAATTACTCGTAGAAATTATGATGATTTAAGAAGCTCGATATCAGCTCAAACGATAGTTCAAATTTGGTAAAATTTAGTAAAATCCAAGCTCAGGCAAGTCTATAAAAAACCGACTTGCTACCTATGTTAATTCTTACAAAATTTGACTGATTTAAGTCTCAGTTGGGAGCTTTTAAAAACCAAGCATTGGTTTCGTCTTCTTTAACCACTGACCAAATAATCAACGTATTTGCATATCAATCAACTACTTGAATAATGATCAAAATCATATTAGTAAAAACCAAAAAATAATCAAAAGTGAAAACTAAAGGAGTGATATATAGTTTTGAATCAAAGAGATACCATAATTTTAATTGAGTGTTTGGTTTAGAATAAACAAATATCATAAGCCACATGTTAAAGTTAACATACATATATGAGATAATAAAATAAATATATTATTTAAAAAAGTGTATGATGTAGAAAATGGACTTTGGCGGGATTTGAAACGATGACCTAAGCTCCGTATGCATAGAGAGCCTTAGCCATTATTCCAAATTTCCAACACACCCACTTGAACTAAATACATTTCTAAATATATATATATCTAAAAGGTAACGGGACCTCATCAGAATTAAATTAGATACCCTTTGTATATAAATCGTATAAGTTGTTCATGTAGGAGTAGTATCTTTATGTATGAATCACTAGACTTACATTTTTCCAAATTTGGTTGCAATGCGCATAAAGTATGTAAGGAGATCAACCAGACCTCGTTATAGTTCTATCCATGGCAATACGTACTAAGCAAAATTCCAGTATGGAAATGAAATCCATGCCATGAGCTTGCCTCTATCATAAGATATCTTCACTTAACTATTTATTTTTAAAATTTTCAACTAACTTTTACGGTGTTCAATAATATTTCTTACAAAAAAAAGTTGTTTGTTATTGTTTTCAGATGTTGATGGTTTGGCATTTTGGCGGTTCATATTTTATCTTCAAGTATATTCACTTAATCATTTTTGTTGTATAAAACTTTTTATTATACATCTCGAATGATATCTTAAAACTTTCTATATATACTCGGTTATCTAACACTCTGAAGTTCAGCTTATCCGAAGCTACTGATAATATCTCGGACGGATATGTATTGAATGTTGAGCAGAAAATGGAAAAAATTAAAAATGGTGTCCCCATCTGTTGTACACCTCTGCCACACTTTCACATATGCAAAACCTTCGACTATCAACTCCTACTCAAAGTTGCAATGCATCTCACAAATATATCTAGTAAACTTAGTTATACCTTCTCTGATGTAGAGTAACTATAAATTTGATGGCCTTTTCTTCTGTTTACTTAAAAAAAAGAACAAATTCTTTTATCAAGAATGCCTCCAGTCCTCCCCAACATAGCTCGCTTGATCACCAAGCTCTTCTTCGATTCGGAGTAACTGAAAAAGAAAAAATTAAATGAGTTATCTCAAAAAAAGTTGGAAAGTAAATTTGTCTTTGAAATCAGAATTAGAAATGAAATACAACTCAAATGATCTTTTAAAAGTGAGGGTTCGAGTCACGTTGTGGAGATACATGTAGACAAGAGTGCGGGTGTATTAGCCGTTCTAAACCATACAACATTTGGATTTGGAAGGTATCCAAGAATCACGAAACACCAATAAATTAAAGAAATCACGAAAGTGGAAATATATGACTAAACGAACAAAATTTAATCAAACCGAAATTAATGTGTGAGGCCTATTTGACATTATCGACGCCATGTCAAGGAAAAACTAGAATAGGCCTCACATCAGGCTGTTCACAAGTAAATGGGCAAGGATTGGCATTTCTATAAAGGGAAAAATCTTTAATAATGTACCATACTTGTCACAAAAATTACTTTTGTGTAGCGAACAAAAAAAATAGCTTTTTGATGTACCGAACTTTCATTTTTTGGCCTTTTTTATGTACTATTGACATTTTTGCCCCTCAAAATATTGAAAATCCAAGGACATTTTTGTCACGAAAATACATCAAAAAGGACAAAAATGAAAGTTCAGTACATCAAAAAGCTATTTTTTTTTGTACGCTACACGAAAGTAATTTTTGTGACAAGTATGGTACATTATTAAATATTTTTCCCTTCTATAAATAACAAACGGAAACTGTTTTGCTTATACTTGGACAGGAGCATGAGGGAACTAGTTTACTTCTCCATATCCCAAGACCAAAAAAAAAGGAGCTGGGGACAGTATAGACATAAGAGATGAAAACTTACCTGATTGTACTTGGCCAACCGCTCTCCACGGCAAGGTGCACCTGCTTTTATCTGACCCGTGGCAAGACCAACTGATAGATCAGCAATGAAAGAATCATCAGTTTCCCCACTTCTTTGTGATATTATGACACCCCATTGTGCATCCTTTGCCATTTTCACTACTTCAATTGCTTCGGTCACTGTCCCAATTTGGTTCACCTACATTGCCCCAATACAAGTCTTATAATTTGCACGTATGCTAACAAATGTAAACTTCCCACAAATACACAATATCATGCAAACTATTTCATTAAGATACACTTTCTTTAGTTTTCCCGAAGTTTCTACAATATTAAAGGCTCCACTTGTCTCTTTCTGTAAGATAACTTATGTCTTACATACAGGCAAGTGACCTTTAACTAATCAGTGGCAAGCAAACAAACAAACACCCCGTGCAACGTTATTAGATTTCCCCTCAAAAGATATAAATCGTGTTGACCAACCAGTAACAGCGGATAGTAGGTATAAGTAATTTGCCATTAAGAAGATGAAATTTCTGATTGGAATATATCCATAAAAGGAAGTGCTAAAGTGTTGCAATTTCATAATTTTAAAACACTGGAATTTAGAAATCACTATGTACCTTGAGAAGAAGGGCATTACAAGCATACTCACTAATAGCTCGCTCAATACGCTTTGAATTTGACATCAACAAGCCATCTCCTACAACCTGCAAATAAAACGAGCATGCACAACAGTTGGGCAGAAGTTTATAAATGTAAGGGAAAAAAAGAGAAAACTAAATTAAATTCATAACCACTCAGTTGACAAGAATTGGGTTAGTAACTTCTATATGGCACTTTCTTCCCTACCACAGCTTAGGGGTGTTCATCGGTTTGGTTCTCGGTTAATCGGTTTATTCGGTTCGGGTTGTTCGGTTAAAAAAAAATTTGGGTCATAACCGAAAATGAACCGAACCGAAGTTCGGTTCGGTTATGGGTCATAACCGAAAATGAACCGAACCGAGAACCGAACCGAAGTTCGGTTCAGTTACGTGTCAGAAATCTGTGTGTGCAGAAAATTTACAGTAGTAAAAATGAGGAAATAAGGACTATTTATAGGCGGTAAAAAATGGGCGCGAAACGACACGTCACCCGTAGGGCAGACGTGTCCCCATCCAAACCGTATAAGAAGGAGAAGCGTACACGTGTCCCCATCCCAAAGACGCAGTAAAAAACGACGGCACACCTTAAACGACACATTAATTACTTTTGGCACTTTGTACACGGCTCTAAGCAAACGACAAAGCTACGACCCGCGCTCCGGAAAATTACAAAAATAAAATAAGTATCACACCATTGGCATAACCAATACTATGATACTGGGGGGGACATGTTGGCGTATGTACCCTCCGGATTAGGGTTGTACGAATAAATACCTTCCGGATCTACATCAAACAAGGCATACACAAACATATCTAAACAGAACAGACCAACATCCGAAGGGTTGAGAATATCCGCACGACCTCAACCCTCTGGAAATCAAGACCATTCGGATAAACCAATAAGTACATGAGTTAAAGTACATCAAGTATATGATAGTGGAGCATAAACTAGCAAATATTAAGGAACTAAGTACGCACCAGCCTGGCACTCCATGTTGGAGACCCATAAATAGAGAAGAAATCTCCACTTAAAGGTTAACTAATTCTCTCCCTCTCTAATATTATTTACGCTTTCTTTCTCTAAGAACATATACTTACTCACGCCGGAGGTTGGTCCTAGGATACATTCCCGGGGCGAGACTAACGGACGTACCTGTTTTGCAGATATCCGAAGCAACCAATCGGTAACAAGAGTCACCCCGAATCCGGAGGACCAATCCATAGTCCGAAGGATTCACCTCGCTTGTCCGAAGTAGAAGCAAACTTTTACTTCAACAAATTGGCGCCATCCGTGGGACCCGTCATTCACTCTACCCTAACTTAGAAATGACAGGTCCTGCTCCAACAACACCTGAAGGAAGTGGGAAAAACTCAGAAGTAACTCCAAGTAGCATTGAACAAATCCACAACCAAATCACCGCATTGAAAGCCCTAATCCAGCAACACAACGCCACATGAGTAACACTGATCAAACCTATTCAGCTCGATTTCGAGGACGAAGAACATCAGGATACCGAAGCTCAGAAAGCAGAAGAGGAAGTGACGGACGATCTGTCCAAACCATTCAAGGCAGCGTCCAAGAGCCCATTCACCCGAAGGATAATTGATTTCATCGGACCCAAAAATACAAAATACTCAATGCCTTCTCACATAAAGTTATATGATGGATCCACCGATCCGGATGATCACATCACAAGGTTCGAAGGAGCTGCCAACCAAGGTGCTTGGCCTATGCCCATATGGTGTATGATGTTTCAACAAACTTTAGACGATGCAGCTAGAGGATGGTTCGATAGCCTTCCCCGAGGAAGTATCGACAACTGGGACACTTTATGTGAGCAATTCGTGCAAAGATTTTCTCTACGAAGAAAATGTATCCGAGACCCTATGGAGATAACTAAGATTGTCCGAAAAGCTAACGAAGCCCTGTCTGAATTCAAGGAAAGAAGGACCGATGAAGCTAGTCGAATTTCCGGAGTTCCGGAGGTG
Organism: Artemisia argyi; assembly: GCA_030686995.1. Lineage (NCBI taxonomy): Eukaryota > Viridiplantae > Streptophyta > Magnoliopsida > Asterales > Asteraceae > Artemisia > Artemisia argyi. Next base: position 1,897,915 of record CM060705.1, read on the forward strand.
ATGCAAATATCCTCTTTTATGGACGGTTGTAAATGTCCGGAGCTGGCAAAGAGGTTCTCCGAAAAGATCCCCCGGACGGTAACCGAGATGATGATGAGGGTAGACGATTTCATTCGATCCGAGAGAGCATATCGGTTGACCGAAGTACCGAGGGGAGAACGAACAGATAGCTACAGAAAAGATTACCACCCTAACTCATATAACCGAAACGACCAGAACATGCAGCGATCTTCCTTCCGAGGGAATCGCAGGCGAGATAATCATCAGGAAGAATTCCGACCCCGGCGAAATGATCATTATGCACCTTACAGGCAAGCCAGGAATGAAAATCCAAACAGGAACGAGTACGGAACGGATTACCGCCGCAATGATGTAAATCAGAGGGATGTCCGGCCCCTAGACTTAAATGTACTCTCGAAAGCCCCCAAAGAAATCCTAGCAACTAAACACCATCTTAGACTTCCGGCACCACCTCCGTTGAGAGGAAGACCTGCCAGAGAAAACATGGATAAGTATTGTGACTATCATGGGGAAAAGGGTCACCTCACCAACGACTGTCACAACCTAAAAGAACAACTCAAAAAAGCTATGGAAACGGGCAAACTGGACCACCTGATCAGAGATGTTCGGCAAAGAGAGAGAGTGCCCCAGAGAAATAACAATCACACCAACTAAGGACGAATCATCAATATGATTCGATATCCGGCAAGAAAATATAAACGAAAAATCATGGATCAGGAAGAGGAATGGATGAACACTCCTATAAGTTTCCCTCCCATACTCCCCGGAGATGCTTCAGAAGAACCATTGATATTGGAGGCAGAGATCGAAGGGTATACTGTACGTAGGATATACGTGGACCAAGGCGCTTCAATAAAAGTCATGTATGAACATTGTTTTCTAAACCTTGACCCCTTTATCCAGTCCCGACTGACAAAAACGAACACACCGCTAGTCGGATTCTGCGGAGAAGCGATAAATCCGTTGGGTAAACTAGAGCTAGAAGTGTGCTTCGGAAAAGAAGGACTGTATCGTCGGACGACTATGGTATTTGCAGTAGTATGATCCCCCTCTCCCTACAACATAATACTAGGACGTTCCGGAATGAAGAAGTTAAGAGCTATCCCTTCCACAATACATGCCATGATGAAATTCCCGACACCAAGAGGTATTGCCACTCTGGTCACCCGATCTGTCATCATATCGGAATGCAGGAAGCTAGAAGAAAAATTCTTGATGGAAAAAGAAATGAAGGTTGAAGGTCTTCCGGAACCCGTGACAGAAGAAGGAACAGCGGAAACCGAAGAGGTATTGGTTCATCCGGCTTACCCAGAGCAATTGGTGACAATAGGAAAAACATTTTCAAAAGAAGGAAGAAGGCAGCTAATAACGTTGCTCAAAAACAGTCAAGACGTTTTCGCATGGGAACCTTCGGATATGACTGGTGTTCCTCGATGAGCGGCGAAACACAAACTCAATGTGAACGTCCAAGACAAACCTGTTGCCCAAAAGAAGAGATTATTTTCAGAAGAAAAGAATCAAGCAATAAACAAGGACGTAGATGAATGGTTAAAAGCAGGGATAATTAGGCCCGTCCGATACCCAACCTGGATATCCAATCCCGTGTTAGTAAAAAATCCGGACGAGAGTTGGAGGATGTGCATCGACTTCAAAAATCTCAACTCATCGTGCCGAAAAGACTACTATCCACTGCCGGAGATAGATTGGAAGATTGAATCAGTAATGGGATTCCGATACAAGTGTTTCCTAGATGCTTACAAAGGTTATCACCAAGTACAAATGGCAAAGGAAGACGAGGAAAAAACAACCTTCTATACTGATCACGGGACATACAGCTATGTCAAAATGCCGTTCGGATTGAAAAATGCCGGGGCAACCTATCAGAAGCTGGTAGACTCCGCCTTCCGGACACAAATTGGCAAAAATTTGGAAGTATATGTAGATGACATGGTCATTAAAAGCCAAACAGAGAAAGAGCTTCTGGCCGATATAGCAGAAACATTTAATAATCTCCGGGAAATTAATATGAAATTAAACCCTAAGAAATGTTCTTTCGGAGTTGAAGAAGGTAAGTTTCTCGGATACATGATAACTTCCTAAGAGATTAGGGCAAATCCTAAGAAAACTCGAGCAATTGCCGATATGCAATCTCCAAAATCACTAAAGGAAATGCAAAGTTTAAGTGGCAAGTTGGCTACATTAAACCGCTTCTTATCAAAATCTGCCGAAAGATCCTTACCCTTCTTCGAAACTTTGAAGAATATTACCAAAGATAACAGAGAAAGATACCAATGGACGGAGGAAGCTGAAAAAGCTTTTCAAGAAATGAAGAAGATGATCCTAGAACTACCGTGCTTAACAACGCCAAAACCAAAGGAAGATATGGACCTATACCTATCGGCAGCAACGGAGGCAATAAGCGGGGTAATGATGGTTGAAAGGGAAGGACGGCAGATCCCTGTTTACTACGTAAGCCGAACGTTACATGATGCCAAAAAAAGATATGCTCCGGTTGAAAAGCTGGCCTTAACACTGCTACATCTGTCTAGAAGACTAAGGCGATATTTCGAAGCTCACCCTATCAAGGTCATAACGGATTATCCTATCAAGCAAGTACTAAATAGAGCTGAATCTTCCGGACGGTTGGCCAAATACACGGTAGAGTTAGGAGCTTACAACATCACCTATGTACCCAGAAATGCCGTCAAAGGACAAGTGTTAGCTGATTTCATCAATGAGGTACCCATCGGCACCGTCTATCCGGATCCGAAAAGGAGGAGCAAGGAGATATGTAATATCTCCCAAACCGGAGAATGGATCTTATATACTGATGGAGCTTCCAGCAAAAACGGTTCCAGAGCGGGGCTAGTACTAATCAGTCCGGAAAAGGAAGAATATACTTATGCTCTCGGGTTGAACTTTAAGGCCACCAACAATGGAGCAGAATACGAAGCACTCCTTGCCGGACTACGAATCGCAAGAGAAATGCATATAGAAGCGCTGGACGTAAGGGTGGACTCAAACCTCGTGGCAAGTCAAATCAACGGAGAGTTCACTGCATACACGGAAAGCATGACCAAATATCTCGCTAAGGCTAAAGAATACATTGCTTGCTTCAGACATTTTAAAATAAAGAATATCCCGAGGGCACAAAACCAAAAAGCAGACGTACTAAGCAAATTGGCATCCGTAGCATTCAACCACTTAACAAAAGAAGTCCTAGTGGAAGTGTTGGAGAAACCATCCACCGAGGAAGAAATAATCAGTGCAGTAGTAGAAGAAGAGGAGGAAAACTGGATGTCGCCCATACTCCGATGCTTAAAAGAAGGAATATGGCCGGAAGACCTAAATGAAGCCCGAACCCTTTGTATGAAAATAAGTCACTACACACTGATCGATGATGTACTATTCAAAAAATCCTATCTAGGACCAATGCTGCGATGTGTAGGACCTCTCCAGGCCAATTATATCATCCAAGATGTGCACGAGGGAGCATGTGGCATGCACTCCGGACCACGATCTGTTGTAGCCAAACTTATGAGGCAAGGCTACTATTGGCCAACCATGCACCGGGACGCCAGGGAAGTTATCCAGAAATGTGACTCGTGCCAGATACACACTCCGGTTCCTAAATTGCCAAAAACAGTGTTAACCTCTGTCATGGCTCCATGGCCGTTCTTCCAATGGGCAATAGACGTGCTGGGACCCTTACCCGAAGCTCCAGGTAAGGTCAAATATGTGATTGTAGCCATTGATTACTTTACTAAGTGGATGGAAGCAAAGCCCCTGGCCAAGACGACCGGAAAAGAAGTGAAAAAATTTGTATGGGATAACATCGTCTGCAGGTTCGGATTACCTAAGATAATCGTTACGGATAATGGAAGCAATTTTGTGGGAGATCCATTCAAAAGTTGGTGCGAAAGATTGAATATTACACAAATCAACCCGGCCGTAGCTCATCCTCAGGCCAATGGATTGGTGGAAAGAGCAAACAAAAGCCTAATGAAAGGATTCAAGTCACGACTCGGAAGGGAAAGGTCCGGATGGGTAGACGAATTGCCAAACATATTATGGGCATTCCGCACCACTCTGAAAACTAGCAATGGAGAAACTCCCTTCAGCCTAACTTATGGAAGCGAAGCGGTCATTCCAGCGGAAATCGGTATGCCCACCTTTCAGACCATGATGGCAAATGCAGAAAGCAACGATGATGAGATCAACTTGAACCTAAATTTACTGGAAGAAAGGCGAGAGATGGCCGCAATAAGGGAAGCCAAATACAAAAAGAAGGTGGAACAATACTACAACCGAAGGGTTAGGCCCGAAACATTCAAGGTGGGGGACTTTGTGTATCGGAAGAACGAGGCAAGCAGAGTAGAAGATCAAGGAAAATTAGGGCCAAATTGGGAAGGTCCCTATCGGATAACGGAAGCCTACCAACACGGAACGTACAAGCTACAAACCATGGACGACACAGAAGTACCTCGAACCTGGCATGCAATCAATTTGAAAAAATGTTTTATGTAATCAGTGGTTCCAATAGACTTATTGTAAGGCATGAGCCATCTTCTTATTATCAATAAAGCTTATTATGCAGTTGGGCCGCAAGAAAAGTTGTTCTTGTCTTGATGTAAAATTACTTAGCATGAAACAAAACCCCAAGTGGGTATAATCTAAGGCCAAGAGCCGGAGGACACAAATTTTCCGTAATAACAAAACCCCAAGTGGGTATAATCTAAGGCCAAGAGCTGAAGGACACAAGTTGTCCGGTATAATAAAATCCCAAGTGGGTATAATCTAAGGCCAAGAGCCGGAGGACACAAGTTGTCCGTAATAACAAAACCCCAAGTGGGTATAATCTAAGGCCAAGAGCTGAAGGACACAAGTTGTTCGGTATAATAAAATCCCAAGTGGGTATAATCTAAGGCCAAGATCCGAAAGGCACCAGTTGTCCATAATAACAAAACCCCAAGCGGGTATAATCTAAGGCCACGATCCGAAGGGCACAAGTTGTCCATAATAACAAAACCCCAAGTGGGTATAAGCTAAGGCTAAGAGCCGAAAGACACAGGTTATCCGCAATAACAAAACCCTAAGTGGGTATAATCTAAGGCCAAGAGCCGAAGGGCACAAGCTGTCCACAATAACGAAACCCCAAGTGGGCATTATCCAAGTGGATGTTGTCCGATATAATAAAACTCCAAATGAGTATTGACTAAGGTAAAAATACGAAGGTATAACCATGATTGATCAGTAAAGTAAGCTCAGATAGATACGACATAAAACCAATAGTTGAAAGGCATAAGTGCCCCGAAATGTACGTAACACAAAAAGCATAGACGTAATAAAAATAACAAAGATAAGCGATATATATTCATCCGATCAAAATTAGTTACATTAAGTGTTCCGGAATAACGAAATAACAAAAGATAGAATGATTCTATTACAGAGAGCCGCGAAATACATCAAATTGTTCCGAATAAACTATCCTGCAAAATAACGGAACACCAAATACCCTATACTATTACATCTGCAGCAATGAAGAAATAAAAGCTTCACGAAGAGTCCGGAATACCTAAACCCATGGTCAAAATGGAGGTACCCTAACTCCGAAACATGGTTCACAACGGAAAGGATGTAGTAACAACAGCTTCACAAAGGATTTGCAATACCTATACCTATAGTCAAAATGGAGATATGCAAACCCTTAAAAACATCACTCAAAGGAAGGCTGAGGCAGTCTGATCCGTAGATGGGTTACCGGAGGGATTCTCGATATGAGATTCAACCTCCGGCTCTTCAACCACCGGTTCTTCAACCACCGGAATAGGAGCGGGATCCCGAACCAAGGCAACTAGTTCATCAAATTTCCTGTAAATGGTCTGGCGGATTTTCTGGATGAAAGGATAGTCTTGGGAGAGGGCCTGATCATATAACGAACGGTATTTCTCATCGTCCTCAAAATCCATCCCTTCAACTTCCCCCAACAACTTAGCCGCTTTCTCCGGCTCCTCAAATAACCCCGCCCCGTCTATCAGTCCGGATTGATAATACAAATTGAAAGGTTCTGCCAGTGCTGACCGAAACTCATGGCTACCAAGGAAACGATGGATAGCTTCTGGAATGAACTCGTTTACAATACGATTTCTCTCCACTTCGGCATTCCCAGCAGCTATAGCAATTTCTTGCTTCTCTTGGTGGAGCTCCTTATAAGCTTTCTCCTCCTCGGCCAACTTCAACTGGGCATCAGATAAACTACCCTCCAACAACTTTATCTTCTCAGCCTGCTCCGCAGAAACCTTCCTCCACTCCTCTTTCTCCACCACGAGCTGAGAGACTCTATCCTCCAAACCAGCATTCTCAGCACGAAGTTTTTGAATCCCCTCCAGATTCACCACAGCGCATTCCGCATGCTTATCTTTCAGCTCCTTCAACTCCCCAACCACCTCATCAAACTCCTTACCCTTATCCTCCAAGACTTGGTCACATACTTGATGAGTCTCAGACAACTTCCGATACTCACGTTTAAGAGACTCAAAGCGGAAAATGACGTCCGCCTGAGCCGTAGCATGCTTGCCCAATAACAACCAAGACCTTCGGATGGCCTCAGTATCATCTTGACCGTCCAAATGCCTCTCTTCAGCCGGGGTGGCCAAGTTAATCAGCATGTCTCGGCAGACATTCGCATTGTTCATGCGAGTCCCCCTCTTCACCACCCAGGCCGGGACAAAAGTATCATCATCATCATCATCATCATCTCCCTCTATATCCACTTGGACATCCTCCTCATCAATAAGTCCCTTACCCGGACGACGAGAGCCATCCTTCGAACTCCCTGAAAATAAAGAACAATTCGTCAAATAAATGATAAAAACAAACCAAGAAAAAGTTATGAACAAATTATTCACTAAGACATACCAGAGGGGATATCCTACGGATGCAGCGAGCGGATCGGTTCCGGCTCCTCAACCCCTTCCGCAGCATCCAGGTCAATTACATGGTCAGCAGACTGCTTGAACCTCTTATGAACCTTAGAGGAGATACTCCCTCCGGCTCTTTTGAACGGAGGTTTCTTAGAGCCCAACTTTGCTGCCTGCTCCTTCTTCTTATCCTTGGCAGCCAACACCTTGTCATCCGCCACCTCAACCCTCTTCAACTCTGCATCCTTCTCCGGAACTTTAGCATTGGAGGCCAGGGGGCGAGTGATATGCATTTCACGACCTTGCCCCTGCAGAAGCGGTTCCCCCTTTGTCACATTCACTGACTTGCGAAGAGGTGGTTTCTTCAGATAGCTCGACATGGTTACACCTGCGAACAAACAAAACCTATCGTTAAAAAAAAAAAAAAAAAAAAAAAAAAAAAAAAAAAAAAAAAAGGCACAACTCAAAAATTCATATTTATAACAAAGGCTATACCCCTCCCCTGCTCATCCCTCAAAGCTGGACGGAAGCCAGTAAATTCCCAATGATCCGAAAGACCCAGAGCATATAAGAACGACTGGGGAACTTGGCACGGCTCAATGATCGTCTCGGCCAATCTTTCGGCATGAGCAATATCGTACTCGCTCCTCTTTGGAAACAGATCGGACACATCCGAGTCCGAATGCCTCCAAGGCATGGCAAATGGAATGGCTCTCCTATCAATCAGGAAGAAATGATACTTCCAGCCCTTCAAACAGGAAGGAAATTCTCCGAAACATATTTTTCTGTCTTTGTGCACGCGTTTTTCGAAGGAAAACCAACAACCTTGCTTGCTAAGTTTATAAAAGACACGGAACAGAGGAGTAGTAGGAGGAATGTGCATGCTCCGGCAATATACCTCAAAAAGAGTGGCACGGTGCATACCCAACGGAACCAACTGAGATATATGAATCTTAAAATATCTAATAACATCTAAGAGAAAGGTAGAAAAAGGGACGGTAAGACCTCCGTCAAAGAAATACTCCACATATAGGCCAATGGCATCTGCGGGTAATCGATCCATCGTCATACCCGACGGAGGCACCCTCGGATGTAAATCCTTCGGAATGCCAAAAGTCTCCACCACAACAAGTACCTCACCATCATCCATCGTAGACGGCCTTAAATGTATGTCTTTCTTAACGTGTGAACCCTCCGGCATGGACACATCCTCATATTCGAACGACGCAGTAGATTCCGACATAGTGAATCCGACAGGGAGAAGAGTATAGCCAAACAACAAAAAACTAAACGGACTAGGACGTACCTCAAAGACAAAGAGAATACTCGTTCAGAATACGGAAGGAATAGAACGTGTCAGAAATCTGTGTGTGCAGAAAATTTACAGTAGTAAAAATGAGGAAATGAGGACTATTTATAGGCGGTAAAAAATGGGCGCGAAACGACACGTCACCCGTAGGGAAGACGTGTCCCCATCCAAACCGTATAAGAAGGAGAAGCATACACGTGTCCCCATCCCAAAGACACAGTAAAAAAAGACGGCACACCTTAAACGACACATTAATTACTTTTGGCACTTTGTACACGGCTCTAAGCAAACGACAAAATTACGACCCGCGCTCCGGAAAATTACAAAAATAAAATAAGTATCACACCATTGGCATAACCAATACTATGATACTGGGGGGGACATGTTGGCGTATGTACCCTCTGTATTGGGGTTGTACGAATAAATACCTTCCGGATCTACGTCAAACACGGCATACACAAACATATCTAAACAGAACAGACCAACATCCGAAGGGTTGAGAATATCCGCACGACCTCAACCCTATGGAGATCAAGACCATTCGGATAAACCAATAAGTACATGAGTTAAAGTACAAACAAGTACATCAAGTATATGATAGTGGAGCATAAACTAGCAAACATTAAGGAACTAAGTACGCACCAGCCTGGCACTCCATGTTGGAGGCCTATAAATAGAGAAGAAATCTTCACTTAAAGGTTAACTAATTCTCTCCCTCTCTAATATTATTTACGCTTTCTTTCTCTAAGAACATATACTTACTCTCACGCCGGAGGTTGGTCCTGGGATACATTCCCGGGGCAAGACTAACGGACGTACCTGTTTTGCAGATATCCGAAGCAACCAATTGGTAACAAGAGTCACCCCGAATCCGGAGGACCAATCCATAGTCCGAAGGATTCACCTCGCTTGTCCGAAGTAGAAGCAAACTTTTACTTCAACATATGTGAAGCAGAAAGTTTTATTATCCTACAAAAGTACGTCAAGGGCACTTCAGATTATTAGATGGAAAAAAAATAGAAGAAGAATCGGAAACTTCTGAGAGAATAAAAGAATCATGGTTTAGCTATTGGAAATCCATGTTTACATTGAAACTCGTCCATATAGTTCTCTTCATCCTCTGGCTAATGGTTACTTTCTGTACATGGAAATGAATGAGACGTGCTACCCATTGGATACTGATGGCTTTTCTTGAGAAAATGGTTTGTGAAATTCAAACTACTTGTTAATTGTTTATAAAAGCAATTAACAGTTACTTACATCAATGGTTTCATATTGTTTCAAGTAATCACTTGGGGATTATATAACATGATTCATATAGACTTATAGTCAAATTAGCTTGAATGAGAATAAGAATGGTCACACCATCTTCTACACAAAAGTTTTCACGAGATCCCACAGGGCATCGGCATGGCCAGAAAGAATTATGCTCATAGCATTGTCAATTTACAAAGATTGGGTTCTTTTTAGTCTTGTAGGACAACCTTGATCGTTCAAAGTTTTATGTTTCAAATATTTTACATGGGAGTGGATGTACTGAGGTGCAGGATAAATTCAATTATGAACAAGAATAACAAGGGGCATAGAGTGCTTGCCAATGGTTTAGACAAGTACAGGAGACTAGTTGGAAGATCAATTAGCACTCTACTCAAGCTAACATGCCCAGGCTTGTTGAAATCCAACTTATAAGGAGTGTCAAACTGAATTTGTATGTACAAAGATGAAAATGACTGATATCTCCCTCCAACTTGTGGAGTTCTTCATGTGTTAGCGTTGTATTTAACCTAGAGCAAAAAGGCCTTAATCGCATCTAATATACATCAAACTCTTTTCCTAATGAAAATATTTATGGCTCTTTTAGTGCAGACAAAACATGATTGTTTTCCCAATGAGAATGTTTCCTATCCATTTCAATCTAACTCTCACACAAGGCGGAAACAAGCATAATTGTCACTGACCAACAACATCAGAACCACCATAGCAAGTATTCATGAACAAACCTGGCAAATTCCAGGCTCGGAAAAATACTTGACTTGTTCCCAGTCCTCCATGTCTGAAACCCAGGAAACGTCAAAAAAGAAAGATTCACCGTCATTAAAAATTATATGTAGTTGCATATGAAGCAGTAAACAGTGACAAACCTATTTTGTTAACATAGTTATATACCTCTACATAGTTCCTTGTACATTTCAACCATATCTTCGGCTGACTTGAAGTTTTGTCCTGACTTATTAGGAGACTTGTAATCTGAATCATACATTGTACCTGATACAGAGAATATAAATGTCAAGTTTCAACTCATTAAAGTGATCAGCAGAAAAAATTGACACATTACCTATGCAGAAATCAGTAGCAGCAACGTCAATTGCAATCTTAATCTTATCATTATAGCCTGTTCTGTCAATTGCCTCCTTTACAAGATCTAGTCCTTCTTTTAAGCTGCATAATCAGAGTCCCAACATCAACAACAGATCATTGAGAAGACCACATTGTATTAATGAATAATATGTCTGGAGATAATAGCAAGAGCCCCATCTTCGCCAACATTATATCTCTGTGCACCATATTTCTCTGTAATAATAGCCTGCATATGAAAATAACAGAGACCATTTAAACTTCTTACCCGTCTCAAGAGGATATCAATAGCAGCTGGATGATTTTCAGAATTTCCAACATTGCCCTCAGGGGTTTGTATTCTCTATTGAAGTTGCACTTTAAGTCATCACAAATGAGACTTGGTAGCACAATCATCAAATACACTCTCCCTTCATCATCGGGTCTTAAGGGTCTTAAAAGCCTTTGAGTTTGACTATCAATTTTATAAAAAATTATAACAAAATAAGTTTCATTAGGTTGATTAACTTCCAACTTAAATCATTTTAAGTCATTTTTAACGTAAATACAATTTCGTTAAGTTATTAACTTATCACTTAAAACCATTTGACTCCGGCCATTTATAATCAAAAGACAGTTGCAAAAAATTTAAAATCTCTTAAAAAGGTTTTTTTGTTTACAAGACTGAAAAGTTTTTAAAAAGACAGTGGCAAAAATAATTAAAATCTGTGAAAAAAGTTCTTGCTTACAGCACTGAAAAGCCTCTTTTTCAAGAAAACAATAACAAAATGAAACACGCATGAAAATTTATACTCCGGAGTTAATAAAAGTAAAAAAACATAGTCAACTAAAGACTTAATGGGAGAGTTATGGTTAAAAACCATACCACTAGAAAAGCAACCAGCACCACCTCACAGTCAATGATAAGCAACATGCTCGTATGCTGAGGTCCGGGCTTGACACTAAACGTTGTCGCAGTGTCCCGATGAGTCCATAGACCCAACAAAAACCAACTCAGAAGGCAGCATACATAGGCTTCAACATCAAGCATGTGTCACACTACAAACGGGACAAAGGCCGACTGGTGAACAAGAGAAGCAAGTCATGCTCATATTTTGGTGTTTGGGCTTAACACTAACGATTTTCAGCAGGTTCGTATTAGGCAACATGAGGGACATAGGTCAGGTCATGAACACACCAGATTTCCAACCAAATCGTATAAGGCGACATTAGGGACATAGGCAACATGGTGTTTGGGCTTGACACTAAAGATTTTCACCAGTCTTTGAGTTGGCCGTATTTTAGTATTTGGGCATGACACCAAACATTTTCGCAGTCTCAACGACAAGGCAACATTAGGGACAATGGCCAACTCAAATATCTCTCGTGAAGGCACTAGATTTCCAAGCCAACTAATAAATCCCACATTATTTTGGCGTTTGGGCTAACAAACATTTTCGAAGTTTCAAGAGGGAACATTCGGGACAAAGACCAACACATAAAGCAAACTCATGAACATGGCAATGAAAAGCAATAATAACAAAATGAAACCATAGTCAACTAAAGACTTAACGGGAGAGTTATGGTTAAAAACCATACCACTAGAAAAGCAACCAGCACCACCTCACAGTCAATGATAAGCAACATGCCCGTATGCTGAGGTCCGGGCTTGACACCAAACGTTGTCGCAGTTTCCCGATGAGTCCATAGACGCAACAAAAACCAACTCAGAAGGCAGAATACATAGGCTTCAACGTTAAGCACGTGTCACACTACAGACGGGACAAAGACCGACTGGTGAACAAGAGAAGCAAGTCATGCTCGTATTTTGGTGTTTGGGATTGACACTAACGATTTTCAGCAGGTTCGTAAAGGCAACATGAGGGACATAGGCAACATGGTGTTTGGGCTTGACACAAAAGATTTTCACCAGTCTTTGAGTTAGCCGTATTTTAGTGTTTGGGCTTGACACCAAACATTTCTGCAGTCTCAACGACAAGGCAACATTAGGGACAATAGCCAACTCAAATATCATCTCGTGAAGGCACTAGATTTCCAGCCAACTAATAACACCCACATAAGCAAACTCGTGAACATGGCAATTGCCAACCAATTACCAGCTCTAACATAATTGTTGAACAATAAGCCATGTACCCAGGAAAGCAAGACAGTTTCAAAGCAACATTAGGGACAATTTTCGACTTCGCAGTTTCTTAGGAAGGCGGCTTACAATAGGCTTCGACGTCAAGCATGTGTCTCACTACAGACGGGACAAAGGCCGACAGGTGAACATACCCACTTGTCTGCCACCTATTAGCGCTTCCTAATTCTATGCAGCATTAGGGATAATTTTCACAGTTTCAAAGCAACCTTGGGGACAATTTCCGACTTCGCAGTTTCTTAGGAAGGCCAATAGGCTTCGACGTCAAGCATGTGTCACACTACAGACGGGACAAAGGCCGACTGGTGAACATACCCGCTTGTTTGCCACCTATTAGCGCTTCCTAATTCTCGGCAACATTAGGGACAATTTTCACAGTTTCAAACCAACATTAGGGATAATTTCCGACTTCGCAGTTTCTTAGGAAGGCCAATAGGCTTCGACGTCAAGCATGTGTCACACTACAGACGGGACAAAGGCCGACTGGTGAACATACCCGCTTGTCTGCCACCTATTAGCGCTTCCTAAATCCAGGCAACATTAGGGACAATTTTCACAGTTTCAAACCAACATTAGGGACAATTTCCGACTTCGCAGTTTCTTAGGAAGGCCAATAGGCTTCGACGTCAAGCATGTGTCACAATACAGACGGGACAAAGGCCGAATGGTGAACATACCCGCTTGTCTGCCACCTATTAGCGCTTACTAATTCCAGGCAACATTAGGGACAATTTTCACAGTTTCAAACCAACATTAGGGACAATTTTCGACTTCGCAGTTTCTTAGGAAGGCTAATAGGATTCGATGTCAAGCATGTGTCACACTACAGACGGGACAAAGGCCGACTGGTGAACATACCCGCTTGTCTGCCACCTATTAGCGCTTCCTAATTCTCGACAACATTAGGGACAATTTTCACAGTTTCAAACCAACATTAGGGACAATTTCTGACTTCGCAGTTTCTTAGGAAGGCCAATAGGCTTCGACGTCAAGCATGTGTCACACTATAGACAGGACAAAGGGCGACTGGTGAACATACCCGCTTGTCTGCCACCTATTAGCGCTTCCTAATTCTCAGCAACATTAGGGACAATTTTCACAGTTTCAAACCAACATTAGGGACAATTTCCGACTTCGGATTTTCTTAGGAAGTCCAATAGGCTTCGACGTCAAGCATGTGTCACACTACAGACGGGACAAAGGCCGACTGGTGAACATACCCGCTTGTCTGCCACCTATTAGCACTTCCTAATTCCAGGCAACATTAGGGACAATTTTCACAGTTTCAAACCAACATTAGGGACAATTTCCGACTACGCAGTTTCTTAGGGAGGCCAATAGGCTTCGACGTCAAGCATGTGTCACACTACAGATGGGGCAAAGGCCGACTGGTGAACATACCCGCTTGTCTGCCACCTATTAACGCTTCCTAATTTGAGGCAACATTAGGGACAATTTGTGACTCGTGAACACACCACGACGCATATAAGAAAACGCAATGCCTAAAACCCTATAAAAAACAACATTATTAGTTGTTAGGTACAAGGTCAGAAAATGAACATAAGAAAACGCAATGCCTAAGTGATTTTAACAACAACAGAAGGAAATAATAGCGCTTGATCAACATATTAACAAACTTCAATTACTTTAGGTAAATATTTCTGAACTGATTAAGTCTAAAAGAAATTTTAAAAACATTAATTTAAGGGGTGTTTGTTTTGGCTTATATAGCTGGCTTATAGCTTATTTGGTTTTAGGCTTATGTTTCATAAGCTTACCTTTTGTGGGTTATTTTGAAACTTTTCAGCTTATATAAGCTTATTATGACATGATAAGTTTATATAAGGCGAAAAGTTTTAAAATAAGCCACAGAGAGTGAGCTTATGAAACATAAGCCCAAAACCAAATAAACAATAAGCCGGCTAAACAAACACCCCCTTACTTTGATATTTATCATTCATATACACATTTCTTATAAGGATTAACAAGAGAGCTTGAAAAAAAATAATACAGTGAATACTTAGTACTATATTTGTCCACCACAATTATGCTACAGTTGGTATTCAACTTACTTTGTTTGAAAAGGCAAGCGACTTTGCTATTGATTCAAGTCCCTCGTAGCTAGCTCCATAACGCCATCAAGAACAGCAGCTATAGATCCACGATCTTCCCTTGAAAAAGACAAAAGACAAATATAATCATATGTTAGGCTAATTAATGTATGCTTAACATAAGTTCTATCTAATGTAGTTGTGTATAGTAGTACTATTGATTTCAACAACCTCTTCAACTGCACATCTAGGCTTTGAACAACAATAATTTGTCAGCAGAATTTATTTTTATATAAAAAAAAGTGTAAAAGATTTTATATGCAAATAATTAAAAGCAGTAGTTCATCTACAAAACTATGAAACAAACCTATGTCATTAGCAGATCCAGTATAAAGAAACAAGTACTCCACAAAAGAGCTTATAATTTTATTTAAAAAAAAAACACATAAATATCTTCTTGTTGCTAATAAATAAAAATAAAAAATAAAACTAGTGTGAAATATACATGACCATCGATAAGTACCTGATGAACCGGTGCAATAGTAACACATAATAATCCAACCCTAAATATTAAAGAATACTAGTAGTAACAAGGAATTTGATGCCCGCCGCGTTGCGGCGGGGCTTTTTTTGGCTAGATAATTTTTTTTATTAGTTTGTGTTTGGTATGTTATTGCTATAGCGTATTGTTAGCTGAGTTTCTGAGCAGTTTGTTATGTTCGTGATTCTATTAAGTTTCGTTTCTGGATGGATTTTATATATTTTTTTTTGGGTTGCAGGGTTTTTTGAGCAGCTATATTCGTCAAGGTTTTTGTATTCCAATGTTTCTCAATGCAGATTTAATTATCCAAAAGTAAGTTTGAGATTTCGAATTTTGAAATAATGCAGTTGATTGATCACGGCGAACAGTAATGGTTTGTCATTTGGGAGATAAGTCTGTGTTTACTGTTTTTTTGGGGAAGGGCAATAGCATTTTTTATTAGTTGTTGTTTTTGGTTTTCACTATTTTAGGTTTTCGGGTATTTTTATTTAGCATTTCTGTTTTTTTTGCCTGAATTATTATTGGTCTAATGGATGGTTTAGTTAGGCTTTTAGAGCTAGCTTATTCGCTGTGATCAGTTTCTATCTCTGATGTTATGCATTTGGGTTTTCAAAGAGAAGTTCAATAGGAGCGTGGTTGGTTTTTGTTTTTGCATGGTTGGTGTGTGCCTGTTGGTGATCGGTTGACTTACTTGAATGCTATTATACAGAAATTGGAGTTTTGCAGTAATCATATGTATGTAGCTCGGTTGTTAGTGGAGTTGAGAAGTGGTGACAATGTTGTGTATGTTATCCAAAATCAATAATATCGTACAAAAACCTAGGGGTGGCAATTTGATCTGACACGAAACCCGACCTGAAACCGACACGAAAATTAACAGGTTCGGGTTGAGCTAAATAGATTGTGGGTCAGGTTTGGGTCAACATATCTAACCCGTTTATTAAACAGGTCAGGTTCGGGTTGAGAATAAAATAAACGGGTCGACCCGCCAACCAGTTTAAGTTTTTTTTCTTAATTAAAAATTATTTATATTTAATTATATGGGTTAAACGGGTCGACCCCCACTAACCCGTTTAACCCATTTAACTCGGGTAATGTGCTAACTTTTATATATATAACAGATTAAATGGGTTAACCCGAAATCCGTTTAACATATTCAACCCATGTTACCTATTTAACCTGTCAACCTAAGTATATATACGGGTTAAATGGGTCAGGTTCGGGTTATGTGTAAACAAGTTAAGGTTGACATAGTTGACCCGATGATTTAAATGGGTCAGGTTCGGGTTGGGGTTTTCTAACCCGCCAACCTGACAACCCGAACCCGCCAACCCGAACCCGACCCGAATTGCCACCCAGTGAAAAACCCAGTGATCATTATTGTTAATACATAACAATTCTAGCCGTGAATTATGTATCCCCGTGAAAATTTGTATACCAAAATACCACTCATTATAACAAATATTATCAAAAACATATGTATCCAAAGAAAATTTGGAATACATAGTCTGATTATCCATTTAGTGAACCAAGTCCACCCTGTTATGATCAATCATTGTAGCCCATTTCATTCATTATATATCCTCATAATTATTAGAATACAATGAGACTTTACAAGAAAATATAATAGACTTTGTCAAATATATAAGCATCTTAGGATAACTATATACATATGACAAAAGTATACTATTTTTCATCTCTAAGATTATTAGTTATAGAAGAATAATTTTCCTTTGGGTAAAATTCATAATTTCTATCAACTAATAACATATCCATGATAGCATTCTTTAAGACAATATAAATATGATATGACTACAAATTTTGAAATTAACTTGGCCACTTTGGTGACTAACAAACTAATCTCACTTAATGTCATATAATATATAAATAGCTTTAAATTGTTACTCCGTATTAGAATGCAATGAAACTTTACAAGAAAATATAATAGACTTCGTCAAATATATAAGCATCTTTGGATAACTATATACATATGACAAAGTATATTAATTTTTCATCTCTATGGTTATTAGTTATAGAAAAATAATTTTTTCTTTGGAAAAAATTCATAATTTCTATCGATTAATAAAAGATCTATAATGGCATTCTTTAAGACAACATAAATTATATGACTAAAATTTGAAATCAACTTGATCACTTTGATGACAAACAAATAGACTTCATCAAATATATAAGCATCTTTGGATAACTATATACATATGACAAAGTATATTAATTTTTCATCTCTATGGTCATTAGTTATACAAGAATAATTTTTCCTTTGGGAAAAATTCATAATTTCTATCGACTAATAAAAGATTTATAATGGCATTATTTAAGACAACATAAATTATATGACTAAAATTTGAAATCAATTTGATCACTTTGATGACAAACAAATTAATCTCACTTAATGTCATATAATAAATAAATAACAAACTTTAATGGGACGGATGTTACAAAAGAACCATGATCACACAATACGTCCAAACAATTATATTAATATATATATATATATATATATATATATATATATATATATATATATATATATATATAGGGAAATGATCCAGTAAGAAGAAAAACTAAAATAGGAAGAATAAGAAGAATTTCTAGCCACACATTTCAAATAGGAGGGAGAATTTTAAGGGGAGATGCATCTATTTTTGTAGGTGCATCTGAAATGAGTGGTTGTGATTTCTTTTTATCATTCTTATTTTAATTTTTCTTCTTATTTGATCCTAACTCTCTCTCTCTCTCTCTCTCTCTCTCTCTATATATATATATATATATATATATATATATATATATATATATATATATATATATATATATATACTAGTTTTCGAAGCCCGCCCGATGGGCGGGCATGACTTATAATTTTTCTTGTGATGACGTTATTTAACGGATAACAGATACGTTTTTAAATACTCTAAATTATGGCCTAAACTTATGAGTTGTCGTACAGCTTCATCTTTGGTCCATATTTTACCAATTAGATCCACTAAATATCAAGTAAGCAAACTATCAATCCATTTCAAACATAGTATATAAGCGGGCATGACTTATAATTTTTCTTGTGATGACGTTATTTAACGGATAACAGTTACGTTTTTAAATACTCTAAATTATGGCCTAAACTTATGAGTTGTGGTACAGCTTCATCTTTGGTCCATATTTTACCAATTAGATCCACTAAATATCAAGTAAGCAAACTATCAATCCATTTCAAACATAGTATATAACTGCCATATAAAGAAGGTGTTTGGAAATTAAGAAACAAACAATCCCACTGTCCCATAGACCCCCTAAAATTACCCCTACATAATCAAGTAATTCAGTACTATAAACCAACAAATCAAAATCCAAATTTATGCAAACCCGAACAAAATCCAGAACCCGAACAAAATACCACAACATCTAGCCTTAAAATAAAGATACAGAAAAACAACAATACAACTCATAATAATAATAAAAAACTAAAATTAGTTACCTTAGCTATCGTATCTTCCGAAGGCTGGACTTGACAGTACCCGTGTTATAAAAAAATGAGGTACACTGGTATTAAGATTTTCAGTGACAACCATACGTATGTAAGAATCAGTTCTGGAAGTTATAAGTAACTGAGAATCTGTACAACTCACAGCAAGAGGAAGCCTTCCATTTGCTATGCACTTTATATTTACTTCTGCAGCAGCAGGTTTGGCTAATCTTCCTAACTTCATGGAACCAGTTAACGGGTTCTGGACTGGTGGCGTTTGTATCTTGTTGAAGTTGCATCTGATGGAGGACTACTTGCCGGTGGGCTGGTGGCGTTTGTACCTGGAGTTGTTTCGGTCCCAACTAACGGGTTTTGGGCTACCTCCAGCATGCACATCCTGTGTATCACCAATTGAACTGTGTGATCTGCCTAGAGGCCTGCATGACATCAAAATTACTAAACAAATTAAAAAGAAGAACTGCATAAATATACGGGATTCAAGATCTCAAACTACCTCCTCCTTCTTTATTGGCTGTGACAAAGGTAGCATTCTTTTTTTTTTTTTTTTTTTATCCAATTTCACACGCTGGGTAAATGCTTTATAATTCAACTTGTATAGCGTATGAGCTGAGGTATCCTCTTTAGTAGCCTCTGATTTACTTATTACACCATGGATCCTATATTTGTTAGATTCAAATACATCATCATGCATATGTAAGGATACAGCAACGTGTTTAAGCATTTTTTTTTAAATCGAACCTTGTTTGCCCAGTTATGTGCACTTAAAATAGGTTTGATTTTAGTGTTCACGACTGAAACAATGTTAAGCGGAGATACTATCGTAAATGTATATAGCTTGGTTTCTTTTTCATTCATGTTCATTCGGAGTCAGCATTTCACAACTTTTGTCTTAAGCCATTCCTCACCATGAGTTACTTTTCCAGATGAAACAAAATTATATGCAACTTTCTAACAATTATTTCATAAAAATTAATTTATTAATTTAATAAATAATACAACTTTCTAACAAATTATTTAATATTTAATAATATTTAATATAAAATGCTAATGTTAATTTTGGATATGTGTTAATAAGTTGCTTTTAAATTTAAAAAGCCTAGAGTTTTAAATTTTAGCTGGTAACATTCAGATGACCATAAAACAAAAGATGGAGGTTAAGACCAATAAAACGCAAGGTTGTCTAACCTACTCTACAAATCTATTTTTTTGTTTTGTTTTTTGTTTTTGTGAAACGCTTAATCATATATCTGTTACAAACCAATTTGCAAGTTATTTTAACATGAGACATGTGAAACAAACACATATGTCAGATAAGCAAATGTCATCAAAACACAATACATACCACTTTTAATACTCTGTAGTAAACATCAAAAGACAAAGAAAAGAACAACTCACTTGCGACACATGGTCTTGTACTGATGGTACTTCTTAGCCAATTCCACCAAATAAGGCTCAATGATTGATCTCTTTTTCGTTCTACCTTTCAGCCTTAAGACCAAATGAAGAGTCGACTCTGAACAAACAACCCAAAATCATAAACTAAACAACACAGCGTAATAAG
This sequence comes from Artemisia argyi, assembly GCA_030686995.1. NCBI lineage: Eukaryota > Viridiplantae > Streptophyta > Magnoliopsida > Asterales > Asteraceae > Artemisia > Artemisia argyi. Next base: position 1,918,312 of record CM060705.1, read on the forward strand.
AAATATGATTGAAATCAACCGAATTGACCACCAAATCTATGTTTCATTAAAGAAAATATGTATGTCAAGCAATTCTAGTAAAACTATAAAGATAGTAATCCAATTTAATTTCCGTATCCAATAACAGTAAGGATCAAAACATAACATATTGAAAAATTATACAACAAACTGATGTTGAAAAAAAACCTTTACTACAAAATTTCTGCTTTAAGCTTATTTGTAGACATATGAGCTTATATGATTTCGGCTTATCAAAATTTCTGGCTTATTGTGAGACTTACGGGCTTATATAAGCTTAAATATACCCATTAGTCTAAAAAAATGAATATATAGGGTTTTATAAAATATAAGCCAAATGATATAAGATCATAAGCCCACAAATAAGTTTATAAAAACACCCCCTAATTCACTGTCCGATAAACATGATACAGTAACATAAATCTAAATCTGTGATCTAATCATCTAAAAAAAATGGTAGCTATATTGAAAGCCTTTATAGATAGACTTAGGAAGATTGACCTATTTCCCTTGGCTAAAAAAAGTATTTTACCTGTTTGAGATGAAACGCAACCAAAATCAATCCATTTATAAGTAAATGGGTCATGATGGTCACCTATAGTTTAAAAGATATGTGTATGCAAGTATTATGGCACATAAATTCAAGTTTCGACATTATAGATACATACCCTTTGTGGATTGATGCCAGCAGCAGCAACATACATATCAAGTTTTCCAATAGGAATTCCAATTCCTTGTACTCCAAGATCACCTAAGCCCAGAATACGACTGCCATCTGTAAGCACTACCATGTCTACATGAATAATTTGTTTTCATCTAAACTCAGTCAATCAACAATACGCACATTTCAGTATAACCTCTTTGATCCGTTAAACAAAATATGTAATCAGGGATTCGTTGCTTGAATCTCCACTATTTCAGTCTTCCTATTGCCCTACCAAAAATCATAATTAAATATTTAAACTCATTAAGAATCACATCATCACAATTGATGAACATAATTTGTTTATCCAAACTTTATAAAAGAATACTGGGACTTATGTTGATTGGTTTATATAATGCCCAATTTCAAACCTCAATTCTAAAATCCCCATTCATCAATGACTTGTAGTAGTTATCCAAAAGAATAGTTTTTTCTTTGTTTATGTACATAAAAACTTTTTAGTGACCTTGACAAAGTTTCAAGCCTATTTACTACCAACTGATATTCTTACTTCTCTTTACTCTCATTGCAGTAGTAATCTGAATCTTTCAATAAGAAACATTTTTAATGTTGTGTGCTTCTAAACAGATTTTTGGAACATAATCGACCCATTTAACTAATTGTAGTTTAAGCTAAAAGGAAATTTTTCCTAATAGAAACAATCCATATCAACTCATTCATAAGTAAATGATTCAAAATTGTGATATATTATGAAACCAGATACACACCTCTTCTCAGATTCCACCCGGTTAGGCAAAGGATCGGCATTGTTGGCAATTGGAATATCGTATTTTTAAACTTCAAAGTATTTCTTCTTTACTCTAGTCCTATACATATGCAACATACTGGTATAACTTCAAATGATAAAAGGCAGTCATTTAAGTATTGTAACTTCTAAAGGAATTACTTACAAAACTTCCATCTTCATCTTGAAACGACATGATGAGCGTCTTCCTGAAATCTAATGTTAAGCGAGCAGTATCTCCATCGAAGCTGAATGCATCCGGCCTACAGTAATAAAGAGATCATCACTTTTTAAACCACTATGTATGTCATACTAATAATAGATTTTTGTAATGTTGTTTGTTTATCATGGGAGGATTATCATATTCGTACTTACCAGTTGTCTAGGCTTCCCGAATGATTCTTTTACCTTTTTTTCGTAGATTTGAGAATGAACGTGTGTGAAGATATTGTTTTTAGGGGATACGGGATTAGGGTTAGGGTTTTGAGAATGAACGTATGTGAATGATTTTTTTTTACGTAGGTTTTACATGTTTCATAAGGGCATTGAGGTGTTATTATAAGATATCAATTTAAGCATGTCATTATTGTTTTCAAATGTCTTTCACAAAATCCTGCTTGGTCCAATGGTTGAAGTGTTTGCTTGTGGATGCCAAGTCCTATGTTCGAATCCTGCCACTATCAAAATTTTTTAAAAAACCCGGATTTTAGCTTGTTAAATGCATGCTTATGTGCCTTTAAAGATGACATGGCATTATAGGTGATGATGTGGCATGCTAAATTATAAAAATTGCTTACATGGACGACAAAATGTGATGACATGGCAGAAAATGAATTACATGGCAATGACTGGGCAATGAGGTGGCAATACGCGTGTAACGCCTCCTGTTATATATATATATATATATATATATATATATATATATATATATATATATATATATATATATATATATATATATATATATATATATATATTAACATAAAACTGGATTTCATTAGAATCTTGCATCAAGAAGTCCCACTAGAATTTCTGATAAAAGCAACCATTTTCAATTAATTTGATCAGAGATGAAAACCTTACCTGATTGTACTTGGCCAATCGCTCTCCACGGCAAGGTGCACCTGCTTTTATCTGACCCGTGGCAAGACCAACTGATAGATCAGCAATGAAAGAATCATCAGTTTCCCCACTTCTTTGTGAGATTATGACACCCCATTGTGCATCCTTTGCCATTTTCACTACTTCAATTGCTTCTGTCACTGTCCCAATTTGGTTCACCTACATTGCACAATACAAGTCTTATAATTTGCACATATGTTAACAAATGTAAACATCCCACAAATACACAATATCACGCAAACTATTTCATTAAGATACACTTTCTTTTCTTTTCCGAAAGATTCTAGAATATTAAAGGCTCTGCTTGTCTGTGAGAGCCACATTAATTGTTTTTGAATCTTTCTGTAAGACAACTTATGTCTTAGATAAAGGTATTAAAGGCTATTTATTAGATTTCCCCTCGAAAGATATAAATCATGTTGACCAACCAGTAACAGCATTTCTGATTGGAATATATCCATAAAAGGAAGTGCTAAAGTGTTGCAATTTCATCATTTTAAAACACTGGAATTTACAAATCACCGTGTACCTTGAGAAGAAGGGCATTACAAGCATGCTCACTAATAGCTCGCTCAATACGCTTTGAATTTGACAATTGACATCAACAAGCCATCTCCTACAACCTGCAAATAAAATGAGCATGCACAACAGTTGGGCAGAAGTTTATAAATGTAAGGAAAAAAAAAAGAGAAAACTAAATTAAATTCATAACCACTCAGTTGACAAGAATTGGGTTAGTAACTTCTATATGGCACTTCTTCCCTACCACAGCTTAAGTTCAACCATGTTGGTACGTCTATATGGCAGGACAGATGCTCTGCATGATGTTAACCTTTAACTATCTAAGACTATGCTCCGTGGTTTATCTTTCCAGAATTGCAATTGACACATTCAATACATTACAAAATAACTTCTTAACATAACGATACCTGCCTACTGAAGTTACAGTGGGAATGAGAATAGCAAAAACTTGAACTTCAAATCATGCTTCAAAAGATTTAGAGTAAACCCTAAACGACTAGAACAAGACCATGTTGCAAATTAATATTTTAGTATCCTCCTGATGCATGTTTTATTCACAAAAGAGTACAACCAATATTTTACCATCTTTGCCTGAGTCAGTTTCAACTATTAGAGGTATCCATTCTGTGAAGCAGACAATTATCTTATCCTACAAGAGTACGTCAAGGGCACTTCAGATTATCAAATGGTAAAAAAATGGAAGAAGAATCGGAAACTTCTGAGAGAATAAAAGAATCATGGTTTAGCTACTGGAAATCCATGTTTACAGTGAAACTCGTCCATATATTTCTCTTCATCCACTGGCTAATGGTACATGGAAATGAATTAGACGTGCTACCCATTGGATACTGATGACTTTTCTTGAGAAAATGGTTTGTGAAATTCAAAGTACTTGTTAATTGTTTATAAAAGCAATTAACATTACTTACATCAATGGTTTCATATTGTTTCAAGTAATCACTTGGGGATTATATAACATGATTCATATAGACTTATAATCAAATTAGCTTGAGTGAGAATAAGAATGGTCACACTATCTTCTACACAAAAGTTTTCACGAGATCCCACAGGGCATCGGCATGGCCAGAAAGAATTATGCGCATTGTTCCTACAAATTATCCCCATAGTATTGTCAATTTACAAAGATTGGTTTCTTTTTAGTCTTGTGGGCCTACCTTGAACTTTCAAAGTTGTATGTTTCAAATATTTTACATGGGAGTGGATGTACTGAGGTGCAGGATAAATTCAATGATTTTGCACTCTACTCAAGCTAACCGATGTGAACTTCAATATAACCCAAAGTTACTATATACTTTTTCTAACCGATGTTACTATATACTTTTTCTAACCGATGTGAACTTCAATATAACCCAGCCTATCATCGCTTCACAACTCAGCATACACCCAAAGGCCATCAGTATCACTAAGCAATTAAAAGCCTTCTCAATGATGTTACCTCAACTAATTAATACGAACCTGCCCCATACTAGGCTCGTGTCGATTCATAAGTCCAAGTGTAGAAATCACTCATAAAGCTAGCTTAATTACAAACCACTAGGGCTGAGCAATGGGTCAAACCCGACCTGACCCAAAAACCGAATAAGGGTAAAATGTGAACCGAGAACCGAACCAAACAAGGTCGGTTTAGTTTAGCTATTTCGAACCGAATAAGTGTGTTTTGACCCGAACAGAGTAAAACTGAAATACTTATACAAAACCGAAAACCGAACCAAATAAGGTCGGTTCGGTTCGTCCCGGTTTCGGTCGGCTTGTCGGTTCAGGCTGGTTTTCGGGTGATTTTGCTTAGCCCTACAAACCACCAACCAATCCAATACTTGGCCTCAATAGGGGAGGGGAACCTATTCTTACAACACAAACTTCTTTCTTATGCTTCGAACTCTGTTAAACAACTACACTAATCTTAAGCACATCTTGATGGGCATCACAATCTAACCTATAATAGATATACGTCCTAGTATCTATTTTTGCAGACTGGGAACATCCCAGTGAATATACCACCATGACAGATATAAGGATCATTATAAGTGGACATGTTCCATTAACGTTTTTCATGTCATATTCTCATGCTTGTTACTACTTAGCTGCTGCATGCACAATTCAACTTTGATCTAGTAATTGGACTAATAGTGACAAAGCAGGTGCAAGGAAGGCACCTTTAAGTGATGATACGTCTCAGAGCCCATTTGCATTGCCTCTTCAAATCTCTTTGCTCCAATTGGAAGAATCATTATGTCCTAATTCAATTAAATTAACACAACAAATAAGTATTGAACTATCCAGAAAATATTAGCTTTTGTGAAAACTAATAATGTTTAAATAGCTTGAAAACATGAAACCAACAGCTTACTCTTATAGCCAAATTGTTTCCAGCATGTTTGCCGCCGCTTATTAGTGTGAAGGCAGGGACAGGAAGAACATGGCTGCTTCCTCTGCCCGATATACCAGCAATATGTTTGTAAAGTGGAACCTGCGGAAAAGAATGCAATAGTATTATTATTATTAAACAGCAATATGTATGTTGTTATTTTGAGTAAAACATAAAACAAAATTATTGTGCTTGCCTTTTTCTCAGCGGCTCCGGCTTTGCAAGCAGCAATTGACACAGCATCAGAAAATATTTATACAATATTCTTTTGCAGAAGAGACCATTTAACCTTCTTACCCGTCTCAAGAGGATATCAATAGCAGCTGGATGATTTTCAGAATTTCCAACATTGCCCTCAGGGGTTTGTATTCTCTATTGAAGTTGCACTTTAAGTCATCACAAATGAGACTTGGTAGCACAATCATCAAATACACTCTCCCTTCATCATCGGGTCTTAAAGGGTCTTAAAAGCCTTTGAGTTTGACTATCAATTTTATAAAAAATTATAACAAAAACAGTTTCAATAGGTTGATTAACTTCCAACTTAAAACCATTTGACTCCGGCCATTTATAATCAAAAGACAGTTGCAAAAAAATTAAAATCTCTGAAAAAAAAAAAAGTTTTTTTTGTTTACAAGACTGAAAAGTTTTGAAAAAGACAGTTGAAAAAAAAATTAAAATCTCTGAAAAAAGTTTTTTTGTTTACAAGACTGAAAAGTTTTTCTCTTTTTCAAGAAAACAATAACAAAATGAAACACGCATGAAAATTTATACTCCGGAGTTAATAAAAGTAGAAAAACATAGTCAACTAAAGACTTAATTAATGGGAGAGTTATGGTTAAAAACCATACCACTAGAAAAGCAACCAGCACCACCTCACAGTCAATGATAAGCAACATGCCCGTATGCTGAGGTCCGGGCTTGACACTAAACGTTGTCGCAGTGTCCCGATGAGTCCATAGACCCAACAAAAACCAACTCAGAAGGCAGCATACATAGGCTTCAACATCAAGCATGTGTCACACTACAAACGGGACAAAGGCCGACTGGTGAACAAGAGAAGCAAGTCATGCTCGTATTTTGGTGTTTGGGCTTAACACTAACGATTTTCAGCAAGTTCGTATTAGGCAACATGAGGGACATAGGTCAGGTCATGAACACACCAGATTTCCAACCAAATCGTATAAGGCGACATGAGGGACATAGGCAACATGGTGTTTGGGCTTGACACTAAAGATTTTCACCAGTCTTTCAGTTGGCCGTATTTTAGTATTTGGGCATGACACCAAACATTTCCGCAGTCTCAACGACAAGGCAACATTAGGGACAATGGCCAACTCGAATATCTCTCGTGAAGGCACTGGATTTCCAAGCCAACTAATAAATCCCACATTATTTTGGCGTTTGGGCTAACAAACATTTTCGAAGTTTCAAGAGGGAACATTCGGGACAAAGACCAACACATAAAGCAAACTCATGAACATGGCAATTGCCAACCAATTACCAGCTCTAACATAACTTCTAACATAACTGATGAACGATAAGCAACGTACCCAGGGAAGCATGACAGTTTCAAAGCAACATTAGGGACAATTTCCGACTTCGCAGTTTCTTAGGAAGGCGGCTTACAATAGGCTTTGGATGTAGAGCATGTGTCACACTACAGACGGGACAAAGGCCGACTGGTGAACATACCCGCTTGTCTGCCACCTATTAGCGCTTCCTAATTCTATGCAACATTAGGGACAATTTTCACAGTTTCAAAGCAACATTAGGGACAATTTCCGACTTCGCAGTTTCTTAGGAAGGCGGCTTACAATAGGCTTTGGACGTAGAGCATGTGTCACACTACAGACGGGACAAAGGCCGACTGGTGAACATACCCGCTTGTCTGCCACCTATTAGCGCTTCCTAATTCTATGCAACATTAGGGACAATTTTCACAGTTTCAAAGCAACATTAGGGACAATTTCCCACTTCGCATTTTCTTAGGAAGGCAGCTTACAATAGGCTTTGGACGTAGAGCATGTGTCACACTACAGACGGGACAAAGGCCGACTGGTGAACATACCCGCTTGTCTGCCACCTATTATCGCTTCCTAATTCTAGCCAATATTAGGGACAATTTTCACAGTTTCGAAGCAACATTAGGGACAATTTCCCACTTCGCATTTTCTTAGGAAGGCAGCTTACAATAGGCTTTGGACGTAGAGCATGTGTCACACTACAGACGGGACAAAGGCCGACTGGTGAACATACCCGCTTGTCTGCCACCTATTAGCGCTTCCTAATTCTATGCAACATTAGGGACAATTTCCAACTTCGCATTTTCTTAGGAAGGCAGCTTACAATAGGCTTTGGACGTAGAGCATGTGTCACACTACAGACGGGACAAAGGCCGACTGGTGAACATACCCGCTTGCCTGCCACCTATTAGCGCTTCCTAATTCTATGCAACATTAGGGACAATTTTCACAGTTTCGAAGCAACATTAGGGACAATTTCTGACTCCGCATTTTCTTAGGAAGGCAGCTTACAATAGGCTTTGGACGTAGAGCATGTGTCACACTACAGACGGGACAAAGGCCGACTGGTGAACACACCCGCTTGTCTGCCACCTATTAACGCTTCCTAATTCTATGCAACATTAGGGACAATTTCTGAATCTTGAACACACCACGACGCATATCAACAAATTGCATGCCACCAAATGTTGATGGAGGTTACCAGATGATGCCAAAAACGCTGTAAAAAACAACATTATTAGTTCTTAGGTACAAGGGTCAGAAAATGAATATAAGAAAACGCAATGCCTAAGTGATGTTAACAACAACAGAAGGAAATTATAGCATTGGATCAACATATCAACAAACTTCAACTACTTTTGGTAAATATTTATGAACTGAATTAAGTCTAGAAGAAATTTTAAAAACATTAATTTAAGGGGTGTTTGTTTTGGCTTATATAGCCGGCTTATGGCTTACTTGGTTTTAGGCGTATGTTTCATAAGCTTACCTTTTGTGGGTTATTTTGAAACTTTTCAGCTTATATAAGACATGATAAGTTTATATAAGGCGAAAAGTTTAAAAATATGCCACAGAAAATGAGCTTATGAAACATAATCCCAAAACCAAATAAACAATAAGCCGGCTAAACAAACACCCCCTTACTTTGATATTTATCATTCATATACACATTTCTTATAAGGATTAACAAGTAGTATATTTGTCCACCACAACTTATGATACAGTTGGCATTAGGAATGGTTTATGGCAAATAAAATTCATAAAAAGACATTTTAAATAACAACTAGAAGTTACTTTTGTTTGAAAAGGCGGCTTTGGTGTCCCTCCTAGCTAGCTCCATAACGCTAACAAGAACAGCAGCGATCTTCCCTTGAAAAAAAGACAAATATAATCATATGTTAGGCTAATTAATGTATGCTTAACATAAGTTACTATGTAAAAAAAGACTGATTTTATTCCTTATTACTAGTAGCATTTATAAGCGCCTACAACTATGAGAAGTGACTTGTCATCTATGTTTAAGAAAAAGTTGATTTACTTACCGAAATCAAATACACGAAAAGCCAGTTGTATACTCCCTCGATCAGCCACCCGGCAGAAATGCCCTGCTCCAAACAATCATCAGGTTTAATATAATATTCTAATAACAGTTTTACAAACAACTATATTTCTTTTTTTTAATAACAATAAAATTAAATTAAATTAAATTATATATTAAAAAAAAAAAAAAAAAAAAAAAAAAAAAAAAAACTATAATAACCTAAATACACTGTAACAGTTTTACAAACAACTATATTTCTGGAAATTAAAAAAAAAAAAAAAAAAAAAAAATCTTGTTGTGTAGTTTTAATTGATTTCAGCAACCTCTTTAACTGCAGATCTAAAACACCAATAACATTTGTGAGTCACACAACACACAATATTTACTTTTATATATGTAATGTAAAGATTATAAAACCACATAAGATTATTAAAAAAAGAGACTCACAAGGATAAATAAGCAAATAATTAAAAGCAGTAATCTCCAAAACTATATATGTTATAAATTATAAGAGGTAAAGAATAATAAGTACCTGATGAATTTTAGAGTAGGTGATAAATTATTTTTTTTTATGATTTTTTAGAGTGGTGATGTGATAGAGAGAGAAAGAAAGGGATAATAAGGTATCTCTCTGAACGAAAAGAAAAGTTTGTGAGTTTTAAGGATAAGAAACAAAGCAATATATAGTGACAAGACATTTATGTTTTCTTGGCAAATGGAGGAGGGAAAATGTCCCGCCCACTCTCAATTGGTTTTGGGAAATACGTTTGTGTGTCGGCCTCAATTAATTTACTAAATATCCCTTAATCCAAGACTAAATTACTAGTACTAAACTATATTCAATTAATGGGGAATTTAGAGCACTGATGTGATAGAGAGAGAAAGAAAAGGGAAAATGTCCCTTTTAATTTTTTTATTTATTATTATTACTAGCTTAGAGACCTGTTGACACCGGGTAATTTTTTAATGAAATAGAGAAATGAGATGATAAGAAAAGTAATAACGTAAATTTGTTCTATTTAAAATATGAAACAAAGAATGATACAATGCGTCCATTATAAGATAAGAAATTGCTTATGTTACAATTACACTAAGAAACGTCCAAGCTTGGGGTCTCAAAAATTGATTGTCTTGAGTAGCAAAAGATGTGTGTGAGCACCTATCGATTTACAACCCAATGTCCATGCCGTGCACACCTAATAGTCCATATCTGATATGAGTAAATGCATGTTGTCACTGATAATATATTACAATTGAGAATATGAGAAAAAAAGGAAAGTGTGTATTTTACATACCTTTTGAAGTTTTGATCATAGACCTTTTAATACTTCTCTATACACGACATTTGTTGAAGTTTTGATCATAAACCAACTTTAGAAAGTGATTGCCCTAGTCTTTTGTTGATTGTCATGGCAAAATATACAGGGATATGAGAGAAACATTTTTGTAAGAAATTATATGTGCGAATAAAATAAGAATATTTTTGTAAGAAATTATATGTGTGAAAAAACCAAGTTTAGAATTGCGGGAAATTTTAAAGAAATATTTTTGTAACAAATTATATGTGTGAAAACAGGTTTCGTCAATAACCATTAAAATACAGAACATGCATGTATCGTCGTGTTCAACAGGTAGATAGTATTGAATGCGAAAAGTATGTGATCGGCGTCAAACATTCAGTAACCCATTCTTATTTCGTAAACACCTAACAGTTTGAGAAGAAAAAAAGTAAGCGAAAAAATGAAGTTAACAATGAGATTATATGTAAATTTAAGAAATTGTATCAATGTGTCCACTTATACATCAAATCACAGTACCCTTCTTATTGGTATAGTCCTCTTATGGGTCCATCTATAATCGGATTTTGACTCAGTTTAGCTGATCATAAATTTATAGGTATGGCTCGATTAGCATCGCCAACGAAACAATTTTATTCAAAGCGTATTAATTTTCAAGTGATTTTCATGTTGACGTACTATCTTTACGTAATTGCCCATGGCTCACCTGGTCTTTGAAATGATGGCAATCATCGTATCACCTAATAGTAATTCGGTATATTTTGTTAATTGTGATGATATTGAGAAATGCTTATCCAAATATTAGCCTATGATGTTTGTGATGTATAAGTAGGAACTCAGATGTACAAAACAAAACAAAACAAAACAAAACAAAACAAAAAAAAAAAAAAAAAAAAAAAAAAAAAAAAAAAAAAAATTGCAACTTACAAATATGAGGATTTAAAATGCATATTGGCCATGATCTTGGTTGGCTAATTGTCAATTGAGTGCGCACAACATCGACCATGCCAATTGGCGTTCACAAACTCGCTCTTAGTAATGATGACATCCCAATGTTTAGTCCAGGTTGATCCTTAGCCAAATGGGCCTCAATTATTTACTCAAATATGGCATAGACCAATTGATTACAATGGTTTTAGTTGAAAAGGATGGTGGGAATATGTTTAGTGAAATGTATCAACTGTGATTGTGATTCAGATATAATAAATTAATTTTGCATATAGATTTGTGAATATCATAGGTAAGGAGATGCCTTACCTGCAGATTACATTTCTCATAGTAAAAGTTTATTTCAATTTACATATTTTAGTTTTTAATACCAATTTTGGACAAAGCACTCAGTTGGTAAACGTTGCTAAAGTTACCTAAATGCTTACAATGTTGTAAGTTTCACCTTTCATGCAATAAAGTTATCCCAATTGGAATCTATGCAAAAAAAAAAAAAAAGCCTTCTTATAGCAAGTCTTTATTTATTTGAAGAGAGTCTTACTTCCTAAACCCCCATTTTTTAGCTTTTATTTGCACACAAATCAGCAAAGATACAAAAACGGCTATCAATAAAGTGTTTCTTTGTAGGACTCAGTTAATTTCGCTAAATGTGCAAACAGTACCATTGGTGGGAAAGTTAACAAAATCAAGTTAAAATTAGACGTGCCAATTTACACAACTGCAAAATGAATGGGTCAATGTGGGTAATATTTTATATCTCTAACGGGTTAAATTTCACCATTCTAATGAAAACAATAGGAGTTGAGCTTAGTAAATTGCAAACTAAATCGTATTTTAAGACAAATTCTAAATAAATAATTGGTTAAAAAAATACACAAAATCAAAGTTAAGAAAACAATCATCATAAACTTTCCAAGATAATAATATAACAAAAAAGCTAATCATAAAGTTCCCAAAATAATTCTCTCGACATGACAAACATACCAGGCCGGCGGTTTTGCAGATGAGTCAGTTGAATCAAAGAAGGTGAGGCTCTAGAATGATCGAAGTACATAATGCGCACCTAAAAATTAATAAGCACCAAACCGACAATTGATGAGTAGCTGCAGTTGAAGCGTATTAAGGGAAAAAATACAATCAGTTATTTAAGTTTTCGGAACAGATAAATCAATGCAAAAGGGTACAAATTGTTACATTAGTTACTAACACTATGTTCCCGAGTACAAAACGAAAAGAAGAGAAATGAAGAGATGAAAAAAGAGAGAAAAGAAGAGGAGAGGAAAAAAAATTGATTTTTAATCTTGTGTTCCCGAGTTGGAAAGAAAGGAAGAGAGATGTTAGCAAAAAAGGCTTTAAAATCACCTTCTCTCCAAATCATCCCAATTTGGGAAAAAGATTATGAGAGAAGTTTTGGCATAATTTCCTCCTCTCTTCTCTTCTCTTCTTTCCAAAAAAAAAAACTCGGGAACGCAATCTTTTTTGAATTTTCTCTCTGCTTCTCTTCTTTTCCTTCCAAATTAAAATTCGGGAACGCAGTGTAAGAGTTGTAAAACGTCACCTGAGTAGAAGGTCAATACTCATTGGCCATTCGCTGCCCTTTTCTTTCATTAACAACTGCAATGAAAACATATTGACAAAACTCAATATCAAATAAATAGATATATGCATATGTATTTGGTGTGCAAACAGTGAAAACAAAAAGTTGCTTAATCCATTCTGCAGGTGGGTATTTCAGACAGGAACATGCCACCAAAAGGCAAAAAACTAACAAAGAAAGGCAAGACAAGATCATGGGTATTAAAGAAAAACGAACAGATGAGGAGCATAGGAAATGTTGTTCCCCGGGATACCAAATACACTGCCCGCAAGTGCAAAGCTTGTTTTTTTATCTGTTAAGCTTTTTATACGTATGTTCTATTGTCACACTTGAGAGACAGATACGGCGGACTTGATACTCTAAAAGAGCCGTAATACCGTGATGTGGCGGTCAAAATCATGCTCTTGGCAGTAGACCTCAACACAATTTCGAGAATCAAAAATTTGACATGTTCCACATACCAACATAAGATGTATCCTACCGCAAAGTAAACAAAAACATATATGATGGATCTACAACAAGTAAGGGTACCATAGGATTAGCATTGCATTATCACTCAGTGTCCCTTGCATTTACCTATATAAATTAGGTAAGAGTTAAATATTCAAATAAGAGCATAATGGTCACATAAGTATGAGCTGTAATATATGGTCACTACTATATATATGAATCATTGATAAGATTATTCAGTTTTCTCAAAGGTTTGCATATACTAATATAAATAACACTACTAACGGTTGATATATACATGTCAAACTTCAATTGTATGATGTATCATTCATCAAAAAATAACCTTGATGTCTTTATCAAGTAATAAGCTATTGTTCTAGCAGCCCTACATTATAAAAATAATTAGTAAAAACCGCCCCGTGTTGAGGCTTTGTGCGAAAGGTACCTACAAAATATCACTGGTCCAGTCCTGATGCATCCAACACATAATTCTTCTTTCAGATTGATGCTCACGTTACATACGATCGACTTGTGGAATCACCCTAGAAAGGTATCAACATTAGGAACAATTTGACCTCGGCCAGTTTGACTCGTGACTCAATCCACATGACCCAGTGATTGATGCTAAACAGTCAACCTAAATTGACCAAAGAATGGTCAACCAAGTCAAACGTCTAAAATCAATGCTCCGAGGAATACAGTGTTTTCCCGGGTCGTTAAGTCCCGACGAGGTGTGGATGATTATAAAACGGTTTCGTGATCGGGTGAATCTAGATGAGAAAAAGGTTTGAGTGTGATTAAACTAAGGAATTTACAACGAAATAGCTTAAACAAGCTATATAAACAAGACGGGAAAGTTTGAAATCCCTGAAACGTTTAAAACTTAAAACGTGTACGTTCACGTTTAAATAAAACGTAAACGTACAAAATAAAACGCGAGTTTTAGTAAAATAAAATACTTACAAAAGTGAAAATCACATTTTTACAATCCTAATAATAAAAGAAACTTTTTAGAAAATTAAAATTACTTTTTACACTATTTAATTAATTACTATTAATTAAAAACTATTTAATACTTATTATTAATACTTAAGTAACTAAAATACAATATAATATTATTTAAATACTAAAAAGGTGAAAATAAAATTCCTAAAATTATAAAATAACTAAAAATAAGTTTTAAAATTAAAAATAAGTGTTTTTGTCTTTTTGTGGTTTTTCTATTAATTAATTACTAACTAATTATTAATTATCTAATTAACTATTTTAAATTAAGAAAAATAACAAATGAACAGTAAAAATTCTAGAAAAATTCCTAAAATTATATTATGATATATAAAGGCTAGGAAAAATATAAAAACTAGGTCTTACTATATAAAAATTAATTATGCTATTTAAAACTTACATATTAATTAATTATTAATTAAACTAAGATTAATTCTAATAAATAGTAAATGATAAAATAAAAATCTGAGAAAATTATTATAAATACTTTAATATAATAGGAATTTAAGAAAAATATAAAATAGCTAAGTACTTAATAAAAATGTAAAAATGAAAATTAAAAGATAAATAAAATTAAATAGAAACTATCACTTATTTTTAAAATTGGTTTTTCTGGGATTTTCTTTTTACCAAACTATTAAACAACTGTAAAAATGAAACTTTTGTGAAAACACTTAGCTTGGAACTTAAAAATAAGCAGATAAAGAGCTTATGGATTTGGCAGATGAAGCATTAAGCTTATTAGGACTTGGTATCTTTGGAAAAGCCAACCATAAGCTACCACAGGGGTGTATAAGCTAAAACAGACAATGACTCACTTGAAACAAGCCAATGGAATTGAAAGGCACAAGCAGATAAGCTCTTATAAGCAATAAGCAATACCACCCAACCTTAGTACCAAACAGGCCAACTGAGGCAACTTGGGATGCCTGTGGGGCCCACCTGAGTGATCAATGATCCAAACTAGAACCTAATCAAAGAAGCTGGGGTGGTAAGCTCTCAATTGAGCCAAGAATCAAAGGGTGAGCTTAAGTTTAGAGCAAGTTGTGAGCTTGTGAAGGAAGCTTAGTCACCACTGAACCAGTGAGTTGATTCAGTGAGATTCTTGAAAAACCATAAGCCAAAAGCTATTCCTAGGGTGCAATGAGTTACAGCTAGTCTTAACCTAACCTAATAAACTAAAACTAACAGGAAAACAAACTCAAACAAACTTATGCAAGCTTAATTATC
This sequence comes from Artemisia argyi, assembly GCA_030686995.1. Taxonomy (NCBI): domain Eukaryota; kingdom Viridiplantae; phylum Streptophyta; class Magnoliopsida; order Asterales; family Asteraceae; genus Artemisia; species Artemisia argyi. Next base: position 1,933,903 of record CM060705.1, read on the forward strand.
TACAGTGGAGTGTTAAGGTTTAGGTGAGTACCTTTATTTTAAACAAGCTAAAAGCTAAACAGGTTTGGATATAAGCTAGAACCAAAACAACTCATCAACTCATCCCAAACAACCATATGCAAGCTGAGATAAAACTTTAACATGCCAACATTCAAGCAAAATCAACAAATCAAACAAACTCAAGTACCCACTGATGCATCAGCATGAACAGTGGGTATGAGGTAACTTGGGAGGCTAATCTAAACTGGCATATAAGCAGATAAGCACAGATCAAGCATAAGCCAAATAAGACAGAGTACCAAGCTTCCCATAGCATAAAATTTTAGGTTCTAAGCTCAACTAATCAACAAATTGAAGGCAAAGGAAAATGAGTCAAAGTGGGGTGTGCTGGGTGCAGGGCAGAACAATGCTCACAGAGGCAACTTCCAGGTCTGATTTCAATGATCAAATGGTTTTCAAATTGAAAATTTCTTTTTGATTCTAATAGACAAGCCACCAAGGATTACCAAGCAACAATTAGTATTTATTTCTAAACCAAATTGAGCCCTACAAAGCCTTTTGAAATCTGACCCATACCAACACTTAAGAACATTTGACTTTTTTCATGAACATGCAATTTTGACTAATGTGAGTTTCAATCTAATCCTAATGACTTATTATGTTATTTTAAGCTATTAAGATTTGCAATTGAACTATATTATCAGTTAATGAAAAAGATGTCATGAGATTTAAACCCAAAAGCTTTAACAGTTAAGAAAACATGAGATTTGAAAGTAAATTTTGACTTTTATCCTAGTTACCTACTGTTTAATGCTAGATTTGACTCTAATGGATCTAATATGAGCTAGACCTACTGCTGAATTCACTAACAAACAACTAAAACTGAACCAAAATCTGAGATCCAAACACCCCCTAAAAATCTGTTTCACCAATTCTTAACTAGGTAAGGCAGATTGAGAGCAGCCTTAGTGAATGTGAAAGTTTAACTAAATAAAAAAAACATTTAAAAGCAAATTTGAGGCCTGGATAAGCAGTAATATAAGCCAACAAAAATAAGCTCTAATGGCTAACATGGAACAGTGAGATGTTCAAATTCCAAACCAAAGGTTTTCCAGATGTACAAATAGCATAAGTGGCAACTAATATCATTAATAAGCATAAATAAACATAAATAAGCCGTAGATAAGCAATGTGAATAAGCAATATTAAATAAGCAGTTGAAAATTAGTTGCAGAAACTTGAATTTGCATTGATTTCAAATAAAGGAGTACATTAATGAGATTAAAACTGAAAAAGATAAAGCTTAAACTAAAACTAAATTACACTAAATTCTAATTTAATCCTAAAAATCTACCACTCTCCTTCCTGGTTTCCTTTTCTTTTTATATTGGTACTTTAGGGTTCATGTGACCCTCTTGAGCTTTTTCACCTCTCTCCATGTCCCTTGGATTACTAATCTTTGATCTTGGCCGTTCTTCAACTTTTGGCGGGAAAGGTGCTTTGGCAGGTTGTGGGATTACTTGTTAGGTTTTGGGATCATTAAATGGGTCTTGGGTTTTAGTGGAGGCTAGGGGGACAAGGAGTGGGGAAGGTAGGCTGGAGGTATGGCAGAGGAGGGGGGGGGGGGGAAAGTGTGGAGTTGGTGTTTGCAGTCCAAGTGGGAGTGAAGGTGGAGGTCAATGGGGTGTTTGACTGGGGTGATTTAATAAAACGGTTTTTTTTGGTTTTTAATATTTTAGTGGGAGGTGGACTGGGCTTAAGTGGTGAGATGGGCTTGGGTGGTAACTGGATCAGGCTGGAGGGGTGGAGTAATAAGGTGTTGGGTTTGGTTGTAAAAATTGTTAAGTGGTCCGGATGGTATTTGTTATGAACACAAGGACCAAAAGTGAAATTCCACTAAACCATAGGACTGAAAATGTAGTTATCCCATAGTACCAAGAGGGACCAATGTTGCCAAGTTTAGTATTCCAAAACCTATTTTTTGCAATTTTGTATTTTTCAAAATTTTTCCCGGGGATTAAAAATGATAATTTTCAAAGTCCGGGGACTAAAATTGCCATTTTATGAAAACTTTTGCCCAAGGAGTAATATTGAATATTTTTAAACTTCCAAGGACTAAAAATGATTTTTCATTCAAAATTATCCCACCAGGGACTGAATCTGCCAAAATCTGAAACTCCAGGGACCAAAAGTGTAAATTTCCAAAACTTTCCAATTTTTCACCAAAGGACTAATTATGACAACTTATGATTTAAAAAGGACCTTTGGCGATAATTTTCTATATTTTGAATATCCAGGGACTAGTTTTGTCATTTTATGAAAGTTGGGGGACTGAAACTGCCAATTTTGCAAACTTTGTACGTTTTTCGTTTGTTTTTGCTTATTTTGCATCTAAAACATATAAAACACAATTTTGAAATATTTTTGGTATTTTGATGCATTACTGAGTGTTTTTTTATGTTTTGCAGTTCAGATAAGACCAAAAATGATGAGTGTTTGAGCACTCATCACCCAGCCATTTTGCAATTTGGCCAACATTACTGTACACTTTTACATCTACTCTGATATGGTTTCTTTACAACTCATTTTTACTCCAATTCAAAATTAATTATAATTTCACACTGAGGAGTAATATAACTTCCGAGTTCATCTTATGTGGTTAAACTGTGTTAGTGACTCCTATAAACCCGGAAGCTAATGGTTCAGTGACACCATGTGTAACACCCCCAAAATACCACAGTGGAAGACTGTGTCACTGGGGTGCTACTTCATAATACAAAGTACAAGTTATAGAAAACGACCTCTAAATGAGACGTTTTGAAAAGTTACCATTCGATTAATGAATTCAAAGTTACAAACATGAGATTCCAAAGTATGATACATAAATGTATACAAAATGTTTTGAATGGTAAATGATAAAAGCGTAAGTCTTCTGAATATGCAGCTTGACTCTAAGTGCCACGCACTAGCTATCGCCTTACTAACCTGAGATAAACATGCTAAAGTGTCAACACAATGGTTGGTGAGTTCATAGAGTTTGTCTAACAAATAAAGCCTATAAAAATGATCACACAGCAAAGGCATCGTGAATCCACTCAGTTGCAAGTCCCGCCATAAGAGACTTGTAACCTGTGTGTTCACAACCCACTGCTAACATATAGTATAATAAAGACATGTATAAGTTCATCAAAACAGTTAAGCAATTAGTCGTGAGTCTACACTTCATCTCCGAAGACCTCACGTTTGTTGTATGTCTCAATGGTCATCCAGCAACTTAATCTGGAGCCACTGGCAGTCTCAATAATGGTCATCCAGCAACTTAATCTGGAGCCACTGGAAGTCTCACAATCAAGTATAACGCAGTTAAGTATAACACAATCATGTATGTATGAAATCAAGTATAAGACAATCAAGTATAAAACAATCAAGTATAAATGTTTTGAGTATTCGTACAAGTAAGCAAGTAGTTGAGCATGTATCTCCCCCAAAGAGTTAAAACAAGTATGAAAAAGTAGGGGCTATGACTCACCTTAAGTTATGTAATGAGAAATGAAAGTGGTATTCGAATCGCGAAAGTCTCTAAGAGCAGCCTATAATAGAACGTTGCGACTTAGGTTTGTAGTAACGTCTAAGAATACGAAGAATTGCCTATATATGTCTTGCATATAGTTCATGATGTAGTACTTGGTATATAGTGTAAGTTGTTGAATAAAATGGTTTATGAAACATGTATAGGTTGTATATCTCTTACTACCGTTCAGGCCGACATAATTCAGAAGTCATGGAGTAAATGTTCGAGGAGCCAGGACACTTTAATTCGTAAATCCACAACTCATCTCGACGGCTTACTTAATGAACTCCTCACATGAGGCTCCCTACTATTGTAGTATTTGATAACATATATATAAGTTTTTGATCTTTAAAAGTTATATGGTCTTTAGCCGTGGCTTTGCCGTGACCTTGGTCATTGTTACCATGGTCTTGAGACTCAACCTTGGCTTTAGCCATGGTTGTGGTCTTGGCTTTAGGTCATTAGACCTCTTGGTCTTAGTAAATCATAACTATTATATAGTGACTTTGGTCTAAAAATGGGTTGTTAAGAATTTGAAGAAAATATCACTCGGAAAGCGTTTTCAGGGCTCGAGCTTCTTTGTTACTGAACGAAAACGTCGTTCCGGACAACTTTCGTGTTTTAACTTTTTGATGAATCGGACCAGAATGGTGACTTTCAAAATGGCAGAATGCAAAACAGTAGGTATCGGCAGTTTCGGCGTTTTGGTTTTGCTAACTTCAAATGGTCATAACTTTTGACTCGGGTACTCGTTTTGGGTGATTCAAATTGATATGTTTTCCTTGTTAAGTCCTCTTTAACAGTAAGTAAGTGTCAAATATCATAGTTGTACTATTTTGGTCGTGGTTCTCCATAAAAGTCACTAGTTTACTTGTTTAAATATCATAAGTTAACATGTATATACATAACTTGTTTTACCAATTTTTATACATTATGAACATAATACAAAAACCATATATAGCATGAAAGAAACATAATAAGCATGAAAATGATATTGAGCAAGAAAGTGTAATAGGGTTTGCTTACAACTTTTGGCTTTCTAAAGAAAGGAAGTCAAGTATGAAACTAGGACACTAAACCTATGCTTGCAAACTCTTCACCACAACTCTTGAAACCCTTGCTAGCCTTGATATAGACCTTGTGAAAACCATTTAACTTCAGCCCCTAATCACCTTGTGTAGCTCCTAATTCAACCATGGAATCACCAAACAAACTTAAGAACTAGGTAGAGAATGCTAAGACCTTGAACTTTGTAGTGTAACTTGTAGTTTGAAGATCAAAGGATCATGGTTTTGTGATCTAAGTGTGGCGTTAGGAATGAAGAGAATGGAATGGATTAAGCTTGTATTTATAGCATGAAGAGGAGGTTAGGAAGGTGTCTAGGAAGGTGCCTAAACTTGGTGACCAAGTTTAGGATTAGGAAGCTTAGCATGGAAGTTTAGACACTTGTTAACATCTTAAGGCTAAAGTCATGAGATTAAGCCACATGGGCTGATTCCCCCCCCCTAGAGGCGGTTTTCCAAGGATAAGGAAGGATGACTTGGTGGGTTTTGGTATTATCCTACTTATGGAGCTAGTTTTGGACCCGTAAAATGCTAACCGTAAGTTGTTAAGTCACGAAACGTAAAACCGGGTATCCTAAAAATATGAAACTTATAAATATGCTAGAACTTATCAATATACTCTATAATAAAATATAAAATGAGTTGTAGGTTCTATTGGGGTGCTCAAACCCTGCTAAAACTGGAAACACGGGTCTAAAACGCGTAATACGTAAAACGTACGAAAGTTGCGTAAAATTAAGAAAAGTAAAATGTAACTTTTCTAATAGGATACTAATGACTTAAAATGGCTTATAATGTCTAGGTTGGGCTCTGTCTAGTGTCGGTTGGTATTTAATGTCTTTAAACTTAAAACCGTAAGCCCAAAAATCAAGGAATGACTTATAAAATCAAGGAATGATTTTTGGTCAAAGGAGGAGGGAAAAATATGTTGACTTTTTCTAATAAGTTAAAAACTCAAATCGTTTTAGAAACGCGTTGTAGGTATAGGCTAAGGTTACGGCTGAGTAAAAACGCTTAAAACTGAAAATTCCAGTTTTTCACGGCCGAGGCTTATTTTTGTCATATTTTTCTTAGTCATGATTAATTCTCTAATTAATCATGAGAGTACTAAACATTTTTCTGATGCGGGGTCACTTAACGCGGTCGAGTTTCGTTGTGCGTAGAATTTTTGAATGACGTTTTACCCTAAAACGTGTAATTCCTTAATAACTTTCACGAAAATGATCTGATGAGTGTCAAACTTTTAATTTTCCATGGAAATGATTTATCACTCGAGGCCAAGAAACAAAAAATCAAATTTCGGGAAAATGAATAGTAAAATTTTCCGGGAATAGTAATTAACCTGAAATTGCGAATTGTTACACCATGGTTTCAGATGGTGAATGGTTTAGTGTCGGGTTGTGATTATGTTGTGGTATTGAGCTCTCTGATTCATACACACAAGTTCAGGTTTCGGGTTTGTGGAGGTTAAGGATTTTGATTTTAGGTTTAGCTTGTGTACTCAGTTTGCCTTTGTTAGGTTAGTGAACTTCAATGCTAATCTCCTCCTCAAAAACTACACATCAGTAGTAGTTTTTGCATTTAATCGACTATGGTTGAGGTTTTGTTTTGGTATTATCACCTGATGGTTAACTCCCATTTCCATCTCCCAACTCTGGTTCAACCTTTCCCTGATTCTTTTACCCTCTAAATTACAAGCATCCGCTCTGATCTATCACTTACATACCCTGGTTCATACCACATCTGGCTTTATAAACCGAATCATCTATGCTTAAAACTAAGTCTTCAAATGTAGATGTGTGTTTGTATTAATACCAAAACTGTGAAGTGGTGAACACTTTTATATTTACCTAGATAAGAGCAAATAAAGATATTATAGTGCGAAAAAGCCATTGCATCCAATTTTGATGATAGATCCCAAAAACTCACTTCCCTATCCACATATGTATTTAAATAAAAAGCACAAAAGGTACTCATAAACCTTGATAACAAATGCACATATTTCACAAAAGGTTATGTACTAAGGGTATATTTTCAAGAGATTTTCAACCCTTTTTGACTTGTTTGTTATTGAGCTACTTTACATTTTACATTCTCCTGTCTTAAACTTCACCAAGAGGAAGCTCCTAAATTGTTAGACCTTTGACTTAAATTATATAAGAAAGCAAAACACTAAAGGGTCCAAATAAATCGAGCAAAATACATCAGTTTCCTGATTACCATTCATCAATACCGAAAGAATTTCTAATTCAGGTTATTTAGCAGCTTCGTAACGTTTCTAAATACAAAATCAATTAAAACATAGTCGAATCACCTTATTATTGAAGGTCTGATCTCAATCTACTCACCCATATAGAATAAAATGCCTGCAAAAAGTAAACAAAAAACATCAAATCAATCGAAGCACAAAACTCTTACATAAACCAAAGCGTATAGAGAAACTGATTCGGTCACCTACAAAAGCCCTTAAAGAACCTTTTTCGTTACTTCATTTTGCTTATATAAGAAGCCAAAAAAGGCTAGAAGATCATTTGGCTTATATAAGTTCAAGTTAATAACTTTGTAAGTGAAAGAAATTATTTCCAAAAAACAGTTGTAGGGATGTTCGGGTTAACTTTGTAAGGCAAAAGGCAATGGGAAGAGAAATGTGAGGCAGAAGAGTAAAAGGCTTAGGCTCACCACGTTCCCCAAATAAGTCACTCTTGTACTCTGGCCAAGTGTAGTTGCAAATGTAAACGGTGAAGCAAGAGCACCTGGCCATCCGAGGGCCACGTTAGTGGATCTGCAACATACTGAAAAAAAGTACCGGTTTTTAAAACGTTAACTTATACAAATGTTAATTTTTTAAAGTGTTTGATGTACGTATAAAATTTTAGTCTATAAAATGTGACCTGAACGGGACTTGATGAGGCGAAAAATGATCCGTTTTTAGGGGGTCATTTAAGCCCGAATTCGAATTTATTTGATCAAATATTGCCCTAAATCGTTCCTTTTGTGATTTTAGGTACTTTGGGAGTGAAATCTGGAAAAGGAAGCAATTCGGACGTTTTTGGAGCATAAAAGTGAAGAAAACGCCAAAGTCTTAATTTTCCATGATGGGAAAAGTAGGTGACGGCGTCAAGAGTAACTCCCTGACGGCGTCAAGAGCAAAATTCCATGACGATCCAGAAGAGATTTGACGGCGTCATGAAGGTAGGGCGTCAAGAGTAAAAGTCATGACGGCCTGGAAATGATTAAGTCTTGACGGCGTCAAATGTAGATCAAGGCAGTCCGAGAATAGTTTTGGCGGCGAGGTGACGGCGTCACAAGCTTTGTCTTGACGCCGTCAGACCACTTTTCCTATATATAGTTTTCTAATTTTTACACATTAAAAAGAGAAGTTTTGGGAGAAACCCTAAGTACGATTTTGGTGTAACTTTTACAGGTTGTTCAAGGGTTCCAACCCCTTGATACCTTGCATGTGTAATCAAGATAAGTGTTCTTTTAATTCAATCAATATGTCTATGTGTTGGTTGTCTATATCTTGTTCTTGTCTTAATTCCATCATGCTAGGCTAGATCTATCTTGTGTTTGCTTAGATCTAATGAAACCTAGATGTTAATTATGTGTTGATTACTTGTTTATTCTTGTCTTGGATGAATGATTTATATGTTAGGCTTAAGAAAACTGGCAGATCTCCAATTGGTAACATGCTTGAACGTCTTAAGAAACATGAACCGACGCGCACTAGGTCTTTATTGGTTGTATTTAATGCATGAGCCACTTTTTACAATCCCTATAGTTGTGCTGGGCATGGTGTAGGAGGAGATAAGAGCTCATAGAATTGGGGAGTTAAGTGTGCCACCCCATGAATGGTATTAAGGAATACGATCCGTCATCCATGCAATTATAACAAGTAATTAACGTATAAAAGATGTCTAGGGAGTAGTGAAATCTAAGTAAACACAATTTTCTCCAATTACTGCTCACAACTTTAGTATAAATTAGTTTATTTTCATTTTTAGTATTTTATTTTGATTGCATCTTAGTATTGGGTTAGTTGATTAGCAACTAATTCCGCCCAAATCCTTCAAACCCGAGATTTTAACTTGCTTTTCATAAAATATAAAAATACAAAAAGAATCTTCCCTCACCTTTAGAACTAGTATTTAGGTTTTCTAATCCTAGCGACACTATTCCTAGCTGGACGATCAATCCCCCGGTACTTGTCATTATACTATACTACAACGACCAGGTACACTGCCTGGTGAGGGTTGTAAGCTTCTCAAGATCCCTTGAGAGGTAAAGCCTGGTGCGATTCCCACGTATCAAGTTTTTGGCGCCGTTGCTGGGGAATAGTTATTGTCTAGGTTAGAATTTCTTTTTATTAGGTCTACTTGCTAGATTCCTTTCTAGCAAGATTTTATTTTTATTTTTAGGTTTTCTTTAGTCTATCTTATTTCTTTGTGCCTTTGTTCATAACCACCCAACATCATGGAAGGTGGTAACATCTTTGAACCCGTCATCCCACCACAACAAAACCCACCATTAGAACCCCTTAGGCCCCGAACCTTAGGAGAGTATTCTCGACCTAGCCACCAAGGCTACCGAAACACCATTGAGCTCACCGGAGCCAATGTGACCCCCTTGCGATCCGACACCATCCGGTTGGTGCAAAGCGGATGTGCATTCCATGGACTTCGTTCCGAAGATCCAAACCAACATCTTAAGGACTTTCTCAAAATCGTAGATTCCATAGACCTAGGTGTTGAAACTAGAGAGACTACCCGTTTACGCCTATTCCAATTCTCTCTACGGGATCAAGCTAGTCAATGGCTTGAGCGTTTACCCGCGGGATCCATCACCACATGGGATGATCTCACCACTCGTTTCCTTGCTCAATTTTTCCCACCGGGGAGAACTACTAAGCTTAGAAATGACATCTTGATGTTCCAACAACGTCAAAATGAATCTCTTTATGAAGCATGGACTCGTTTCAAGGACTTACTCCAAAAAGTCCCTCATCATGGCATAGATCTTTGGTTCCAAGTCTAAATTTTTTATGACCATATCGACATCTCCACGAGGCGAGCCATTGACCAATCGGCCGGTGGTAAGCTACGTGACCTTAGTGCGGAACAATCATGGGAACTCATAGAAGATCTTGCTCTCTATGACAACGAAAGTTGGAATGATCCCCGTGATTTGAACAAAACGGTCAAGGCAATATCTTTGCCTTCGAACAATTCTAGCACTCCCGACCGTAGGATCATGGAACTTGAGGACCAAGTCAAGTTTCTCATGAAATCTTACGAAGCTCCTAAGCTATCAAGCCAAGTGAACAAAATCACTTCTTCATGCGAATTATGTAGTGGTCCCCACGACACTCGTGATTGTGTGGAACTCTCCGGAACAGCTTTTGCGGACTACGCATCCACGCGTACCGACGAAGCGGGAGATAAGTGGTACACTTTCAAGCCCGAGCCAAACACTTACGGTGATTCATACAACCCCTCTTGGAAAAATCACCCAAACCTTAGGTGGAAACAAAATCAACCTAATTCTTCCAATCCGCTTAATCGTTACCAACCAAACGGTCCACCATCCAACCGTACTTTCAACAACAATCCTTCTAACAACTATGGTAGTACCAACAATCTTGAAGGATTGATGTCAAAGTTCATGACATCTCAAGAAGCTCGCATATCTAAGTTTGAAGCCGATTTCAAACAAAAGCAAAGCGAGATGACCACTAGAATTGATGCATTGTTGAAAATTCTCAATGACCGAGAAATGGGAGCACTCCCAAGCGACACGGTCAAGAATCCGAAACTAACCGTTAATTCCATATCCTCGGTTTCGTCACCCACTTCATGTCCACAATACTACTCGGTTAAATCAACGAGCACGTGTTTCAAACAAAACCAAATTCTTCAAATGGACCAATCAAATAAAACACCCAATATAGAACCGGTCAAAAGTGTAGTTGAAACACCCCCTACGCAAGACCTTGACGATGAATTCAAAGAACTCCACCTTGAACGTCCCGTCATTGATGTCTTAGTGCGTGCTCCTTACTATAGTGCCCTCCTAGAAAAATATGAGAAGTTTAAGCTAGGTAAAAATGGTACCGCCTTCGTTCAAAACAAGTTGCCTAAAAAGCTTGATGATCTGGGTATATTTGTTTTGCCTTGTAAGATAGGAAGATCCAAAGCTTTCGACACACTAGCCAATATTGGGTCAAGCCTCAACTTGATTCCCTTATCCTTATTCACCGCTCTTAAGCTAGGAAAGTTAGAGGAAACGGAGGTATTGATAGGGCTAGCGGATGGGAGTATTGCCCACCCGGTTGGAATGATTAAGGATGTAGTTGTTCACGTAGGAAAGTTAACTATATTAGCAGGTTTTCACGTCCTAGACATGGTTAGTGACACTACATGCCCATTATTGGTAGGGAGAGGATTTTTAGCAACCGTTAGTGCCATGATAGATTGCAAGGAATCTAAGATAGCGGTAGGTGAAGGCGATACTTGGTCGGTGTACGATGTAAAGAAGCATAATTATGATTGTGATGGTGAACCGACACCGCATTGGGTAGAGATGAATAGGAGACCGTCTAGATATGGACCTTGGATAGAAAGGAAATTTATAGGACCTCAATGCCCATTTTATCTAGAAAAAGATTTCGTTGAAAAGACACATTCGGTAGAACAACTCATAGCTAGAGATGAAGAGCTAGATCCCTTTGAGGACCCTTTAGTCTTTAGGAAGATGATTGAGTTCTTAAGCGTAATGCCTATTAATATAGAGATAAATAAATGGAAAAGAGAGGGAGACAAGTGTAAATGGAGGTGGGACAATCCACCTAAAGAAGGTGACGGATCATGGCATATGAGGATGACTTTGTATGATCGGGATGGAGAAAAGTTTGAAAGGTCATACCATACTAAGGAAACCGATAGGAAGTTGAAACCTAAGTTTGATCCCAAAGATGTCCTCAATGAGGAAATCACCCGTATCACGTAGTAACCCATGACCTTGAGTCTAGCTACAAGACTTGTAAATAAAGAAAAGCACTTCTTGGGAGGCAACCCATGTTTTGTGTGATTTTATTTTTGTTTGTTTGTTATTTGCTTCCGTATGCATGCTTTATTTTTATTGTTGGTAGATCATGTTTCTAAATTAAGAAGTGGAAATACTTTACTTTGTTGTTTAGCCTAGTCTTAACTCCACCTAAAAGTATTTTTGCAAAAGATAAGTGTAAGGGGAAACCCCAAATATGTTTTTAAGAAACAAACCGATCATGATTCTCCACAATAATAAATGAACATGTATATTCGTATTTGTCAGAGTCAAATGCTTGTATTGAGTCATAATGAAGTTTTGCAGGATTTTCCAGGAAGTAGGACCAAGTTTTTCCAGAAATTTTCCGGAAACTTAACATAAGAATTTCTGCAGGTCAATTCTGACGGCGTCAGGAGTTTACTCTTGACGGCGTCAGGTGTAAAAATCTGGAAATTTTACCAGTTTTGTTTTTCTAACGGAGTCTTATGGTTTTTGTGAATTATTAAGTTTTATAATCTCCAGGATATCTGCAAACTTCATTCCACAAGCATTATATCTTATTTTGTTTTCTAGGATTTAGTAACTTATATAGGATGCCGCCGATTTTACGCGAGGTTGTCTTGTCTATTTTCTCAGGTTTTACAGGTTATGTATGACAAGAAGATGATTTATATTCTGGATGGGAAGCTTTGATTGTTCATTTTCTTGGAGGAAGATTTAACCTGGCCACCTTATTATCCATACCGAGCGAATCAGGGGAGTATTTGATTTCATTCTCTTTACTTTTTCACTTTTACATTCTTTACTTGAACATTGGGGACAACGTTCATCTTAAGTGTAAGGGGAGGGTAAAAAAAGATGATACCTTACATATGCACTTTCGCTTGAGTTTGTTTTGTTTAATGGTAGATGTGTAATAAAACTATGAGAAATACTTGTTAGTGTAATTTTAGCGCCAAATTTAAAAATTTTTACAACATTTAGGAGTGAAACTTTAGCCATAGCAAGCGTCTCATGGATAGGAGATTGTATGACTAGCACATAACCGTATATTCAGAAAATTTTTCCACCCAAATATGTGAGGTTCGCCTTTAGATTTGATAGGAAAAGCATTTACTATTAGTGCTTATGAGTGTACTGGTAGCATTTAGATTCTAGAACTTGCGTTAGTGATGCATCCCGAGACCGCTAGTGAGGCTACATTCGTGTAGTAGGATTTACTACATGATAAGAGGCATTAGGATCACCCTTGTGTTAAACCCGTATTATGATTACTTGACCATTTAAGTCATATTACTTGGCTAGTTAAGTCAACTAATTTTTCCCACACCTTTAGCGTTGTACTCATTTTTAGTACACGAAACCCCTAGTACACCCCTCCGAGCCTATCTTTTCGTTTCTAACTTTAAGCATTTTACTTAAAGGAAGAATTTGTTACACCCCACTTAAATGTACAACCAAATCGCCTTAGCCTTCCGTGTATGCACTCATTTTTAGTGCATTATTGTTATTTGTTAAACCCTAAGTTAACTTTCTAATTGATTACATGGTTGCTAAGTCGAGTCATATCCTTGTACATATTGTTTTGGGACGATTGGGACTCATGGGTAAGTACTTATTTTATGGAGTAATGGGGAAGAACATCATTTATTACCCCCATATATGCGTTAATCTTAAAAGTGCTCCAAGTGTTTTGATTTTCTTAATTCGAGTCATTAGTTTAGTTAATTGTAAAGTATGTAAAGATTCAAGTGTAAGGGGAATTCTCATCCCTTATGATGTATTATTTTGGATGGTAGGGTAAGAGTGTATGCACAAAAAAAAAAAAAAAAAAAAAAAAAAAAAAAAAAAAAAAAAAAAATCAAAGAAAGAAAAACATACGGACTACCATCCCTTTTCATTCTATGTTCATTTTATATTTTTGTTATTTTTCATTTATTAGCTTAAGTCGAGTCTAGTCTTGGCTTAGCAACGCCACATTGTACATGTAATTAACCAAGATTGTTAACTCGCCACCAGTAAAACTTCCTTTATCCAACAAAACCGTGTATTTCATATCCCTACACCTAACGTTACAACCCTTTAAAAGACCTCTTTGATAGTTTATCCTAGGTGCTTACGCCATGTGGTGGAGGTTTGATCCTTTCCCAAGCCTATGGTAATCTATTTTGCTCTGACAGGTAGTGAGAGATATCTTCCGTTTTCATTTTGTAATTTACACTTTATTACACCCGAGAGATGTGAGTATCTAAACACTATTTGTGAGGTGCTTGTGTATGACCTCCGTGCTTGTCTATTGGTCTTTAGTGGAACGAATATTTGTTGTAATTACTTTTATATTAGTGTTAAATGACCCCTAACTTGTATTTTGACTAGAATAAAAGCGCATTTGCTTGAGGACAAGCAAATCTCAAGTGTAAGGGTATATGATGAGGCGAAAAATGATCCGTTTTTAGGGGGTCATTTAAGCCCGAATTCGAATTTATTTGATCAAATATTGCCCTAAATCGTTCCTTTTGTGATTTTAGGTACTTTGGGAGTGAAATCTGGAAAAGGAAGCAATTCGGACGTTTTTGGAGCATAAAAGTGAAGAAAACGCCAAAGTCTTAATTTTCCATGCTGGGAACAGTAGGTGACGGCGTCAAGAGTAACTCCCTGACGGCGTCAAGAGCAAAATTCCATGATGATCCAGAAGAGATTTGACGGTGTCATGAAGGTAGGGCGTCAAGAGTAAAAGTCATGACGGGCTGGAAATGATTAAGTCTTGACGGCGTCAAATGTAGATCAAGGCAGTCCGAGAATAGTTTTGGCGGTGAGGTGACGGCGTCACAAGCTTTGTCTTGACGCCGTCAGACCCTTTTTCCTATATATAGTTTTCTAATATTTACACATTAAAAAGAGAAGTTTTGGGAGAAACCCTAAGTACGATTTTGGTGTAACTTTTACAGGTTTTTCAAGGGTTCCAACCCCTTGATACCTTGCATGTGTAATCAAGATAAGTGTTCTTTTAATTCAATCAATATGTCTATGTGTTGGTTGTCTATATCTTGTTCTTGTCTTAATTCCATCATGCTAGGCTAGATCTATCTTGTGTTTGCTTAGATCTAATAAAACCTAGATGTTAATTATGTGTTGATTACTTGTTTATTCTTGTCTTGGATGAATGATTTATATGTTAGGCTTAAGAAAACTGGCAGATCTCCAATTGGTAACATGCTTGAACGTCTTAAGAAACATGAACCGACGCGCACTAGGTCTTTATTGGTTGTATTTAATGCATGAGCCACTTTTTACAATCCCTATAGTTGTGCTGGGCATGGTGTAGGAGGAGATAAGAGCTCATAGAATTGGGGAGTTAAGTGTGCCACCCCATGAATGGTATTAAGGAATACGATCCGTCATCCATGCAATTATAACAAGTAATTAACGTATAAAAGATGTCTAGGGAGTAGTGAAATCTAAGTAAACACAATTTTCTCCAATTACTGCTCACAACTTTAGTATAAATTAGTTTATTTTCATTTTTAGTATTTTATTTTGATTGCATCTTAGTATTGGGTTAGTTGATTAGCAACTAATTCCGCCCAAATCCTTCAAACCCGAGATTTTAACTTGCTTTTCATAAAATATAAAAATACAAAAAGAATCTTCCCTCACCTTTAGAACTAGTATTTAGGTTTTCTAATCCTAGCGACACTATTCCTAGCTGAACGATCAATCCCCCGGTACTTGTCACTATACTATACTACAACGATCAGGTACACTGCCTGGTGGGGGTTGTAAGCTTCTCAAGATCCCTTGAGAGGTAAAGCCTGGTGCGATTCCCACGTATCAGGACTCAAAACATCTGTCCAACTTACTTTCCGTTTGGTTCCAATCGGCTACGACCTGCACAAATCGAACTATGTAAGTCACTGCAAGTGACAAACATGCCTCTACACCAGGCTACAACATGCACAAACTATGTCGATTTTATTTTTGTGAATGTTCCTGGCGTGTTCAAGCCCAAGAACATGTGGCGCTATAAGCTCAACTAAGCAATCCCATAAGCCTAAAAAAGTAACCTCATCATGTTTCAAAAAACTAAATAAGCTTAGAAGTTGGGAAAATAAGCTAATCCAAACACTCCCTAATAAAACGCGATAAATCAACACAATGTGGTAAATTCTATCTCCCTAATACTCAAAACTCACGGCTTCATAACAAAAACTAATTAATCATATCAAACATACGCTTGTAGCTAAACTTTTACTGTTCCACTCTCAAGTCTTAACAAACATAAACTACAAAATCGACCCGAAATATTTAGAATAGTGTTATACCCGATCTCCTAATTACCTCAATGCATAAGTATCCCTTTCGATACATCAAATCATAACAAAAATAAGGAGAAAATTGAGAACCTGATTAGAAAAGGAAAAAAAATACTTGGATAGTCAATGAAGGCTGTCAATGAAGACACTAAAATACTATGATGTTAATGGTAGTAATTGTGATTATGTATTATGTTTAATTGAAGATCGTTTGAATTGAAGATCCAATCCATTACCTTTGAACAAAAACTGACTTAAGCTATCAGATTATTTGATATGTTTGATCCATGTTTTGGTTATTCTTCATCTGCATCAACCATTAACAAATTAAAAAAATATTAATTAATTATCCATTCTCAAATCATAACAAACAGGAGAAGCAATAAAGCAAAACAATTGAAAAATTGACACTGAAAGAAACGAAATCGAGATTACAAATATAACTGAAGAAGGAGCGTACCACTTTTTTCATTAAATTTATATGAATTTACAGGACGCTCCTCTTGTTAAAAATTGGAGCGAAACGTAAGGAGGAAGTGATTGATTGATTTTCATCCTCAAAACCAAATCACAACCAAATAGCGGAGCGTGGATTAATTGAAACGTAGGGAGGAAGTGATGGATGTGTTATTAATACTTTACAAAATTAAGAATCTTGAAGAGGAAGATGATTATGAAACCGAATAGGAGAGTGTTATCAAATTGCTCCTTTCGCCTGTCGAATCCAAACAACAAACTTTGAACAAAATAATATTAGAATAATCGAATTACACATATCAAAATTAAACGGCACAAAATTAAATTGAAAAAACTAATAAACCTGTTACATATAAAACCTGCTACAAACAAACAAAAACGTATTGTAATTCAATCTTAAATGTTGTATTATGCGATCTGAATATAAACCCTAAAATAGAAGACGGTGAAGATGATTAATCAAGTAACATCCGACAAAAAAATCAAATTCATTACCTGTTTTAATTTGATGAACCAAAAGATCAAATTGTGGAAGGATTTGAGAAGTATCAATCGAAAACCGATTAATAATCCAATTGGGCTGGCAACTCAACATCTCAATGAATGGGTTTACAAAAATATTTGACACCGAAACTTAAGGAAGAAGTGATTGCTTGATTTTCATCCTCAAATGCGTTTTTTTTTTTTTTTTTTTTTTTTTTTTTTTTTTTTTTTTTATGGAAAGAGTTTTGTGTGAATAACAAACGTAGGGAGGAAGAATCGAATCAAAGATAACGCAAAATTGATGAAAGCTTGTAGAGGAAGATGTGGAGCGGAATTAATTGGTGTTTAATGGTTTCGAAAAATAAGATTGAAGAATGATAATTGGTGTTTAATGGTTTCCACAAATAGTGTTGTGCAGGGCTGGTGTTGTACTTTGAAGCTAAATAAGGAATTCCACATCAGAGCATTAAACGAATTTTTAATGCTCCGTGCTTAGTAGTACTTGTACAAAACCTTATTATATTAGATAAAATAGATTATTATTATTATTATTTATTTTTGAAATGGGTTTGTGTGTCGGTAATTCGATATCGACATTGCCTATATTCAATAGTAAATTGAATTCAGTGAAATGGGAATTTACAGCTTTGGCTAAGTTCAAAAAGCAAAATAATAATAATAATAATAATAATAATAATAATAATAATAATAATAATAATAATAATAATAATTGTGAATTTACCAAATATAAAGAGTTAAAGTTGACTACTAATGTATGATGAAAAAAAATCAGTTAATTGTATAAAGACCATTTATCCCATAACTTAAAAGAAATTATATTTCGGGTGTTAACAAGTCGAGCTTTTCACGAGCTACTCGAGCTTAATACTCACGGTCTCGAGTTAATATCGAATAAATACTAGTGCGCGATTAGTTTGACGAACCGAGCTTTGAAAACTAATATTTCGCTCGGCTCATTAATTATCACGAGCCGAACAAGCTAGTCGAGATTAACAAGCCGAACAAGTTACTCGAGCTTAACAAACTAATAGAATTGAAATTCAAGTTGTGACTTAATATTTTTTTAAGTATATATTATTTTTGAGTAAGCTTCCTCATTTTTTTATTTTTTATTTTTTACTTTGTTTTATATATTTTTATTTTTCCTTTTTTTCTTTCTCTCTTCTAATGTGGGAAAATAATCTAAGACATCATCAACGAAATAAATAAGTTAAAGATTTAAAAAGATTAAAATTATTATTTATCCATTGTTTTATATTAAATGCAAGGTTGCAAAATTCGCGAATCGGTAGTCGGGCTGTCGACTCCCTTGTAGCTTGTAATCAGTCTAGGCGCAATCGGTGATTAACCAGATTGGCATTTATGGCAACCTTTGGGTATTTTCGACGAGTTTTGTGTATTCCCAGCAATATTTTTCTTAAAAAAAACATCTTGTAATAGATATAAACAGCGACTATAAGTTATTAAATATAGTTTATGGTAAGTTTTGAAATTTTTTGGTAAGATTTGCAAGTTTCCGACAAGTTTGACAACCATTGACCGCCATTGACCATGCCTGACCAATTTGTTTGACAGATTTTCACAAATCATAAATGTTGGTAGTCCAGTAATGCCTAGGATAATCGGCATTGTAACTTACCCTCGCATCAGATATCAAGAAATCGGTGCTTAGGTAACGGCCGGTAACAGCATTGAAAAGGCCCAAAAAATTGGTGAGCAGCTCTAGATCCACGATCTTCCCTTGAAAAATAGAAGATAAATATAATCATATATTAGGCTAATTAATGTTTGCTTAACATAAGTTACTATCTTAAAAATTAGTGATTTTATTCCTTATTACTAGTAGCATTAAGCGGCTACAACTATGAGAAGTTACTTAAGATCCATGTTATGTTTAAGAAAAAGTTGATTTACTTACTGAAATCAAATACATGTAAGCCAGCCAGCAACGGTTGTATTCCCTCAATTAGCCACCCAGCAGAAATGCCTTGCTCCAAACGACATATATGATGCTTAGTATAATAATCTAAAGACACTTTAACAGTTTTACAAACAACTGTATTTCCTTAAAAAAAAAAAAAAAAAAAAAAAAGTCACAGTATATGAACTAAAGATTTATCAAATGGCTCACTAGAAAATAATAAATAAATAAACTCTCAAAGATTCTTTTATACATAGAATTTATCAGTAGCAATCTATATATATAAAAAATAAAAATAAATAAAACTAGTAAAAATTATATACGAGTCAAGATCTATATAACATTATAACCAGTGTAATAGTAACAAATAGATTTCAGCAATAAATATAAAAAAAAAAATAAGTAATAGTTCATAATAGTTGAATACCTGATGGTATA
Organism: Artemisia argyi; assembly: GCA_030686995.1. Lineage (NCBI taxonomy): Eukaryota > Viridiplantae > Streptophyta > Magnoliopsida > Asterales > Asteraceae > Artemisia > Artemisia argyi. The sequence goes on from CM060705.1 coordinate 1,953,235, forward strand.
TATGTAGAGTTTTAGAGTTGAAATCATTTTTGGATGAGTTTTTTAGATTAGGTAATGAGTGTGTGAAGGAAAAAATAAAAGAAAGATAAGATGTGTGTCGGTTTTGATAGAAACAAACAAATACATGAGGGTCCACACTTTTTGTGGTAAATGGAGGGGAAAAATCCCACTATGTGATTGTGTGTTGCCATTGACTTAATTCATAGTAAATGGTATTTAATGAAAGCTGAATTTAAGAAATACTATAAAAGTCAGAGTTGACAATTAATAAATGGTGAAAGAAAAAATCAATTACAATTGTATAAAGGTCATTTATCTTTTTAACTTTGTATAAAGTGATAATTCTCTATTCATCCCAAAAGTACAATCCATGTACCCTAACTAACAAAAAAAAGGGTTGTGTTATACAAACCCTCCCTATGTTGTCACATCAGGGAGGGTTTGGTCAAACCGTACAACCCGATAAAGCATGCAATGATTAGAAACCCTCCCTATGGGAGGGTCCAAATAACTTGTCCTAAAAAAAATTGACTTTGTAATATAAAAAAAGTAATTTTACTCATTTCAATGCATGTACTATTGTACCATGGCCTACAAAATAAATGAGGGGTGATGTTATACGTACGGGGGACAAGGGTGGCAGGGTGTGGTCAACACTGGCCTAAATGAGAGGTCCCCTAAATGAGTTACAATAGTGGTTGCCATTTTCTATTCTATGTATTTTTTACTTTTTAAATTTTTAATATGTATTTACTATCTTTTATTTTTGTAACGGTTGTCATTTTTCATTCAATGTATACATTGCAGTGGTTGCCATTTTCCATTTGATGTATTTTTAACTTTTGTATGTTTACTTTAAAAATTAATGTAATAATAAATAAAAGTAAATAGTTAACTTAGTAACCTGAATTGTACGAGTTGCTACAACATCTAACTCCAACACCATATCAAACCGGATACGGGCCATCGATCTTGAGGGAAACCATCGCGACAATAACTTTTTTAATTTCTTTAGACAGACACTTCGATATATTTTCGACGAATTGGTTTTAAAATTGGGTTTTTCTAACATGTGCCTTTAGGCACATGTTAAGAAGTGGGCTCATGTGTCCTTTTTGCTCAGGGATCCACAAATAGGACTCACTAAAATATTTTTTTATTTGAAAAATGACAAAAACTTACAAAAAAAAGACACAATGACCCACTTTTTATCATGTGCCTAAGTGCACAAGTTAGAAAATCCCTTTAAAATTTGCATATGAAAAAAATCACATTTGATTTGTTATGTTAGAAATCAAGTGTGATTTCACAAATCACATGTGATATTAAAATAAAAAGTCACATGTAATTCTTTTAGACGTAAATTTCAACATTTACAAAAAGAGTTGGAAAAAAAGTTTGTCGATAGAAGTGCCCATCAATAAAAAGATTATTTGATTCTTGTCATCATGATATGATTCTTTTCGTATAACGATTATTGGTTTGTGAATATTTAAATGAGTTTAAAAAAAATGAAAATGTGTGTTTTTTTGTTTTTTGTTTTTTTTTTTTTTTTAGTTTGATGAAGAAATGAATATTCGGAATTTGTTAATTGATATATAATCAACAAGCAATAGAATCAAATATTATATAAATTTTTGCTTATGCAACTATGGATTGGAGATGTAACGTACTGAATCTATTCGATCAAGCTATTGTCTGAATTAATTCTTTGATTATCTGTGCTACAATTGGTATGAAATATAATATTATGATTAATTTATTAAGAAGTATGTAATGACGTTATTGAAAATAAGTTGAGAATTGTTTGAAACTTGCTCATTTATAAACGCAAAATCAAATTTATAGATGCGGAAAAACGAAAAAGAGATATGTATATTAGTGGGATTTCTATTAAAAAAAAAAAAAAAAAAAAAAAAAAAAGGTATATTAGTGGAATTAAATGTGTAACGTAAAATTGTATTAGAAAGGAAAGAAAAAAGCCTTTATTGTGAGTTGCAAGTCTTTAGTTGTAGAATACGAGAAACAAAAAATAGAGGTCCACTTTAATTATTATGTTGTAGAATACGAGAAACAAAAAATCGCACAATCATCAATGTAATATTAAAAGCTCTTCAGTGTATTTAGTAGCTCTCTAAAAAAAATAAGTAATAGTTCATAATAGTTGAATACCTGATGGTATATATGTAGAGTTGTAGAGTTGAAATCATTTTTGGATGATTTTTTTAGATTAGGTAATCAGTGTGTGAAAGAAAAAATAAAAGAAAGATAAGATGTGTGTTGGTTTGGATAAGAAACAAACAAATACATGGGGACACACACTTTTTGTGGTAAATGGAGGGGAAATGTTGGGATTCTAGATTTGATGTGACAAAATAAATATAAGAATGAAACATGAAGGGCTAAAGTGACAAAGAGAGAAAGCTTCAAAGATATCAAGATACAGGAAATAATTTATTCTGTAGAAAGGATTTTATATTATTCGGTATTATCTCTTTGTAAACCTAGCACTCTCTATTATATAAAGAGAGGCAAGGTACATGTTTTTAATATGTCTTCCACAATGTAAATATCAGAAAAGTGTGTGTGTGTGTTCTAGGGCGTGTAAACTATAAAAGCCTAGAACTAGTTAGTGTTGTTCGTATCCTCTAAGGTCTGAGGTGTCTTAGATCCTTGTTACAGTTAGGTAACACGTTGTTATTCTAATCAAATAATAATTGGAGGTGATTGGGAAAAACCTTGTGTCAATAACTTTGATTTGTTTTTATTCCGCTGCATGTTATTATCATTGTTATTGTTGAACCCTAGTGCTCAAAACGGTCCATGGAGTCTAACAAACTCCACAATGTCGTCATTGACTTAATTCAAAGTAAATGGTATTTAATGAAAGCTGAATTTAGGAAATACTATAAAAGTCAGAGTTGACAATTAATAAATGGTGAAAGAAAAAATCAATTACAATTGTATAAAGGTCATTTATCTTTTTAACTTTGTATAAAGGGATAACTCTCTATTCACCCCAAAAGTACAATCCATGTACCCTAACTACCAAAAAAAAAATTCTTCAAATACCCCACGGGATTTGGTAGCCCAAAAAACTTGGGCGGATATCACAATATTTTGACATGTGTCCCTATGTTTGGGCGCACCATGTACCAACATAATACCACTTACAAAGTTACTTTCTTGAGCGACTGGGACCCACCATTCTTGGGCGACTTGTCTTTTTTGTCTTTTTGTAAAAGAGTTAATAATAGAGTTAATTAAATTTTTGGTCTTTGTGGTTTAATTGGTATTTCAATTTTGTCACACCTATTCATTCTCTTTTTATAATAAGTTAAAATAACACATTTACAAATCTTGTCAACTTCATTAAAACCCAGATTCACAACCGCCCATAGCTTTGCACAACCACCTCATTATATTCACATTTTTTTCAAGTGATAAGAAGGGTGGCAGTGGCAAGCGGTATCACCGTCGGCAAGGGGATGCCGGCGGTGAACACCGCCGCCACCTAGCCGGCAAGCCCAACGGCAACGGGTGAACGGCAAAGATTGCCTCGGAGGTATGGGACTTTCAAAGCAAAAATATAACCGTTGGCATTAAATATTTGGAACGTTGGAGCATGGAGGAGCGGTGCAATGGGCATTAAATATTTGGAACGAAGTGATGCATTTTTTTTTTTTTTTTTGTGTTTGCAGGTTTGAAGGAAGAAGATGAAGTGAGTAGTTTTGGCTGCAAGGTGATTAGGTTTTACACACTTTTATTTGATTTCGAATTTGGGCCAGGTTTATTGATTTTGTGTTTGGGCCAGATTTATGGGTTTGCATTTGGATATGCTAAGTTTTTTTTTTTTTTTTTTTTTTTTATTATTATTATTATTATTATTATTATTATTGTTATTATTATTTTTTTTTTATCACAATATATCCTAAGTTAGTACCTAATTTTTGTTAACTTTTCCTTTTGGTTTACATTTTATTCAAGTAATTGTGTCCTAATAATTTGTTTATTTAAATAAATGAAAAAAAAAGTTGGGAGGTATGAAAAAGGCATGGTTGCCACTAAAATGGGGTTGGGAGGTATGAAAAAAGTATGAATGAGGTGAAATGAGGTGGAATGATATTATTGGTGGATTTGGAAGGTATGGACGATTTCAGAAGCATGACTGCCACTGTCCTGAGGGGGTGGCATTGTTGCTTAAGGGTTTATCAAGTTTTATTTAAATTGACCAATAAAGAGAAGGAAACACATTTCATGCCTAAACATGCCTAAAGTTTCATTTTTAGTGGCAATGTCATGTCTAAGCATACCTAAACATTGTAAATAATTAAAAGGGATTTTTTTTTTTTTTTTTTTTTTTTTTTTTTTTTTGAAAACCACCAAACAGTAACCACATTTAAGGTTCAAACCATAATAAACATTTAATGTGTGAGTTTTACCGAATCGGTAAAACATACCGATTTCATTGCCGATTGGATCATGCCGAGCATATGGCAGTGTTGATGCCGAGCTATGCCGAGATACGTTGCCACCCCCTAATGACCAACTCGAATAAAAGCTTACCGACAAGTGATGCTCATAATCAACAACAAATCCACACCTATTAATTGACAAATTTTATACTGTCTTCACTCTGTTTCCTTTTTTAAACATTACTCCATCAAGCTTACACAATAAAAACACACACTTCATTAATTTCTTAGAGATGTTTATTTCAATAAAATCTTGAAAAGGGGATCTGGGTTTTCTTATATACCTTATTTCCCATCTGGGTTTCCAAAATATTTGGATAACACCCACTATTTATAAAGATCCAATCAAACTCCTCATTTTAAAAGGGTTTTGTTTCAAGAAATTGATGGTTAAGTATAAATGGTTGGAGGGAATGGTTATTTGCTTCCAATACTTGGATTTACATCAATTATTGGAATAATGGATTCGTTGTTATTGAATTTTCTTTTGGATTTTTTGTTATTGAATTCAACGTTACGTTGCAATAATTGATTTTTTTTGGATATTTTTATTACGTTGCAATAATGGATTTTTTTTTTTTTTTAATAATGGATTCGTTGTTATTGGGCGCACGCGCGGGTTTTTTTTAATGATATATCTTTATTTCTTAAAAAACAAATAATTTAATCTTTGTTTTGTTTGATTTACGATTTTTAATTATATTTGTTTATTATTAAAGATAATCATTTAAAAAATTTAATCTTATTGTTAGTTGCATCTTATCTATATTTTTTTGTATTTATCTTCTACTTGTGCAATATTGCATCTTATCTATCTATATATATATATATATATATATATATATATATATATATATATATATATATATATATATATATATATATATATATATATATATATATATATTATCTTATACTTGTGTAGTATATCAACAAAACAAATTTGTAAAATTTTAAATCTAAATTAAAAAATAATAATTAAAATATTACCTAATAAGGAAATATTTTTTTTTCGAAATACGAAAGTACCTACTAAGGGTTTTGTTTTATTATATAAATGTACAGACATGCCACAAATGATATAATGGATTCGTTGTTATTGGATTTTTTTTTGGAATTTGTGGCCCGGGTCTTGGATGAAGATATGGGGTTTTTATGATCTGGGTTTTTTTTATAAAGATGTAAGATCTGGGTTGTGTGTAAGTTGTGTGTATTAACACTATTGTATAATAAATATGTGTGTGACAAAAATGAAATACCAAGTAAACCACAAGGACAAAAAATGTACTTAACACTATTACTACCTTCGTCCCATATTAAGTGTCCACTTTTATAATGCACAAAGTTTTAGGAGATTCCAGTAACTAAACTTTTTACCAATCAAATATTACTTTTACCCACTAAACTCTCATCTTATTGGTTGAAAGGTACAAGTGGACAAGATAAGAAAGACAAAAAGTATAAAAAAAGTATGAGGGACCCACGAAAATGGACTTAGGGATCCATAAATATGTGTTTTTTGTGTGTCCTTTAGTACTTTTTTGTACATTTTGTCCTTCTTATCTTGTGCCTTAGGGCACAAGATAGAAAAACCTTTTAAAATTTTTTTCTTTTTTTGAGGTAAATAGGGTGGAGCCATTGTACTTTGGGGTAAGTACATAATTAGCCCTTGTATAAATTCATAAGAGGTGAATACCGTAGTACATCCGTAGAGTTGTAGAGTTGAAATCATTTTTGAATGATTTTTTAGATTAGGTGATATGATATATAGAGAGAGAAAGAGATAAGATAAGGCATGTGATGTGACATATAGAGAGAGAAATAGATAAGATAAAGTATGTGTGATAGATACTTCCTCCGTCTCAAAATTATTGTTAGCAAACAAGAATCATCAAGTTTAATAAAAGTGGAGCCATTATAAATCTCAACCACTCAAATGGAATATCCCCCACCAAATTCTCTTTTTCTTACTTAAAATAGAAAGTGAACAATTATTTTGAGACATCTCAAAATGAAAATGTGGACAATAATTTCGAAACAGAGGGAGTAATAAGAAAAGAAATATAAGATGCGTGGCTCTTCATGGACAATAAACAATTACAGTAATATATATGTAAATATGGGTTTTTTTTAACTTGTGCCCTTTTCAAATAAAAGTCATGAGGCCGAGTGTACTTTTGTGTGAGTCCAACCGTACTTTTGGTGTGCTTAACTTTTGCTCCATGACACAAGTTACAAAAACTATTAGACATTAGGTGTTTTTTTTTTTTTTTTTTTTTTTTTTTTTTTTTTTTTTTTTTTTTAATGGAGGGAAAATGTTCAGCCTTAATTGGTTTTAGTAGGGAAATGGTAATTTCGTCTTTGCGTTAATATCAACAGTAAATTATATTCAATCAATCAATGGTGAATTTAACAAAACCAAATATTAGAGTTTGACTACTAATGCCAATCAATTGTACAAAGAAAAATTATATTTACAGGTATTACTAAGTCGAGCTTTTCGGGAGTTACTCGAGCTCGAGCTTAATACTCACGGTCTCGAGTTAATATCGAATAAATACTAGTCACAATTAGTTTGACGAGCCGAGCTTTGAAAACTAATAATTCACTCGGCTCATTCGAAAACTTGCTTAATTATCACGAGCCGAACGAGTTACTCGAGCTTAACAAACTAATAGAATTTAGATTCAAGTTGTGACTTAATATTTTTTAGTTATATATTACGTAGTATTTGTAAGCAATCTTCCTTATTTTTTTAAATTGTTTTATATCTTTTTATTTTTTCTTTTATCGATCTGTTTCTCACTCTTTTAATGTGGGAAAATAATTTAAGACATCTTCTACTAAGAATATCAACGAAATAAATAAGTTGAAGATTTAAAAAAGATCAAAATTATTTCTGTAGAATTTTATCCATTGTTTTATATTAAATGCAAGGTTGCAAAAATGACAAATCGGTAGTCGGACGGTCGACCCCGTGTAGCTTGTAATCGGTATAGATGGGTGATTAATTGGATTGGCATTTATGGCAAGCATCTTAAGCTTGATTTATTGGATAATTATTTTTTTTAAGTTAAAAGTTTTAAACGAACTTCGAGCTCGAACAACAAAAAAATATTTGAGTTCGAGCTTGAGCTACTTTATATATTCGAGCTCGAGCCGAATAGTTATTAAACGAGCCTAGCTCGTTTAGCTTAAAACTCAATTCGACTCGTTAATTTTGCCATACCATACGCATGAAAACTACACTTCATAAGAAATGAGTTATCTCAAAAAGTTGGAAAGTAAATTTGTCTTCAAATTCAGAATTAGAAATGAAATACAATTCAAATGATCTTTTAAAGTGAGGGTTCGAGTCACGTTGTGGACATACATGTAACATGTAGACTAGAGTGTGCGTGTATTAGCCGTTCTAAAAAACAATTCAAATGTTCTTTTGGAGAATAAACTAAAAAACCATACAAAATTTGGATTTGGAAGGTATCCAAGAATCACGAAACACCAATAAATTAAAGAAAACACGAAAGTGGAGATATATGCTTCAAAACGAACAGAATCTAATCAAACTGAAATTAATTTGTAAGGCCTATTCGACATTATCGACGCCATGTCAAGGAAAAACTAGAATAGGCCTCACATCAGGCTGTTCACACCATTTCTAGAGATAACAAATGGAAACTGTTTTGCTTATACTTGGACAGGAGCATGAGGGAACTAGTTTACTTCTCCTAAAAAAAAGGAGTGGGGACAGTATAGACATAAGAGATGAAAACCTTACCTGATTGTACTTGGCCAACCGCTCTCCACGGCAAGGTGCACCTGCTTTTATCTGACCCGTGGCAAGACCAACTGATAGATCAGCAATGAAAGAATCATCAGTTTCCCCACTTCTTTGTGATATTATGACACCCCATTGTGCATCCTTTGCCATTTTCACTACTTCAATTGCTTCGGTCACTGTCCCAATTTGGGTCACCAACATTGCACAATACAAGTCTTGTAATTTGCACATATGCTAACAAATGTAAACATCCCACAAATACACAATATCACGCAAACTATTTCATTAAGATACACTTTCTTTTCTTTTCCCAAAGTTTCTACAATATTAAAGGCTCTGCTTGTCTGTGAGAGCCACATTAATTGTTTTTGAATCTTTCTGTAAGACAACTTATGTCTTAGATAAAGGTATTATGCACTAATTTGTGGTCCACAATAAGGCAAGACATACAGGTGAGTGACCTTTAACTAATCAGTGGCAAGCAAACAAACACCGTGCAATGTTGGCTATTTATTAGATTTCCCCTCAAAAGTTATAAATCATGTTGACTAACTAGTAACAGCGGATAGTAGGTATAAGTATTAAGTAATTTGCCATTAAGAAAAGGAAATTTCTGATTGGAATATATCCATAAAAGGAAGTGATAAAGTGCGGCAATTTCATCATTATAAAACACAGGAATTTACAAATCACCGTGTTCCTTGAGAAGAAGGGCATTACAAGCATGCTCATTAATAGCTCGCTCAATACGCTTTGAATTTGACATCAACAAGCCATCTCCTACAACCTGCATGTAAAATGAGCATGCACGACAGTTGGGCAGAAATTTATAAATAAAAAGAGAGGACTAAATTAAATTCATAACCACTCAGTTGACAACTGGGTTACTAACTTCTATATGGCACTTTCTTCCCTACCACAGCCTAAGTTAAATCATGTTGGTACGTCTATATGGCAGGACATATGTTCTGAATGATGTTAACCTTTAACAATTTAAGACTATGCTCCGTGGTTATCTTTCCAGAATTGCAATTGACAGATACAAAATTACAAAATACTAGTAACTTTTTTAACATATACGATAACTGCATACTGAAGTTACAGTGGGAATGAGAATAGCAAAAACTTGAACTTCAAATAATGCTTCAAAAGATTTAGAGTAAACCCTAAACGACTAGAACAAGACCATGTTGCAATTTGCAAATTAATATTTTAGTATCCTCTTGATGCATGTTTTATTCACAAAAGAGGACAACCAATATTTTACCATCCTTGCCGGAGTCAGTTTCAACTATTAGAGGTATCGATTCCAATTTGTATATGAATCAGACAGTTATATTATCCTACAAGCCTTTCTAAAAAAAAGGTTATATTGTCCTACAAGAGTACATCAAGGGCACTTCAGATTATCAAATGGTAAAAAATGGAAGAAGAATCGGAAACTTCTGAGAGAATAAAAGAATCATGTTTAGCTACTGGAAATCCATGTTTACAGTGAAACTCGTCCATATAGTTCTCTTCATCCTCTGGTTAATGGTTACTTTCTGTACATGGAAATGAATGAGACGTGCTACCCATTGGATACTGATGGCTTTTCTTGAGAAAATGGTTTGTGAAATTCAAAGTACTTGTTAATTGTTTATAAAAGCAATTAACAATTACTTACATCAATGGTTTCATATTGTTTCAAGTAATCACTTGGGGATTATATAACATGATTCATATAGACTTATAATCAAACTGGCTTGAGTGAGAATAAGAATGGTCACACTATCTTCTACACAAAAGTTTTCACGAGATCCCACAGGGCATCGGCATGGCCAGAAAGAATTATGCGCGTGGTTCCTACAAATTATGCCCATAGCATTGTCAAATTACAAAGATTGGGTTCTTTTTAGTCTTGTGGGCCAACCTTGATCTTTCAAAGTTGTATGTTTCAAATATTTTACATGGGAGTGGAAGTACTGAGGTGCTAGATAAATTCAATTATGAACAAGAATAACAAGGGGCATAGAGTGCTTGCCAATGGTTTAGACAAGTACAAGTACAGGAGACTAGTTGGAAGATCAGTTAGCACTCTACTCAAGCTAACATGCTCAGGCTTGTTGAAATCCAACTTATAAGGAGTGTCAAACTGAATTTGTATGTAGAAAGATGAAAATGACTGATATCTACCTCCAACTTGCGGAGTTCTTTAGGTGTTAGCGTTGTATTTAACCTAGAGCAAAAAGGCCTTAATCGCATCTAATATACATCAAATTGTTTTCCTAATGAAAATACTTATGGCTCTTTTAGTGCAGACAAAACATGATTGTTTTCCCAATGAGAATGTTTCCTATCCATTTCAATCTAACTCTCACACAAGGTGGAAACAAGCATAATTGTCACTGACCAACAACCTCAGAACCACCATAGCAAGCATTCATGAACAAACCTGGCAAATTCCAAGCTCGGAAAAATACTTGACTTGTTCCCAGTCCTCCATGTCAAATGGATCTTCAATAGACACGATAAGATAGTCTGACAACCAGGAAATGTCAAAAAAGAAAGAAACACTGTCATTAAACGATATATGTAGTTGCATGAAGCATTAAACATAGTGACAAACCTACTTTGTTAACATAGTTATATACCTCTACATAGTTCCTTGTACATTTCAACCATATCTTCTCCCGACTTGAAGTTTTGTCCTGACTTATTAGGAGACTTGTAATCTAAATCATACTTTGTACCTGATACAGATAATATAAATGTCAAGTTTCAACTCATTAAAGTGATCAGCAGAAAAAATTGACACATTACCTATGCAGAAATCAGTTGCAGCAACGTCAATTGCAATCTTAATCTTATCATTATAGCCTGTTCTGTCAATTGCCTCCTTTACAAGATCTAGTCCTTCTTTTAAGCTGCATAATCAGGGTCCCAACATCAACAACAGATCATTGAGAAGACCACATTGTATTAATGAATAACATGTCTGGAGATAATAGCAAGAGCGCCATCTTCGCCAACATTATATCCCTGTGCACCATATTTCTCTGTAATAATAGCCTGCATATGAAAATAACAGAGACCATTTAAACTTCTTACCCGTCTCAAGAGGATATCAATAGCAGCTGGATGATTTTCAGAATTTCCAACATTGCCCTCAGGGGTTTGTATTCTCTATTGAAGTTGCACTTTAAGTCATCACAAATGAGACTTGGTAGCACAATCATCAAATACACTCTCCCTTCATCATCGGGTCTTAAGGGTCTTAAAAGCCTTTGAGTTTGACTATCAATTTTATAAAAAATTATAACAAAATAAGTTTCATTAGGTTAATTAACTTCCAACTTAAATCATTTTAAGTCATTTTTAACGTAAATACAATTTCGTTAAGTTATTAACTTATCACTTAAAACCATTTGACTCCGGCCATTTATAATCAAAAGACAGTTGCAAAAAATTTAAAATCTCTTAAAAAGGTTTTTTTGTTTACAAGACTGAAAAGTTTTTAAAAAGACAGTGGCAAAAATAATTAAAATCTCTGAAAAAAGTTCTTGCTTACAGCACTGAAAAGTTTCTCTTTTTCAAGAAAACAATAACAAAATGAAACACGCATGAAATTTATACTCCGGAGTTAATAAAAGTAGAAAAACATAGTCAACTAAAGACTTAATGGGAGAGTTATGGTTAAAAACCATACCACTAGAAAAGCAACCAGCACCACCTCACAGTCAATGATAAGCAACATGCCCGTATGCTGAGGTCCGGGCTTGACACCAAACGTTGTCGCAGTTTCCTGATAAGTCCATAGACGCAACAAAAACCAACTCAGAAGGCAGAATACATAGGCTTCAACGTTAAGCACGTGTCACACTACAGACGGGACAAAGGCCGACTGGTGAACAAGAGAAGCAAGTCATGCTCGTATTTTGGTGTTTGGGATTGACACTAACGATTTTCAGCAGGTTCGTATAGGCAACATGAGGGACATAGGTCAGGTCATGAATGGACCAGATTTCCAACCAAATCGTATAAGGCAACATGAGGGACATAGGCAACATGGTGTTTGGGCTTGACACTAAAGATTTTCACCAGTCTTTGAGTTGGCCGTATTTTAGTGTTTGGGCTTGACACCAAACATTTCTGCAGTCTCAACGACAAGGCAACATTAGGGACAATAACCAAATCGTATAAGGCAACATGAGGGACATAGGCAACATGGTGTTCGGGCTTGACACTAAAGATTTTCACCAGTCTTTGAGTTGGCCGTATTTTAGTGTTTGGGCTTGACACCAAACATTTCTGCAGTCTCAACGACAAGGCAACATTAGGGACAATGGCCAACTCAAATATCATCTCGTGAAGGCACTAGATTTCCAGCCAACTAATAACACCCACATAAGCAAACTCATGAACATGGCAATTGCCAACCAATTACCAGCTCTAACATAACTGATGAACAATAAGCCATGTACCCAGGAAAGCATGACAGTTTCAAAGCAACATTAGGGCCAATTTTCAAAGTTTAAAAGCAACATTAGGGACAATTTCCGACTTCGCAGTTTCTTAGGAAGGCGGCTTACAATAGGCTTCGACGTCAAGCATGTGTCACACTACAGACGGGACAAAGGCCGACAAGTGAACATACCCACTTGTCTGCCACCTATTAGCGCTTCCTAATTCTATGCAGCATTAGGGATAATTTTCACAGTTTCAAAGCAACCTTGGGGACAATTTCCGACTTCGCAGTTTCTTAGGAAGGCCAATAGGCTTCGACGTCAAGCATGTGTCACACTACAGACGGGATAAAGGCCGACTGGTGAACATACCCGCTTGTCTCCACCTATTAGCGCTTCCTAATTCTCGGCAACATTAGGGACAATTTTCACAGTTTCAAACCAACATTAGGGACAATTTCCGACTTCGCAGTTTCTTAGGAAGGCCAATAGGCTTCGACGTAAAGCATGTGTCACACTACAGACGGGACAAAGGCCGACTGGTGAACATACCCGCTTGTCTGCCACCTATTAGCGCTTACTAATTCCAGGCAACATTAGGGACAATTTTCACAGTTTCAAACCAACATTAGGGACAATTTCCGACTTCGCAGTTTCTTAGGAAAGCTAATAGGCTTCGACGTCAAGCATGTGTCACACTACAGACGGGACAAAGGCCGACTGGTGAACATACCCGCTTGTCTGCCACCTATTAGCGCTTCCTAATTCCAGGCAACATTAGGGACAATTTTCACAGTTTCAAACCAACATTAGGGACAATTTCCGACTTCGCAGTTTCTTAGGAAAGCTAATAGGCTTCGACGTCAAGCATGTGTCACACTACAGACGGGACAAAGGCCGACTGGTGAACATACCCGCTTGTCTGCCACCTATTAGCGCTTCCTAATTCCAGGCAACATTAGGGACAATTTTCACAGTTTCAAACCAACATTAGGGACAATTTCCGACTTCGCAGTTTCTTAGGAAAGCTAATAGGCTTCGACGTCAAGCATGTGTCACACTACAGACGGGACAAAGGCCGACTGGTGAACATACCCGCTTGTCTGCCACCTATTAGCGCTTCCTAATTCTCGGCAACATTAGGGACAATTTTCACAGTTTCAAGCCAACATTAGGGACAATTTCTGACTTCGCAGTTTCTTAGGAAGGCCAATAGGCTTCGACGTCAAGCATGTGTCACACTACAGACGGGACAAAGGCCGACTGGTGAACATACCTGCTTGTCTGCCACCTATTAGCGCTTCCTAATTCTCAGCAACATTAGGGACAATTTTCACAGTTTCAAACCAACATTAGGGACAATTTCCGACTTCGGAGTTTCTTAGGAAGTCCAATAGGCTTCGACGTCAAGCATGTGTCACACTACAGACGGGACAAAGGCCGACTGGTGAACATACCCGCTTGTCTGCCACCTATTAGCGCTTCCTAATTCCAGGCAACATTAGGGACAATTTTCACAGTTTCAAACCAACATTAGGGACAATTTCCGACTTCGCAGTTTCTTAGGAAGGCCAATAGGCTTCGACGTCAAGCATGTGTCACACTACAGACGGGGCAAAGGCCGACTGGTGAACATACCCGCTTGTCTGCCACCTATTAACGCTTCCTAATTCCAGGCAACATTAGGGACAATTTCTGACTCGTGAACACACCAAGACGCATATAAGAAAACGCAATGCCTAAAACCCTATAAAAAACAACATTATTAGTTGTTAGGTACAAGGTCAGAAAATGAACCTAAGAAAACGCAATGCCTAAGTGATTTTAACAACAACAGAAGGAAATAATAGCGCTTGATCAACATATTAACAAACTTCAACTACTTTAGGTAAATATTTCTGAACTGAATTAAGTCTAAAAGAAATTTTAAAAACATTAATTTAAGGGGTGTTTGTTTTGGCTTATATAGCTGGCTTATAGCTTATTTGGTTTTAGGCTTATGTTTCATAAGCTTACCTTTTGTGGGTTATTTTGAAACTTCAGCTTATATATATAAGACATGATAAGTTTATATAAGGCGAAAAGTTTTAAAATAAGACACAGAAAGTGAGGTTATGAAACATAAGCCCAAAACCAAATAAACAATAAGCCGGCTAAACAAACACCCCCTTACTTTGATATTTATTATTCTTATACACATTTCTTATAAGGATTAACAAGAGAGCTTGAAAAAAAAAATACAGTGAATACTTGGTAGTATATTTGTCCACCACAACTTATGCTACAGTTGGTAATCAAGTCCTGATTAGGAATGGTTTATGGCAAATAAAATTCATAAAGGATTCACAAGACATTTTAAGACAAACAACACTTACTTTGTTTGAAAAGGCGGCTTTGCTGTCCCTCCTAGCTCCATAACGCCATCAAGAACAGCAGCTCTAGATCCACGATCTTCTTCCCTTGAAAAAAAATAGACAAATATAATCATATGTTAGGCTAATGCATGCTTAACATAAGTTAATATTAAAAAACTAGTGATTTGATTCCTTATTAGCATTTATAAGCGCCTACTACTTAAGATCCATGTCATCTTTAAGAAAGAATTACTGATTTACTTACTGGAATCAAATACACGAAAGCCAGCCAGTGGTTGCATACTGCTAGCTACCTCCCTCGATCAGCCACCCAGCAGAAATGCCCTGATCCAAACAACATGAGGGTTAGTATAATTATCTAAAACAGTTTTACAAACAAGTATATTTCTGGGGAAAAAAAGAAAAATAATGAATATCTGGTTGATAGTATTAATTGATTTCAAAAAACAACCTGCGGTTTGACCCACCCAAACAAACGTACAACAGTATGTAGTTAATCTACAAAATCATAATTAGCAGATCCATTATAAGTACAAAAGACCATATAATTTAATCATAAATATCTTGTCCCTTGCTAAACTATGAAAAATAAAAAAGTATAACTAGTAAGTAAAAGTAATAAATGACTTATCAAGCAAACAAAAATTTTAGCAATAATCAAACCCTAAATATATAAACAAATAAAAAAGTTATTTAAAAGAGATCAAGTACCTGATAGATAATCATATTTAGATGATTGTGTAGAGGAAGTGATGTGATAGTGAGAGAAAGAAAGAGATAAGATGTGTGTGAGTGAAAGGATAAAATAAGATATATATAGAGGGTGTAGGCACTAGGGTTTGTTATAATAGGAGGGAAAATGTCCCGCTCGATTGCTTGTTACCATTGTCTTGACTCTTGATTAAAGAGTAAATCAATGCGGAATTTAACAAAATTAAAATTTGGAGTTGACCACTGATGAATAGTGAAAGAAAAAAATCAACCAATCGTGTAAAGACTACTTATCTCTTAACTTTAAAAAAAAAAAAAAAAAAAAAAAAAAAAAAAAAAATTGCTTATAAGACTTATACTAGCAGGGTATTCGCGCGTTGCAGCGTCGGGTACTTTGAAATAATTTTTTTCGGTGAATCTTGGATTTTAGTTTATTATATTCTTTTTTACAATAAATTTACGAATATCAAGAGCCCGTTAGCTCGTGTCCGTTCGTGCTTGAGCCCGTTTGACCCATGCCAGTTTGAGCTCGAGCCCATTTGGCCCGTTGCCCCGTGACTATATCAACGACCCAAAAATAATTCAACTCAAAATTTTATAGTTAATCTCATATTATCGAAGCTCAATCAAAACTGCGATCCAAAATTATACAACTTATCAAACCAACTTAATAGAACCACAACAATTATTATATCCCAAATAAAATAAAATAAAATAAAGTCTAACACAGCATTTAAAAAATTCATCCGTTTGAAGATATAAAAAATGTCCGGCTCAAGTTTTAAACACACAAAAGCAGAAGACCAAATAAACTTAACTCTAAATACCCACTTTAATAATAGTTTTCCCTAACTATTCTCACACTTTAACCTAAACTTCATTTTCCCTATACTCACGCAGCCGCACTATCCTTTTCATCTAACTCTTAACACATCTAGCCACCATTTTTCTTTCTTTCTCTTTGGATATCCGAACAAAAAAAAAATATCTTTCTTCTTAATCTTTCTTGTTGCTAACTTACCAATGTGAGTCTCACAAAAACAATTTTTTTTTCTTCGTTTTACTAACAACCGAATACCAAAACAGAGCATATCAACGAACCCAAAACCGAATACCTTACATATATATTTCTGTTTAGTCACACAAAGAGATAATTTTGGTTTAGTCAAACTGAGTTGAAACTTGATAAATTTTCAATCACACAAAGAGTTGGATTGAATATTTTGTGTGTTTGTTTCTCAAATTTATTTTTTAGTATTTGTTTAGCTTAGTAGCTTGATTAGATTGTACATTGCGATTAAATTGTTGTATTTTTTTATGAAAGGGTGAATTAAATATTGTATTAATTGTATGTTTTGAATATTGGGTTTTTAGTTGTATTTGTGCTTCAAATAGTTGTAAATTATGTTTTTTTAACTTATATTTACTTAAAAATCTATTTTAGGAAATCTTAAAAAATTAATAAGAGGGAAGCGTCAACATGCATTATAAGTAGTATACATTTACGGGTGTTAACAACTCGAGCTTTTCACGAGCTACTCGAGCTCGAGCTTAAACTCACTGTCTCGAGTTAATATCGAATAAATACTAGTGCTTGATTAGTTTGACGAGCCGAGCTTTGAAAACTAATATTTCGCTCGGCTTATTCGAAAACTCGTTTAATCATCACGAACCGAACGAGCTAATCGAGATTAACAAGCCAAATGAATTACTCGAGCTTAACAAACTAATACTTAATTTCTATATGTTTGACTTGATTTTTTTAGTTACGCAGTATATATTATTTGTTTCCTCATTTTTATTTTTACCTTTTACTTTGTTTTATATCTTTTTATTTCTCTTTTTCCGATCTTTTTCTTTCTCTCTTTTAATGTGGGAAAATAATCTAAAGAAGAGTATCAATGAAATAAATAAGTTGAAGATTTAAAAAGAATAAAATTATTGCTGTATAATGTTATCCATTGTTTTATATTAAATGAAGGTTGAAAAAATCGCTAATGAACAGTCGGCAGTCTATCTTTCTTGTAGCTTGTAATCGGTTTAGACGGGATTAATCGGTGATTAACCGGATTGGCATTTATGGCAAGTTTTGGTATTTTTGACGAGCTTTGGGTATTACCGTCAAGTTTTTCTTTAAAAAAAGGGTAAATTGCAAAAATGGTCCTTAACGTTCCACAAATTAGCAAAAACGGGACCGAGACAAAAAGTAGCGCAAAAAAGACACCAACGTTCCACATTTTCGCAAAATCGCCACCGAGAAGCCTTTTTGGCTAACTTCCGTTAGTTTTCCCGTCAGTCAAGGGTATAATCGCCATTTCACTCGCTTCCCGCCTTTGACTACCGCAACTTTATTCGAATGACCAAATTTGCAAAGGTATAAAACTTAATTTTGGAGGCAAAACACACGTGGCATCCGAAGAGATTTACGTTTCCCTCCTTTTTGTGTAACTCGGCAACCCAATCGATTGCATAGGACTATAAAGTTCATGTTTATCCCGCTTATTCAACCGTAACACACACAATCCCAACGATCAAAACAACCGACGATGGCAAACAATGGAAAAGGGAAGAGTATCTACATTGGTACCGAGGAAGAGGAATGAGACAAAATTTTAAGTAACTCTTATCTACTTGATTTAGTTCTTGAAGGGTATGGTGGTGAACCAATTGAGGAGCATGGTTCTTATAAGCAGATACCTCCTAAGTTGAGAAAACAGATTCTGACTTGGCTGAGGAAACAAAATGGCTACTACGAGATGCTTTTGGGTGATGATGAGGAGGAGGAGAAGGAAGAGACTGTGGATACCGTTTTACCAAAGTTTGATGATTTGGGAGGGAGGATTTCCCGTCTTGAAGTTGCGTTTAAGTATATGAAGGATATGAAGGACAAGAGAGAACAAGAATTGAAGAAAAAAAAGAAAAGGGTTGATGCGGAGGGCAGTGGTTCAAACTACTAAACAAGTGTTTGTTTAGATATGTGTTTAAAAATTTTAATGGTTGTGAACTCCTATGATCAATGAAACTTCTAACGTTTATGTTACTGATATGTCTATATTGATAAATGAAAGTTTTAATGTTTATGTTACTCATATGTTAGCTAGGTGATGTTTGCCATGAAAGTCAAACGGGTGAAAGTCTAAAAAAGTGTTTGGTTCTGTTTGGTAATTAATGGGTGAAAACACATGATTCCAATTCAACATTTGCAGTTTGACTTTTGAAAGTCTAAGTGCACTGGGTGCAAACATAATGTTCTTGCAGTATGTTTTTTGATAAGTCTTGAATGCAAGTTTGACTTTTGAAAGTCCAACTGCAGTGGGTGCAAGCCATGGTTGATGCAAACAAACATAGAATACATCAGAAACATAAACATTTTTGCAAGTTTGACTTTTGAAAGTCCAACTGCAATGGGTTCAAACATATTGTTCTAAACACAATGAAGTTAAACAAAGATTACAAATATAGAATCCAACAGACAATAACGTTAAACATATTGTTCAAAGATCAGTGGGTAACACATGAAGAAGTTGGAAGTGCATGCTCATCATTTGACTTCATCTTTTTAGTTGGCCTGTTAACCTGAGGTCTGTGATTGGGTGGTATTATGACTGTTGTAGACTCAATTCTTGGCCAGTATCTGCGGCCAGAACACCCATTGATCTTGAATGAGTACATACGCGCCCATGTTTCTAGGCTGTAAGCAGCATGAACCCACTCTTCAGGTACAACAACTCCTTTTCCATCCTCATTCATATAGTTTATTGCAGCCACAACATGTTTACATGGTATTCCAGTCAGCTCCCACATCCTACAACCACACTCCTTCCTATCCATGTTAGCAACACAATGATCCTCGTTAGGCACAGATACTTTATATAACGAAGCTGCAATCCATTCAACAACACAATCAGTAGCTTCTTTTTTGTTTGCATCAACCATGGCTTGCACAGTAGGAGTAAGTTGTCCAACACTCCTTTCTATTATTTGCTGAACTACCACAATCCTCTTCACCAAGTACTCCCTGATATATTCAAGACAAACGATGATGGATTTATCTCTGGCATCATTTAGCTGGCTACTGAACACCTCACATATGTTGTTTAAGAGTAGTCCACATAGGGCTTTGCCTGTTAAACAAATCACACATTATGTATTAATATATGATCAATTATCAGTATGCTTTTGTCCAGTGCCACTTAATGAATTACCTAAAAAATGTGATCGGCTCCATTGTTCAACTGGAATCTTCAGCAACCAATCATAAGCTGCAGCATTGTTATTCTTCAGATGATCCATCTCTTTGTTGAATTCAACAACAGTTGTGGCTCTTGCAGCCTTCCAAAGCATGTCCTTGTAAACACTCCTTTCAAATGTGACTTCATTTCCTCATGAATATGCTTAACACAAAACCTGTGTGCAACATTTGGAAACACACTAGCAACAGCTTGTATCAATCTCTGTGAACAGGTAAGGTTATGGATGGTGTTAAAACTTTACATGTTCTCATTGTGCATAAAACACATGATTAATTATACAATAGAAATGTACACCTTTTGCCTATCAGAAATGAAAGTGAACTTGCAGTTGGTTTCTATCCCAAGATCCTCTCCTAGTAGTTTCAAAAACCAACACCAAGTTGCCTTATTTAGTGCATCAACTACAGCATATGCTACTGGATAAATCCCATTGTTTGCATCAATCCCAACTGCTGTTAATAATTGACCTGGAAAAGGACCTGACATGGAGAATCCATCTAATCCTAAGAATTCTCTGCCACAAGCTTTGAAACCTTGTTTCATAGCTCCCAAACACACATACACCCTTTTAAAAGTTCTTGTTGAACTCGCTGGATTTGGTTCTATTTGTACATCAATCCTAACAGTAGTGCCTGGATTTTGATTAACCAACTCTTGGGCATACTCTCTAAGCAGTGCATAATGTTTGGTAAAAACAGGTATACCTGATTGAATTTCACAGGCTTAATGGCATAGCAAATCAGACTTACTTACGGGAACATCTTCAATTACCTGATCATCATCATCAAACACTTCATCATCATTTCGATTATAGTCCAAATCCTCTTAATCACTCCCGCCACTCTGTTCTTCTGTTTCATTATCTACCTCTACTACTTTCACATTTCCCATCTGACCACCTACAATTGTAAGTCCATAACATTAATAACAAATACACCTTTTAACAAACAAACAAATAAATAAATAAATAAATAAATATATATATATATATATATATATATATATATATATATATATATATATATATATATATATATATAACCTCACAAAACAGGAGGGAAATTAAAGAGGAAAATGCACTGTGTCTTACCGTATCGTTCAAAGGCACGGACGATCGATGTAAACTAACCGGAACTATACGGATCTATACGTATCGTTCAAAGGCAGTGAATAGGAAAATGCACTGGTAAAGATTTGGCGGCAACAATTAGGGTTGTATCTGAAGTTAAAGGGGTATATTTGTCATTTCATGCGATTATACCCTTGACTGACGGGAAAACTAACGGAAGTTAGCCAAAAAGGCCTCTCGGTGGCGATTTTGCGAAAATGTGGAACGTTGGTGTCTTTTTTGCACTACTTTTTGTCTCGGTCCCGTTTTTGCTAATTTGTGGAACGTTAAGGACCATTTTTGCAATTTACCCTTAAAAAAAATATCTTGTAATGGATATAAATAGCGACTATAAGTGATATTAAAACTAGTTTATGGTGAGTTTTGGATATTTTCGGCAAGCCTTGCAAGTTTATTTAATTAATGTTTGCTTAACATACGTTACTATCTAAAAAATTACGGATTTTATTCCTTATTAGCATTTATAAGCGCCTACTACTTAAGATCCATTTCATCTTTAAGAAAAAGTTGATTTACTTACTGAAATCAATTACACGAAAGCCAGCCAGCGGTTGCATATTGCTCGCTCCCTCCCTCAGCCACCCGGCAGAAATGTCCTGCTCCAAACAACATGAGGTTTAGTATAATATCTAAAGACACTCTACCAGTTTTACAAACGATTATATTTCTGGAAATTAAAAAAAACAAAAAAAAAAAAAAAAAAAAAAAAAGAAAAAAAAAAACCGATATATACACAAAAGATTTATCAAATGGCTCACCAAAAAGAAAAAGAAAAAAAGAAACTATCATATACTCGTATATATTTTATGCATAGAATATATCAGTCGTAATTATCATATACTCGTACAATGTACGCAATATGACTGGGTACATCGTGTGTACGAAATTTCGTATAGTCGCAAATTTCAGAAAATATTGCGTACATTGTACGAAATTTGAAAATAAATTGCGTACAATGACAATTTTGAAAGTTCATTGCATACATCGTGTGTTTTGAATAAGTATATTGCGTGTTTTCAGCTTTCGCCCTAAATAAAACTAGTAAAAATTATATTATGAGCCAAGATCTATATAACCAATGTGAATACTTGATGATAAATCTATAGAGTTGTAGAGTTGAAATCATTTTTCAATGATTTTTTAGATTAGGTGATGTGATAGAGAGAGAAAGAAAAAGATAAGGGGGTGGCAATGGCTTACGGAATGGGCATGGCATCAGCCATGCCGAACGGCAACACAGCTGCCACTGTTACGGCATGGAGGTGGCATGAAGTAGATCGGTATGGATTGCCGTT
This sequence comes from Artemisia argyi, assembly GCA_030686995.1. NCBI lineage: Eukaryota > Viridiplantae > Streptophyta > Magnoliopsida > Asterales > Asteraceae > Artemisia > Artemisia argyi. The sequence goes on from CM060705.1 coordinate 1,975,699, forward strand.
GAGGCATGGGATCATGGGAGAAAGGATATAGCCGTTGAACGAGGGAGGCCACTAAAAACGTTTTGTACTTTTGAGTCGAAGTGCTGTTTTCAGTCAAACCCACTTCAAGATTTTCTTTTTTTTTTTTTTTGTGAACAAGATTGAATCTTTTTTATGTTTTTTTGCTTATTTGAGTGATTTTGGTAATGGGTTTTTGTTAAAGTTTTATTTGGGTTAGTATAAGTGTGTGTTCTTTGGTTTTGGGGGTGTTTGGTAAACTAGTTTAGCTAGGTTCTTGGTTATGGAGTTTAAGTTGCTGCTAGTGTTGTGGGGTTGAAGTTGATTTTGAATGGTCAGATTTGCTATGGAGACACTGATGAAAGAGATAGTAAGTCTTAATTTTCCTACTTTTTATTATTTTTTTTAGTTTGACTTGATTGTTCACCATTGCAGTAGAATAATTAGTGTAATTGTAATTTATGTAATTTTGCTTAATTATGAATATTAAAAATAAAATTAGGTGAGGCATGAGATAATGGTTGCCAATAAAAAACTATGGTGAGGCGTGAGAGAGGCATGAATGAGGTAGAATGGTATTATTGGTGGGTGGTAAGGCATGGGGGAGGCATGGGATCATGACTGCCACCCCCTAAGGTATCACCAGGTATATGTGAAGGAAAAAAGAAAAGAAAAATAATATGTGTGTCAGTTGGGATAAGAAACGAACAATATATAGGGACACACAATAGGGTTATTCGGGTAAATGGAGGGAAAATGTCCCGCTCAATTTTTTATTTATTTATTTATTATTTTTTTTTTAGAGAAATGGGTTTGTGTGATTGCCTTTGGTTCAAGAGTAAATAGTATTCGGTGAAAGGGGAATTTAACAAATATAAAAAGTTAGAGTCGACAACTAATAAATGGTGGAAAAAACCAATTAATCATATAAAGGTGGTGAGTGCTTATTCACTCACCTTTTCTGAGCCATAAAAGGACCAAATAAACCAAAAACTAACCAAAATTGCCAAAGAATGTATGTTTTTGTGTTTGTAAATGTGCAGGAACGGATATTTAAGAAAATGACGAAAAATCACGAGAAAATGACAAGACTAGCACGAGATTTGGAAAAGTATCAATACCCGGACCCGGGGAAGCTTAGTGGTCAAAGTCAAAGCTCATATGGTCAAAAGGAGTCCTCAAAGTTTCAGAAATTACAAGAATGGCCATTGGTCATAAGATTGAAGAAATTACATATTTGGTCCTCCAAGTTTCAAGAATGGCAAAAATTGATCCTTTTGAAGATTATTTTGAAGATTTGACAACGAAGCCCTTGGAGAATCAATGAGATAGCAACAATGGTCCTTGAATATTATTTATCAATAATGATAGCATTGGTCCTCACATTTTCAGAAAATACAAAGTTGTTCCCTTGGTTGATACTACTACTCAAACCGGATCCACATCCACTTAATCCAAAACAAACAAACACAAACCTTCAACCCACTGGCCCAGTTACAACAAAAGCCCACCTCCCCACTTAGCTAAACCCGGTCCACCCTCTTTTATTATAACCCGGTCAAACAAAAACCCACCCACCAAAGTCAAAATCAATAAAATATTACCCTTCTTCCCCAAAGTTACCCGCCCAAGTGAAAACAGAGTCACCCCACCTCTTTATTACCTCGTACCTATCCTAATCAAAATAACCTCGTACTAGAATCTTTCTAGAAGCTGACAACGTGTCAGATGTTGTAATATTTCCTCCTACGTGGTTAATTCAAGCTCACTGATTGGTTCCTCCTACGTGGAAATGAGGATAAGGCTCTATCAACGGCTAAAAGATGGTGGGATGTCGACATTATGGATAGAATTTGAACGAGTGGCCAAGATTACAGACTCTAGACCCTTCCATCAAAACCCTAGCTCACTTGTGCTCTGCTATAAATACCCCCCCCCCCTGTTTCACCATAGAGGGTGTGTAGTTTTTATGTAATGTTATGCTGTCAAAATTATTTCCTAATGTATTCTTAGTCTAAATTTCATGTAATCTCAGTTTTTAAATAAAAGTTCCTTGTTTAATGTTTTAATTTTCTGTTTTTAGTATAACTAATTAAATTCCGTTTTAGCTTAAAGTTTCTTATTCTAGCTTTCTACTTCTTTAATAATTATCTTTTACTAAATTTCATAGTTTTTATAAGTTTATTTTCTTTTTCTCTATTTAAATCTTCATAAAAACTCACAAAAAAAAAAAAAAAAAAAAAAAAATCTAAAAAATCCAAAAAGATGTTTACTTTGCTCAATCTCTATTTCATTTAGCTTCTCAGAAGCTTGTTTTAGCTTTACAATATTTACTTACTCATTTCTGTTCTCAAAGTTATAAAAACCAAAATAAAAATAAAAAATACAAAAAATACAAAAATATGGTTTTAATTTCTTAAACTCAGCTTGCAATCAAGTTATTTCTAATAGTGATAAGTTCATATAAGCTAATATAGCTTGTGTGAATTTGTTTTGTAGCTTAAACAGATCCAATTCTCAAATCTCACATTTGGTCAACAAAAGTCAACAAGGGTGTTCATAATTGAATTTTGGGTGAATTTGATAGTCCAAAAGGAGAAAGGGAAGCTTTTGGCCTGTCTAAAGACAGGCTAGCATAGTGAGCCCCCTCTGTTTGAGCTGAGGGGGATGAATTTGTGAGTTTCTTATTTTGATTTAGTTCTTTTATTGCATTTTTGATCTTGAGTAGCTTATTACCTGTTGATGTTTAGTATAGATTTCTGTTTGTTATTGTTCATTTCTGTTGCTAGAAGTTTAGTATGTGTTTATTTGATGTTTAAAGCTGATCTAGTACCATGTTATGTTCCCAACTGCCTTGAATTAGCCTACACTGCTTTTTGATGTCCTTGTTGTTCTGTGATGCTTTTGTTTGCTCCATTAGCTTTAATATCAACTATGTAAACTGTTTCATCTATAAAATCAGTAAGTCTAAGCTTAATTTGCACAGTGGTAGTGTAATCAAATAGTTAAAGGGGTGTTTGGTTCTGAGTTGATTACCCTGCTCTAGTTGTTATTCTACTTTAGTTTTTGCTTGTTGTAGTTACATTAGTCATATTAAAGTCAGATTAGTAATAAAAATTTGCTACTATAATATAAAAAGTCAAAATGTGTTTGAAAATCTCCTTGTTGCCTGCTAATAGTGTTACTGTAAATCTGATTGGGTGTTATTTGAGTGATTTGTGATCATGCTTGTGTACTGAGTGTTACACCATCATTAAACAATATCTAGGAGAGGATTAAATCTGCTAAAATTCACTTTAGTCAAAGATAGGTTGTAATTAAAAAGTCAACTGCTTGCAGTGGGTCAGTTGTTCCACTTCTGAACTAGGGACAAATTAGAGTTCAATTAGGGGTTAGAAAATAGGGCTTTTAGGTTTTTTGTGTTCTCTGCTGGGTGGTATGGCTTTTGCCCCCTTAATCTTCCACTAATAAGCTTATTAGACAGCTTAAATTTAAGCTAGAAGTAGCCCTGCTAAACCTAGTTTCTGTCTTAATTATTCTACTGTTTAAGTGCTTATTTGGCTATTTTGAGTGCTTATCTTATGGTTAAGAGTTGTTTTATGCTTATTAATGTGGTCTTTACTGTTTCTGAGCTCTGTGTCCAAATAAGTGCTTATTAGCTTATAAATAAGCACTTATTTGAACTGCTTTTTGTGTCCATCTGCTAATTAGTGAGTGATAACCTGCCCATTTTATTTTTCCTAGGTTCTTAACATTAAATTAGATTTTTCTGCATTTTTTCATATTTTTCTGAGCTTATTTGATATTTTTAATAAGTAAAATTAGATTTTTAGATTTTTTAATTAATTTTTAATTACTTTTAATTCCTAAAAATTACATAAAAATCCAAAAAAATCAGTTTTCTGTCTTAAAAATAGTTTTTAGTTATTTCATAATTTTAAAAAGTAAAATTGCATTTTTGTTGATTAATCATATTTAATTGCATTTTTAGTATACTTTAATTAGTTAAAAAATAGTTTTTAATTCATATTAATTAAAGAAAAAGCCAAAAAAATATCTTTTCTGTTTCAAAATTAATTTTAAGTATTTTTGATTTTTCCAAACCTAATTTGTATTTTTCAAGTTATTTTTCATATTTATTTACTTTTTAAATCATAAAAAAAATATACAAAAATATAAATAAATTCATAGAAAATTAATAAAAAGCCAAAAAAATATTTTTCTTTTTCTGAAAATTCATTTTATTAATTTAAAATTTTTAGAAATTATTTTATATTTGTAGGATCATTTTTAAATTAAAGTTACGTTTTAAATTGTACGTTACGTTTTAAATAAACGCGTTTGCATCCCCGTTTTTACGTTTTTAACTTTAGTGCATCCTTAGCTTATACCCCTTGCATAATTCGTGTTTGTTTATCATAATTTGAATTATTTGATCACTATTTTCTTTTTCACCACTTCTCACTACACAATTTACACGAATCGATATTCTTGATTCCATTCACCTTCACTTGGAAACGACTCGGGTGATCCGTATTTCTTGCGGATCATTTCGATACTATACTACTATATTATATATAAGTTGGTTTTCACACGAATCAATTTTTAGCGCCGCTGCCGGGGAAGGCTTGAAGTGAATTTTTGAATATTGTTTTGAAAAATCGTGTTTTGTTAAGCCTTCCTCTATTTTGTATATATATTTCTATAAAAATTGAAAAATTCAAAACACTTTTCCTAAAGTGTTTACAAAAATACCAAAAAAATAATAAAAGTTACAGCCTCGACTCTGCCGTGGAAGTGAGGGCGTTGTAAACCAAATAAGTCTCCCAATATAACAAAAACGTGAAATTAGTTGTTTATCGGATTATTTCAATTACTATGACCGATTAAGCGGGAAATACGGAAGCTAAGACATTAAACGTGAAATTAGTTTTGAAAGAAACGGTTTTCAATTAACGTTACGTTTTAAAAAAAAAGAAAAACAAAAGAAATAAAAAGTTTTTGAGAAAAAAAAATATAAAAAATAAAAAATAAATAAAAACAAAAAGATTTTCTTTTCTCTTTTCTTTTTCTTTTTGAATTTGTTTGTGGTGTATGCACACCCGTTCTTCTTTTGAGAACCTTACGTCTCCGTTCTCTAACCCCGAGCGGGTTTTACGACATACGAGTCGGGTTCATTTCCTTGACGACGAGGAGATGAACCAAAACGAACAACACAACGGACCCCCGCCGATGGGACAACAACCGGCATTTGATCCACGTCCGATGGAAGAACAACTTCAATCACCATTCAATGGTGTGAAGAGAGCTATTGTGATTCCGGACATCAATGCCAACTTTGAAATCAATCACGGATTACTCAATTTAATCACGGGTATATCCTTTCACGGGTTTGATAACGAAGACCCCTATGCTCACATCAGAAATTTCACCGACATCGCTGAGACCATTAGAATGAACCAAGTTCCTCACGATGTGGTGAAATTGAAGTTATTTCCTTTCTCCTTAAAAGGAGCAGCCCGGACTTGGCTGGAAAAGGAACCGCCCAATTCGATTCACACTTGGAATGATCTTGCTTCCAAGTTTGTGAACTATTTCTATCCTCCCTCTAAAACTTCTAACCTACGTTCCCAAATCTTTCGGTTCCAACAAGCTTTTGATGAGTCGTTTAGTGAAGCTTGGGACCGATTCAAAGATTTGATGGAAAAATGTCCGAACCATGGGTTCACACACCTTCAGCAGATTGACACTTTCTATAATGGGTTAAGTCATGTTGACCAAGACTCACTCAACTCTGCTGTGGGTGGGAACTTGTTGGCTAGAAATACGAATGATGCTTTCATGATAATTGAGAATAAAGCTCGTGTGAAAATGTCTAGAAATAAACCTCAAGTGTCTAATTCTGGTAAAAGTAACGATGAAGTAATGAGTATGTGGTATGTGCTAATTCACATACCATTTTATGGCCAAATACCGACCCAAAATGACTAATTGAGCTAACAAATGCCAAGAAAACACGTGTTTCTATGTTGTGAACATGCAGGTACGGATTTATCACAAAAGGACAAAAAATCATGCAAATACCGGAAAATCGGACACGAGAGTGGGAGACGGTCAAAAAGTCAAAGCCGGGATCAAAAGTCAACATTAGTCCTTCATCTATTCAGAATTGGCAGAAATAGTCCTTGGATTACACTTTTGAAGAAAGTCAAATTCAGCCCTTGAAGTTTCAGAATTTTACACATTGGGTCCTTTAAGTTTCATTAATTACAAAATTGGTACTTGCAATTTCATAATACTATATATGAAATTAAATGAAAACAAGCCTGGTCCAAATCATTATTCAAGCCCAAGTCCTCATTAATACCTCAAAAAGCCCAAGTCCAAAAATTCATGGTCCAAGCCTAATACCCACGGTCAAAGAGTCAAAGGGGGTCAAAACCGGGTCAAAGAAATAAATAAATAAACCAAACGTGCCATTTCCCTCTTTTTCCCCAATATTCCCAGAACCCCCAAATCAACCCATGAACCCTAGAAACCAAACCAATGCTCAATTGGTTCAAGCCATTCAATTAACCATGATTAGCTCATGATTGGTACATCTAGAAGCACATCATGTGACAGAGCATGTGTCAGAGAGGGTGTTAATATCTATCAGGGACACTTGGCTGCTATTGATTGGGCATTACACGTAATTCCAATCATTGGATTCTCTTCTAGAAGCTGAGTCACATGTCAGAGAGTATAAGCACACGCTTGGGACAAATGGCAAGAGTTGATTGGGCATGCCACGCTTCACATCCTGATCCAAGGGCTACAATTAGATTAAAGAAGCACAAAATCGATCAAAGGGCTATGAGATGAAGTAAAGAAGCACAAAGAGTTGTGGATTGCCAGCGTGGATTCTCACCCCAACCCTTCACTCTTCGGTTATAAATAAGCCTTCATTTTAGTTCATTTGTGTGTAATTTTTAGAGTAAGAAAATGCTGTCAAATTTTAGTTAGAGTTGTAATTTAGTGTAGTTTATGTAATTCCAATTCTGAATTTTAATAAAAGTTTTTCTTTAAATAAATCTCAGCTTATTTTGTTCTTATATCAGCTTATTTTTCATCTTATTTCAGCTTATTTTATTTCATCATCTTTATATCCTGCTTCATTTAGTTAAGATTTAGCTCAATCTATAACTCTTATACAGTTTTTAATTCATTTACAATAAAATAAAAAAATAAATAAAAAAATCAGAAAAATATAAAAAAGATAAAAATATTATCATAAATATTAGTATAGCTTATCATAGAGCTTATTTTCATTTTTCAATACTCCATTCTAGCTGATTAGCTTATAGTGGAGTTCTTTTGAGTCTAAAATTTCTCATAAACAAAAGTAAGGAGGAATTCTATTGCTGCTGAGGTGGTTTTGATATGCTGAGACAGACAGAAATGAACTCAGCCTATCTTAGAGATAGGCTTTTGTGAATCCCCTCTGTTCTAGCTGAAGGGAAATTCCTTGGTAAATCTCATTTGTATTCCTTTAAAAGATAGATCTGATTTGTATTATGTTTAAGTTCTAGAGTACTGTTTCATTAGAATTTAATTTGTTGATTCAATAGTTGTTTGGGTAGAGTTAGAATTTATTTGATATTTTGATTGCATTAGTTTAAAGTTTATGAGTTAGCATAGCTGTATTGAATATCTGTTATTAGATCTGAGTTGCTTGATTGATTTGAGTGTTCTGTAATATTGTAGATCTGAGGTTGTTCTAGATTGGAATTGAGTTACTATTTCATTGGTTTATATTGCTATAATTGTATAATTGAGTGATGAGTTTGGGTTAATTGCTGACCTGTGATTGCTTGTGCATCTGTTATATTTGGAATCAGTGTGAATTGATTGATCATCTGTTTTTGAATAAAGATTTGATTTGTTGCTTAGTTGGTAGATTTAGAAGCTTTCAGTTGTTCAGTTGTTGTCATTATAGGAGTGTTTGGTACTGAGATCTGCTGAATTAATCACTGTTGCATTAGAATTGTTAACTGTCACAACTAAGAGGTGTTTGGATTTACTTGGAATTGAGTTGAGTAATTGTTGGTTCATTGAAATAACTGTACACTTAGTTCATTTAAGTTTAGTTATACTTTAAATTGGAATAATAATAGTAGAGTAGTTAACTAAAAGTCAAAAGTTAGCTTAATTAGTAGTTTGCTAATAGGTTATTTGAAATCAGTTAGTAGAATGGTAAAGTTAGTTGCACTTTAGTATTATATAGCTTAATCTAGTGTAATGTTAGCTTAACAATAATATTAGAATCAGATATAACCATTAGAAGTTGGATTAAGTCAGTTAGTAGAACCAATAAAAAGTCCACTGTTGCATAGTTTTTAGTTAATAGTTGCTGAACTGAGCTTGTTTTTAAGTGTTTCACATAAGTTTTTTGGTCATAAATTGGTTTGATACTATATCTTTGTTGATCAGTCTTGAATTTGCTCAATTAACTTTGGAATTTAGATTTTATTTCAACAGCTTATTAAGCTTGTGTAGTTGCTTGGTTGAGTCAGAGGGTTGTTTTTGATTTTGGCCTGCAAATGTTTAACTGAGCTTGAATTTGCATTTTGATTGATATTTTGAGTTACATCTGAGTTGTTTGAGGATTCTGTATTATTGTTCAACTTTTGGAATTGTGTTTGCTTTGTCTGCTTATTATTTGGAGCTTATTTTTGAGCTTATTGCTATAACTTTGAGCAACTGTGGATTATTTGAGCTAGAGTTTGGTCATAATTTGTCATATTTGAGCATATTACATCATATTTAGACTGAGTTCCAAGTTTCAAACAAATTGTATCACAAGTGCTTAAAAATAAGCACTTTTGATAAGCAGTTTTTCTTAAATAAGCAGTTTCACTATTCAAATCCATTTCAATTTTTTTATCTGAGTTCTTTTTATTATTTTAGAATTTTTGGAATTTTTCCAGAATTTTCTAACCCTTTTTACTATTTTACTTAATTACTTTTTTATTTTATTCAATTTTTAAATAGTTTTTAATTCCCAAAAATCCATAAAAATTCAAAAAATGTTGTGAAAAATACAAAAATATTTTTAGAAATTCTTTAATAATATTTTAGAATTTTTAGAATTTAATTTTCATTTTTCCAATTTATTTTTCTATTTTTCCTTATTTTTAATTCAATTTAAATTCCAAAAATCAATTTTAATTCATAGAAAATAAATAAAAAGTCAAAAAAATATTTTTCTTTTTCTTAAAATTCTTTTTAATAGTTCAAGATTTTTAGAAAATAATTTTAAATTCGTAGGATCATTTTTCAATACACGTTACGTTTTAAATTTCGAAGTTGCATTTCTGTTTTTACGTTTTTCACTTTGGTGCTTAATTAGCTTGTACTCTTTGCATGTTTCATTATTGTTAGTGATTACTTGAATATCTTGATTGCTATTTTCACTTTCTCACTTTTCAATTCACGGTTTCACGAATCGATATTCTCGATTCCATTCGCCTTCGTTGGGAAACGACTTGGGTGATCCGTATTTTACGCGGATCACTTCGATACTATACTATATATTATATAATTGGTTTTCACACGAATCAATTTTTGGCGCCGCTGCCGGGGAAGGCTGAAGTGAATTTTTGAATATCGTTTTGAAAAATCTTGTTTTGTTAAGCCTTCCTCTACTTTGTATATATATTTCTATAAAAATTAAAAAATTCGAAACACTTTTCCTAAAGAGTTTACAAAATACCAAAAAAATAATAAAATTTACAGCCTCGACTCGACCGAAAGGAAGGGCGTTGTAAACCAAAAAAGTCTCGCAATATAACGAAAACGTGAAATTAATTGATTATCGGATTATTTCAATTACTACAACCGATTAAGCGGGAAACTCCGGAAGCTAAGACATTAAATTGCTAGCTGAAGAGAGAAACACTCTGCTTTCCCGTCCCGTCGCGAGTGGTTTTGAAAGAAACGGTTTTTGATTAACGTAACGTTTCAATTAAAAAAAAAAAAAAAAAGAAAAGAAATAAAAAGTTTTTGTGATAAATATAAAAAAAACAAAAAGATTTTCCTTTTTCTTTTCTTTTTAATTTTGCTTTTGGTGTATGCACACCCGCTCTTCTTTTGAGAGTCTTATATCACCTTTGTCAAACCCCGAAAGGGTAATTCGACACACACACCGTGTCCATTTCCTTAACGTTGAGGAAATGGATCCGAATAATCAACACCCTCCGGTGGGTGGTGATGAAAACCAACACATGTCGGCTCCCGATCTCCGAACGATGGAGGAGCTGTGCCAACCCACGATGCATGGTAGAGGTGGCCCGATTGCCCCTCTAAATATTGAGGCTACAGATTTTGGACTTAAGCACCACATGATACAACAAGTCCAAAATTCATGCCAATTTCACGGACTACCGGGTGATGATGCAAATAAGCATCTCAATAAGTTTCTAACCGTCACCCAAAATATGAAGCAAAATGGGGTCTCCGATGACGCCCTCCGTCTCTCTCTCTTCCCATATTCTCTTACGCATCATGCCACCGCGTGGTTTGATCGCCTTCCCAGGAACTCGATTCATACTTTCAATGAAATGGTTTCCAAGTTCCTGGCGAAGTATTTTCCATCATCGATGGTGACGAAGTTGAGGAATGATATTAGCAATTTTCGACAACTCCCCGATGAGTCTTTGTTTGAGGCTTGGGAGCGTTACAAGCTTGCCATTGATCGTTGTCCGAATCATAATATGCTTCTCGTCACAATAATTGATAAGTTTTATAATGGATTGACTTTACGACATAGGGACACGATCAATGCTGCAGCTGGTGATACTTTCATGAAACGTCGTCCCGAGGATTGTTACGAGCTAATCGAGAATATGACGGCCCATTACAACTATTGGGATTCCTCAGCCGAGAGGAATGAGCCAATAAGATCGACTGCGACTTTAAACTCTTCTTCTTCTAACCCCGAGCTAGCCGTCTTGAATAAGAAACTTGACGATTTGTCGACGGATATGCTAAGAATGTACCAAATGATGCCGAATCAAGTCAAAAAACACAAGTTAATATGGTCAATATCGTTTGTGAAACTTGTGGTGGTTGATGAGTGTGTAAATACTCATCATTTTTACCATTTCTGAGCTGCCAAAACATCCAAAAACACTCAATAATGAATCAAAATAGTGAAAATATCCCAGGAAAGTGTTTTACATGTCTCAAATGCAAAAATACCAAAAACAGATGAAAAACGCACAAAGTTTGCATAATTGGCAGTTTTAGTCCCCCAACTTTCAAAAGTTGTCAAATCTAGTCCCTGATCATTCTAAAAACTTGAAAAAGTCACCAAAGGCCCTTTTAAATCAAAAAGTTACATAATAAGTCCTTTGGTGAAAAGTTTCACAAAATGTCAAGTTTAATCCCTAAACTTTGAAAATTGTCAAAAATGGTCCCTGGGATATGAAAAACTTTGAGAAAAACAAATTTTGTCCTTGCACTAACCTTTTATGACAGGATTGGTCCTTGGTGGAAAGTTTGGTGAAAATTACACAAATGGTCCCTGAAGTTTGAAAGTTTGACGGTTTCAGTCCCTGGTGAAAAATAAATTGAAAATTCACCAAAGGACCTTCTACTATTCGTGATTTGGCAAATTACACCCTTGAAAACAAATTAAAAAGATGCCAAGGTTCACACCCTCAACTTTCCCAAAATTACATAATTAGTCCTTGTGTAAAAATACCTAAACTGGATCCATAAACAAACTAAACCAAATCCAATCCTAAGCCTAGTCCATTTTTGGGCCCAAAATTAATCCAGTCCAACCCTTAGCCCACCCCATCCCACAAACCGTTCCAAATAATACCCCGGTCAAACCGAGTTTGACCAAACCACCCTCACCCCCATTTCCCTCCCACCTCAATACCACCATACCAGCCATGGTATTGCTCCACCACCCCAACTTGCAGCTTAATCATCACACCCCCACCTCCCTACACCTACCCAAGCCACCCACAATAAATGCCCCTTCCCCAATGCACGTTATCAGAAGCAATTTGAAGAAACGTATTTTGGCGCCAAAATACGTGGCGCTTTATTAGTGGACCAAAAGACAAAGAGAGTGGTGGGATTTGATCAGAGGGCAGATGGGAACCCTAATATTCAACTATAAAAGGAAGAGATTGCAAGATGAAGTCTGTGTAGTTTAATTTAGTTTTAAGTTGTGTCGAATTTTTACTATCTTGCAAATTAGTGTAACTCTTTCCAATTCAAGTATTGTAACATCCTTTTTAATGTATTGAAAGTCTTTTGAAGTTATAAAAAATCAAGGTTCAATTCTGCATAGTGATTTTGCATTCTGAGTTTTCATTTAAGCTTATGCTTTACTTACATTGATAATCATGGACTGAAATAGGATCACATAGGTTCCCACAAGCTATTTCAAGCTTCTAGAGACCTTAATATCTAGATTAGAATAAGAATTTTTCATGTTCTAACAAAGTCAATGCTGGTCAAAGGAGGGGCATCCATGGAGTTCTGGATAAGCTGAGATAGAAAAAGGAAGATCTTGGCCTATCCTAAAGATAGGCTAGCTCAGTGAGTTACTCCTTTTCATGCTGGAGTAAAGAAACTGGTAACTTGGTCTATTCATATTTCTAAATCTGTATAAGCTTGTGATTCTGAGTAGGAAGTAGTTTTATTTGAATTAGATTGTTAATTAAGCTTTAATTTTAGTTAATATGGGTAGTTGAATCAGTAAATTGGTAATTGATAATTAATTGCATAGTCTCTTAGTATAAGTAGTCATTTAAGGTAGTGTTTGGATTTGGTGAATGCATTGAGCTGTGGTACTTGTTGCTTGATATAATCAATTTAGACACTTAGCATATGCCTTAACTAGGTCTGTGAAACCCATAACCTGGTCTCTTTAACCTTAAAAGTCAAAATCAAAAGGTTTCCACCACCACAGTCAACTATGGTGGTCATCTAGGTCCATAACCTCACCATTTCTATTCATAAATAGTTATTATAGCTTAAAGTTGTAAAATTATAGCTTAATACAACTATTTGAATTAGTACTAAGTGTTGGAAATCCAAAATAGTCAAAGTAACAAGTTTCATCAAAAGTCAAAAAATTGTTCATCTCAGATTTTCCTCAAAATTCCAAGATTAATAGAGAATTGTGTGATGGAAGTTAAGGGTTGAAATTGGTTGTGCTTAGAGTCTATCAGCTGATCTATTAACCCTAATTTTTTCTTAATTTGTGTGGAAACCTAAGTGGGTCCCACAGACCCTCAAAGTGACTTGCAGGGCAAGGGTGTGCCCTGCTCACATCAGACCTCCACCACACCACCACCTTAAGTGGTGGTTTGTGGCCACTACAGTGGTCCAAGCCCATTGTTTTTGGTTCCCCTCAACCCCCCTCCTACCAGGGAGTAATTTTGAACCATTTGTTTGACCCTTAGACTAGTGGACCCCACCTGCAATTGCTCACCAAGTTTGTCCCCAGTTCTGAGTTCATTTGGATTGTGCATAAGTGCTTATTTGGCTTATTCAGCTTATTTGAGACCTAGTATTGTTGTTTCTGGCTTATTTGTGTTTGTCAATCTTGTTTGTACCCTTTTTAACCATTGTGGACCCCACCTTAAGCCATTTGACCACATTTGACCAAACAGTCAACATAAGTCAACTGTGTAGCCAAGGGGGTGCTTATAGCTTATTTATAAGCTATCTTGAAAAGTGTTTTCACAAAAGTTTGTCATTTTAAGTTATAAAATAGTTCTGTAAAAGAAAAATCCAAAAAATCCAAAGTTAAAATAAGTGATAGTTTCTATTTAATTCAATTTTATTTTAATTTTCATTTTTAGATTCTAATTAAGTCACTAGTGTTTTTATATTTTTATTAATTACCTTATATAGTAAAGTATTTTTAATAATTTTTCTAGATTTTTATTTTGTCATTTAGTGTTAATTAGATTTAATTTTAGTTTTCTTTATTATTAATTAATATTAAGTATTAAATAGCTTATTTAGTTTTTATAAGGTTAAATTTAGTTTTTATATTTTTCCTAGCTCTAATATAGTATAATAAGTTTTTAGAAAATAAATTTTGAGATTCTACTGTTCATTTTCTATTTTTCTTATTTTATTTGTTTAAAATAGACTTTAGTTAATTAAAAGGAAAAGAATTAGTTGTTTAATCTTAAAACATAATTTTTAGAGTTTTTATAATTTTTTAGGATTCCTGTAATGGTTAAGTAATTTTATAAATTTTCTTGTAATTTTCTAAGTTAATTTAGTATTAATATTAATTAAAAGTAGTTTAATTAGATTAATTAAGTTAAATAGTTTTCAATTTATAAAAAACTCACAAAAAGACAAAAACATTTATTTTTATTTTTTATACTTTCTTCAAGTTCTAATTTAGGTTTAGAAAATATTTTTGCAACTTTTTAGTTTAATTTGTAATAGTTATAATTTTTAGTTAATTTAAATTAGATTTTAATTTAGATTTTAAATAGTTTAATTAATTAAATAATATTTAAATAGTATTTTAATCATTTCCATAATTTCATTTTCATTTTTAATTTTCAAGTTTGAAAAAGTGTTAAAAGCACCCCCTGTAGTTTGTTAAATACCAAAACTCACTTTTTCAGTCCGATTGCGTAAACCTGAATTGTGAGTACGTGCATATATCTGTTATCTGATTTTTGTGAATATTATATCTGTGTACAAATACCATCATAACAGCAGCAATTTCAACTCCACATCATCTGGCTACTGTCCTCAGTGCCACTTTCTCAAAAACGATTCCAAAAGCACCATTTCAATATCGCTGGGACTTTAACGACCCGGGAAAACACTACAGTATCACCGGAGTATTGATTCTAGGCTGTCTTTGACTCGTTGACCTTGGTCAATAATAATCTGACGGTTCGGGCTCAATCAGTGGTCCACACTCATACCTTAAATGCCCAGCCTCCGGTGGCTTTGCTCAAGAGAACGTGTATGCTGCGAATATGGGTGGCAACGGTTACCCTCAACCTCAAGGAGACCGTAATCTCCTCAGCTACCGTTCTAACAATTACCTTGGACCACCCGGGTTTAATCAACCTAATCAAGTGAATCAGAATAACAATGTGCAAAACCGTAATCATCAATTCAATAACAATCAAAATCACAACCGCGGAAATAATGGTTTTCAAGGACAAAATCAGAATTTTCAAAATCAAAACCAGGGAAATTATCACCAAGGCCCGCCTCAAGGGAACAATTTTCAAAACAATGGGAATTTTCAGAATAATAATCATGGAAATCAAAACAATGGCAATTTTCAAAACCGTGGGCAAAATTTCAATAATCAAAATCAAGATGCTATTCCAAATCTGTCGCCTACGGAAGAGTTGATTAAACAATTGATTCAAGGTCAACAAGCTTTAATTGCTAAACAAGATGAAACAACGAGATTGTTTGCGACTCAAATCAACGATATTAACAAGCGTTTAAATGATCGACCCTCGGGCTCTGGAACGTTGCCAAGCAACACGATCGCTAACCCGAGGGGCGATGCAAAAGCGATCATAACAAGGAGTGGTGTTACTTATGATGGACCGACGGCTCCGACTACCTCTTCTTCTCTACCCCCCAAGGTAGTTGCCCGTGAATCCGAGGTGACAACGGATACGAAAATTCCTATTAATAATGGAAGGACCAAAGACATCCAACCTCTGGTGGTCCCGACGTCTAAAGGAAAGGAAAAGGTTGTGTTGGGAACGTAGTTTTACTATTTATCAAGTCTCGGTCATTTACTTGTAATAGGTTGCTAAGGCTTGTATGTTTATTATAACTTAAGGCTTATGTAGCAAGCCCATGGGCCTTAAGCCCATTTCGTTTTCAAGATAGGGAGGAAGGGAGTGTTGCCCTACTCCTTCCCTATATATAGTCTTGTAACCCCTCCTTTGAGGGTGTTGGTTCTCTAGTAATATCATCTCTTTCATTTCATTCTAAGGGTTCCTTCCACTCTCTCTCTCTACCAACTTTCTCTCTCTAGATCTCTAAGTGATTATGTTATAAAATCATGACCTAACAAGTGGTATCATTCGCCAAGGGATAATATAGGTTGATTTAGGTTTGATTTGGTAGAAAAACTTGGTTTTTTTTTAAAAGTGATTTTTTTTGTGATATCCGGTTACTGTTCATCGCATTTCTTGCGAGTTTGAAATTCTTTCTATCGAGTTAAGTTTTTTTATCTTAGTGAGTTAGGATAAAAAATGTTAGCGAGTTAGGATTCTTCAAATTTTGCGAGTTAGGTTTCATTTCCATCGAGTTAGGTTTCATTTTTCTATCGAGTTTGGAATTATTCTATCGAGTTTAGAATGACTTGTCGAGTTAGGCTTTCGAGTTAAGTGTAATTCTAGCGAGTTAGGATCTTATTTCTATCGAGTTAGGATCTTATTTCTATCGAGTTAGGATTTACATTCTATCGAGTTAGGATTTAAATTCTTACCGAGTTTGAGTTAAAATTTTAGCGAGTTAGAGACGCGAGTTACATTTTCAAAAATCTAGCGAGTTAGGATCTAGGCTTACCGAGTTTGAACCTTACCGAGTTTGAATACATACCGAGTTTGGGATTTAATTCTCATCGAGTTTGGATATTTAAGACATACCGAGTTTGGACTCAAATTTGGCGAGTTAGCCTATTACCTTATTGTACATCGAGTAAGGTTTCTTGTGGCTCATATCAAGGGGAAACTCTGCTCAAATTGTTTCAGACTTACCGAGTTTGACAAACATTAAAATATACCGTGTTACACCTTCTTTCAAACATACCGAGTTAGGATATACAAACTTATCAAGTTCTCAAATCAACTTAAAACTAAAACCTTTACTTATCCTTAACAATCAAAGTTTAACATAATCACATCATCTCATCTTATCAAAGTTTTTTTCCTTCTTATCTTTCTCTTCTTGATTTAAAAAAAAAAAAAAAAAAAAAAAAAAAAAAAAATTGAGTAAAATTTGGCGGGAAAATTTGAGTAAAATTTAATTTTTACCAGAGACTAAACGTTCAATTTTTACGCGAAATTTAAATTTTGATATAACGTTGAAAATTTTGGCCCAAAATTCAAATTTTTAGGCCAAAATTCGAATTTTTTTCGGTGAAATTTGGCGGCAAAATTTTTGAAACTCAAATTTTTCTTGCAACTTCTTAATCGCATTTCATAGTGATTTTCAAATTTTGAGAGAGAAAATTATTTCAAATTTATTTTAGAGGGAAAACCAGAAATCACTATTTCGACCTTGCGTGTGACATTTTGCTTGATTATTTCGATTACATCGCAACAATCAAGGGGGAGAGCAATGTCATCTACAACGTCTCAATCACCTTCTTCTAACTACCTTCCTCACCAATTTTCTCATCAGCAACAGTCATCAGCAACAACACCTTCTTCCAACTACCTTCCTCACCAATATTCTCATCAGCAACAGTCATCAGCAACAGTACCTTCTTCCAACTACCTTCCTCACCAATATTCTCATCAGCAACAGTATCATCAACAACAAAGTCACAGCTCCCTCATTGATCATGTTCTACTCTTTGGCGATGAATCAAGGCCTCCAATGTTGCTACCAGGAACATATACTGTTTGGAAACGAAGATTTCTACAATGGCTCACAGATCGTCCTGCTGCAGATCTCATGCTTAAATCCATTCAAGATGGTCCATACAAAATGATATCTCTTGCTGACTCAACAGGGATTATTAGACTACAAACGGATGAAGATTTGAATGCTACTGAACTTGCTCAGTACGATACTGATCGACAAGCAGCATGGTTCATGACACTCGCCCTTCCCAACTCAATTTACATGAATATGGACTTTCAAGCCAGTGCTTATGAAATGTGGAAATATCTTGAAGCTTTGCATCGTACCGAAGAACTTCATCACATCAGAATGAAGCAAATTCTTGAATCTTGTTTAAGCATGAATCCACTGAAGACCATTCTCCCTGCTCCACCATCTCCAGATGTTGACCATGGATCACTAATCTACACTCCAAATGGTCTCTTCTTCAATCCTCCGAATGCACCTGAGCCTTTCTTCATTCCTCAGTACCATCCTGCTACACTACATAATAATGTGCAATCTCTTCTGAAAAATCTAGTGAAGCTTAGTCAAGTATCTACTAAGAAAGGCAATGGTGCTATGACTTCAACTTCTGAATGCTTAAACACAATGAAAGATTCTGATGATGAAGAAGATCTTATCGAACCGAGCATGGCATTTTTGGCATATACAGAAAATATTGCAGATGTGGAAGATCAAGATTATGATTCAACTCCACTCTTTGACGATAATGTTGAATACAATGCCACACTTAGTCAAATGGAAGTTGAAGGGGGTAATCTCAATGCTGTTTTGCAAAGGGTCATGGGAGATATTCCATCTGATGATGAATATGCAGATTTGGAATCCAATACAGCAGATTTGGAAATCGATACAGCAGATGTGATGTTAATGGCAAACATGCAGGAATCTCACATGAATAATACAAGCCCAGAGCATGATTCTGATGATTCTGAAGATCCAATTGTGAGATTAAACAAAGAGAAAATGTATCAATCAAGGTCTCTAATGCATGAACAAAGTTACAGCTTCATCCTCTTAGATTTCATACAATTTACGAGTCAGGCTTTATCTAATTCCCGAAATCTCCGAAATCGAACTGTCAAACAAGGTGAAAGAGTTGTGATACAAGGAAGCAATACTCAAAGGTTGGTTGGGAATGGTGAGAATACTGCAGATGTCGCTAATGCAGGCAATGAGGTGAAAGTTGTAACAATTCGCAATTTCAGGTTAATTACTATTCCCGGAAAATTTCACTATTCACTTTTACTATTCATTTTCCCGAAATTTTCACGAAATTTGATTTTTGTTTCTTGGCCTCGAGTGATAAATCATTTCCTTGGCAAATTAAAAGTTTGACACTCATCAGATCATTTTCGTGAAAGTTAATAAGGAATTACACGTTTTAGGGTAAAACGTCATTCAAAAATTCTACGCACAACGAAACTCGACCACGTTAAGTGACCCCACATTAGAAAAATGTTTGACACAATCATGACTGAGAAAAACATGACCAAAATAAGCCTCGGCCATGAAAAACTGAAATTTTCAGTTTTAAGCGTTTTTACTCAGCCGTAACCTTAGCCTATACCTACACCGCATTTCTAAGACGATTTGAGTTTTCAACTTATTAGAAAAATTCAACATATTTTTCCCTCCTCCTTTGACCAAAAATCATTCCTTGATTTTTAGGCTTACGGTTTGATGTCTAAAAGACATTTAATACCAACCGACACTAGACTGAGCCCAGTCTAGACATTATAAGTCATTTTAAATCATTTTTATCCTATTAGAAAAGTAACATTTTACTTTTCTCAATTTTACGCAATATTCGTACGTTTTACGTATTACGCGTTTTAGACCCGTGTTTCCAGTTTTAGCAGGGTTTTAGCACCCCAATGGAACCTACCACTCATTTTATATTTTATTATGGAGTATTTTGACAAGTTTAACCATTCTTCCAAGTTTCGTATTTTTACGATACCCGGTTTTACGTTTCGTGGCTTAACCATTTACGGTTAGCATTTTACGGAGCCAAAACTAACTCAATAACTTGGATAATATCATCAAAAGTCAACACTTCCTCCCCAAGTATATGAACCGACTTAGGGGGGGGGGGATTCAGCCCATAGGTGGCTTGATCTCATGCTAGGAGGCCTTAGATTGCATGCATGTGTACAACTTGGTCTCCAAGGTTTGACAAGTCAATGAACTAACCTCCTTAAGACCCTATAAAAGCCCCCCCTCTCCCCTCTTTGTACGTCCACCATCACACACACATACCACTCCACACTTAGCTTATTTCCTTCTAATTTCAAGCAAGGTTCAAGTACTTCTTCAAGATAGAAACCCTAGTTTGGTTTTGATTCATTAAAACTACTTCCAAACCCTAGAAACTTTGGTGATTTCTCTTGAGTTTGAATCCACTCAAGTCACCTCAACTTTCATCATCTCTCTTTCAAGAATACAAGTGTAGAAAGATTGCTTGAAGTGAAGTAGGGTGAAGCTAAAGTCTATCAAAGTCCTTTTCCTTACATGTTACTTACCTTTCTTTGTAGAAAGCCAAAGTTGTAAGCCAACTCTAATACACTTCCTTGCTTAAATATCATATTCATGCTATTTACATATCATTCATGCTATATATTGTCTTGTTGTCATGTCCATGATGTATAAAAATAAGTAAAACAAGTTATTATAAATGATTGTTAAGATAAGTCATTTAAACAAGTAAACTAGTGACTTTCTTGGTGAAATCTGATCAAAATGGTAAAATTATGATATTGAATCATTACATATTGTAGTAGAGGACCTAACAAGGAAACCATAGCAATTTGAACCACCTAAAACGAGTATACAAGTCAAAAGTTATGACCATTTGAAGTTACCAAAACTTTGCGGCAAAGCTGCCAAATAGCTTCTATTACAAAAACATAAAACACGCAAAAAGAGGCCTTTCTGCTCCGTTTCATGAAAAAGTTAAAGCACGAAAGTTTTCCGGAATCACGTTTTCTTCAAAAACACAGGATCACGTCTCCAGAAAACCAATAACGAATGAGATTTTTCTTAGTTTCTTAACAGCTATTTACATATATATAAGTCACTATATAAAGATTATGGTTTAAAAAGAACAAGAGGTCTAATGACCTAGAATCAAGACCACAACCATGGCTAAAGCCAAGGATTAGTCTCAATACCATGGAACAATGACCAAAGGTCATGGCAAGGCCATGAACTAAATAACTGATGCGTGGGAATCGCACCTTGCTTTACCTCTCGAGGGATCTCGAGAAGCTTACAACCCCCACCAGGCAGTGTACCTGATCGTTGTAATATAGTATAGTGACAAGTACCGGGGGATTGATCGTCCAGCTTAGGAATAGTGCCGCTAGGATTAGAAAACCTAATTAATAGTTCTAGAGGTGAAAGATGATTATTTTTGTATTTTTATATTTTTATGAAAGCAAATAAAATCTCGGGTTTTGAAGGAGTGGGCGGAATTAGTTGCTATTCAACTAACCCAAAACTAAGATGCAATCAAAATAAAATAATAAAAATGAAATTAAACTAATTAAACTAAGGTTGTGAGCAGTAATTGGAGAAATTGTGTTTACTTAGACTTCATTACTCCCTAGATATCTTTTACATGTTAATTACTTGTCACACTTGTATGAATGACGGATTGTATTCCTTAATACCATTCGTGGGGTGGCATACATAACTCCCCAACTCTATGAGCTCTTATCTCCTCCTACACCATGACCCAGCACAACTATAGGGATTGTAAACAGTGGCTCATGCATTAAATACAACCAATAAAGACCTAGTACGCCTCGGTTCATGTTTCTTAAGACGTTCAAGCATGTTACCATTTGGAGATCTGCCAGTTTTCTTAAGCCTAACATATAAATCATTCATTCAAAACAAGAATAGACAAGTAATCAACACATAATCAACATCTAGGTTTCATTAGATCTAAGCAAACACAAGAGAGATCTAGCCTAGCATAGTAGAATTGAGACAAGAACAAGAGATAAACAACCAACACATAGACATATTGATTGAATTGAAAGTACACTTATCTCAATTACAATGCAAGGTCTCAAGGGTTTGGAACCCTTGAAAAACCTGTAAAAGAGGCACCAAAATCGTCTTTAGGGTTTCACCAAAACTTCTCTCTTTTTTTAATGAAAAAACTAGAAAACTATATATAGGAAAAACAGTCTGACGGCGTCAAGAGTAACTTCTGACGCCGTCACCTCGCCGCCATATACTTCCTCGGACGGCCTAGATCCACTTATGACGGCCTATGTGACGCCGTCACCACCCACGGTATATTATTTTTGCCACTTTGACGCCGTCACTAGTCCTTCTGACGCCGTCACCACCTTCGGAGTTTAATTCTTCATGTCTGACGCCGTCAAGCTGATGGTCTTGACGCCGTCACCTTGTATTTTCAGCATGCAAATTAGGTACTTAGCCGTTTTCTTCACTTTTATGCTCCAAAAACGTCCAAAATAGCTTCTTTTCCAGAATTCACTCTCCAAACACCTAAAATCACAAAAGGAACGATTTAGGGCAATATTTGATCAATTAAAGTCGGATTCGGGCTTAAATGACCCCCTAAAAATGGATCATTTTTCGCCTCATCATATACCCTTACACTTGAGATTTGCTTGTCCTCAAGCAAATGAGCTTTTATTCTACTCAAAAGACAAGTTAGGGGTCATTTAACACTAATATAAAAGTAATTACAACAAATAATCGTTCCACTAAAGACGAATAGACAAGCACGGAGGTCATACACAAGCACCTCACAAATAGTGTTTAGATACTCACATCTCTCGGGTGTAATAAAGTAATATAACATTATGGAAATGGAAGATATCTCTCACTACCTGTCATAGCAAAATAGATTACCATAGGCTTGGGAAAGGATCAAACCTCCACCACATGGCGTAAGCACCTAGGATAAACTATCAAAGAGGTCTTTTTAAAGGGTTATAACGTTAGGTGTAGGGATATGAATTACACGGTTTTGTTGGATAAAGGAAATTTTACTGGTGGCGAGTTAACAATCTCGGTTAATTACATGTACAAGATGGCGTTGCTAAGCCAAGACTAGACTCGACTTAAGCTAATAAATGAAAAATAACAAAAACATAAAATAAACATAGAATAAAAACGGGATGGTAGTCCGTATGTTTTTTTTTTTTTTTTTTTTTTTTTTTTTTTTTTTTTTTTTTTTTTTTTTGCATACACTCTTACCCTACCATCCAAAATAATACATCATAGGGGATGAGAATTCCCCTTACACTTGAATCTTTACATACTTTACAATTAACTAATCTAATGACTCGAATTAAGAAAATCAAAACACTTTGAGCACTTTTAAGATTAACGCACATATGGGGGTAATAAGTGATGTTCTTCCCCATTACTCCATAAAATAAGTACTTACCCATGAGTCCCAATCGTCCCAAAACAATATGTACAATGATATGACTCGACTTAGCAACCATGTAATCAATTAGAAAGTTAACTTAGGGTTTAACAAATAACAATAATGCACTAAAAATGAGCGCATACACGGAAGGCTAAGGCGATTTGGGTGTACATTTAAGTGGGGTGTAACAAATTCTTCCTTTAAGTAAAATGCTTAAAGTTAGAAACGAAAAGATAGGCTCGGAGGGGTGTACTAGGGGTTTCGTGTACTAAAAATGAGTACAACGCTAAAGGTGTGGGAAAAATTAGTTGACTTAACTAGCCAAGTAATATGACTTAAATGGTCAAGTAATTATGATACGGGTTTAACACAAGGGTGATCCTAATGCCTCTTATCATGTAGTAAATCCTACCACACGAATGTAGTCTCACTAGCGGTCTCGGGATGCATCACTAACGCAAGTTCT
This sequence comes from Artemisia argyi, assembly GCA_030686995.1. Lineage (NCBI taxonomy): Eukaryota > Viridiplantae > Streptophyta > Magnoliopsida > Asterales > Asteraceae > Artemisia > Artemisia argyi. The sequence goes on from CM060705.1 coordinate 1,999,239, forward strand.
AGAATCTAAATGCTACCGGTACACTCATAAGCACCAATAATGAATGCTTTTCCTATCAAATCTAAAGGCGAACCTCACATTTTTGGGTGGAAAATTTTTCTGAATATACGGTTATGTGCTAGTCATACAACCTCCTATCCATGAGACGCTTGCTATGGCTAAAGTTTCACTCCTAAATGTTGTAAAAAATTTTAAATTTGGCGCTAAAATTACACTAACAAGTATTTCTCGTAGTTTTATTACACATCTACTATTAAACAAAACAAACTCAAGCGAAAGTGCATATGTAAGGTATCATCTTTTTACCCTCCCCTTACACTTAAGATGAACATTGTCCCCAATGTTCAAGTAAAGAATGTAAAAGTTAAAAAGTAAAGAGAATGAAATCAAATACTCCCCTGATTCGCTCGGTATGGATTTTAGTTGGCCAGGTTAAATCTTCTTCCAAGAAAACGAACAATCAAAGCTTCCCTTCCAGAATATAAATCATCTTCTTGTCACAAATAACCTGTAAATCCTGACAAAAGTAGACAAGGCAACCTCGCGTAAAATCGGCGGCATCCTATATAAGTTACTAAATCCTAGAAAACAAAGTAAGATATAATGCTTGTGGAATGAAGTTTGCAGATTTCCTGGAGATTATAAAACTTAATAATTCACAAAAACTATAAGACTCCGTTAGAAAAACAAAACCGGTAAAATTCCCAGATTTTAACTCCTGACGCCGTCAAGAGCAGTACCCTGACGCCGTCAGAATGGACCTGCAGAAATTCTTATGTTAAGTTTCCGGAAAATTTCTGGAAAAACTTTGTCCTACTTCCTGGAAAATCCTGCAAAACTTCATTATGACTCAATACAAGCATTTGACTTTAACAAATACGAATATACATGTTCATTAAATATTGTGGATAATCATGATCGGTTTGTTTCTTAAAAACATATTTGGGGTTTCCCCTTACACTTATCTTTTGCAAAAATACCTTTAGGTTGAAGTTAAGACTAGGCTAAACAACATAATAAAGTATTTCACATTTTAGTAGAGAAACATGATCAACCAACAATAAAAACAAAGCATGCATACGGAAGCAAATAACAATCAAACAAATAAAAATCACACAAAACATGGGTTGCCTCCCAAGAATCGCTTTTCTTTATTTACGAGTCTTGTAGCTAGACTCAAAGTCGTGGGTTACTACGTGATCTCATCATTGGTTCCACTCTCTAGGTCGTCTTCTAAACCAGTTTTGTATTCCGGACCTAGTTGCAAGCATTCTTTGTAGAAACCAAGCATCCTATTTCTAACATACTCTACTCCTCTACGTCTATCCTCCTCATTCCTATAATAAGCCGCTTGCTTACGTTCCTTTTCAAAATTAGAGAGAAGGCGGTATTGTTCGATCTTGTAGGGCATTTGATAAGCAACCTCATCATTGTCTTTCTTGAATCTAACTATCCCTAACGTTGGATCATAACTCATCCTAGTGGCCTCAACAAATGGTTTCCCAAATATTATTTGACTTAGGCAACCATATATCACGGGACGAGTGTCCTCCACTATCATAAAATCAATCTCATAGGTGAGATTCCCTATAATCACATGTACTCCCTTAACTCTTCCTGCAAAATTACTTATCCAACTTTTACCGGGCATCATCCTAAAATTGAGTTGCTTCTTCATCACCCAATTGTAATAAGTCCTAGACATGATGTTCACGGGGGATCTAGGGTCTATGTAAGCTTTCCATACATGCATGTGCCCGATATTGCATGGGATGTTAATGTTAGAGGGGTCTCCCATTTTGATCAGGGGGTCGCCAAAGATATATGTTGTCTCGGAACTATCGAATAAATCCTTATGGTATTCCCGTTCTTCCTTGGTTGGCAACTTATCAAAATACTCCTCTATAGGTTCTACCTCCTCTAATTCCTCATCCTTATTAACCTCAACTTCCCTACTCTCATCCTCACTATTGGCTTCTACTCTAACTTCATCTTTGTCACTCTCCTCTATCTCCCTATCTATCGGCTTAATGGTGACAACATTGACAAAGTGGACATGTTTGGATGATGAGGGGTCCTTAACTTGGATTCCACTATTGGTGTCCCTAGTGTCCTTCCTAGGTGTGGCTAATGTTTGGTTGTTGAGGGCTTTCAACAAGTTGTCGATCTTGTTGGTCATCTCCGTTTGTTGTTGGTTGAATTCGGTTTCAAACCTAGCTATGCGAGCTTCTTGAGATGCCATAAATTTCGACATCAATCCTTCAAGATTGTTGGTACTACCATAGTTGTTAGAAGGATTGTTGTTAAAGGTACGGTTGGATGGGGGACCGTTTGATTGGTAACGATTAGGCGGATTGGAAGAATTTGGTTGATTTTGTTTCCACCTAAGGTTTGGGTGATTTTTCCATGAGAGGTTATATGAATCACCGTATGTGTTTGGCTCGGGCTTGAAAGTGTACCACTTATCTCCCGCTTCGTCGGTACGCGTGGATGCGTAGTCCGCAAAAGCTGTTCCGGGGAGTTCCACACAATCACGAGTGTCATGGGGACCACTACATAATTCGCATGAAGAAGTGATTTTGTTCACTTGGCTTGAATGCTTCGGAGCTTCGTAAGATTTCATGAGAAACTTGACTTGGTCCTCAAGTTCCATGATCCTACGGTCGGGAGTGCTTAAGTTATTCGAAGGCAAAGATATTGCCTTGACCGTTTTGTTCAAATCACGGGGATCATTCCAACTTTCGTTGTCATAGAGAGCAAGATCTTCTATGAGTTCCCATGATTGTTCCGCACTAAGATCACGTAGCTTACCACCGGCCGATTGGTCAATGGTTCGCCTCGTGGAGATGTCGATATGGTCATAGAAGATTTGAACTTGGAGCCAAAGATCTATGCCATGATGAGGGACTTTTTGGAGTAAGTCCTTGAAACGAGTCCATGCTTCAGAAAGAGTCTCATTTTGACGTTGTTGAAACATCAAGATGTCATTCCTAAGTTTAGTAGTTCTCCCCGGTGGGAAAAATTGAGCAAGGAAACGAGTGGTGAGATCATCCCATGTGGTGATGGATCCCGCGGGTAAACGCTCAAGCCATTGACTAGCTTGATCCCGTAGAGAGAATTGGAATAGGCGTAAACGGGTAATCTCTCTAGTTTCAACACCTAGGTCTATGGAGTCTACGATTTTGAGGAAGTCCTTAAGGTGTTGGTTTGGATCTTCGGAACGAAGTCCATGGAATGCACATCCGCTTTGCACCAACCGGATGGTGTCGGATCGCAAGGGGGTCACATTGGCTCCGGTGAGCTCAATGGTGTTTCGGTAGCCTTGGTGGCTAGGTCGGGAATACTCTCCTAAGGTTCGGGGCCTAAGGGGTTCTAATGGTGGGTTTTGTTGTGGTGGGATGATGGGTTCAAAGATGTTACCACCTTCCATGATGTCGGATGGTAAAGAGTTACGAACAAAGGCACGAAGAAATAAGATAGACTAAAGAAGACCTAAAAATAAAAATAAAAATCTTACTAGAAAGGAATCTAGCAAGTAGACCTAATAAAAAGAAATCCTAACCTAGACAATAACTATTCCCCGGCAGCGGCGCCAAAAACTTGATGCGTGGGAATCGCACCTTGCTTTACCTCTCGAGGGATCTCGAGAAGCTTACAACCCCCACCAGGCAGTGTACCTGATCGTTGTAGTATAGTATAGTGACAAGTACCGGGGGATTGATCGTTCAGCTTAGGAATAGTGTCGCTAGGATTAGAAAACCTAATTAATAGTTCTAGAGGTGAAAGATGATTATTTTTGTATTTTTATATTTTTATGAAAGCAAATAAAATCTCGGGTTTTGAAGGAGTGGGCGGAATTAGTTGCTATTCAACTAACCCAAAACTAAGATGCAATCAAAATAAAATAATAAAAATGAAATTAAACTAATTAAACTAAGGTTGTGAGCAGTAATTGGAGAAATTGTGTTTACTTAGACTTCATTACTCCCTACATATCTTTTACATGTTAATTACTTGTCACACTTGTATGAATGACGGATTGTATTCCTTAATACCATTCGTGGGGTGGCATACATAACTCCCCAACTCTATGAGCTCTTATCTCCTCCTACACCATGACCCAGCACAACTATAGGGATTGTAAACAGTGGCTCATGCATTAAATACAACCAATAAAGACCTAGTACGCCTCGGTTCATGTTTCTTAAGACGTTCAAGCATGTTACCATTTGGAGATCTGCCAGTTTTCTTAAGCCTAACATATAAATCATTCATTCAAAACAAGAATAGACAAGTAATCAACACATAATCAACATCTAGGTTTCATTAGATCTAAGCAAACACAAGAGAGATCTAGCCTAGCATAGTAGAATTGAGACAAGAACAAGAGATAAACAACCAACACATAGACATATTGATTGAATTGAAAGTACACTTATCTCAATTACAATGCAAGGTCTCAAGGGTTTGGAACCCTTGAAAAACCTGTAAAAGAGGCACCAAAATCGTCTTTAGGGTTTCACCAAAACTTCTCTCTTTTTTTAATGAAAAAACTAGAAAACTATATATAGGAAAAACAGTCTGACGGCGTCAAGAGTAACTTCTGACGCCGTCACCTCGCCGCCATATACTTCCTCGGACGGCCTAGATCCACTTATGACGGCCTATGTGACGCCGTCACCACCCACGGTATATTATTTTTGCCACTTTGACGCCGTCACTAGTCCTTCTGATGCCGTCACCACCTTCGGAGTTTAATTCTTCATGTCTGACGCCGTCAAGCTGATGGTCTTGACGCCGTCACCTTGTATTTTCAGCATGCAAATTAGGTACTTAGCCGTTTTCTTCACTTTTATGCTCCAAAAACGTCCAAAATAGCTTCTTTTCCAGAATTCACTCTCCAAACACCTAAAATCACAAAATGAACGATTTAGGGCAATATTTGATCAAATAAAGTCGGATTCGGGCTTAAATGACCCCCTAAAAACGGATCATTTTTCGCCTCATCAATAACCATATCAACATACCAAGGCGAAACATGAGCTAACGACCATATAAACTTACCAAGGCAAATACATGAACTAGAGAAGTTGGCGATAACTTGAACATACAATTTGGATCTACTTCATCTAAAAGAACCATGAGATACAAGTTATAAGAAACTTACCCTAATAACAATCTTCATGTAAAGATAAACTTTCCTAAGTTTATTCAAATATCGGACATGTAACTTTTCGGATCAAAACTTATATATATATATATATATACTTTATCAACTACTACAATAGTAGGGAGCCTCATGTGAGGAGTTCATTATGTAAGCCGTTGAGATGAGTTGTGGATTTACGAATTAAAGTGTCCTGGCTCCTTGAACGTTTACTACATGACTTCTGAATTATGTCGGCCCGAACGGTAGTAAACGATATATAAACTATACATGTTTCATGAATCATTTCTTTTCAAAGACTTACACTATACATCATACCACATCATGGACTAAGTGCAAGACATATATTGGCATGTTTATGTTTCCTTAGACATTATTCCAAACCTAAGTTACAACAATTATTCTAGGTTGCTCGTAGAAGTTCTTACGGCATATCCATCATTCTCATTATACATCATCCAACTCAAGGTGAGTTCATAGCCCCACTTTCCATTACTTAATTGTTTTACAAACCCTTGGGGGGAATACATGCTATTTTAACCGAACACAATGCTTTCAAATTGTATGATTGCCTGATTGTTTTATTATCACTAAGTACCAGCCTTGCTAAACCGAGATCCTTTATTATGAACCATTTAATCACTAGCAATAGTGAGCGCGAATATTGTGAATAGGCCTATTGGGATTGACGAATCCCATTTGTATTGACTAAGTTCATACAAATGCATTAATATTTGAGACATGGGTATGACAGCAAAGTATCTACCGGGATAAATCTGCCGATCGATATTGGTACACGTTAACGTTTTGGTGTCATAAGCTTAGTAATGATAATAACTGTTTTGTTTTCCAAACATTGGTGTGAGTCTATAGCTCACACTACCAACATATTGTGTTCAAACATTAAACAAACTCTATGAATATCACTCAACCTTTGTGTTGACCTCTCAAGCATGTATTTCAGGTTCATGACGATCAAGGATGGCACTGAAGGGCACGGATACTCAAGAGGGCTATAAATTTTATTATCATTCAAAAACTCATTTAATGTAAATTGTAAACATGGAACCATTTGGGACCACATTTTGTAATCTCTGATATTTATACAATTTGAATGATAAATCTTTTAAAACGACTCAATTGGAGTTCGTTTTCTATTATTGTGACTATTGTGCCGTCGAGTAACACCCAGTTTGAATTCCGCTGCATCCATGAATTGGGGGTGTTACAAAAGTATTGGATAAACATGATGACAACAGCAGATTGGGGAATGCTACAGATGCAGATTGTGCAGAGATCAGACCCTTCTATGACTCAGAGCCCAACTTTGACAAAGGACAGATGGATGAGGAAGATGTCATACCCATCTATGACAAAGAACTGAACTTTGACAAAGAGCAAATGGTTGAGGTACAATCTACTGTTGATCATATTATGCCTGCAAATGAGAAACAACAATCTGAGCAACCTAACTTCAGTAATGAAGGAGAGGTTGACCAGGATGTTGTACAATGTCTTGACAAACGTTCTGAGTCTGAGTCCTTACCTGTTAATCTAATAACTGAAACATCATACCAGACTCTTGAGTCTGAAAATATTCTTCTCAAAAAGACCATTGCCTAGTGTCATAAAGATTTTTCAAAACTAGAGGCACATTGCATCTCACTTGAACTTCAATTGCAAGACGAATCTCTAAATTTGGGCAACAATGGTCAATTTTTGAATGTACAAAGAAAACGCGTGGATACATTAGTTAAAGAAAATGAGCTTTTCAAAGGTCAAATTCAAGAAAAGGTGTTTGCACATGCTGCATTACAAAACAAATTAAGAAGACTGACTGGCCAAAGTATGGATACTAAGTTTGCAAAACCATCAATCTTGGGGAAACCTCCTTCTCAAACAATTAGTGGTTAGACAACCGACTGCATTTAAATCTGAACGACCTAAATTTTCAAAACCTCGGTTTGCCTCCCAAGTTGTTGAGAAAAACAATTTGACAAAATCAGTCACTCCACATTCTTGGCCTAAGGAAAATGCATCTGTGTCTGCTAAATCTCAACACGTGATTATACCTGGCTCTTCTAGGATTAGTTCGAAAATAGTGTCTAAAACGAGCATTAAAAGTAAAGAGTTTTATGGCAAATATGACATGTACAAGAACTATGATCTAGAAAAGGCTAGGAAAAAGGCGCTACTTCAAAAGGATGGAATTCTAGGTTCAAAACCTCATGTGGGGCCTTCCAATGTAGTGCAAAACACTGCTAGTAGTAGCAAACCAAAACCTAGGAGTTCTCAACAAACTAATAGGAATTGGCTAGCATCTAAGAGTAGTTGTGGAAATAATCATGATGTTTGTGCTTTAAAATATCTTCAAAAGGGGAATTCACTTGAAAAGGCTCAATCGACTAAGACAAACAAACCAGTTGAACCAAATGTCATAAGTCAGAAACCTAAGAAGTGGATCAATATAGGACGTAGGTTTTCTCAACGAAGTGATGCTCCCACATTTCATTCCACTGCATCTAAAAGGAAAACATCTCCTATATCTAACATTAGGTGGGTACCTACAGGTAGAATTTTCAAATCGATTGGTCTTAGGTGGATTCCTACAGGAAAGATTTTAGACATTTGCACCAAAACTAATGTGAACTCCACTATATCTACCCCTGAGACAAGAAGGAAAACCGTCGGAATTGTGTGTTCGAGTGTCAAGAAGATAATTGACACTACATCTTTATGCTTCTAACATCTGGAACCCAGTTTCTCTTGGGGATCCGTGTTCTCTGTTTTTCTTGTCTCTTCTTTCTTTCTTTGCAGATATAACATCAACAATGGCTTCGGAACAAATCAGTTTCGGACCCGAGCTTAATGTTATGGTTTCTGAGCACAACAGCTTAGGACCCGCATCCAACCGTTTAAAAGCACATCAACAATGGCTTCTGAGCACAACAGCTTAGGACCCGCAGCCAACCATTTTAAAAGCACTTAAGCAATGGCTTCTGAGCACAACAGCTTAGGACCCGCAGCCAACCGTTTTAAAAGCACTTAAGCAATGGCTTCTGAGCAAAACAGCTTAGGACCCGAAACAAACTGTCTTAACTTTCAGGACTCTTCAGCTGAAACATTGTCACTCTCTCGCAAGGAATTGGAAACCCTGTTTGCTCAACTGTTTGACGATTTAATTGAAAACCGTCCTCAAGAGGTCTCACCAATCTCCGCTGTACACCCTGAGAATATTCAACAACCACTGTTGAGAAAGACGGTCCTCCAAGTGAATCTCCAACAACAGCAGGACAAACCGCTTCCAACTCCAGACAATCAGCTGAAAATCCATTACTACAATCAGTACCACAACCTGCAGATTATGACGAAAATACTTTCTTCAATCTATTTGCACCGACTCCAACCATTCCTGATATAATAGAGTCGTCTTCTCGCAATTTGGATCCGTCTAATATGCATACGTTCTACCAACATCACCCTTCGACACATCATTGGACTTAAATGGATTTGGAAAACAAGCTGGACGCATAAAGCACAGTGATTCGCAACAAATCTTGTTTAGTTACAAAGGGATACAGTCAATGAAGCAGGATTGTACATCACTGTCATCAACTAAAGCTTAGTATGTAGCCATGTCTGCTTTCTGTGCTCAAGTCATTTGGATGAGAACTTAGCTCATGGACTACGGCTATGTATTTGACTAGATCTCAATGTACTGCGACTCAAAGTGTGCTATTGCTATCTCGTGCAACACCATTCATCATTCCAAGGCCATACAAATTGCTCTCTGCTACCATTTCATAAAGGAGCATGTTGAGAAGGGTACAATTGAATTAGAGTTTGTGGGTACTGAATACCAATTGGCGGACTTGTTTACAAAGACATTACCTCCATCAAGATTTGTTGATTTAATTCACCAAAATGGTATGTGATGTTTGACTCCAGATGATTTGCAAAATTTTCTTAAAACCTAAGAAGAGTCAAACATCAAAGTCTTTCTGTAAATACTTTTTCTACAAAAAGAATCTTCTTTCTTTGTGTACAAACTTCAAATCTTCAAAACTATGTTCCTCCATTAAACCAATTTTGCTTTTCTCTGTCAAAATGGAACATGTTTTGAGGGGGAGAAATCTTTTCACAATATCATGAAGTTTGGACACCTCATTTTTATTCATCAAGGATAAAATGTTTCTTCATCATTCGGATTTAAACTCATTTTCAAAAAGGTTCTACGATCTCTCGAATGAAAAGTGCAAAAAGGTTTCACAAAATATATGCTAATTCGAGGGGGAGAAAAGGATTTTTTTTTTGCAATGATTCCAAGTTGACCTTGTTTGGACTTCAAATGGAAAAGTAATTAACCTTTAATGAGTAAAGATTCACAAATGTCTTAAACTTAGGAAAAAGGATCTTGCATGGAAAATAAAACGGGCTCTAATAAATGTTTCTTTAAATATTCTCAAAAGTATCACACATAATCGATAAACCTCACGATTCAGACTAACGATTTTTTATCCTCGAATGTCCCCGATTGTGAGTTTCTAATTTCTTCATGGTTGTTGTCTAATCGTTCCCTAAATGTTTCAAGTGTTTTCAACGGTCAAAAAGGCATAATCAGAAACTAGGGTTATCAATCAGGGCTTTCATTTTTTTATGTGTTTAGTCTAATTAACTAGTTTATATAGCTTTAGAGAACACCAAAGAATGCTCGATTGGTGTAGTTGCTCGATTAGGAACATCATAGGTTTAGAATCATGTGATTTAGGGTTTACGATGTCGATGTCTTTGCTGCTATTACTAGGACGTTTGTTTGTTTAATATTCAGGCATTATGATGCTAACAAGTGTGCTTAGACTCTTATCATAACCCTAAACCATAATCTTAATTGGAAAATTTCGAGTGAAAGAATGAATTAATCTGTGATTTTGTGTGTTAATCTGAGAATTCTGAGCACTTAGGTTGATTTAGAATGAGATTTTTGATTCATCTTATACTTGTTTGTGCCTGATGCATTTTATCTGTGTGCAACTACATGTCATCCCATTGAAAGTCAAAATTTCAACATTCGACAAAATGTTTCTTATGGAACATATTTTGAGGTCAAAGGACAAAATGTGTTTAAAGGCTAAACTGGTAAATGGATTCAAAATGGTGAGAAACAAATTTTTCCAAACTCTACACTCTTGTTTTACACCGGTAAAGCAAGTGTGAAGACCAAAGAAAAGTTGTTCAAAACCTTTCAAATTTTCAAAATCTGGAATGCTTTGGCGTTAATAAAAGAATGTCTCTGATCTGAGCATCCCAAATACCGAAAGTTTTCCATTCATCACAATAACAAATCTTCAAAATGAACCCATGAGGTTCATCTTTAGATGGATTTTTTTTTCAGATTTTAAAACTCAAAAGAGAGACTCCGGGTCTCAAACAACTTTCAACAGTCAAAGAGTTTTGAATTTCAAACATTCTTTATTGTATAATACTTTATTGTGTTTTCTAAAACCTTGAGCAGAATCATCTCTCGAATTTTCAAAAAGTATTTCTTAAATACGATTCAAAATTCTGCTCAAGAAGACTATCTCTCGAATATTATTCATTATTTGAGGGGGAGTGTTTTGTTAAAAAGAAAACTAATTTTGTATTAAAACAATGGTTTGTGCACACATAACTGTGTACAACCCGTGCTTGTAATTTAAAGGACCCTGAGGTACGCATCAGTGCCTCAATCCTTATATAAGGAGCGAAGGCTTCTTACTTTTGAGTAGAATTAATCAAACATTTTCTGATTTTCATAATTCTGCTCAAAAGACAAGTATTTCACCTCAATGAGTATTCACTTGTTGAGGGGGAGCACTTGAAAACTCATCGTTCTCAAAATCCAAAGTTCTTGTTGAATTCTCCCCATAAGACTCAAAAAGCATATTTTAATCAAATGTTTCTCAAAAACAACATTTTATATGCTATTTTTGAGGGGGAGAAAAGAAAAGTGATTAAAATATGAAAGTTCAAAGTTGCTAAAAGTTGTATCTTGTGCGAGCTAGACTCAGAATTACCCAGGAATTGACGAAACATTAAAGTTAATAATCGAAAGGACTTATCCTCGATGGGTAATAACATCAAGTTAGTTACTAGAGCTAGTTGTCACCTAAAAGCTGACAATAGATCTCTTTAACTAGCCACGTAAGCGTGTTTCGAAAAGGATTTGTCTTAGTAGAAATGTACCGTCTCGAGAAACTTTCTGGTGGACTTGACCAGGCCGGGTAATAACTTCAAGCTAGTCTAACTAGTGATGTAAGCGTGTCTCGAATCGGTCTTGTTCACTGAAAGTGGATCAATTCTAAAAGTGCTTGCTCCTCCCGCATGTGCAAATTTATTAAATACTTATGAGCACATGTGAAGGGGGAGCCCTTCATAAGAAAACATAAAACTCTCAAAGTGTTAAACAAAATGTTTGATAAACACAAACACTTTGAGAGATTTTCAAAGGTTTCAATGGCAATTATAGGATAGTCATGGAGTTATAAGGTGACTAAGGTTAGGAAATAACCGTCCTATGATCCGCCTAAGCCAGAGGGATCTACCCAACGACATCACCAATAGTTAGAACTAAAAATCCTTAGGTATGATACGAAAAAAGGAGTAAAGAATGAAAGGAGAAAGAAGGGGTTGAAGAATTAAAAAGAAAAGTAAAGAAAAGGGTGAAAAGAAATAGCCCTCCATATGATTCAACCTTAGGGCAGACACCGGGTTCAATTCGTATGCTACTAGTTGTTGCTAAGGCGGCGCCGGTATTGAAGATAAAGCCGTCATGGACCCAGTGACGCACTGCACTTAACCTTCTAGCCACACAAGTTCTCTTAAAAGAATTTGTTTAATTCTCACGGGGAACTGGTGTAATCTAGAAACTGGAGACCCCTCCCTAGTCTCCGCATAGGAAACCCAAGTGTGCACTTATCGAGTCTAGAGCCATGAGATTCATCAAAGATCTCTTAGGAACACTTAGTATTTCTACATCTGGTGTTCTACATCAATGGACACCAGATATAAATTATCGAGTCCTTCGTAGATCTTAGCAATCTGCCTAGAACGTTTATGAGAGAATTGCATAAGTATTTCTCAATGATTGAACGGAAACTCCTGTCAGGGTCATCATCTAACAGCCTTGACAGGTCACTTCGGTAACTCCTCGTGAGTTACGCTTAGTGTTTGCGGTGGTTTCTAACGGTCTACAGTCGTGGAGTGATCCCCAGCGACTCACCCAGCCATTGAGCTACCTAGTAGGTCTCGTAAGCTCCTTCAGGAGTATCTGATATGGGAACGGCCTTGATAAGGGTTAGAAGGAGTCTTCACACTATGCTGTTGACGTTCTCTAATTTCTTATCTATAAGTACCGGTTGTTTATTGCTAACTGTTTACTTTCAGGGACATATCATCTCCATGGAGACTGATTCCGCATGCTCATACATACATCTTGAAGTCTACAAAAGCTCCCTCAAAGATCTAAGCAACACAAAGTTCAAAATTGGATTCTACGCCAAAAAGAAGAATCTACAAAGTTTAAGGACTAAAGATCTATGTGAATGAAAGGGAACTACGTGCATGTGAATGTCTAAGTTCAAAGGTGTATGAGCATGTTGGAATGGACGACGACCACCACAGACGCAGAAGTGACACATGGCAGATAACTTCATAAGATGATCACTACCACATCTATTACGAACAATGAACGATGAAGCAAAAGAACACCCACTCTCTTTTGAAGACGTCTTAAGTTATACGAGTCAAAAGTCAAAGACAAAGAAGAAGACGTCAAGCAACCGTGATGACCGACCCTTAGGGGGAGATTGTTGGGAATGTACTTTTATATTTATTCAAGTCTCGGTCATTACATTTTGTAATAAGATGATCACAACTACATCAACTAAGAACAAAGAACGATGAATGATTTAGAAGACGCCTAAAGCATTGAAAGTCAAAGATTACGACGAAGACGTCAAGCAACCTTGATGACCGACCCTTAGGGGGAGATTGTTGGGAACGTAGTTTACTATTTATCAAGTCTCGGTCATTTACGTGTAATAGGTTGCTAAGGCTTGTATGTTTATTATAATTTAAGGCTTATGTAGCAAGCCCATGGGCCTTAAGCCCATTTCGTTTTCAAGATAGGGAGGAGGGAGTGTTGCCCTACTCCTTCCCTATATATAGTCTTGTAACCCCTCCTTTGAGGTGGTTGGTTCTCTAGTGATTTCATCTCTTTCATTTCATTCTAAGGGTTCCTTCCACTCTCTCTCTCTCTACCTACTTTCTCTCTCTAGATCTCTAAGTGATTATGTTATAAAATCATGACCTAACAGGTTGTTAATGATAATGAAAATGAAACACCGGTTAAAACAAAGTTGCCATATCCGTCACGCTTAAATGACCAAAAGCACCGCGAGAAGGATAAAAACCAAATGGAGAAATTTTATCAGATTTTTCAAGAGTTACACTTTGATATAAGTCTCGCGGATGTTATACTTTTGATGCCCAAATTTGCTTCGATGCTAAAAGGTCTTTTAAATAATAAGGAAAAGCTTTTTGAAATGTCAAGGACTCAAATGAACGAGAATTGCTCAGCGGTTCTTCTTAAAAAGCTACCCGAAAAGCTTGAAGACCCTGGCAAGTTTCTTATACCGTGCAATTTTCCGGGTATGGTTCAATGCTTCGCCTTGGCCGATCTTGGTGCTAGCATTAACCTTATGCCATTGTCGATATGGAAAAAGTTGTCTCTTCCTAACTTGACACCGATGCTTATGACCCTCGAGCTTGCCGACCGATCTACGTCTCGTCCAATTGGCATAGCTGAGGATATTTTTGTCAATGTTGGGAAATTTCATTTCCCTGCGGATTTTGTGGTTGTTGATTTCGATGCCGATCCACGGGTTCCTCTCATTCTCGGGAGAGGATTCCTAAGGACCGGTCGTGCCTTAATTGATGTTTATGACGAGGAGATTACTTTACGTGTTGGAAATGAAGCCGTCACTTTTAACCTTGATCAAACCGCGAGATACTCCTCCGATTACGATGTTTCTTCCGTTAATCGAATTGATGTTATTGATGAAATTACGGAGGAGTATGCTCAAGAATTTCTTGGTTTTGACGAAAATGCTTCGAGTGGCAATCCCACTCCTTCTTTTGAACCGATCGTCTCCGATTCTTCCCCTTCCCTCACTCCGTTTGAGGGAAGTGATCTCGCTTGGGAAAAAATCAATGCTTGTCTTACAAATGAATCATTTTCACCGGAAATTGATAATAATAACTTTGATCTGGAGGGGGACATTTTATTAATTGAAAAATTGTTAAATGAAAAACCAATTGTTTCTTCCCCTCCGGTGGACTTAAAAATGGCAGACGTAAAAGAAGTTAAGTCATCAATAGAGAATCCTCCGGAGCTCGAGCTCAAGGATTTGCCTCCTCATCTCAAATACGCATACTTGGAAAAAAATGATAAATTACCGGTTATAATATCAAAAGGCCTTAAAGATAAGGAGAAGACACGACTCTTAGATGTGCTTCGGAAGCATAAAAGTGCGATTGCTTGGCAAATATCCGACATTAAAGGAATCGACCCTCGATTTTGTACTCATAAGATTCTACTTGAAGAAAATCACAAAGCTTCCGTCCAACAACAACGACGGGTTAATCCACAAATCCACGAAGTGATCAAAATGGAAGTTATCAAACTCCTTGACGCTGGAATGATTTATCCGATCTCGGATAGTTCATGGGTTAGCCCGGTTCATTGTGTGCCAAAGAAGGGCGGAATCACTGTTGTGAAGAATGACGATAATGAGCTTATACCTACTCGACTTGTGACCGGATGGAGAGTTTGTATCGACTACCGCAAGTTGAATGATGCGGCACGTAAAGACCATTTCCCGCTCCCTTTTATGGACCAAATGCTTGAACGTTTAGCGGGAAATGAGTTCTATTGTTTTTTGGATGGTTTTTCTAGGTACCTTCAAATTCCCATTGATCCCCAGGATCAAGAAAAGACCACTTTTACTTGCTCGTATGGAACGTTTGCCTATCGTAGAATGCCCTTTGGCTTATGTAACGCTCCAGGCACGTTTCAACGGTGTATGATGGCCATTTTCTCCGATATGATTGAAAAAACCATGGAAGTGTTCATGGACGATTTCTCCGTCTATGGAAATTCTTTCGACTCTTGCCTCTCCCATTTGGAAAGTATGCTAATTCGGTGTGAAAACACTAATTTAGTTCTAAATTGGGAGAAGTGCCACTTCATGGTTAAAGAGGGTATAGTCCTCGGCCATAAGATATCCAAATCTGGGATTGAGGTGGATCGTGCAAAATTCGATGTTATTGCTAAGTTACCTCACCCGACTACCGTAAAAGGAATCCGAAGTTTCCTTGGTCATGCCGGCTTTTACCGACGTTTTATTCAAGACTTCTCCAAAATAGCCCGGCCTCTGACCCACCTTTTAGAAAAAGACGCTCCATTTAACTTCACGAATGAATGCGTCGATGCATTTAATGTTTTGAAAAAGAAGTTAACAGAGGCACCAATCTTAGTTGCCCCCGATTGGAACTTACCATTTGAGCTAATGTGTGATGCAAGTGATTATGCCATTGGTGCAGTTCTGGGGCAACGTAAGAACAAGTATTTTCAGCCTATACACTATGCAAGCAAGACCATGAATGACGCCCAATATCACTACACTACTACCGAAAAGGAAATGTTAGCGGTTGTCTATGCTTTTGAGAAATTTAGGTCTTATTTGCTACTTAAAAAATGCATAGTGTATACGGACCACTCAGCCCTAAAGTACTTAATGGCGAAGCAAGATGCTAAGCAACGTTTAATGCGGTGGGTTCTTTTGCTCCAAGAATTTAGTGTCGAAATTTGAGACAAGAAAGGAGCTGAGAATCTTGCTGCTGATCACCTTTCACGACTTGAGAACCCCCATCAAAGTGTTCTCGAGAAAAAGGAAATTAATGATGCTTTTCCTCTCGAGACACTTGGGAGTGTGACTAAAACTGACCAAAGTACCCCATAGTTCGCCGATTTTGCGAATTACCATGCGGGGAAATTCATTAGGAAAGGGTTGTCATCCCAGCAAAAGAAGAAATTCTTTAAAGATGTCCAACATTATTTTTGGGACGACCCCTACTTGTTCAAAATCTGTGCGGATCAAGTGATCCGGCTGTGTGTTCACGGAACTGAAGCCGTTGAAATTCTTAAGGCATGCCATAGTGGACCCACGAGGGGACATCATGGTGCCAATTTCACCACAAAGAAGGTTTTCGATTCCGGCTTTTATTGGCCGACGATATATCGGGATGCCCATGAATTGGTGAAAACATGTGATTCTTGCCAACGTCAAGGGAAAATTTCTCAAAAAGATGAAATGCCGCAAAATGCGATTCAAGTTTGTGAAATTTTTGACATTTGGGGCATCGATTTCATGGGGCTATTCCCGTCGTCTAGGGGAAACAAGTACATTCTCGTGGCCGTCGATTACTTATCAAAATGGGTTGAAGCGAAGGCGCTCCCCACCAATGACGCCCGAGTGGTTGTTAAGTTTTTGAAGAGTCTCTTTGCCCGATTTGGTGCACCTCGAGCCATCATAAGCGATCGTGGGACACATTTTTGTAATGATCAATTTGCCAAAGTTATGCTTAAATATGGTGTCACACATCGTCTTTCCACGGCTTATCATCCACAAACGAGTGGTCAAGTTGAGGTCTCCAATCATGGTTTAAAACGTATATTAGAAAGGACAGTAGGAGAGCACCGTGCTTCTTGGGCCGACTGATGAGGCAAAAAATGAACCACTTTTAGGGGGTCATTTAAGCCCGGAATTGAATTTATTTGATCAAATATTGCCCTAAATCGTTCCTTTTGTGATTTTAGGTACTTTGGGAGAGAAATCTGGAAAAGGAAGCAATTCGGACGTTTTCGGAGCATAAAAGTGAAGAAAACGCCAAAGTCTTAATTTTCCTTGCTAGGAACAGTAGGTGACGGCGTCAAGAGCAACATCCTGACGGCGTCAAGAGTAATTTGCATGACGGCCCAGTACAAACGTGAAGGCGTCACAAGTAGAGCGTCAAGAGTAAAAGACGTGACGGTCTGGAAGACCATAACACATGACGGCGTCAGATGAAGATTAAGGCAGTCCGAGAAGTATTTTGGCGACGAGATGACGGCGTCACCTATTTGGTCTTGACGCCGTCAGCCTCAATTTCCTATATATAGTTTTCTAATTTTCATTCATAAAAAGAGAGAAGTTTGGAGAAACCCTAGGGCCGAACCTATTACGAATTTTACAGGTTTTTCAATGGTTTTCAGCCCTTGAACCCTTTCATGTGTAATTGAGATAAGTGTTCTTCTAATTCAATCAATATGTCTATGTGTTGGTTGTCTATGTCTTGTTCTTGTCTTAATTCCATCATGCTAGGCTAGATCTATTTTGTGTTTGCTAGATCTAATGAAACCTAGATGTTAATTATGTGTTGATTACTTGTTTATGGTTGTATTGGATGAATGATTTCGATGTTAGGCTTAAGAAAACTGGCAGATCTCCAAATGGTAACATGCTTGAACGTCTTAGGAAACATGAACTGACGTGCACTAGGTTTTATTGGTTGTATTTAATGTATGAGTAAATTCTAATGATCCCATGTTAGGAGCTTCTTAGCCGGCTCGACATAGGAGTGAAGTAGGCACTCATAAGATTGGGGAGTTAAGTGCGCCACCCAATGAATGGTATTAAGGAATACAATCCATCATCCGCGCAACTATAACAAGTAATTAACGTGTAAAAGATATCTAGGGAGTAGTGAAATCTAAGTAAACACAATTTCTCCACTTATTGCTCACAACCTTAGTTTAATTTAGTTTTATTTTCATTTCTAGTATTTTATTTTGATTGCATCTTTAGTATTGGGTTAGTTGACTAGCAACTAATTCCGCCCAAATCCTTCAAACCCGAGATTTTTACTTGCTTTCTAAAAAATATAAAAATACAAAAATAATCATCCCTCTCTTTAGAACTAGTATTTAGGTTTTCTAATCCTAGCGACACTATTCCTAGCTGAATGATCAATCCCCCGGTACTTGTCACTATACTATACTACAACGATCAGGTACACTGCCTGGTGGGGGTTGTAAGCTTCTCAAGATCCCTTGAGAGGTAAAGCCTGGTGCAATCCCTACGCATCACCGACAAATTAGAAGATGCACTCTGGGCTTTCCGGACCGCTTACAAAACTCCCATTGGGTGTACACCTTATAAGCTGGTTTACGGGAAAGCTTGTCATTTGCCCATCGAACTAGAGCACAAGGCCTACTGGGCCTTAAAACATGCCAACTTTGACTTGAAAACCGCGGGTGATCACAGAAAAGTTCAATTGAATGAGTTAGTCGAACTCCGTGATCAAGCTTACGAGAATTCTTTGATTTATAAAGAGAAAACAAAAAGAATCCATGATGCCAAGATCAAAGACCGCGTTTTTAACGTTGGTGATCAAGTGCTACTTTTTAACTCTAGTTTAAAGATATTCTCGGGTAAGCTTAAAACCCGTTGGTCTGGACCATTCACAATAACCCAAGTTTTCCCTTACGGTACCATTGAGTTAGCTCAACAAGATGGTCCCAACTTTAAGGTGAATGGTCACCGATTGAAACATTATTTTGGAGGGGATGTACCGACCATGGTAGTCCCGGATCTCCAAACTTTCCCGAAGGACGATTGAATTCGGGGATCGAGTCAAGCTACGTGACTCGGAAATCAAAAACAAAGCGCTTCGTAGGTGGCAACCCATGCTTATCCAATTTCATCTTCTTATTTTCTATTTTCTAACAAATGACGTGGGGAGGGGTGCCTCTTCTACTCTTGTGTTCCGTGGTTGTTTGTGATGTTTGTTAGGATTGTCCGCGATTTATGATGACTCTCGTGCTCGTTATCTTCTCTCCGCTCGAGTTTCATTCATCAGTGCTTATTGGAAATCCTATATCCGTGAATCTTATCGACTAACGTTTTCTTTGGCATAATTAATAAACGGCCTAGAATTTTGTTATGATTACCTTAACCCGAAAAACATTGAGGACAATGTTTCATTCTAGTCTGGGGGAGGGTGAATCTTCGATTCGATTTTGACCCTGCATTTTCACATGTCGTGCACTCTTGCAACTCCGTTTTTCCACCAAAAATAAAAAAATTGAAAAAATTGAAAATTTCAAAAATCGATGAAAAAGTCATGAAAAAGCACAAAAAAATGAGAAAAAGTTGAAAAAGTTGTGCAAAAATGTAATAAAGTTTGAATAAGTGTTTTGACACCTTGTTGACTTTCTTGCTGGCGAGAGTAGGAATAAATATTTTGACTTGACCGGGCGTGTTGAGCCCTAGCTTGTTCCCTTAACCAATGATAATCACATAAGCTTGTGCTAGTTTTGTACACAAGGAGCTATAAAATGCGAATTCTTTCTTAAGAATCTGCAAGTTCCCGTACATGACTTTATACATGCGCAGCTTAAAAGCTTTTGCTAGTCTTTTACATCAGGAGCTAGAAAACGCGAATTCTTCTTCTAGAATTTGCAAGTTTCCGTAACTGACTTTATATATGCGTGGCTGATTATCGGCTAAGTATTTGCGGGTTTCATTATTTGGAATCTTAAATTGCGAAGAGCGAGAAATGATAGAGTTTATTTAGAAGTTAGATGCTAAACGTGGAGTAGTGGTTCTCTTTAGAGCTCATGAGAGGTACTTGTGGCTTTTTACTCCCATCAGATACGTCACCCATATATAATAGATGTTCTAGGTTAATTAGTGGTATTTCGGTTTGAATAATATTTAGTTCTTTGTTTTCTTAAGAGAATTTTTTCTTTAGAAGTTGGGTACATATCAAGGAACATAAAAAATAAGAGCAAAAAGTGAAAAATCAAAAGTCAAAAGTTGATTATCTATGTGGTTTTGGAGCTACCCGATAAGCTTCCATTGATGTTGAGAAAAATCAAGAAAGAAAAAAAAAATGAAAAGAATGAGAAAAATGAAAAAAGTGAAAGTTGAAAGTTGTATCGAATAAGAGTTTGAATGTATAAACAAGTTGTTGGCGCGTGAGGTGCATGTGTATGATTCTGAATTGGACACATGAGGTGCACGTGTAGTACTCCGCAACTTATATGTTTATGATATTGTATGTACCAAAATTCCTTGATGTGGACTGAATTTCTATTGCAACGGTTCTTAAGAGAAAATGAATAACTACTTATCGTTTTAACTTAGGTATCACTATCGGACTTAAAATTATTGAAACGAGAAAATATGAAGCAATTCATTTCTCAACTAAATAAAATATTGAGATACAAAACCTAGGAAATGGGAGTAAGGAGTTTCCACAAGTAACTGTTATGAGTAGTGTTAGCATCTAATTTGTAGATAAGCTGTGATCTCGTTTGTACGCTTAGTTTGGGGACTTGTGAAAAATCAAGGATGACGATTTTTATCCGTATGGTCGCTTCTTAAATAGAAGTGTTTTTACTCGTTGACCCTAATAATTATTGCAAAATAATGAAAGTTCAATAAACCGTCACAAGAATGAAGTATGGAAAAGTACAAAAATAGGAAGTATAAGTGGAATAAAGGAATAAAGGAAAATTTTGGAAAACGGAGCGTTTTCGGGATTAAATGATTTTATTACTTCTTTCGAACCTCCTTGCTACTTTACAAAGTTAGTAGGAAGAGTTGTGAAATTATTTATCCCAAAATCGTGAATTAATCACATTGCGTGAGGACACGACAATATCTTAGTCTGGGGGATTTTGGTATGTGCTAATTCACATACCATTTTATGGCCAAATACCGACCCAAAATGACTAGTTGAGCTAACAAATGCCAAGAAAACACGTGTTTCTATGTTGTGAACATGCAGGTACGGAAAGGACGAAGAATCATGCAAATACCGAAAAATCGGGGACGAGAGTGGGAGACGGTCAAAAAGTCAAAGCCGAGATCAAAAGTCAACATTAGTCCTTCATCTATTCAGAATTGGCAGAAATAGTCCTTGGATTACACTTTTGAAGAAAGTCAAATTCAGCCCTTGAAGTTTCAGAATTTTACACATTGGGTCCTTTAAGTTTCCTTAATTACAAAATTGGTACTTGCAATTTCATAAGACTACATATGAAATTAAATGAAAACAAGCCTGGTCCAAATCATTATTCATGCCCAAGTCCTCATTAATACCTCAAAAAGCCCAAGTCCAAAAATTCATGGTCCAAGCCTAATACCCACGGTCAAAGAGTCAAAGGGGGTCAAAACTGGGTCAAAGAAATAAATTAATAAACCAAACGTGCCATTTCCCTCTTTTTCCCCAATATTCCCAGAACCCCCAAATCAACCCATGAACCCTAGAAACCAAACCAATGCTCAATTGGTTCAAGCCATTCAATTAACCATGATTAGCTCATGATTGGTACATCTAGAAGCACATCACGTGACAGAGCATGTGTCAGAGAGGGTGTTAGTATCTATCAGGGACACTTGGCTGCTATTGATTGGGCATTACACGTAATTCCAATCATTGGATTCTCTTCTAGAAGCTGAGTCACATGTCAGAGAGTATAAGCACAGGCTTGGGACAAATGGCAAGAGTTGATTGGGCATGCCACGCTTCACATCCTGATCCAAGGGCTACAATTAGATTAAAGAAGCACAAAATCGATCAAAGGGCTATAAGATGAAGTAAAGAAGCACAAAGAGTTGTGGATTGCCAGCGTGGATTCTCACCCCAACCCTTCACTCTTCGGTTATAAATAAGCCTTCATTTTAGTTCATTTGTGTGTAATTTTTAGAGTAAGAAAATGCTGTCAAATTTTAGTAGGAGTTGTAATTTAGTGTAGTTTATGTAATTCCAATTCTGAATTTTAATAAAAGTTTTTCTTTAAATAAATCTCAGCTTATTTTGTTCTTATACAAGCTTATTTTTCATCTTATTTTAGCTTATTTTATTTCATCATCTTTATATCCTGCTTCATTTCGTTAAGATTTAGCTCAATTTATAACTCTTATACAGTTTTTAATTCATTTACAATAAAATAAAAAAATAAATAAATAAATCAGAAAAATATAAAAAAAATAAAAATATTATCATAAATATTAGTATAGCTTATCATAGAGCTTATTTCAATTTTTCAATACTCCATTCTAGCTGATTAGCTTATAGTGGAGTACTGTTGAGTCTAAAATTTCTCATAAACAAAAGTAAGGAGGAATTCTATTGCTGCTGAGGTGGTTTTGATATGCTAAGACAGACAGAAATGAACTCAGCCTATCTTAGAGATAGGCTTCTGTGAATCCCCTCTGTTCTAGCTGAGGGGAAATTCCTTGGTAAATCTCATTTGTAGTCCTTTAAAAGTTAGATCTGATTTGTGTTATGTTTAAGTTCTAGAGTACTGTTTCATTAGAATTTAATTTGTTGATTCAATAGTTGTTTGGGTAGAGTTAGAATATATTTGATATTTTGATTGCATTAGTCTAAAATTTCTGAGTTAGCATAGCTATATTGAATATCTGTTATTAGATCTGAGTTGCTTGATTTATTTGAGTGTTCTGTAATATTGTAGATCTGAGGTTGTTCTAGATTGGAATTGAGTTACTATTTCATTAGTTTATATTGCTATAATTGTATAATTGATTGATGAGTTTGGGTTAATTGCTGACCTGTGATTGCTTGTGCATCTGTTATATTTGGAATCAGTGTGAATTGATTGATCATCTGTTTTTGAATAAGGATCTGAGTTGTTGCTTAGTTGGTAGATTTAGAAGCTTTCAGTTGTTCAGTTGTTGTCATTGTAGGAGTGTTTGGTACTGAGATCTGCTGAATTAATCACTGTTGCATTAGAATTGTTAACTGTCACAACTAAGAGGTGTTTGGATTTACTTGGAATTGAGTTGAGTAATTGTTGGTTCATTGAAATAACTGTACACTTAGTTCATTTAAGTTTAGTTATACTTTAAATTGGAATAATAATAGTAGAGTAGTTAACTAAAAGTCAAAAGTTAGCTTAATTAGTAGTTTGCTAATAGGTTATTTGAAATCAGTTAGTAGAATGGTAAAGTTAGTTGCACTTTAGTATTATATAGCTTAATCTAGTGTAATGTTAGCTTAACAATAATATTAGAATCAGATATAACCATTAGAAGTTGGATTAAGTCAGTTAGTAGAACCAATAAAAAGTCCACTGTTGCATAGTTTTTAGTTAATAGCTGCTGAACTGAGCTTGTTTTTAAGTGTTTCACATAAGTTTTTTGGTCATAAATTGGTTTGATACTATATCTTTGTTGATCAGTCTTGAATTTGCTCAATTAACTTTGGAATTTAGATTTTATTTCAACAGCTTATTAAGCTTGTGTAGTTGCTTGGTTGAGTCAGAGGGCTGTTTTTGATTTTGGCCTGCAAATGTTTAACTGAGCTTGAATTTGCATTTTGATTGATATTTTGAGTTACATCTGAGTTGTTTGAGGATTCTGTATTATTGTTCAACTTTTGGAATTGTGTTTGCTTTGTCTGCTTATTATTTGGAGCTTATTTTTGAGCTTATTGCTATAACTTTGAGCAACTGTGGATTATTTGAGCTAGAGTTTGGTCATAATTTGTCATATTTGAGCATATTACATCATATTTAGAAATTCTTTAATAATATTTTAGAATTTTTAGAATTTAATTTTCATTTTTCCAATTTATTTTTCTAATTTTCCTTATTTTTAATTCAATTTAAATTCCAAAAATCAATTTATTTCACAGAAAATAAATAAAAAGTCAAAAAAATAATTTTCTTTTTCTTAAAATTCTTTTTAATAGTTCAAGATTTTTAGAAAATAATTTCAAATTCGTAGGATCATTTTTCAATAAACGTTACGTTTTAAATTTCGCGGTTGCATTTCCGTTTTTACGTTTTTCACTTTGGTGCTTAATTAGCTTGTACTCTTTGCATGTTTCATTATTGTTAGTGATTACTTGAATATCTTGATTGCTATTTTCACTTTCTCAATTTTCAATTCACGGTTTCACGAATCAATATTCTCGATTCCATTCGCCTTCGTTGGGAAACGACTCGGGTGGTCCGTATTTTACACGGACCACTTCGATACTATACTATATATTATATAATTGGTTTTCACACGAATCAGTATGCTAGTGGCTTTAACTAAGAAAGTTGATGCAATGTCTATTGAAAAACCAAATCATCAAGTCAATGTTGTAAATCAAGGTTGTGTTACTTGTGGTGGTCCACATCCGTATAACGAGTGTCCTTTGACCGGAGCTTATGCTCAAGAGAACGTGTATGCCGCAAACATGGGTGGCAACGGTTACCCACCTCTTCAAGGAGATCGAAATCTTCTCAGCTACCGTTCAAGCCATTATCTTGGACCTCCCGGTTTTCAAAATCAGAGTCGTAATAACAATGTGCAAAACCGTACACATCAAGCTAATCAAAATCAAAATCGGCAAAATCAAGGTTTTCAAAACCAAGGTGTTAACCACAATCGGAATTTTCAGGGAAATCAAAACCAAGCCCCGCCTCAAGGGAACAATTTTCAAAATAATGAGAATTTTCAGAATAATAATCAAGGGAATTTTAATAATGCAAATCTGAATCATGGCAATTTTCAAAACCGTGGGCAAAATTTCAATAATCAAAATCAAGCTGTTATTCCAAATCCGTCGCCCACGGAAGAGTTGATTAAGCAATTGCTTCAAAACCAACAGGCTTTTATGACAAAACAAGAAGAAACAACAAGGTTATTAGCTACTTAAATCAATGATCTTAACAAGCGTTTAAACGATCGACCCTCGGGCTCTGGAACTTTGCCTAGCAACACGATCGCTAACCCGAGGGGCGATGCTAAAGTGATCACGACAAGGAGTGGTGTTTCTTATGATGGACCAACTGCTCCGACTACCTCTTCTTCTCTACCTCCCAAGGAAGTCGCCCGTGAACCCGAGGCGACAACGGATACGGAAATTCCTATTAATAATGGAAGGACCGAAGACATCCAACCTCCGGTGGTCCCGACGTCTAAAGGAAAGGAAAAAGTTGTTTATGAAAAAGATATTCCCGTTAAAACAAAGTTGCCTTGTCCGTCACGTTTAAACTAACAAAAGCACCGCGAGAAAGATAAAAACCAAATGGAAAAATTTTATCAGATTTTTCAAGAATTGCACTTTGATATAAGTCTCGCGGATGCTATACTTTTGATGCCAAAATTTGCTTCAATGCTAAAAGGTCTTTTGAATAATAAGGAAAAGTTGTTTGAAATGTCTAAGACCCAAATGAACGAGAATTGCTCAACGGTTCTTCTTAAAAAGCTACCCGAAAAGCTTGAAGACCCTGGCAAGTTTCTTATACCGTGCAATTTTCCGGGTATGGTTCAATGCTTCGCTTTGGCCAATCTTGGTGCTAGCATTAACCTAATGCCATTGTCGATTTGGAAAAAGTTATCTCTTCCTAACTTGACACCGACGCTTATGACCCTCGAGCTTGCCGACCGATCTACGTCTCGTCCAATTGGCATAGCTGAGGATATTTTTGTAATGTTGGGAAATTCCATTTCCCTACGTCTCGTCCATTACCTTACGAGTTGGAAATGAAGCCGTCACTTTTAACCTTGATCAAACCGCGAGATACTCCTCCGACTACGATGTTGCTTCCGTTAACCGAATCGATGTTATTGATGAAGCTACGGAGGAGTATTCTCAAGAACTTCTTGGTTTTACCGAAAATGCTTCGAGTGGCAATCCCACTCCTTCTTTTGAACCGATCGTCTCCGATTCTTCCCCTTCCCTCACTCCGTTTGAGGGAAGTGATCTCGCTTGGGAAGAAATTAATGCTTGTCTTTCAAATAAATCATTTTCACCGGAAATTGATAATAATAATTTTGATCCGGAAGGGGACATTTTATTAATTGAAAAATTGTTAAATGAAAACCCGATTGTTTCTTCCCCTCCGATGGACCTAAAAATGGCAGACGTAAAAGAAGTAAAGCCGTCTATTGAGAATCCTCCGGAGCTCGAGCTCAAGGATTTGCCTCCTCATCTCGAATACGCATACATGGAAATGAATAATAAATTGCCAGTAATAATCTCAAAAGATTTAAAAGATGAGGAGAAGACACGACTCTTAGATGTGCTTCGGAAGCATAAAAGTGCCATTGCTTGGCAAATCTCCGAAATTAAGGGAATCGACCCTCGATTTTGCACTCATAAGATTCTACTTGACAATAATCACAAAGCTTCCGTCCAACAACAATGACGGGTTAACCCACAAATCCACGAAGTGATCAAAAAGGAAGTTATTAAAATCCTTGACGCTGGAATGATTTATCTGATCTCGGATAGTTCATGGGTTAGCCAGATTCATTGTGTTCCAAAGAAGGGCGGAATCACTGTTGTGAAAAACGAAGATAATGAGCTTATACCGACTAGACTTGTGACCGGATGGAGAGTTTGTATCGACTACCGCAAGTTGAATGACGCAACACGTAAAGACCATTTCCCGCTCCCTTTTATGGACCAAATGCCTGAACGTTTAGCGGGAAATGAGTTCTATTGTTTCTTGGATGGCTTTTCTGGGTACTTTCAAATTCCCATTGATCCCCAGGATCAAGAAAAGACCACTTTTACTTGCCAGTATGGAACGTTTGCCTGTCGTAGAATGCCCTTTGGCCTATGTAACGCTCCAGGCACGTTTCAACGGTGCATGATGGCCATTTTCTCGGATATGATTGAAAAAACCATGGAAGTGCTCATGGACGACTTCTCCGTCAACGGAAATTCTTTCAACTCTTGCCTTTCCCATTTAGAGAATATGCTGATACGGTGTGAAAACCCCAATTTGGTTCTAAATTGGGAGAAGAGCCACTTCATGGTTAAAGAGGGCATAGTCCTCGGCCATAAAATCTCCAAATCTGGGATTGAGGTAGATCGTGCAAAATTCGATGTTATTGCTAAGCTACCTCATCCGACTACCGTCAAAGGAATCCGAAGTTTCCTTGGTCAAGCTGGCTTTTACCGAAGTTTTATACAAGACTTCTCTAAAATTGCCCGGCCTCTGACCCACCTTTTAGAAAAGGATGCTCCGTTTAACTTCACAAATGAATGCATCGATGCGTTTAATTTTTTGAAGAAGAAGTTAACGGAGGCACCAATCTTAGTTGCCCCCGATTGGGACTTACCATTTGAGCTAATGTGTGATGCAAGTGATTATGCCATTGGTGCAGTTCTGGGGCAACATAAGAATAAATACTTTCAACCGATACACTATGCAAGTAAGACCATGAATGACGCCCAATATCACTACACAACTACCGAAAAAGAGATGTTAGCGGTTGTCTATGCTTTTGAAAAATTTAGACCATACTTGCTTTTGAAAAAATGCATAGTGTATACGGATCATTCGGCCTTAAAATACCTAATGGCAAAGCAAGATGCTAAGCCACGCTTAATGCGGTGGGTTCTTCTACTCCAAGAATTTGATGTCGAAATTAGAGACAAAAAAGGAGCCGAGAACCTTGATGCTGATCACCTTTCACGACTTGAGAACCCTTATCAAAGTGTTCTCGAGAATAAGGAAATTACCGAAATATTTCCTCTCGAGACACCTGGGAGTGTGTCTAATATTGACCAAAGTACCCCATGGTTCGCCGATTTTGCGAATTACCATGCGGGGAATTTCATAAGAAAAGGGTTGTCGTCTCAACAAAAGAAAAAATTCTTTAAAGATGTCCAACATTATTTTTGGGATGACCCCTATTTGTTCAAAGTCTGTGCAGATCAAGTGATCCGGCGGTGTGTTCACGGTACGGAAGCCGTTGAAATTCTTATGGCATGCCATAGTGGACCCACGGGGGGACATCATGGTGCCAACTTCACCGCAAAGAAAGTGTTCGATTCCGGCTTCTATTGGCCGACGATTTATTGGGATGCCCATGAATTGGTGAAATCATGCGATTCTTGCCAACGTCAAGGGAAAATTTCTCAAAAGGATGAAATGCCACAAAATGCTATTCAAGTTTGTGAAATTTTTGACGTTTGGGGCATCGATTTCATGGGTCCATTCCCGTCATCAAGAGGAAATAAGTAAATTCTCATGGCCGTCGATTATTTGTCCATATGGGTTGAAGCGAAGGCGCTCCCCACCAATGACGCCCGAGTAGTTGTTAAATTCTTAAAAAGTCTCTTTGCCCGATTTGGTGCACCTCGAGCCATCATAAGTGATCGTGGGACCCATTTTTGTAATGATCAATTTGCCAAAATAATGCTTAAATATGGTGTCACACATCGTCTTTCCACGGCTTATCATCCACAAACGAGTGGTCAAGTGGAGGTGTCCAATCGTGGCTTAAAAAGGATATTAGAAAGGACCGTAGGAGAGCACCGTGCCTCATGGGCCGATAAGCTAGACGATGCTTTATGGGCTTTCCGGACCGCTTACAAAACACCCATTGGGTGCACTCCATATAAGCTGGTTTACGGGATAGCTTGTCATTTGCCCTTCGAACTTGAGCACAAGGCCTACTGGGCCTTAAAACATGCCAATTTTGACTTAAAAACCGCGGGTGATCACCGAAAAGTTCAATTGAATGAATTAGTCGAACTACGTGATCAAGCTTACGAGAATTCTTTGATTTATAAAGAGAAAACAAAAAGACTTCATGATGCCAAGATCAAAGACCGCGTTTTCAACGTTGGTGATCAAGTGCTTCTTTTTAACTCTCTATTGAAGATTTTCTCGGGTAAGCTTAAAACCCGTTGGTCTGGACCATTCACCATAACACAAGTATTCCCTTATGGTACCCTTGAGTTGGCTCAACCCGATGGTCCCAACTTTAAGGTGAATGGTCACCTTTTGAAGCACTATTTCGGAGGGGACGTACCAACCATGGTAGTCCCGGATCTCCAAACTTTCCCCAAGGACGAATGAATTTGGGGATCGAGTCAAGCTACGTGACTCGGTAATCAAAAACAAAGCGCTTCGTGGGAGGCAACCCATGCTTATCCAATTTCATCTTCTTATTTTTCTTATTTCTAATAAATAACGTGAGGAGGGGGTACCTCTTCCAATCTTGTGTTTCGTGGTTGTTTGTGTATGATTGTCCAGGATTGTCCCCGATTTATGATGACTCTCGTGCTCGTGGTTTTGTCTTTCTCTCCACTCGAGTCTCATTCATCGATGCTTTTGGAAATCCTATATCCGTAAATCTTATCGACTAACTTTTTCTTTGGCATAATTAATAAACGGCCCTAGAATTGTGTTAGGATTACCTTTACCCATAAAAAAATTGAGGACAGTGTTCAATTCTAGTCCGGGGGAGGGTGAATTTTCGATTCGATTTGACATTGCATTTTTCACCATGTCGTGTACTCTTGCAACTCCGTTTTTCCACCCAAAAAAAATAATAAAATAAAATAAAAATAATAAAAAATAAAAATTGAAAATTTCAAAAATTTTGAAGAAAAATCAATGAAAAAGTCATGAAAAAACACAAAAAATGAGAAAAAGTTGAAAAAGTTGTGCAAAAATATAATAAAGTTTGAATAAGTGATTTGACACCTTGTTGACTTTCTTGCTGGCGAGAGTAGGAATAAATATTTTGACTTGACCGGGCGTGTTGAGCCCTAGCTTGTTCCCTTAACCAATGATAATCATAAAAGTTTGTGCTAGCCTTGTACACAAGGAGCTACTCTTTTGTTGGCTCCCGTACTTGACTTTATACATGCACGGCTTGAAAAGCTTTCGCTAGTCACTTACACTAGGAGCTACAAAACGCGAATTCTTTCCAAGAGTTTGCAAGTTCCCGTATTTGACTTTATATATGCGTGGCTGATTATCGGCTAAGCATCTGCTAATCTCATTATTTGAGGTTTTAAATTTGCAGAGAACGAGAAATGATAGAGTTTATTTAGAAGTTTGTTGCTAAACATGGAGTAGTGGTTCTCTTTAGAGCTCATAAGAGGTACTCGTGGCTTTTTACTCCCATCAGATACGTCACCAATATATAATAGATGTTCTAGGTTAATTAGTGGTATTTCGGTTTGAATAATATTTAGTTATTTGTTTTCTTAAGAGAATTTTTTGCTTTAGAAGTTGGGTACATATCAAAGAACATCAAAAATAAGAGCAAAACGTGAAAAAATCAAAAGTCAAAAGTTGATTATGTATGTGGTTTTGGAGCTACCCGATAAGCTTCCATTGATGTTGAGAAAAAAAATAAAAATAAAAATAAAATAAAAAAAAAGGTCAAGAAAGAAAAAAGTGAAAAATATGAGAAAAGTATGAGAAAAAGTGAAAAATGAAAAAAAAAAATGAAAGTTGAAAGTTATGTTGAATAAGAGTTTGAATGTAAAATAAGTTGTTGGCGCGTGAGGTGCATGTGGATGATTCTGAATTGGACACATGAGATGCACGTGTAGTACTCCGCAACTTATATTTATGGTATTGTATGTACCAAAATTCCTTGATGTGGACCGAATTTCTATTGCAATGTTTCTTGAGAGAAAATGGATAACTACTTATCGTTTAAACTTAGGAGTCACTATCGGACTAAAAATTATTGAAACGAGAAAATATGAAGCGATTTATTTCTCAACAAAAGTAAAATATTGAGATACAAAAACTTACGACATAGGAGTAAGAAGTTTCCACGAGTAACTTTTATAAGTAGTGTTAGCATCAAACTTGTAGATAAGCTGTGATCTTGTTTTTACGCTTAGTTTCGGAGCTTGTGAAAAATCAAGGATGACGATTTTTATCCGTATGGTCACTTTTCCATGAGAAGTGTTTCTACTCGTAGACCCTAAAAATTATTGCAAAAATAATGAAAGTTCAACAAACCGTCACAAGTATGAAGTGAGAAAAGTCCAAAAATAATAATGAAAGTAGAATAAAGGAAAATATTTGGAAAACGGAGCGTTCACGGGATTAAATGATTTTATAATTTCTTTTGAACCTCCTTGCTACTTTAATAAGTTAGTAGAAAGAGTTATGAAATTATTTATCTCATGAACGTGAATTGATCACATTGCGTGAGGACACGACAATACTTTAGTCCGGTGGATTTTGGTGAGTGCTTATTCACTCACCTTTTCTGAGCCATAAAAGGACCAAATAAACCAAAAACTAACCAAAATTGCCAAAGAATGTATGTTTTTGTGTTTGTAAATGTGCAGGAACGGATATTTAAGAAAATGACGAAAAATCACGAGAAAATGACAAGACGAGCACGAGATTTGGAAAAGTATCAATAGCCGGAGCCGGGGAAGCTTAGTGGTCAAAGTCAAAGCTCATATGGTCAAAAGGAGTCCTCAAAGTTTCAGAAATTACAAGAATGGCCCTTGGTCATAAGATTGAAGAAATTACATATTTGGTCCTCCAAGTTTCAAGAATGGCAAAAATTGATCCTTTTGAAGATTATTTTGAAGATTTGACAACGAAGCCCTTGGAGAATCAATGAGATGGCAACAATGGTCCTTGAATATTATTTATCAATAATGACAGCATTGGTCCTCACATTTTCAGAAAATACAAAGTTGGTCCCTTGGTTGATACTACTACTCAAACCGGATCCACATCCACTTAATCAAAAACAAACAAACACAAACCTTCAACCCACTGGCCCAGTTACAACAAAAGCCCACCTCCCCACTTAGCTAAACCCGGTCCATCCTCTTTTATTATAACCCGGTCAAACAAAAACCCACCCACCAAAGTCAAAATCAATAAAATATTAGCCTTCTTCCCCAAAGTTACCCGCCCAAGTGAAAACAGAGTCACCCCACCTCTTTATTACCTCGTACCTATCCTAATCAAAATAACCTCGTACTAGAATCTTTCTAGAAGTTGACAACGTGTCAGATGTTGTCATATTTCCTCCTACGTGGTTAATTCAAGCTCACTGATTGGTTCCTCCTACGTGGAAATGAGGATAAGGCTCTATCAACGGCTAAAAGATGGTGGGATGTCGACATTATGGATAGAATTTCAACGAGTGGCCAAGATTACAGACTCTAGACCCTTCCATCAAAACCCTAGCTCACTTGTGCTCTGCTATAAATACCCCCCCCCCCCCCCCCCCCCCCCGTTTCACCATAGAGGGTGTGTAGTTTTTATGTAATGTTATGCTGTCAAAATTATTTCCTAATGTATTCTTAGTCTAAATTTCATGTAATCTCAGTTTTTAAATAAAAGTTCTTTGTTTAATGTTTTAATTTTCTGTTTTTAGTATAACTAATTAAATTCCGTTTTAGCTTAATGTTTCTTATTCTAGCTTTCAACTTCTTTAATAATATCTTTTACTAAATTTCATAGTTTTTATAAGTTTATTTTCTTTTTCTCTATTTAAATCTTCATAAAAACTCAAAAAAAAAAAAAAAGAAAATCTAAAAAATCCAAAAAGATGTTTACTTTGCTCAATCTCTGTTTCATTTAGCTTCTCAGAAGCTTGTTTTAGCTTTACAATATTTACTTACTCATTTCTGTTCTCAAAGTTATAAAAACCAAAAAAAAAAAAAAAATCACAAAAAATATGGTTTTAATTTCTTAAACTCAGCTTGCAATCAAGCTATTTCTAATAGTGATAAGTTAATATAAGCTAATATAGCTTGTGTGAATTTGTTTTGTAGCTTAAACAGATCCAATTCTCAAATCTCACATTTGGTCAACAAAAGTTAACAAGGGTGTTCATAATTGAATTCTGGGTGAATTTGATAGTCCAAAAGGAGAAAGGGAAGCTTTTGGCCTGTCTAAAGACAGGCTAGCATAATGAGCCCCCTCTGTTTGAGCTGAGGGGGATGAATTTGTGAGTTTCTTATTTTGATTTAGTTCTTTTATTGCATTTTTGATCTTGAGTAGCTTATTACCTGTTGATGTTTAGTATAGATTTCTGTTTGTTATTGTTCATTTCTGTTGCTAGAAGTTTAGTATGTGTTTATTTGATGTTTAAAGCTGATCTAGTACCATGTTATGTTCTCAACTGCCTTGAATTAGCCTACACTGCTTTTTGATGTCCTTGTTGTTCTGTGATGCTTTTGTTTGCTCCATTAGCTTTAATATCAACTAAGTAAACTGTTTCATCTATAAAATCAGTAAGTCTAAGCTTAATTTGCACAGTGGTAGTGTAATCATATAGTTAAAGGGGTGTTTGGTTTTGAGTTGATTAGCCTGCTCTAGTTGTTATTCTGCTTAAGTTTTTGCTTGTTGTAGTTACATTAGTCATATTAAAGTCAGATTAGTAATAAAAACTTGCTACTATAATATAAAAAGACAAAAAGTGTTTGAAAATCTCCTTGTTGCCTGCTAATAGTGTTACTGTAAATCTGGTTGGGTGTTATTTGAGTGATTTGTGATCATTCTTGTGTACTGAGTGTTACACCATCATTAAACAACATCTAGGAGAGGATTAAATCTGCTAAAATTCACTTTAGTCAAAGATAGGTTGTAATTAAAAAGTCAACTGCTTGCAGTGGGTCAGTTGTTCCACTGCTGAACTAGGGACAAATTAGAGTTCAATTGGGGGTTAGAAAATAGGGCTTTTAGGTTTTTTGTGTTCTCTGCTGGGTGGTATAGCTTTTGCCCCCTTAATCTTCCACTAATAAGCTTATTAGACAGCTTAAATTTAAGCTAGAAGTAGCCCTGCTAAACCTAGTTTCTGTCTCAATTATTCTACTGTTTAAGTGCTTATTTGGCTATTCTGAGTGCTTATCTTATGGTTAAGAGTTGTTTTATGCTTATTAATGTGGTCTTTACTGTTTCTGAGCCCTGTGTCCAAATAAGTGCTTATTAGCTTATAAATAAGCACTTATTTGAACTGCTTTTTGTGTCTATCTGCTTATTAGTGTGTGATAACCTGCCCATTTTATTTTTCCTAGGTTCTTAACATTAAATTAGATTTTTCTGCATTTTTTCATATTTTTCTGAGCTTATTTGATATTTTTAATAAGTAAAATTAGATTTTTAGCCTTTTTAATTAATTTTTAATTACTTTTAATTCCTAAAAATTACATAAAAATCCAAAAAAATCAATTTTCTGTCTTAAAAATAGTTTTTAGTTATTTCATAATTTTAAAAAGTAAAATTGAATTTTTCTTGATTAATCTCATATTTAATTGCATTTTTAGTATACTTTAATTAGTTAAAAAATAATTTTTAATTCATATTAATTAAAGAAAAAGCCAAAAAAATATCTTTTCTGTTTCAAAATTAATTTGAAGTAATTTTAGATTTTTCCAAACCTAATTTGTATTTTTCAAGTTGTTTTTCATATTTATTTACTTTTTAAATCATAAAAAAAATATACAAAAATATAAATAAATTCATAGAAAATTAATAAAAAGTCAAAAAAATATTTTTCTTTTTCTGAAAATTCATTTTATTAGTTTAAAATTTTTAGAAAGTTATTTTATATTTGTAGGATCATTTTTAAATTAAAGTTACGTTTTAAATTGTACGTTACGTTTTAAATAAACGCGTTTGCATCCCCGTTTTTACGTTTTTAACTTTAGTGCATCCTTAGCTTATACCACTTGCATAATTCGTGTTTGTTTATCATAATTTGAATTATTTGATCACTATTTTCTTTTTCACCACTTCTCACTACACAATTTACACGAATCGATATTCTTGATTCCATTCACCTTCACTTGGAAACGACTCGGGTGATCCGTATTTCTTGCGGATCATTTCGATACTATACTACTATATTATATATAAGTTGGTTTTCACACGAATCAAAAGGCCATTTATCCTTTAACTTCAAAAAAAAATTATATTTACGATTGTCAACAAGTCGAGCTTTTCACGAGCTACTTGCGAGCTTAAACTCACTGTCTCAAGTTAATATCGAATAAATACTAGTGCTTGATTAGTTTGACGAACCGACCTTGGATTCGTCGGATCTTGGGTTGGTCTTTCGAGTAAAATCGGGTTGATAAATGTTTATGCTCCTCAATCTAGTACCTTGAAGGAGGCGTTGTGGCATTCTATTGAGTCCCTCATGAATTTGCCTAATATCATTTGGGTTGTGTTTGGCGATTTTAACGTGGTTAGGTCTTTTGATGAGAGAAATGGTTGCCTTTTTGACGTTGGTGAGGCTTGTGCTTTCAATGATTTTATTTCTAGAAATGGTCTCTTTGACTTTCCCCTTTGTGGGAGAAGGTTTACTCGTTTTGACAAAGACGGAAGAAAAGCGAGCAAGCTTGATAGATTCATGGTTTCAGCTAATTTTTTTGATATTTGGAAGGATGCTAGTGTCAATGTGTTGAGTAGATCCCACTCGGATCACTGCCCTATTCTGATTAAGATGAAAGGAATGAATTTTGGGCCTAAACCTTTTAAAATATTTAAAAAATGGTTTAGCGAGAATGGTTTTTATGAGCTCGTGTCTTCATCTTGGGCCAGCTTCTCTTCCGATGTTCGGCCTGATATCAGTCTCAAGAATAAACTCAAAAGCTTGCGGCTTGCTGATGAGGCGAAAAATGATCCGTTTTTAGGGGGTCATTTAAGCCCGGAATTGAATTTATTTGATCAAATATTGCCCTAAATCATTCCTTTTGTGATTTTAGGTACTTTGGGAGTGAAATCTGGAAAAGGAAGCAATTCGGACGTTTTTGGAGCATAAAAGTGAAGAAAACACCAAAGACTTAATTTTCCATGCTGGGAACAGTGTGTGACGGCGTCAAGAAGACTTTCCTGACGGCGTCAAGAGTAAAGATCATGACGACCCAGTACAGAAATGAAGGCGTCACAAAGTAGAGCGTCAAGAGTTAAAAGTGTGACGGCCTGCAAAAGTGGACTACATGACGGCGTCAAATGTAGATCAAGGCAGTCCGAGAATTATTTTGGCGGCAAGATGACGGCGTCACCCATTTGTTCTTGACGCCGTCAGCCTCTAATATCTATATATAGTTTTCTAATTTTCATTCATTAAGAGGAACAAGTTTGGAGAAACCCTAAGGCCGAACCATATACGAATTTTACAGCTTTTCAAGGGTTTTCAACCCTTGAATCCTTACATGTGTTATTAAGATAAGTCTATTCTTTTAATTCAATCAATATGTCTATGTGTTGGTTGTCTATATCTTGTGCTTGTCTTGATTCCACCATGCTAGGCTAGATTTATCTTGTGTTTGCTTAGATCTAATGAAACCTAGATGTTGATGATGTGTTGATTACTTGTTTATGGTTATATTGGATGAATGATTTCAATGTTAGGCTTAAGAAAACTGGCAGATCTCCAAATGGTAACATGCTTGAACGTCTTAGGAAACATGAACCGATGTGTACTAGGTTTTATTGGTTGTATTTAATGCATGAGTAAATTCTAATGATCCCATGTTAAGAGCTTCTTGCAGGCTCGACATAGGAGTGAAGTAGGCACTCATAGGATTGGGGAAGTAAGTACGCCACCCCATGAATGGTATTAAGGAATACAATCCGTCATCCACGCAACTATAACAAGTAATTAACGTGTAAAAGATGTCTAGGGAGTAGTGAAATCTAAGTAAACACATTTCTCCACTTATTGCTCACAACCTTAGTTTAAATTAGTTTTATTTTCATTTTAGTATTTTATTTTGATTGCATCTTAGTATTGGGTTAGTTGACTAGCAACTAATTCCGCCCAAATCCTTCAAACCCGAGATTTTAATTTGCTTTCTTAAAAATATAAAAATACAAAAAGAATCATCCCTCATCTCTAGAACTAGTATTTAGGTTTTCTAATCCTAGCGACACTATTCCTAGCTGAACTATCAATCCCCCGGTACTTGTCACTATACTATACTACAACGATCAGGTACACTGCCTGGTGGGGGTTGTAAGCTTCTCGAGATCCCTCGAGAGGTAAAGCCTGGTGCAATCCCTACGCATCAAGTTTTTGGCGCCGCAGCCTGGGGAATAGTTATTGTCTAGGTTAGAATCTCTTTTTATTAGGTCTACTTGCTAGATTCCGTTCTAGTAAGATTTTATTTTTATATTTAGGTTCTCTCTAGTCTATCTTATTTCTTTGTGTGTTTGTTCGTAACTTTTCACCAACCGACATCATGGACGATGGGAACATCTTTGAACCCGTCATCCCACCACAACAAAACCTACCACTAGAACCTCTTAGGCCCCCAACCTTAGGAGAGTATTCCCGACCTAGCCACCAAGGCTACCGAAACACCATTGAGCTCACCGGAGCCAATGTGACCCCCTTGCGATCCGACACCATCCGGTTGGTGCAAAGTGGATGTGAATTCCATGGATTTCGTTCCGAAGATCCAAATCAACATCTTAAGGACTTCCTAAAAATCGTAGACTCCATAGACCTAGATGTTGCAACTAGAGAGACAACTCGATTACGCCTATTCCAATTCTCTTTACGTGATCAAGCTAGTCAATGGCTTGAGTGTTTACCCGCGGGATCCATCACCACATGGGATGATCTTACCACTTGTTTCCTTGCTCAATTCTTCCCACCGGGGAAGACTGCAATGCTTAGAAGTGACATCTTGATGTTTGAACAACATCAGGGTGAAACTTTCTACGAAGAATGGGCTCGTTTTAAGGATCTCCTCCATAAGGTCCCTCAACATGGTATAAACCTTTGGTTATTAGTTCAGATTTTCTACGACCATGTTGACTATCACACTAAACATACAATCGATAGAGCCGCGGGATGTAGATTGCGTGATAAGAACGCCGAGGAGTCCTGGGCAATTATAGAAGAGCTTGCTGCCGATAGTCAAGAGATGTGCGAGTTTAATCATACGATAAAAGCGGCCATCAATGCAGTCTCAACACCTGGAGGGACCACAGAAATCCCTGATGAACTCCTATGCAAACTCGAGGCAAAAGTTGACTATTTTGAGGAAAGGCAAAGGAGACCTTTAAGTCCTAGACGGGCTACAGTCAATTCTGTCTTGAAAATGACTTCAACACCGTTATCAGAATCACCCTCTAGAGAAAATGTCAAGACTTTTCAAAACTATGCCCCACCTTATTCCCCTCCCGAGGAGCTTAGCCCGGAGTTTGAAGCTAGAATGAGAGAATATATGGCAACTCATTCAGATCGGCTCGCTAGATTCGAGGAAGCAGTTTATAAGAAAAAAGAGGAGATGCAAGAGAAAATGAATGAGATGATGAGTCTATTGGAGGAGTATGCCAACCTGAGAACCCCCGAAAGAATGCTACTAAGGAAAGAAAGCGTCATCTCCACTACCCAATTTGTTAACTCCATCACAATTGTCCACAAGGATGAGGAGAAGGTAGAAACTCCTACTAAACAAACCTTAGAAGAGCCACCAACATCTCAACCTCTAAGTTACTACCTGAAACATGATATAAACGAAAACACTATAACAAATTGGATAAAGGGTGACGGGCGTAACCAACCTTCCAACCAGAGTTCTGAGAAGGAGGAAGGGGGGAAAGATGAGTATGATACGTTGCCTAGGGGGCCAATATTCGAAAGGCTATTGGTACAAAAAGTGGCTACTAAGCAGATGGCGTGTGGGATCTTTGAGATACCAACTAGCATCGGGGATTTGAAATATCTTTGTGCTTTCGCCGACCAAGGATCGGAAGTAAATCTTATACCCCTAACTATTTACATCCAACTAACGTCAAAAATGCCAGCCCCCACTCGTGTTAGGTTATCCCTCGCTGGACACTCATACGTATACCCCCTAGGAATCGCAGAAGATGTGTTAGTTAATGTCGTAGGATTCATGTACCCCGTTGATTTTATGATCATCGATGATAAGGGAGATGGATGCATGCCAATAATCCTTGGGGCACCATTCCTCGCCACCGCTAGGGCTGTCATTAAATATGAAGGCATGAAAATTGAGCTTCAATCTGGAAAAAGAAAGATTAGCTTCCCCATGACCCCGCGAAATGGGCATGAGAATGTGAGTTGGAGAAAGCTCAAAAACAACATTGACACGACACCCATTTGTGTTCAGAATAAAATTCTTGCATGGGAGGCAAGAATCAAAAGCTACAAGGAGGCTAAATATGAAAGGAGCAAAAGCAATAAAGTTCATGTCGGGTTCAAACATAATCGACCAGCAGAAAGCCATGTACCCTTCGAAGAAGGAAATTTGGTACTCTTAAGACACTTGGAAACAACAATACCACCCGATAAACCAAGTCCTTGGTGGTATGGGCCTTTCACAATTGAGAGCATGAACCAAGATGGGATGGCTAACCTGAGAAGCAAAGTAGGTGGAGAGGTGATTGCAAGTATTGACAGATTGAGGCACTACCACCACAATAGTAATGATCACAACTACATGGGGTACATCATCTCACGAGATGAAGTCACGTAGTAACCCATGACCTTGAGTCTAGCTACAAGACTCGTAAATAAAGAAAAGCGCTTCTTGGGAGGCAACCCATGTTTTGTGTGATTTTTATTTTGTTTGTTTGTTATTTGCTTCCATATGCATGCTTTATTTTTATTGTTGGTAGATCATGTTTCTAAACTAAATAGTAGAAATACTTTACTTTGTTGTTTTGGCCTAGTCTTAACTTCACCAAAAGGTATTTTTGCAAAAGATAAGTGTAAGGGGAAACCCCAAATATGTTTTTAAGAAACAAACCGATCATGATTCTCCACAATATTAAATGAACATGTATATTCGTATTTGTTAAAGTCAAATGCTTGTATCGAGTCATAATGAAGTTTTGCAGGATTTTCCAGGAAGTAGGACCAAGTTTTCCCAGAAATTTTCCGGAAACTTAACATAAGAATTTCTGCAGGTCACTTCTGACGGCGTCATGAGCTTGCTCTTGACGGCGTCACGGGTAAAAATCTGGAAATTTTACCGGTTTTGTTTTTCTAACGGAGTCTTAAAGTTTTTGCTGAATTATTAAGTTTTATAATCTCCAGGAAATCTGCAAACTTCATTCCACAAGCATTATATCTTACTTTGCTTTCTAGGATTTAGTAACTTATGTAGATTGCCGCCGATTTTATGCGAGGTTGCCTTGTCTGTTTTCTCAGGATTTACAGGTTATGTATGACAAGAAGATGATTTATATTCTGGAAGGGAAGCTTTGATTGTTTATTTTCTTGGAGGAAGATTTAACCTGGCCACCTTATTATCCATACCGAGTGAATCAGGGGAGTATTTGATTTCATTCTTTTTACTTATTTCACTTTTACATTCTTTACTTGAACATTGGGGACAATGTTCATCTTAAGTGTAAGGGGAGGGTAAAATGATGATACCTTACAAATACACTTTCGCTTGAGTTTGTTTGTTTGATGGTAGATGTGTAATATAACTATGATAAATACTTGTTAGTGCAATTTTAGCGCCAAATTTAAAATTTTTTACAACATTTAGGAGTGAAACTTTAGCCTTGGCAAGCGTCTCATGGATAGGAGATTGTATGACTAGCACATAACCGTACCTTCAGAAAAATTTTCCACCCAAATATGTGAGGTTCGCCTTTAGATTTGATAGGAAAAGCATTTACTATTAGTGCTTATGAGTGTACCGGTAGCATTTAGATTCTAGAACTTACGTTAGTGATACATCCCGAGACCGCTAGTGAGACTACATTCGTGTAGTAGGATTTACTACATGATAAGAGGCATTAGGATCACCCTTGTGTTAAACCCGTATTATAATTACTTGACCATTTAAGTCATATTACTTGGCTAGTTAAGTCAACTAATTTTTCCCACACCTTAGCGTTGTACTCATTTTTAGTACACGAAACCCCTAGTACACCCCTCCGAGCCTATCTTTTCGTTTCTAACTTTAAGCATTTTACTTAAAGGAAGAATTTGTTACACCCCACTTAAATGTACACCCAAATCGCCTTAGCCTTCCATGTATGCACTCATCTTTAGTGCATTATTGTTATATGTTAAACCCTAAGTTAACTTTCTAATTGATTACATGGTTGCTAAGTCGAGTCATATCCTTGTACATATTGTTTTGGGACGATTGGGACTCATGGGTAAAGTACTTATTTTATGGAGTAATGGGGAAGAACATCATATATTACCCCCATATGTATGTTAATCTTAAAAGTACTCCAAGTGTTTTGATTTTCTTAATTCGAGTCATTAGATTAGTTTATGTAAGGAATTATTGAAGATACTGCTGACTGGTTCCTACGGACGTATAGAGATCCTACGGATAGAGTTAAACCATGGATAGAACTTATGTAATTTAGGACAAGATATGTAGAATATCTTTTATTAGTTTATCATTATTCGTTTCTTGTAAGAAAGGTTAGGGTTTCCAATAGTATATAAGGAACCCTAGGTCATTGTAATATGTACGAGTTTTATTTAACATTATTAGTAAAAGTTTATCGATCCATAGAGGATCAAGTTTTGTATAAGTTTGTTTTTATATTCCGCAATAATTACAAGCTCACAGAGATTATCTAACTTAGTCTTACTAGTGATTACATTAGTTGGCTAACGATCTATTGGCTCGTGATCTATCAAGGTATAGATCCCTACAAGTGGTATTAGAGCCACTAGATACTCTCTGTAACCTCAACACAATCACATAACTTTTCAATCAGTACCAATGGGAGACAAACCAGGCGGTGATGTTGCTCTCTCAGAAGCAGGCTCTCTCACTCAACAACTACAACATGTGGCCTTCTCTAACAGCAATGCCAAACTTCCTTTTTTAAGGAAGCATGAGTATGAGATCTGGGCCATGAAGATGCAGAAATGGATTGCAAGTGTTGACTATAACCTCTGGAATGTTATACTCAATGGCTGTCGTCCTAAAAAGCAAAGTGTAGATGCTAATGGTAAAATTACGATTTTGGAACCTGTTTCTGCTGAAGAAAATCTTGCTATACAAAGGGAGAACAAAGCAAGAACCATATTGCTGCAGGCAATCCCTGATGACCACATGGGAGATTTTCATTCCATGAGTGATCCAAGAGAAATCTGGTGGGCCATAAAAGCCAGATTTGTTGGGAATGAAGAATCAAAGAGGATGAGGAAGAGTATGTTGAAGCAAGAATTCCAAGAATTCAAGATAACTGAAGAGGAAGGTCTCCACAAAGGTTATGACAGGTGTCAGAAGATTCTGAGTCACTTGAATCAGCTGCTAGCAAGACCTGACAATGAGGAGGTGAACTCCAGGTTTCTAAGAGCCTTGCCTCCCTCATGGTCTCAGGTGAGTATATCATTGAAAACCAAAGGTGGCTTGGACTACCTTAGTTTTGATGACTTGTACAAAAAACTCAGAGCTTTGGAAGGTGATATAAAGGGATTCTCTCCATATTCAGTAACTCCTTCACAATCTGCATTTGTCAGCTCTAACTCAAACTACATGCCACATACCTATACAAGTCCATCCCCAGTACCACAGGTTTACTCAAGTCCATCCACTCCAAGCCAAAATCTTCCTATTACCACATT
This sequence comes from Artemisia argyi, assembly GCA_030686995.1. Classification (NCBI taxonomy): domain Eukaryota; kingdom Viridiplantae; phylum Streptophyta; class Magnoliopsida; order Asterales; family Asteraceae; genus Artemisia; species Artemisia argyi. The sequence goes on from CM060705.1 coordinate 2,041,857, forward strand.
GTCTTTTTCAAATGCTAATCCAATAACTCATCCAAAGATTAGTAATGTAATGGAAGATGTACTTCATTCATTTGTTGCTGAAGTTGATAAACAGCAACAAATAGCTTATGAAGATTTTGAGCAGATTGATGAACTTGCTTTAGAAGAGTTGGACTTAAAGTGGCAAATGGCTATGCTCTCCCTCAAGGTTAGAAGATTTGAGCAAAAGGTTGGTAAAAAGCTCAATGTTGATGGTAGAGATGCAGCTTGGTTTGACAGGAGGAAAGTAAAGTGCTATGCTTGTGGAGAAATTGGCCATTTTGCAAGAGAGTGCACAGCCAAGAAGGGTGAAGCCAGTACCAGATATTCAGCATATAAGAAGAAAGAAGTGGAGGCTGGAGAATCAAAGGCCTTGGTCACTGCTATTGATGCTAGTGTTGACTGGAATGAGCATGAAGATGCAACAAGCAGCTCTCCTCATATCTCTTGCATGGCTAGTTGTGATGATAGCTTTGGTCTCATGGGAATCTCTCCTTAGGTATCTACTTGTGTTTGTGATTGTGATTCTAAATATACAACTCTAAAAGAAGCTTACGATGATCTGAAACCAAAATATAATGCTTGTTTTATTGAAGCTGCAACTTATAAAGAAGCTTTTAAAACTTTAGAACAACAAAAGATGTGGTTTCAACAGAATCAATTGGCTTATGAGGAAAAGATTAGAGTTTTAAGTAGAGATTTAGAATGTGCTAGCAATGAATTAAAGTTTTCTGAAAAAGAAAAAGGTAGAATTGAGTCTGAGAAAAGTGTTTTGCAAGAGAAACTAGATAAAGAAGTAGCTTTACATAAAAATTGGTTAATTTCAGGAGATAATTTAGCTAGCTGTCTTTATGGTAGTCAAGCTGTAAATTCTGGGATAGGTTTAGGGTTTAAAAAATATGTTGGCTTAGAGGCAAGGAATGATGTGGGGAAATCTACACCAGCAGGCTTAGCAAATTATGTGAAAGAAGGAAATTTGCATGCTGTACCAGGACCTATCAGAGGTGTATTTATGCCTACTACCAAAACCTCTGACTTTGATGGTTCACACCATCTCTTTGGAAAAAAGTCTAAAGACCTGCCAAATAAGTCTGAAGACCCTCCAACCATAGGAACCCCTAAGCCCACATCCCATAAGGTTGACTTACCAGAATCAAAGGAAACCACTGGCATTAGGATCAATGACTCGCCTGACACTAGAAGTATATCTAGTAATGATTCTAACACTTATGTCTCTTGTTCTTCCAGGGACAAGACCTCAGAGACCTCTAGTTATGCCAGCTGTGATTCCAAGACCAAGTCAGACTCACCCAAGTCCTCAATAAAGAATTCTGACAAGTCATCTTACAAGTCTGTGGACTCTGAAGTTGCTGCTGATGAAGTTCTTTCTAAGACAGCCTCTTCTGAAGACTTGTTATTTACTTCTTTTGAAAACAATTCCTTTCAGTGTTTACAAAACAATTCTATTATTGGTGTTTCTTTGAATAATTCTGTGTTTAATAAGACATCTTTTGGATTTAATAAATCTTCTAAGAAGAAGAAGTGTTTTGTTTGTTGTAGCAAATTGCATTTAATTAAGGATTGTGATTTTCATGATAAGAGGATGGGTGTTTCTGTTGTTAATAATAGACCTAGACAAAAGTGGACTAACAATTGTTCCAAACCCTCAGTAGTTCCACAGGCAAAGTATAATGTCAGCAGAATGTATTCCATTCCTACTGATTGGTCTCTTCCTCCTGATAGGTCTGTTTATGCTAGTAGATGTATGAATTCCCATAGAAATAATTATGGGTCAAGACTATTTTATGGATTTAATCATTGGTATAGATTTAATGACCCAATGTTTGTGGGAAGGGCTAATTGGGATTCTGCTGAAAAGTCCTCAGCAGATTGTTCTTGGCCATATAAAAGACCAAATAAATACAGGGAATCCAGGAACAATTGCGGATCTAACTCATCTTCTTGGGTACATCATAATGATCCACAGGGCAGGCTCAAGTCTTTCATGACTTAAGTCTCTTAACATATTTATGTTGTTGTATATTAACTTTCTTTGTTATAGGAACATCCTCTTCTTAATAAAGACTTAGGTATTGTTGATAGTGGTTGTTCAAGAAACATGTCTGGAAATCAAGAGAAGCTACATGACTTTGTACCAATTAATGGTGGCATAATGAGGTTTGTAAGTGGAGTAGGAAGGATCACTGGCAAAGGAACTATTAAAACTCCAAAGGTGGATTTTGAGAATGTCTACTATGTGAAGGAGCTTCAAGGATTCAATTTGTTCTCTGTCTCACAAATTTGTGACAAAAAGCTTCATGTGCTTTTCACTGAAGAAGGTTGTTTCATTCTTTCAACTGAGTTCAAAATACCTGATGATAATCATGTTTTGCTAAAGGCTCCAAGAAATCATAATCTGTATACATTTGACTTGAATGATGTCAAGCCCGAAGGTGATCTAACATGCTTGGTGGCTAAAGCATCCTTGGATGAATCAACTAAATGGCATAGGAGGATGGCACATGTTAATTTCAAAGTCATCAACAAACTTGCTAAAGATGGACTTGTTCATGGACTTCCTTCCAAGATCTTCACCAATGAGCATAATTGTGTGGCTTGTAACAAGGGTAAGCAACACAAGGCTTCTTATAAAGCCATTACTGTTGTAAGCACAATCTCAGAACCATTGCAGCTGCTTTACATGGATCTTTTTGGTCCAACATCCATCAGGAGTATAGATCATAAATACTTCTGTTTGGTTATCACTAATGCTTTCAGCAGATTCAGTTGGACATTTTTCTTGGTGACTAAAGATCAAACCTTTCAGGCACTTAAAGAATTTATGGCTCTAGTTGAAAACCAACTTAACAAGAAGATTAAAGGTATAAGATGTAACAATGGGACAGAGTTCAAAAATGCTAATCTCATTGAACTTTGTGGTTTAAAGGGTATTAAAAGAGACTATAGCACTCCTAGGACTCCACAACAGAATGGAGTTGCTGAAAGGAAGAATAGAACCCTTATAAAGGCTGCAAGATCTATGCTTGCTGACTCTAAACTTCCCACCATGTTTTGGACTGAGGCAGTTGGCACTGCCTATTATGTATTGAATAGGGTGTTGATTACTAGACCTCATAATAAGACACCTTATGAGCTATTGACAGGGAGGAAACCCACCATTGAACACTTGAAACTTTTTGGTTGTCAGGTGACCATTCTTAATACAAGTGATCACTTAGGCAAATTTGAAGCAAAAGCTGCTGAAGGATATATTGTTGGTTACTCAGCTCATGGCAAGGCCTACAGGGTATATAACTTGGCTACAAAGAAGGTAGAAGAGACTCTTAACCTGAAATTTCTGGAAGAGAATGTAAATGTTCAAGGAAAAGGTCAAGAATGGTATTTTGACCTTGATTATCTTACAAATTATTTGGGGTATGCTAGACACAAAACTAACCCCTCTACAGGTATACAAGTGTCATCTTCTAACAATGCAGGTACCCTACAGGATGATTCAGACAATGATTAGAATGTGATGAACCCACTATTGTTGTAACTACTCTACCAATTCAAATAGCAGATCCTCCTAACAAATAAGCCTCTGATGCCAAATCTGCTGATGATGTGGAAAATTCAACCTATGCAGAAGATCTTGCTAGACTCAAAAAGCAAGAACATGCAACTGCTGAGGAAGCTAAAAGACTTGGTCTTGAATTTGCTCAAGACACTAAAGCCCTTTTCAAACAAGCTGCTATTGAAGAAAGCAGAAAACCTATTTCTGCTGATACATCTGCTGATGCAGCTGTTGATTCTGCTGAAGGCATTTCTGCTGCAGTTCCTGTTTCCACTGACACTTCCACAAGTTTGGATGAACCTTATGGCAGGTTTCCAATTCCCTCAGATCTTGCTAATGTTGAGCAAAGTGATGGTATTTTTCAATCAGCTTCTTATGATGAAGACTTTGCTCCTTCTTTAACCAATCTTGATACCTCCATTGATGTTAATCCTGCTGTAACTAAAAGGATCAACACCATTCATCCACAAGACAATATACTTGGTGATCCTAATGCTATGGTACTCACCAGGAGTGCCATTAAGAATACCAAGTTTGGGCAATGTGCATTTTTGACTTATGTATCCACTCAGAAGAGAGGCAATCACACAGATCAGAAGCATTGTTTGTTTGCTTGCTTCTTGTCCCAAGTTGAACCAACAAGCATTAAACAGGCTTTGAGTGAGCCTAGTTGGGTTGAAGCTATGCAGGAAGAGATGAAACAATTCAAGAATCAAGATGTTTGGGTACTTGTTGATCTGCCTGCAGGGAAAATTGCAATTGGGACCAAGTGGATCTTAAAATGCAAGAGGAATGCCATAGGTATTGTGGTAAGAAATAAAGCAAGATTGGTGGCTCAAGGTTTCAGAAAAGAAGAAGGGATTGACTACACTGAGGTCTTTGCACCAGTTGCTAGGGTTGAGGCAATTAGATTATTTTTAGCCTTTGCCTCATATATGGGGTTTAAGGTCTATCAGATGGATGTCAAGAGTGCCTTCCTCTATGGCAAAATTGAGGAGGAAGTATATGTTACTCAACCACAGGGCTTTGAAGACCCCCATCATCCTAAGAAGGTGTACAAAGTTGTCAAGGCACTTTATGGACTTCACCAAGCACCAAGAGCATGGTATGCTAGACTGTCTACATTTCTTTTGGAGCATGGCTACAGAAGAGGGGCTATTGACAAGACCCTCTTTATTAAGAAAAACTCCAGGGACATCATCCTAGTACAGGTATATGTAGATGACATTATCTTTGGATCCACAAAGGAGGCATGGTGCAGGGAATTTGAAGAATTGATGAAAGGTGAATTTCAAATGAGTGCAATGGGGGAGTTAACCTTTTTCCTAGGGCTACAAGTCAAACAACAACCTGAAGGAATTTTTATTCATCAGGAGAAGTATGTTAAAGATATTTTGAAAAAGTTTGACTTTGAACTTTTGAGGACTGCTACCACTCCTTATGAACCACCCAAACTTAAGAATCCAAATGAGCAAGATGAGGCTGTGAATGTTCATCTTTATAGGTCCATGATTGGATCACTCATGTATCTCACAGCTTCTAGGCCTGACATTACCTTTGCTGTCAGTGCTTGCTTAAGACATCAAGTCACTCCACTGACTTCCCACCTCAATGCAGTGAAGAAAATTTTCAAGTACATCAAGGGCCAACCCAAACTAGGTCTTTGGTACCCAAGGGACTCACCATTTGTATTGGAGGCTTACAGTGATAATGACTATGCTGGAGCTAATTTGGATAGGAAATCCACAACAGGAGGTTGTCAATTTCTTGGTAGAAGACTCATCTCTTGGCAGTGCAAGAAACAAACCATAGTGGCTACTTCTACTACTGAAGCAGACTATGTTGCTGCTGCCAATTGCTGTGGTCAGGTACTTTGGATTCAAAATCAAATGTTGGATTATGGGTTTAACTTTATGAACACTAAAATCTACATTGATAATCAAAGTACTATTTCTATTGTTAAAAATCCTGTTTTTCATCAGAGAACTAAACATATAGAAATTAGGCACCATTTTATAAGAGATGCAAATGAGAAACATCTAATTCAAGTGCTTAAAATTCATACTGATGATAATGTGGCTGATTTATTAACAAAAGCTTTTGATGGACCTAGGTTTAATCACGTAGTTGTCAACATTGGGATGGTTAACCCTTGAATGCTATGTTTGAGGGGAGGCATATGCCTCCGGGGAGGATTGTACATGTTGTATTTATGTAGATTATTATGTTTACTAACTTTCTTTTGCAGGTTATTACTAATCTTGTATATTATTTTGGTTGTTCTTTTGTGTTTTGTGTTTTGTTTGAATGTTTGGTTTCAGGCCATGTTCCTGCTGATATACAAAGATCTACATTCAGTGGAATTAGATGTAAAAGACATAAAAGTAAAATATTTTATTCATCAGAGGAAAGCTTGGTACATCAACAACAAGATCTGTCATCAGAAGAAACACAAAATACATCAAACAACAACAAACAATCACCAACAACCACCACATCCCTAAGCATCAACCCCCTACTCCATCTTCCTCTTCCCTTTGCCCAAGTCCTTTGGGTCAGGCATCCTTTTGTGAATCCCTCTGGACTGCATATCCTTGTTCCAGAGCTTGGGAGCAGCAAGACCAAGGACCACTTTCAATGGACCCTTCTTCCTTCTTGAAGACTGTGGCTCTTCAGGGACAGAGATCATCCTCATATCTGCACACACCCTTTCCATTTCACTGGTCAAGAATGTAGTAACAGGAGTGAAATCAAGGACAACCATAGCTAGAGGAGTTGGAGTTTCCTCAGCTTTAGTGGTTTCTTCTGAAGAGGTAGGAGATGGACATAATTCTGAAGGGCCTTCACCTAGATAGTAGTAGGATCTTTGGATTTGAGGTATATCAAAGGTAGAGTCTGATGAATCAGAAGAAATTTCAATGACTTTGGGGGATGGCTTCATGATTTGTATGTCAGAAAGACTTTGGGATATGTTATTTGTGGGATGGTGAGTTGCTTATGACTTGAAGATTTCTTTATAAAGACTTGATTTGGGTTTAATGTGAGTTAATGCAAGTAAATGGGAGGTAGTTGAGTCAGTAGCAATTACTAATTGTGCAAGTTGTCCACTTAAGTGGATTCTTCGGATGAAAGTCAATGGGTTTGACCACATGCTGCTGATACTATCTACTTTGTTGTTAAGTGAGTTCCTGCTGATGGCTTGTTCAAGATCAATTTATTCAGGGGAATGCTAATTTATCATAAGAATTAAAATAAGTAAAAGTTAACAAGGCAAATTTTTATTGATTCTTCTGAAGTACAATACAAGATAATGAAATTGAAAGATTAACAACAAGTTCCTATTCTACTTTGCCCTTGCCCTTGCCCTTGCCCTTGCCTTCCACAGTCTTCTCTTTGCCTTTGTTGTTGATGTTGAAGATTCCTTGCCACTGAGGACAGGGCAAACCTATCACAACGTTTCTGGTCTTTGGCAATGGGGGATTTACTTTTCTTTTTCTTGGACGAGAGGACTGAGGCTTATCAGGGGTTGTGGGGTTGTAAAGTGCATCATTCTCATCATCCTCTTCATCAGAAGAAGTGAAGATGAAGGGAGACTCATCAGGAATTGGAACTCTGTTTGCCCTCTCCAATTCATTCCACCTTCTCTCCATCTCTCTCTGGTACTCAGGATCATCAATTTCAGAGGGATATGGTGGAAGATCTTCAGATGATGATGAACTTGGTGCAGGTACATCATGTTTCTTCTTCTTGGCTTGTTCCTTTGTGAGACCACGGGGAAGTGTTGGCATTCTGAGTGGAAGTGGAGATGTTAGTGAATCAGAAGTATCCGAGGAGTCAGAAGAAAGGTTGATGATACGTTGATTGGAAGCCATGGTTGTATTGTTGATTGGAGGAATTGTAATTAGGGATTTGATTTGTGTGGAAAGATTTGGGGATAATTATCCTTTATTTATAAGATCATCCCAACCGCGTGTCTTTATTACCATAAATGCGAGGTAGTTTTGAGATAATTAAGGGTTCTTTGAAATTTGAAATAAGAGATCTTTTTCAAAGATATTTGGTTTCCACTGAAGGAAAGATTCTGCTGATTGATTCTGCAGAAGGTTCTGTTGAATGAATGGTTGACCGTAGTCAATGTTTGACTGTTTTCTGCGGATTGACCATTTGATTTCAGCCGTTTGACTTGGTTTCTTCGGATGAGTCAGTTTAATTGTGATTTTCTTTAGTTGGTTATTGGTCAAAGATTTCTTTCCAATAATTCATATCAGTTTCATTCCACGTTTGGTAACTTCCATAATTAACCAAGACGTGCATATCCCACTCCCAAATTAACTGATTCCCTCTCGTTATAAAATTTCAAAAACCATTTCAACATTCTTCAGAACTCCCAACCCTAATTTCTTAGTCTCAATCAATGGCTGAACTACTTTTCAAAGGTGATCATAACAAACATGCCTTTCTTGGTCGTGGTAAAAATGATGAAGATTATGTGGGTATGATCGAATTTCTCTAAAGATCCAAGATTCGTTATGCTCTGCTCCAATATCCAAGTGTTGTTTATGAGTCTCTTGTTGTACAATTTTGGGAAACCGCACGAACAAGGACTGTTGAAGATGGACCAACGGAGATTGTTGCTGTCATAGATGGGGAAGAATATGTGGTTACTGAGTCATTGGTCAGGACTAAACTACAGTTGGATGATGAAGGAGGGGTGACTGATTTACCTAAGGAAGAGATACTTAGAGGCCTTCAAGCTGCTGGTTATAGTGGTGATGGGAAAGTATGGTACAAGAATCTGTTTTGTCCAAAATGGAGGTTTTTGACACACACCTTGCTTCAGTGCATGGGTTCTAAGTCTGGTGGATGGGACCAATTCTCTACAGACATTGCTCTTGCCATTATGTGTCTCTCTCAGGGAAGAACATTTAACTTTTCTAGGTATATCTTTAATGCTATGCTTGAAAATGTTAAGGTTACCAAACTTAAATATTTAATATATCCTAGGTTTCTTCAAATCATTTTAGAAATTGAGACCAATGACCCTACTCATTTGCCTGTTAAGGGTTTATCTAAAAAGTTGTTTACCCAAATGAAAATTAAATTTACTGGTGAACACAGACCCTTACTTCCAGCTATGTTGCCTGCTGGCAATGCTCCTGATGGAGTAGCTGCTGATGCCCCAGTGGGCAATCCCCCTGATGCAGAAGCTGCTGATGTAGCTGCCGGTGGTCAGGATTCTCCTGATGCTCAAGCACTAGAGGATTCTCCTGACAGAACTGAAGTGGTTCCTGATCCATGTGCATCAGTTGCTCCTGATGTTCCAGCCACCACCCTCTCCTAGGTCACCCACACCTGTACATTCACAAATGGATATTAATTCTCCTGAGCATGAGCTCAATGAGAATTTAGGCTTTGACCAACCTGTACACTCACCACAATTTACAAGACTTCCAACACCTAGTCCTTTGAGACCTCACTTTGAGGATCATGTAAATGTAGATGTAGATGTAAATTTAGATTATTCTACTCACAGGACCAATGATGCTTCAAATGCCACAGATATCCCTGTTGGTGGAGCTGAAGGTCCTGTTATTCTCACTTCTATATCTGATTTGTTGAACAGGTATGTAACTAAGGTAGACAAGTTGGAGAATGATCTGAACTTCACTAAAAAGAATCTTAGCAATGTTGTTCTGACTCTCATTGGAAGAGTTAAGAAGTTGGAGGCTAAGCTTAAGCAAAAGAAGAGACAAGGTGTGGTGTATGAATCAGATGAGGAATCCACTAAAGCCTCTGACAACATTGACTTGGAAGGCCTTGAACTTCATGCTGCTACTACATTGGAGAGTGTTCAGAAGAATGCTGCTGATGCTAGGCCTGCACCATCTATTCATTCTACTGATGATGGTGTTCCAACTGTTGATGTTGCTCCAACTGCTGATGTTGCTCATACTGCTGATGCAAGTGTTCCTAAGGATTCCAGAGTCATTTATGTCAGGAGAAAGCATTCTGCTAATAAGAAGTCTGCTGATGCTCCTAGAAAGAAGACTTCTGCTGATGTTCATAGAAAGGAATCTTTTCCTACTACTATGCCAGAAGTGGGTACTCATGCTTCATCAGTAGATATCCAAGCTGATCTCCCTCATGATTCCCCTGATAAGACTTTTGTTCCTCCTGAGAAGAAAGATAAAGGAAAGTCTATATTGATTGATCAAGACATTCCTTCCAGAGTGAAATCCAAGGTGGAACTTGCTAATGAAAAACTTAGTGAGATTGTTGCTGCACGTTTGCAAGCTCAAGAGGATGCTACAGCTACTAAAGTTCAATTGGATTTGAAAGCCTCAGAAGCAATTGCTAGGAAAATTCAAGATGATTTGGATAAGATGGGAACTCAATTTACTAGCACCTTGCCTGCTGAAAGACAAAAGGAATTAGATGAAATAGCTAAGAATCTTTCTGCAGCCCAATGGGAAAATTTGGCTGAACAGGCTGCTTCTAAGCCTAATTTGGGTGAATCTGTGCTTAGAGTTGATAATCCTGTTTTGTTCAGATGATGGTTGAAAGAGGAAGATTGCAGAGACAACAGGAGGAAGAGAGAAAAGCTAAGCATCTCAGGGAAAGACCTTGGACAAAGGCTGAAATAAAGAAATACATGAGGAATTTTGTGAAGAATCAGGGATGTTCTATGTTTGGGTCAGGATGGACTCAAAAGAGGGTTTGGGGATTTTCGGATAAACAGCTCACCTTCTATTATGACAAGATCATTTCAAATCTTCATTCCTCTGGTATACATGTCCAAGATGTTCTGGAGTTTAGAGGTAGACTTTTGGATGGGCCTGAAGCTAAGAAAGCTAAGCTTCATGATACTACTGATCAACCTGCTGAGTCCATTGGGTCCTTTCATGGTGGTCAGGAGAAAGTGCAATCTCCTTCTGTCTTGCCTCAGATGGTTGATACTCCTGATGCTCAGATGGATGATACTCCTGCTGATTCTCATCATGATACTGCTGAATCTCATCCTGATACTACTGAAGCACCACATGATGTTACCAATGATGCTTCAGCAGATACTCCAATAGAAGTACCTGATGATGATGCTTCTGCAGATGTTCATGCTGATACTTCCAAACAAGTGCCTAAAGAAGAACCTGCTGATGGTCCTTCTATTCCTGTTACTACTGGCACTAGGAGGAAGACTAAAGCTATCAAGAGGAAGGCTCCAAAAGATATTCCTTTGGAGGATAGTACTACTTTCCTTGATTATGCTTCTGATGATGGTCAAGACCCTGTTGTATGGGAGAAAATTGTGAAGTGGGAACTTGTTACTTCTGAGCTTGGTCAAGGACAAGTGAATGTCATAACCAGACAAGATGGATCTACCAAGACATTCTTGTTTTTGAGTCAAATCTTACATATGGTTGACAAACAAGACCTTCTCTCACTTTATGATTGGGTTACCAAGTACTATCAAACTCATTCCCCTGATGACATTGGAATGTATTTAATGGGAGATTTGCAGATTCTGTGTGATTCTTATACAGGCAATTCTGGTGTGAAGTTTCAAGTATGGAAAGGTCAAAAGACATGGGTGGTTGACTATTGGAAGTTCTTTCCACTTCCTAATGTTCATATGATTGTAACAACCACTGGTAAGATCTTATATTGCTGGGCTGATGTTCTTTACTGTAACAATTCGCAATTTCAGGTTAATTACTATTCCCGGAAAATTTCACTATTCACTTTTACTATTCATTTTTCCCGAAACTTTCCCGAAAGTTGATTTTTATTTGATTTTATCGAGTGATAAATCATTTCCATGGCAAATTAAAAGTTTAACTTTCATAAGCTCATTTTCGTGAAAGTTATTAAGGAATTACACGGAATTACACGTTTTAAGGTAAAACGTCAATCAGAAATTCTACGCACAACGAAATTCAACCTCGTCAGGTGACCCCACATCAGTAAAATATTTTACACACTCATGATTTATTTGAGAATTAATCGTGACTGAGAAAAATATGACCAAAAACTTCCCAGCAGGTCACCCAAGCCTGTACTAATCTCACATGAGCACGCTTAACCGTTTGGGCGATTAACCGTTAGACCACAAAACGCGTTTCTAAGACTATTTGAGTTTTCAACTTCTTAGAAAAAGTCAACATATTCTTTCCCTCCTCCATTGACCAAAAATCATCCCTTGATGTTATAAGTCATTTCGTGATTTTTAGGCTTACGGTTTGATGTCTAAAAGACATTTAATACCAACCGACACTAGACTGAGCCCAGTCTAGACATTATAAGTCATTTTAAATCATTTTTATAACATTAGAAAAGTAACATTTTACTTTTCTCAATTTTACGCAATATTCAGCGTTTTACGCGAATTACGCGTTTTAGACCCGTGTTTCCAGTTTTTAGCAGGGTTTTACACCCAAATAGAACCTACCACTCATTTTATATTTTATTATGGAACTTATTGACATGTTTATCAATACTTTCAAGTTCCATAATTTTACGACACCCGGTTTTACGTTTTGAGGCTTAATCATTTACGATTGGCATTTCCCGGAGTCAAAACTAACCAAGTATCTTGGATAATACCAAGAAAAGTCCTCCCTTGCTCTCCAAGGCCATGTGAACCGCCACTAGGAGGGGGGTTTTCACACTTGTGGCTTGATCTTGACCCTTGATTCCTTAGATGATCACATGTGTTCAACTTTGGCTCCAAGTAAAACTTGGTCACCAAGTTGTGGTAATATCCTACTCATTTCCTAACCTCCTCATGACCATATATATACCCCCTCCCTCCCTTTTTGTGCCGTGCACTTCCACACACACAAACACTCTCATCTTAGCTTAATTCCTTCCAAGTTTCATGCAAGATTCAAGTGATTCTTCAAGGTAGAAACCCTAGATAGGTTATCATTCATCAAACACTTCCATAACCTCATATACTTTGGTGATTTCTCTTGAGTTTAAATCCACTCAATTCACCTAAACCTTCATCATCCATCTTTCAAGAATACCAAGGGTAGAAAGATTGCATGAAGTGAAAAAGGGTTGAAGCAAGTCTATCAAAGTCCTATCCTTACATGTTAACTTCCTTTCATCTTTGAAAGCCAAAAGTTGTGAGCCAAACCCTAACTTGATTCTTGTTAAATAATCATGTTCATGTTATTTACATGTTATTCTTGCTATATTATGTCTTATAGTTATGTCCATGATGTATAAAAGTGAGCAAAACAAGTTATTGTTATTGATTGACAAAATAAGTTACTAAAACAAGTAAACTAGTGACTTTCTTGGTAAGACCTGATTAAAATGGTAAAAATATGATGTTGGATCATTACATATTACAGTAGAGGACTTAACAAGGAAACCATAGCAATTTGAACCACCCAAAACGAGTATACGAGTCAAAAGTTATGGCGATTTGAAATTACCAAAGATTTCCGGCAAAACTGCCAAATAGCTTCCTGATCAAATTTAAGTTTTGAAAGTCCCACTTCTGGTCCGATTCATCAAAAAGTTAAAACACGAAAGTTGTCCGAAACGACGTTTTCGTTCAGGAACAAAGAAGCTCGAGACCTAAAAACACTTTCCGAGTGATAAAATTCTTCAAATTCTAAACAGCCCATTTTTAGGCGAAAGTCACAAGTTCATGGTTATACTTTGAAAGGAACAAGAGGTCTTATGACCTATAATCAAGACCACAAACATGACTAGAACCAAGGTTGAGTCTCATGACCTTGGAACAAGGACCAAAGGTCATGGCTAGGCCATGACGAAATGACCATAACAACTCACATAGGCGTAAACATGAAACAATGAGTTAGGCGATAACTTGAACAAGCAATTTGGATCTACTTCACTTAAAAGGAAACCATGAGATTTTACCAAGAGAACATGGTCATTTAAGGCTTATGAAGCTACCCCTAATAACAATCTTCATGTACAAATAAACTTTCCTAAGTTTATTCAAATATCGGACATGTAACCTTTCGGATCAAAACTTATATCTATATATTTCATCAACTACTACAATAGTAGGGAGCCTCATGTGAGGAGTTCATTATGTAAGCCGTCGAGTTGAGTTGTGGATTTACGAGTTAAAGTGTCCTGGCTCCTCGAACGCTTACTAACATGACTTCTGAATTATGTCGGCCCGAACGGTAGTAAACGATATACCAAAACATACATGTTTCATGAATCTTTCTTTCAAAGACTTACATTATACATCATACCACATCATGGACTAAATGCAAGATATATATATAGGCACTACTTCATATTCTTTACTCCGATCCTAAGTCGCGACATTCTATTATAGGTTGCTCATAGAAACCTTCACGATTCGACCGTTACATTCATTACTTGCTATCTTACTTAAGGTGAGTTCATAGCCCCACTTTACATTACTTCAATGTTTTACAAACCCTTGGGGGGAATACATGCTATTATTTTTCTACTCGAAAACAATACTTTCTACTGTATGTTATTCGACTATGTTTTATTATCACTAAGTAACATCCTTGCCAAACCAAGATCCCTTAGTATGAACCATTTAATCACTTGCGAGGGTTACTTGCAAGTGAGCGCGAATATTGTGAATAGGCCTATTGGGATTGACGAATCCCATTTGTTTTGATTAGTTCAAACAAATGCATTAATATTTGAGACATTAGGTATGACGGCAAAGTACCTACCGGGATAATCTGCCGATCGATATTGGTACACGTTAACGTTTTGGTTTCATAAGCTTAGTGTATAATACATGTTCCGGGCGTATAATAACGTAGCCTACCTGTTTTGTTTTCCAAACATTGGTGTGAGTCTACAGCTCACACTACGATTATTGTGTTCAAACGATTTACCTACAAACACTACGATTATTGTGTTCAAACGATTTACCTACAAACACTACGATTATTGTGTTCAAACGATTTACCTACAAACACTACGATTATGGTGTTCAAACGATTTAACTACCAACACATTGTGTTCAAACGATTTAACAAACTCTATGAATATCACTCAACCTTTGTGTTGACCTCTCAAGCATGTATTTCAGGTTCATGACGATCAAGGATGGCACGGAAGGACACGGATACTCAAGAGGGCTATAAATTTTATTATCATTCAAAAACTCACTTAATGTGATTTGTAAACATGGAACCAATTGGGACCTCATTTTGTAAACTCTGATATTTATATAATTTGAATGATACATCTTTTAAAACGACTCAATTGGAGTTCGTTTTCTATTATTGTGACTATTGTGCCGTCGAGTAACACCCAGTTTGAATTCCGCTGCATCCTTGAATTGGGGGTGTTACAGATTGGTACCAGAGCCATGGTTATAGAGAAACGGGTCTAAGTGAGACCTAAACTATAACTACAATCACAAGCAAAAACATTTTTATAGCCTTCCGCTCTCCGTGTCTTCCATCCTCCAGACGATTATGGATTTAGTAAGCATGTTATGATACACAAACATGTTAGTATATTCATATATACCCATTTTGAGCATTTCCCCGTAAGCATAAGTATATTGATATATACACACTAGGCATTTTATGCTACATGAACACATATATGTATATTGATATATACACACTAGGCATTTTATGCTACATGAACATATTAGTATATTGATATATAAACTCGGTTTATTCTCAATCATTTATCTAAACAATGGACTAAACATATCTGTGTATGCCTATTCTAAAGCATTTCGACACAGCCACACTCTCCCAATCATGTTCCTACTCCAACATTATATGTCCAAGACATTGTAACTGATTACAATGGTCTCATTCATTTTCCAAGACATTGTGAGATACAATGGTCTCATTCATTTTCCAAGACATTGTGAGATACAATGGTCTCATTCATTTTCCAAGACATTGTATGATACAATGATCTTAATCATTTCTCAAATGTTTTGAGTCACACAATGGCCTAACCTACTTCCCAGGCATTGTGAATTACACAATGGTCTAACCTACTTCCGAGACTTTGTGTTTTGTGCAAATGGTCTCTAGAATTATTCCATCACATAATCAATATCATTTCTTATGATATCAAAAACCCGTCACAATCTATCGATTTCAAAACAAGAAATATGAGATTTCTAAAGGACAAACTAATCCATCATCGACAAAAGCTGAACTTTCTTTACATTCATCAAAGTTTTCTTATGAAAACTTCATTGTTAAAAGTTCGCGATCCTGGCCAAGTATGTTCTATTTTAGAACTACTTAAAATTTCCTTTCCATACGTATCTACCCTTACTACCTTCTATTCAATGGAATATGAAAACATACGTTACAAGTCTTGTATGGACGGGACTTGCAACTTAAGGGTTGACATCGCCTTTGTTTAGTGAACAATTCCCAAAACCAACGGACATATCAAAAGTATACCTAGTTTAGGTATGTGAAAATTTTATCGAACCTTGGCTAAATATAGACTAGTCACCTATATTTAACCTAGGGACAGTGGAATATAGTCTGACTAACTATATTCGACTTAGAATTTTCAAATACTGAGAGTAGTTGTACTAGGGTTATGTTTAGGTTGATTTCCTACATGAACACGATAAACCACCAGAATACAGTAAAACAATCTAGAGACACGATAATGTCTTACCACTCAGCGAAATCTTAACACCTTATTTGTGTTACCTAATTTCATTCTTGAAATTTTTCATTATGAGATAATCCGAACAACTATCTTTGGATAGTTATCAATTCTTCTCTTCATCCCGTAGAAGTACCATCCTGTTTAGGATACCATTCCGTCATAAACTTTTAAAAATCTCTTAAGATTTTTAAAGCAAACTCAACATCTATACCTAAGAGTATTAATGTTAAGCATACACTACACACTTTTGTTCATCAACATATCATAACATTATCTTCACAACCGTTGGAACCACAAGCTCATTAACAGATTTTGATGCACTTTTAAAGCTCAAATCATCCTTAGTTACACCACAAGCACCTTTATCAGCTTTACAAGATTGAATATTCATCTTGTACTTTTGCTACACCAGTATCATCTCGTAATACACTACCTTGTAACTCACCGGCTAAGTATGAATGTTGTGTCGGGAATTCTTGAGTAGGATGATTTATAATGTCCTTATTTTGGATTGGGATGCCTTTTCAATTAAATAAAGAAATTATAAATCATCGAACCATACGTTTATATTCCTTTAGTTACATTGTTTGGGATGCCTCTCTATGTAAATAAAGAATTATAAACAAGTGGGCTTAATTATATCCGAAATAACATAAGTATGAAGTCAACCTACATTACATTGCTCGGGTATGGCTTGATACCTACATTACATTGCTCGGGTATGGCTTGATACCTACATTACATTGCTCGGGTATGGCTTGATACCTACATTACATTGCTCGGGTATGGCATGATACCTACATTTTATTCGCCACAAGAAATCCTATCTTTTCACCGACATCGCTTCAAACCATGACATAAACACTAGGTACAACAACCGATTACCTACAAGGCTATGATTGCAACGACTATCCCAATTTCCATAAGTACGAGGTTTACATTTTGGTTTTCATAATGATAGTTCAATAACAAACAAACTCGTTGCGAGGCCATGTAACCATATGCATGGGCAGTCATACCAAACTTATAGTGAAGCCATGTAGCCATATACATGGGCAGCCGTACAATTCAAACAGGACTTGGTCCAACCACATATTCAACGCTTATTCCATGATTCGATTCTTATATCAATTTCCATTTATTGGATTCCTATGTAAATTGCTATTGTTGTTCAACTGTTATATCAATTGCTATTGATACTTGACAACTATATCAATTTCCATTTTGATATTTAACTATATCAAGTTCTATTTGATATTCAACTACTATATCGATTCCTATTAATATTCGATTGCTATATCAATTTCCTTTGATATTCGACTATTACCATACCTTTCCTATATAAAAGGAAGCCTCATCCTACACCATACACTGAAAAGACAAATCAAACAACATCACTAGTAATTCCAGACTTTGGTCCTCATAAGTAACCACACATCTTTATCGACACCACTCCAACATATAACACACATAGAACTTCGGGACGAAGTTCCCCGTAAGGGGTAGAGACTGTAACAATTCGCAATTTCAGGTTAATTACTATTCCCGGAAAATTTCACTATTCACTTTTACTATTCATTTTTCCCGAAACTTTCCCGAAAGTTGATTTTTATTTGATTTTATCGAGTGATAAATCATTTCCATGGCAAATTAAAAGTTTAACTTTCATAAGCTCATTTTCGTGAAAGTTATTAAGGAATTACACGGAATTACACGTTTTAAGGTAAAACGTCAATCAGAAATTCTACGCACAACGAAATTCAACCTCGTCAGGTGACCCCACATCAGTAAAATATTTTACACACTCATGATTTATTTGAGAATTAATCGTGACTGAGAAAAATATGACCAAAAACTTCCCAGCAGGTCACCCAAGCCTGTACTAATCTCACATGAGCACGCTTAACCGTTTGGGCGATTAACCGTTAGACCACAAAACGCGTTTCTAAGACTATTTGAGTTTTCAACTTCTTAGAAAAAGTCAACATATTCTTTCCCTCCTCCATTGACCAAAAATCATCCCTTGATGTTATAAGTCATTTCGTGATTTTTAGGCTTACGGTTTGATGTCTAAAAGACATTTAATACCAACCGACACTAGACTGAGCCCAGTCTAGACATTATAAGTCATTTTAAATCATTTTTATAACATTAGAAAAGTAACATTTTACTTTTCTCAATTTTACGCAATATTCAGCGTTTTACGCGAATTACGCGTTTTAGACCCGTGTTTCCAGTTTTTAGCAGGGTTTTACACCCAAATAGAACCTACCACTCATTTTATATTTTATTATGGAACTTATTGACATGTTTATCAATACTTTCAAGTTCCATAATTTTACGACACCCGGTTTTACGTTTTGAGGCTTAATCATTTACGATTGGCATTTCCCGGAGTCAAAACTAACCAAGTATCTTGGATAATACCAAGAAAAGTCCTCCCTTGCTCTCCAAGGCCATGTGAACCGCCACTAGGAGGGGGGTTTTCACACTTGTGGCTTGATCTTGACCCTTGATTCCTTAGATGATCACATGTGTTCAACTTTGGCTCCAAGTAAAACTTGGTCACCAAGTTGTGGTAATATCCTACTCATTTCCTAACCTCCTCATGACCATATATATACCCCCTCCCTCCCTTTTTGTGCCGTGCACTTCCACACACACAAACACTCTCATCTTAGCTTAATTCCTTCCAAGTTTCATGCAAGATTCAAGTGATTCTTCAAGGTAGAAACCCTAGATAGGTTATCATTCATCAAACACTTCCATAACCTCATATACTTTGGTGATTTCTCTTGAGTTTAAATCCACTCAATTCACCTAAACCTTCATCATCCATCTTTCAAGAATACCAAGGGTAGAAAGATTGCATGAAGTGAAAAAGGGTTGAAGCAAGTCTATCAAAGTCCTATCCTTACATGTTAACTTCCTTTCATCTTTGAAAGCCAAAAGTTGTGAGCCAAACCCTAACTTGATTCTTGTTAAATAATCATGTTCATGTTATTTACATGTTATTCTTGCTATATTATGTCTTATAGTTATGTCCATGATGTATAAAAGTGAGCAAAACAAGTTATTGTTATTGATTGACAAAATAAGTTACTAAAACAAGTAAACTAGTGACTTTCTTGGTAAGACCTGATTAAAATGGTAAAAATATGATGTTGGATCATTACATATTACAGTAGAGGACTTAACAAGGAAACCATAGCAATTTGAACCACCCAAAACGAGTATACGAGTCAAAAGTTATGGCGATTTGAAATTACCAAAGATTTCCGGCAAAACTGCCAAATAGCTTCCTGATCAAATTTAAGTTTTGAAAGTCCCACTTCTGGTCCGATTCATCAAAAAGTTAAAACACGAAAGTTGTCCGAAACGACGTTTTCGTTCAGGAACAAAGAAGCTCGAGACCTAAAAACACTTTCCGAGTGATAAAATTCTTCAAATTCTAAACAGCCCATTTTTAGGCGAAAGTCACAAGTTCATGGTTATACTTTGAAAGGAACAAGAGGTCTTATGACCTATAATCAAGACCACAAACATGACTAGAACCAAGGTTGAGTCTCATGACCTTGGAACAAGGACCAAAGGTCATGGCTAGGCCATGACGAAATGACCATAACAACTCACATAGGCGTAAACATGAAACAATGAGTTAGGCGATAACTTGAACAAGCAATTTGGATCTACTTCACTTAAAAGGAAACCATGAGATTTTACCAAGAGAACATGGTCATTTAAGGCTTATGAAGCTACCCCTAATAACAATCTTCATGTACAAATAAACTTTCCTAAGTTTATTCAAATATCGGACATGTAACCTTTCGGATCAAAACTTATATCTATATATTTCATCAACTACTACAATAGTAGGGAGCCTCATGTGAGGAGTTCATTATGTAAGCCGTCGAGTTGAGTTGTGGATTTACGAGTTAAAGTGTCCTGGCTCCTCGAACGCTTACTAACATGACTTCTGAATTATGTCGGCCCGAACGGTAGTAAACGATATACCAAAACATACATGTTTCATGAATCTTTCTTTCAAAGACTTACATTATACATCATACCACATCATGGACTAAATGCAAGATATATATATAGGCACTACTTCATATTCTTTACTCCGATCCTAAGTCGCGACATTCTATTATAGGTTGCTCATAGAAACCTTCACGATTCGACCGTTACATTCATTACTTGCTATCTTACTTAAGGTGAGTTCATAGCCCCACTTTACATTACTTCAATGTTTTACAAACCCTTGGGGGGAATACATGCTATTATTTTTCTACTCGAAAACAATACTTTCTACTGTATGTTATTCGACTATGTTTTATTATCACTAAGTAACATCCTTGCCAAACCAAGATCCCTTAGTATGAACCATTTAATCACTTGCGAGGGTTACTTGCAAGTGAGCGCGAATATTGTGAATAGGCCTATTGGGATTGACGAATCCCATTTGTTTTGATTAGTTCAAACAAATGCATTAATATTTGAGACATTAGGTATGACGGCAAAGTACCTACCGGGATAATCTGCCGATCGATATTGGTACACGTTAACGTTTTGGTTTCATAAGCTTAGTGTATAATACATGTTCCGGGCGTATAATAACGTAGCCTACCTGTTTTGTTTTCCAAACATTGGTGTGAGTCTACAGCTCACACTACGATTATTGTGTTCAAACGATTTACCTACAAACACTACGATTATTGTGTTCAAACGATTTACCTACAAACACTACGATTATTGTGTTCAAACGATTTACCTACAAACACTACGATTATGGTGTTCAAACGATTTAACTACCAACACATTGTGTTCAAACGATTTAACAAACTCTATGAATATCACTCAACCTTTGTGTTGACCTCTCAAGCATGTATTTCAGGTTCATGACGATCAAGGATGGCACGGAAGGACATGGATACTCAAGAGGGCTATAAATTTTATTATCATTCAAAAACTCACTTAATGTGATTTGTAAACATGGAACCAATTGGGACCTCATTTTGTAAACTCTGATATTTATATAATTTGAATGATACATCTTTTAAAACGACTCAATTGGAGTTCGTTTTCTATTATTGTGACTATTGTGCCGTCGAGTAACACCCAGTTTGAATTCCGCTGCATCCTTGAATTGGGGGTGTTACAGATTGGTACCAGAGCCATGGTTATAGAGAAACGGGTCTAAGTGAGACCTAAACTATAACTACAATCACAAGCAAAAACATTTTTATAGCCTTCCGCTCTCCGTGTCTTCCATCCTCCAGACGATTATGGATTTAGTAAGCATGTTATGATACACAAACATGTTAGTATATTCATATATACCCATTTTGAGCATTTCCCCGTAAGCATAAGTATATTGATATATACACACTAGGCATTTTATGCTACATGAACACATATATGTATATTGATATATACACACTAGGCATTTTATGCTACATGAACATATTAGTATATTGATATATAAACTCGGTTTATTCTCAATCATTTATCTAAACAATGGACTAAACATATCTGTGTATGCCTATTCTAAAGCATTTCGACACAGCCACACTCTCCCAATCATGTTCCTACTCCAACATTATATGTCCAAGACATTGTAACTGATTACAATGGTCTCATTCATTTTCCAAGACATTGTGAGATACAATGGTCTCATTCATTTTCCAAGACATTGTGAGATACAATGGTCTCATTCATTTTCCAAGACATTGTATGATACAATGATCTTAATCATTTCTCAAATGTTTTGAGTCACACAATGGCCTAACCTACTTCCCAGGCATTGTGAATTACACAATGGTCTAACCTACTTCCGAGACTTTGTGTTTTGTGCAAATGGTCTCTAGAATTATTCCATCACATAATCAATATCATTTCTTATGATATCAAAAACCCGTCACAATCTATCGATTTCAAAACAAGAAATATGAGATTTCTAAAGGACAAACTAATCCATCATCGACAAAAGCTGAACTTTCTTTACATTCATCAAAGTTTTCTTATGAAAACTTCATTGTTAAAAGTTCGCGATCCTGGCCAAGTATGTTCTATTTTAGAACTACTTAAAATTTCCTTTCCATACGTATCTACCCTTACTACCTTCTATTCAATGGAATATGAAAACATACGTTACAAGTCTTGTATGGACGGGACTTGCAACTTAAGGGTTGACATCGCCTTTGTTTAGTGAACAATTCCCAAAACCAACGGACATATCAAAAGTATACCTAGTTTAGGTATGTGAAAATTTTATCGAACCTTGGCTAAATATAGACTAGTCACCTATATTTAACCTAGGGACAGTGGAATATAGTCTGACTAACTATATTCGACTTAGAATTTTCAAATACTGAGAGTAGTTGTACTAGGGTTTGTATAGTTTTGTGTATATTGTATGCAGGTTTGGTGTTGATTCTTATCACACTCTTTCTGGTCATCAACTTGCCTGATGTTGACTATTCCATCAAAAAGTTGGCTAGTCCAAAGGGTACAGCTTTGGTAAAGACTCATCAAATCTGTTGATAGCTGTAATGGGTTACTCAAAATCATAGGGTTTTCAACTCACCCATGCTTTATTGCTGAGCAGTTGAAATGGTTGTCAATTGACCATGGATTTTTCCTTTTTGGATTCCAAATA
This sequence comes from Artemisia argyi, assembly GCA_030686995.1. Taxonomy (NCBI): domain Eukaryota; kingdom Viridiplantae; phylum Streptophyta; class Magnoliopsida; order Asterales; family Asteraceae; genus Artemisia; species Artemisia argyi. The sequence continues at coordinate 2,064,755 of CM060705.1, forward strand.
ATTGGCTAGCCCACATGTATATGGCTTGTGGTAAAGGCAGTGGAAAACCATATTTGGTATTCAATTGACCAAGATGATTTTCATCAATAATTGACTAGTCCTGAGCAAACGGCTACAGGTAAAGACATCTCAAATCTGTTTATAGCTGATGATTTGCTAAAAATCATGTGGTTATCAGTGTACCTTTGAACACTTGGCTACTCCAGTAGTGATGGCTATTGGTAAAGAGACATCAAATCCATTATTTTCAACGATTCACCTCTCACAGGAGTTAACACACCTGGATGTGATGAGAATAGTATGAAACTTATATGTTTTGATGTACATTTAGTCTTGTGTTGCTGCAAAGAATGGTGCTTTTCAAAGGTTTGCTGTTCACAGAGATTCTATTTATGAAGATTCTTTGCTGCTGATGTTCATCCTCAATCCTCTGGTTTGTGCTATTGGCGATCTATCAAGAAATCTTGAACTTAACTGTGTCAAATTCAAGATTAGGGGAGGATTGTAAGGAATTATTGAAGATACTGCTGACTGATACTGCTGACAGGTTCCTGCGGAAGGCTTAGTAACTTTCTGCTGATGACTGGTTCCTACGGACGTATAGAGATCCTACGGATAGAGTAAAACCGTGGATAGAACTTATGTAATTTAGGACAAGATATGTAGAATATCTTTTATTAGTTTATCATTATTCGTTTCTTGTAAGAAAGGTTAGGGTTTCCAATAGTATATAAGGAACCCTAGGTCATTGTAATACGTACGAGTTTTATTTAACATTATTAGTAAAAGTTTATCGATACATAGAGGATCAAGTTTTGTATAAGTTTGTTTTTATATTCCGCAATAATTACAAGCTCACAGAGATTATCTAACTTAGTCTTACTAGTGATTACATTAGTTGGTAACGATCATCTATTGGCTCGTGATCTATCAAGGTATAGATCCCTACAGTTTATTGAAAAGTATGTAAAAATTCAAGTGTAAGGGGAATTTTCATTCACTATGATGTATTATTTTGGATGGTAGGGTAAGAGTGTATGCACAAAAAAAAATCAAAAAAATTAAGAAAAAGAAAGGAAAAAAAAATAGAAAAAGAAAAGAGAAAAAACATAAGGACTACCATCCCTTTTCATTCTATGTTTATTTTAAGTTTTTGTTATTTTTCATTTATTAGCTTAAGTCGAGTCTAGTCTTGGCTTAGCAACGCCATATTGTACATGTAATTAACCAAGATTGTTAACTCGCCACCAGTAAAGACTGCCTATATCCAACAAAACCGTGTATTTCATATCCCTACACCTAACATTACAACCCTTTAAAAGACCTCTTTGATAGTTTATCCTAGGTGCTTACGCCATGTGGTGGAGGTTTGATCCTTTCCCAAGCCTATGGTAATCTATTTTGCTATGACAGGTAGTGAGAGATATCTTCCGTTTCCATATTGTAATTTATACTTTATTACACCCGAGAGATGTGAGTATCTAAACACTATTTGTGAGGTGCTAGTGTATGACCTCCGTGCTTGTCTTTGGTCTTTAGTGGAACGATTATTTGTTGTAATTACTTTTATATTAGTGTTAAATGACCCCTAACTTGTATTTTGATTAGAATAAAAGCGCATTTGCTTGAGGACAAGCAAATCTCAAGTGTAAGGGTATATGATGAGGCGAAAAATGATCCGTTTTTAGGGGGTCATTTAAGCCCGGAATTGAATTTATTTGATCAAATATTGCCCTAAATCGTTCCTTTTGTGATTTTAGGTACTTTGGGAGTGAAATCTAGAAAAGGAAGCAATTCGGACGTTTTTGGAGCATAAAAGTGAAGAAAAAGCCAAAGACTTAATTTTCCATGCTGGGAACAGTGTGTGACGGCGTCAAGAAGACTTTCCTGACGGCGTCAAGAGTAAAGATCATGACGACCCAGTACAGAAATGAAGGCGTCACAAAGTAGAGTGTCAAGAGTTAAAAGTGTGACGGCCTACAAAAGTGGACTACATGACGGCGTCAAATGTAGATCAAGGCAGTCCGAGAATTATTTTGGCGGCGAGATGACGGCGTCACCCATTTGTTCTTGACGCCGTTAGCCTCTAATATCTATATATAGTTTTCTAATTTTCATTCATTAAGAGGAACAAGTTTGGAGAAACCCTAAGGCCGAACCATATATGAATTTTACAGCTTTTCAAGGGTTTTCAACCCTTGAATCCTTACATGTGTTACTAAGATAAGTCTATTCTTTTAATTCAATCAATATGTCTATGTGTTGGTTGTCTATATCTTGTGCTTGTCTTGATTCCACCATGCTAGGCTAGATTTATCTTGTGTTTGCTTAGATCTAATGAAACCTAGATGTTGATTATGTGTTGATTACTTGTTTATGGTTGTATTGGATGAATGATTTCAATGTTAGGCTTAAGAAAACTGGCAGATCTCCAAATGGTAACATGCTTGAACGTCTTAGGAAACATGAACCAATGTGTACTAGGTTTTATTGGTTGTATTTAATGCATGAGTAAATTCTAATGATCCCATGTTAGGAGCTTCTTGCAGGCTCGACATAGGAGTGAAGTAGGCACTCATAGGATTGGGGAAGTAAGTACGCCACCCCATGAATGGTATTAAGGAATACAATCCGTCATCCACGCAACTATAACAAGTAATTAACGTGTAAAAGATGTCTAGGGAGTAGTGAAATCTAAGTAAACACATTTCTCCACTTATTGCTCACAACCTTAGTTTAAATTAGTTTTATTTTCATTTTAGTATTTTATTTTGATTGCATCTTAGTATTGGGTTAGTTGACTAGCAACTAATTCCGCCCAAATCCTTCAAACCCGAGATTTTAATTTGCTTTCTTAAAAATATAAAAATACAAAAAGAATCATCCCTCATCTCTAGAACTAGTATTTAGGTTTTCTAATCCTAGCGACACTATTCCTAGCTGAACGATCAATCCCCTGGTACTTGTCACTATACTATACTACAACGATCAGGTACACTGCCTGGTGGGGGTTGTAAGCTTCTCGAGATCCCTCGAGAGGTAAAGCCTGGTGCAATCCCTACGCATCACTTGCCAATAAGGTTTGGACCTCGAACCGTATAGCTTATCAAAACGCCACCATGGATTCTCTTAAAAATAATCTTCTGGATTGGGACAATAAAGCTGAAAATGGCCTCTTAAACTCATTCGACATCCAAAAGAGGGAGGAATGGATGATGGACCTAAACCGTCTCGAGCAACTTCGTAGGGACGATCTTTAACAAAAGGCGTGCTTGAAATGGGCTGTTGAGGGGGATGAAAATACTAGATTCTTCCATTCAACGATTAATAATAAATTCTCCAACTTCTATATAAAAGGTATTCTTGTAAATGGGATTTGGGTGGAATCACCTGAGGAAATTAAAAAGGCTGTTCTTGAGCACTTTTCTTCTCGCTTTAAGGAAGTTGGTTTGTCTAGGCCTACCTTTAGAAGTGGGTTGTTTCGTAAGTTATCTTTAACTGATGCTTCTTTCTTGGATTCTAATTTTTCCTTTGATGAAGTCAAAAAGGCGGCATGGGATTGTGATGGGTCTAAAGCCCCGGGCCCAGACGGGTTCAATTTTGCTTTTATTAAAACCTTATGGGATGTGATTAAAGATGATTTTTGGAATTGTATTAAGATGTTTGAATCCTCTGGTGGCCTCTGTAATGGCTGTAATCCCTCTTTTATAGTTCTTATCCCAAAAAAGAATGATCCCTTTAGGTTCTCGGATTACCGACCGATTAGTCTCATTGGTTTTGTTTATAAAGTTATCTCTATGATGATTGCCTCTCGCCTTGCTAAGGTCATAGGGTCAGTCATCGGGCCTAACCAATCGGCTTTCATGGAAGGTAGGCAAATTCTTGATGGCTGTCTCATTGCCAATGAAATCATTAGAATGGCAGCCTTAGAAAATAATAAACTCTTAGTATTCAAGGTGGATTTTGAATAGGCGTTTGATAGCGTTAATTGGGAGTTCCTCATGAGCATTATGGCTCATATGGGATTCGGAATTAAGTGGAGGAATTGGATTTCCTGTTGTCTATCGTCAGCGTCTATCTCGGTTATGATTAATGGATCGCCTTCGAAAGAATTCAAAATGGAGCGGGGCCTTCGTCAAGGAGATCCCCTTTCTCCGCTTCTTTTCCTTCTTGTTTCCGAAGCTCTGCAAATATCCGTTATTGAAGCTTGCAACAAAGGTGTTTTCAACAGGGTTTCTCTTGCGGAAAGTGAGGTGAATGTGTCACTTTTGCAATATGCGGACGATGCTCTCTTTTTTGGGAATGGTCGAGAACGAATGCTAAAAACCTCATACACATTTTAAAGTTTTTTGAAATGGTTTAGGCCTCAAAGTAAACATATCTAAAAGTAAAATCATTGGTGTTGGTGTTCCTTCCAGTGAGGTTGAAGATGTGGCAGCCTCACTCGGTTGTGCCAATGATTCTTTACCTTTTATTTACCTCGGTCTTTCGTGGGCATGAGGATGCGATATTGCGATGGTTGGAATGTGGTTATCGAGCGTTTTAGGAACAAACTTTCTTGCTGGAAAGTTAAATCGTTATCTTTCGGTGGGAGGCGTACCCTCATCAAGTCTATTCTCGAAAGTCTCCCCGTTTATTATCTCTCTTTGTTCAAAGCTCCTCAAAAAGTTATTGACACTCTTGAATCCATCAGCTGTCGTTTTTTTTTTTAGGTTTTAAGGAGTCTCATCGCGGGCTATATTGGGTTAAGTGGAAGACTATCCTCCTCGACCGTGAGTTTGGTGGCCTTGGCATTGGTTGTCTCATGTCGAAGAATCTTGGGCTCTTGGGTAAATGGAAGTGGAGGTTTCTTACGGAGGATAAGGCCTTGTGGAATATAGTCATCAAAGAGTTCTACGGGGTTTACGGGGGGTTTAATTCGTCCGTTAATCATATTGGGGTTAGGGGAATATGGTCAGATATCATCAATGCCGTTAAAGGTATATACCATATTGACGATGGTTTTAAGAACTCTTTTGTCTGAAAAGTTGTTAACGGCTCAAATACGTTGTTTTGGAAAGACCTGATTGTACAATAATTTGCACTACCAGGCCTTCGATGGGGATCAAAGGAAATGAGGGGTGTTGTGATTACGCCAAGTTTGGAAAGAACCTGAAATAAGAAATACTAAAACACTACGTTAAGTGATTGCATAGGAGTTGGACCCTGCGAACCACCTCCGGCGTGTGAATAAGTGATCGGTATGAGAGTTTAAGTGTAAATATAGTAAAGTAAGGTGAGAGAGATTGCATACTAGATTTGTCATCGTCCAGGACTATTTATAGGTGAAGAAAACGGTCCTGGAGAGTGGTCACACGTTTGAGAGAGATCATGGGGGCGTCCCATGATTTGTGGTAACCGCTAGGGTTTAGTGTCCCACTCCTCCTGGTTTAGCGGGGGAGCTAAAGAGAAAGAGGAGACGTGGGTAAGACTTTGTCTCACCAATATTTGGACTTGGCATCGTTCCGTCCTTAAAACTTATCGAGAGATACCCCGAAGGGCTTAACCCTTCGATTGGTGAATTTCCACTTGGTAACTAGATCAGTGATGATTAGTTTTACGCCATAGAAAGTTTTAGGAGGCTAGCCAGAGCCTTCGATTATGTAGGTTTCGATCAGACTCGAAGGGTGATCCTTCGAGTTAATCGAAGGGTACATCATCAAGCCCCCCAGTTAAAAGTTAGATATGCGCACAAGAATATGTGGCTTTCAACTCTACTATCAAGCAAACTAACCGTGTTAGTTCATAGGACCTTGCTAAAAAAAATTTGTGTCTCAAATGATGCATTAAATGCACTTAAATACCCTCTAACTACTTGGCATTATCCCCACTTGCCCAAATCTCGGTAATCCCATACATCCTTTCAAAATTTAAACCCAATTTGAAATCCGAATAGATTAGAACGGGAGGGACACGTGTACGGTGAGGAACAAAATAAAAAGTGGTATAAATTCACATTATCCAAACCCTAATTTTACTTTTCACTTCGCCCCATGTTAGGAATACAAATATTCCTATTGAAGACTCGGTCACCACAAGAATGTAATAGCATTGAGATAGCTCGTAGTCATATTAACATTAGTTAGATATTAGTTTAATAGTTAGTTAATATGTAAATAGTATTCGTGGAATTAGTCGGGTCTTCACCCACTGTACTCGCTCTACAGCCTGTTTCATGAGGCACTATACTTGTAATTGTATATATAGCCTTTCCACCCCATTTGGAAAGGTTGGTTGTTTCTCATAATACACACACCTCATTAGGTGTTTCTCTCACTAGAAACTTCCCTTCTCTCATACTTTCTCTCTCTAACATTTACCATGGTTAACTTGATCTTCCATAATCCAAGACCACCCGAAACCACATGAATCAACATATTATATCGATCCTACAATTGGCATCTGAGCCTAGGTTGAATTACTTGTTGATTTTGTGGTTCGGATTTTTTGTTCGAAGCTTGTTTTGCAAACTGTTTTACACAATTTTTTACATACGGAATGTATTTTCTTATTTTATTGTGTAACAGTTTCTTTTAACACTTTTGCATCCTCATGGTCAAAATAGTCACAAGCCTTTTATCTATTCTTTTATAACTGATTATGTGTGGTTTTACATGGTAAATGTTATGGCAGACATATTTTTATTGGCTATTTTGTTCCATATTGTGATATGCAGTCTGTCATATGGTCTGATAAAGGTGGTACAGTTTTAAACAATCTTTTGTGGTCAATACATGGTCTGATAAAGGTGGTTTGCTTGGTAGCGAGTTGAAGTATTTCTTCACAGCGAGTTGCCTGGAATCTTTTATATGTTTTGGTTTGTTGCTGAAAGAAGGGAAAATGACAAAATGGGTTGAAAATGACATTCTTGTCAGTTTGCAGTAGCGATTTTGTGTTGATTGGTGTAGCGATTTGTCTTTGAAAATCAATTTTATTTGCAAAATCAAAACGAAATGCTGCCAAAATTTTTCTTGAAAAGTGACCATAAAAGACAAATGATCAAGATGAATATGAAAATGACCAGTTGACCACAAATACCAATAACTCCTACTGTCTTCAGTTCTTCAGTTCAACTTTATGCCAATCTTTTTTTTTTACAAGTTTGAACAATCACATCATAGTTCCCAACTTAATGACTCAAACGTAAAGTAAAATGAGCTCAGATTTTTAATCGTGGTACTACAAAGATACATCAAGACCATTCATGGCCTGACACACGAAATATCATCATCATAGATCTAAACATATACAACAACAAGCTTACATGATCTCAGACTCGTTCCTTTTGATCAAATTCATTTACAGATTTTTGTGGAACATATTTCTTCATCGATCCTTATTTTTGAAGCATAACTTCATTTATATCCGAAACAAGATAAAGAAAATCACAACTCTGTTATTTCTGTTTCTTTCGTTCGTTCATAAACAAAAACGAAAAAATTGCCAACGAACCTACCTGTGATCTTTAAAAGGATCTTGAAGCCGAAGTGCTACATGAATCAAACTTCTGATACAAAAGGCAATAGGCATATGTTTTTGGTGTACGATAAGAAGACTGAGTTGAGAATCAAAGGCATAGATTGAGTTGTTGCTCGGATTAATCAGTCAGAACGGGGACGAATCTTGTTAAATGTTTTATGAACTGCTTTGTGTTCGTTTGATTTTGTCTGTTAAAACGAGAGGGAGATAGATGGAGTAAAGGGGGGCGGACAAACTGTATGAGTGTATTAGGGTTACCCTAATTTAGGGGTGATTAGTACTATATAGTGTGCTAATTAGGGTTGAAGTATCTTAATTGATTTGGGCTCTTAAAACTCTGTTTTTACTAATTGGTGTAGGCTTGAGTGGTATAAATGTTGGGCCACGATTGTTGTGATGTTTGTAAATTTGGGCTGTTATTGGGCTAGCTTCGATTATTAGACTTTTGGGATGATTTGCAACACAAAGTGTGGACTGGGCTTATAATGCCATTTTTTTTTTATCCTAAATGCTTACAACTTGGCTGCTGATTTAATTAGGTCCGAAATTTTCAATGTGATTGATCTGAGAATTAATATCCACTGTACTTCAATAATACATTGTTAATTTTCGGTATTGTATTTGGTGGAAAAGAGTGGTATTTTGGTCCTATATATTTCACGAAGTTATGCATTTTTTACAAGAACAGTAAACTCAACATACAAAACCCTGGTTAAAATGTCAAGATGGCTGTGTATTCGGATATGAATGTCAAAGTGATTATGGGGTTGACTTGGTATTACTAATTTGAGATTGAAGTGGAATTTCACAAAGGCGTGTACTTAGTTTATACTGAAGTCGGGGTTGGTTGGATGCATGACTTTCAATGATGACTTGCTCGTGCTTAAGATTTAAGTTGAAGACTTGGTTTATCTAGTTTCCAGAAGACGATGTGGATAATCGCAAGAGGTGATGAAAGTTTCATACTTTTTCGGGATAGTATTGAGTACTTAGAGATTTTCATGGTGTACAAATTCTCTACACCGTTCTTTCAACAACAGTGCAAGCTCAAGTAACAAATTTGGGGAATTCTACTTCATTTTCAAGTTGGGTATTTCGGGTTTACTTCACCAAGTGGTCACAGTAATATCCCACAGAATACAAGGTTGGTTTGTTAGCTAATGGGTTTGAAGGTTGAGATGTGATCAGCAATTCTCATGGGATATTCGGCACTACAACACGTCAAATATACTTCACTGTCTAAGCAAAATCTTTCTAGATCCTTCAATGTCATTCATGATTTTCTTCAAGATGTTTGCCTAAGACAAGAACTTTTCGTGTATATGGTCGTACACGTCGATGATGCTTCCGAAAGTTCAAAACCATCATGAGGGAGAAACGTGTACCTTGATGTTATAAGGTCAACCTCTAGGGGGAAGTAGGTTATACTACTTGACTTAGTATGGTTCGTGAAGTATTCTACATATATGAGAAGAATTGTTGTTGATCTCTTGCATGTTCCCACAAACTGATATTCACCAAAACCATATTTGTCAAAACACATTCAATTTATCATTGTCTCACGGTTTCTTCTTGGTTTTGTAAAATCCCGCGAAAGAATCTATTTCTCGGTTTAAACCATAGATTTGTAAAATCCCGTGTTGATGAAACTATCCTGGAGAAAGAAAAGTGCATTTTTCGGATCTTAATTGACACTGGTGCTACGGCATCAACTTCGAAGAAAGGATAATGTAAGTACTTCATGTATTGGATGAGTTTTGATATACTTTATGGCATTTTGGTTATAACAAAGTTTTACGGGGATATGCGCTTTTGACAAAGATCGGGATAAAACCATTATCAAAGTTCATTCAAAACATCAAAAAGGGCTAGATTTGGGCATTTAAACCACAAGATGTGACTACGGCGTTAATTCATTATTATTTATTTGAGGTTGAAGTGAAATTTCATGGGTGCGTGTACTTAGTATCTCAAGATATCGGGGTGGTTGGATGAAGATTCTTCGAGATCCTTGTTCGAGCTTTCAACAATTACAGTGACGAAGACTTGGATATCTAGTTATTTTTGTGTTTCTTCTTCTTTTACCACAAAATAACTATCACTTTAAGGAGTTACGTTGTAGTGCTCTGTGTCACACGAAGTTGTGGATATTCAAGAGGTGATGTACGTCTTATACTTGATGGTTGGCTGGTTGAAGAGTATAGAGTACTTAGGGATTCGATATTGCACGAACTCTCTACACCGCTCTTTGTCACACATTAGTGCAAGTTTAAGTCATAAGTTCGGGTTATTTTACTTCAGTCTCAAGTTCATCATATTGGGTTTTTCTCCATCAGTAGTCACGACATATAGCCGACAGAATGATAATGGGGTTGGTAACGAGTTAGCAGAGAGAAGAAGAAAAGAGAGAGATGACGTTTGAACAATTCTGTTCAAGCCTTGTTCTTCAAATATGACGTTTGAACATATCGGTTCAAGCCTCGTTCTTCAACATTATGACGTTTGGACACAACGGTTCAAGCCTCGTTCTTCAACATAATGGCGTCTGCAAATAACACTTCAGGCCTCATTCCTCAAAGAAAAGAAAGGTGTACGTTTCAGTGCGCCTTATCTTAGAAAGAAGAGAAATCTTCTTATTTATGACCATTCTCATCAACAAGCTTCATGCTTTTCCCATGTTCGTACAGTCATCAAGTGGATCGGCATACATTGGATTATAGTTTTGTGCTTCACTTATTCAATCAAAAATTGCAAAGAGGCATATGCAATTTTTGAGGGGGAGAAGGGAAAGGATGAAGATACTACATGTTGATGATGTTTGTAAAATGGTCATTCAGCTCTTGTACGCAGATATTTACTCCTTCTACAGTTCAACATATTTCTACAAGTGGTTTAAGCATATTATATGCTTAATTGAACTCTTCATTTGCTAAGCCACTGATGAGGAGACAAAAGAGGGACTGCTACAAGAGAGCTTTAATCATCATCTTCTTCGCAGTAGTGTTTGGGCCTACACGCATATTTATGCTGCACATAATTAAATCTCAACCATCATGGAATCTCAACTATGGCAAAAATGTCATTTGCTTGCCATTTTTGAGGGGGAGATAAAGAAGAAGATGGTTAACATCAAGACCCTCAAACATGATCATGACTTAATGTATTGAATCCATAAAAGAGGATGGTCAGCTTGAGGGGGAGCTGATTCAGAAACTTCACAACTTTCGAAAAGGCTCTTTACATATGATGGCCTAATTGAGGGGGAGCAAACTCAATTAGTCATCATTTCATGACTCCTGAAATCTTCAGTTCAGGACTCATGATGGTTTATCGACATCTTCTTCCGGGCTGATATTATTAGTGATGAAGGGCTTCCAGTTAATGCTTCATGTACACATCAGTATGATGATTCCGATTAATCGCAACTATCAGGGGAGAGGAATGTGTACACCAAGGACGCACAACGAGTTCACGTGATTGGGATTAATGTCTTATGAAACAAATTAAAGATGATCAGTGGTTCAACTTGTTACTTTGGTATTATCATTTCATGTGCACGCCACGGGCTGATTAATCGCAACCATCAGGGGAGAGAGAAATGTGTACATCAGGGACGCACAACAGGTTCACATGATCGAGCTTAATCTGTTATTCTGGAGTTGATATCCGCAGAGATGATCAGTGCTTCAACCTGTTACTTTGGTGTTATCGTTTCTTCTTGTCTTTGGGTACATGTGTACATTATGGGCTGATTTGTTATATGTAATATGACTGGAATGCATTTGGCAAGATGAAGATGTTGATATTCTATTCCCCAAATGGACAACCGTGAAGAAGGTCGAGTCTACAGTCTGTTCTACATTTTCTTCTGCGTGTTAGAAGACTAAAGACGATATGCAATTAATTATCAAAAGACTTCGTTATATTCAAGGCACACATCAGAAAGGTTGTCAGTCTGGGGGAGAGCACTAATTAGGGGAGAGTGAAAAGTCTGAGTTAATCCCTAACTAGATGTTCTCATATTGCTCTTCAGCAAGTTGAGTCTCACAGGATACATTTGAGCTTATTTTGTTCCTCTCACAAGATTTCAAGTCTATGGGCGTAAAATGTGTTGCTGATTCTGAGGTATCAAAACCAGCAAGGGGGAAGGAGACATACATCGGAACGTACAACGAGTACACGTGATGAGTTTTATACTTCTACTTAATTGAAGTTATTCAGGTAAGACAAATGTCAGAACCGCAGAGAATATCAGTGTTTTAACTCGTTCTTTTGGTGTATTATTCCAACTACATGGGGGAAGAGATGCAAGAAACAGTTTCTGATGACAAAAGACGTACACAATGGATTGTGTGTGTACTTTGGGTTTCTGAGCTTCATATAATGAGACTGATTGCATCATTTCTACTACTTGGGGGGAAGTGGTCTCTGGATACTTTTGGTACACATTACTTCAGCCTTCAGCAGGGAAGAAAGATGAGAAGAACTAGTCAAGCGTGAGATGATAAGTTGCTAAGATATCAAAGCTTCACATTGAGAAGGCTCAAGTTCAGACAAAAATTCAGGAGCCTCGAACGCTTTGGTGGTGAAAGTTTAAGAGATGTTGACTACTGACTTCTACTACGTGCAGACTGATATCCTCTTTTCGGTATTCATGTCAACATCCTCTTAAACTGCATAATATCCTTTGTACATATCTTAAAACCAAAAAGAAAATAGAAAATTATAAAACCAACAAAATCCATAAAAATCAGAAAAACATAAAAATTTCAAAAATATTCTTCTCGCGACATGTCTCTCGTGTAATCAATATTATGTACGTTTCTAGAAATGTCATTATAATGACACGGAAACATACATATGCTTGAGCGAGAGTTTTTATATTTTTTTTCCAAATAATATTTTTCTAAAACATGTCGCTTCTCAAAATCTTCTTTTAATGTGGCTTGCAGTTATTTCAGACTGCAACCCGGACTTAAAAATATCGCTTGCAGTCATTTCAGGCTGTAACCCGGACTTCAAAATCATGGCTTGCTATTACTTCAGACAGCAACCTGTTTTTCAAAATGGGGAAAACACGTCGCCAAAAAGACGGTTGTTCCTTTTACCGGGTGAAGTTCATCTGGGCATGGATTACTTTATAACCATGTTTCCTCGATCTAATGTACGCTTTAGTGCATTATTTCTTGTATAAGAAGAGAAATCTTCTTTTTATCGCCAATACTTTCCCTTTTATGATTTTTCAGGAAAGTACTTGTGCAAAACTTAGTGGTACCATGAAATTTTTGCTTGGAAATCTACCTGGACTCTCATTTTCATAAAATTTATCACTCAATCAATGACAACAATTTTTCCTTCGATTTTAACATGGGTCATTGATTGAGGGGGAGAGTGATTTCAAAATTTTATGTATCATCAAAACTCTTCACTTTGTACAAACTGATCTAAAATGTGATGGTTATGTGTCAATACATGTATTTTTCATGAGTTTCTCGTTAAACTTCAAATCATTCAAAAACTCATCTTTTCCGACACATAACTATCCCCCTCATAAATTGAGGGGGAGCTCAAAGATGTTCCTTCTATCAGACAAGTTTAAACCTGACTACATTCTTTTCCCAAAAAGTTTTGTGACTTATTTAAATCAATTGAGATCCAAATCTCAAAAGGTTTGATATTTTTGATCGGGGGAGAGAATGTGATTTAAATATGAAATCTGATAAAATGTGATCTTTTGGACTCAATAATAGGCTCCCTCATATGTGCTAAACGCTTTCGTAATACCGATGCACATATTATAGGGGAGCAAAAGGCGTCTGTGGAAGAAATACCAAAGACCGACCATTTACTTTAATGCACGGAGTTATAAGGATGGTTAAGGTTAGGTATGAGTTCCCATGATCCACCAGAACCGGAAGGATCTTCCCAGGGACAATCCTCTAGATAGATTAGAAGTCCTTAGGAATGATTGATATAAAGGAGAAAAGTGAGAAAGGGAAGAGTGCCGACTGAGATAGAGCTAGAACTGGAACAAACCCAACAAGGTTCTAGTGATGAAGTCTCGGTAAGCACTGAAGGGGTTGAAGAATGAAAAAGAAATGAAATGAGAAAGGATGAAATGAAATAGCCCTCCATATATTCAACCTTAGGGCAGAAACTGGGTTCAATTCATAATCTACTGGCGGTTACTAAGGTAACACTGGTATTGAAGACAAGACGTCATGGACCCAGTGACGCACTGCACTAAACTTCCCAACCACTCAAGTTCTCTTAAAAGAACTTGTTTTATTCTCACGGGGAACCCTGTGCAATGTATCAACCGCTCATTGCGAGTTACGTTGATACCTAAACAGGAGACGCCTCCCCAGTCTCCAGGAGCGGATCAAAACGCACTATTGAGTCTAGAGCCAAAGAGATCATCCACAAATCTCATTAGGACACACTTCCAATATGCTTACTGTTTCATACTCAGTGAAAAGTAAGTTAATATATTATGAGTCCTACGCATTATCCTTGTGGTATTGCCAGAACATCTGAGTGGTATGAAAATATTCACGATGAAGCTTGTGACAACTGGAAAGCAACGATGGTGTGATTCAAATATGAATCAAACTTGTTCCAGGAAATGGATTGACGGATACTTTTGGAAAACCCTTCGATGTGCTCAACTACTTTCTTTCGAGCACATTGACTGAGCATAATTTTCAAACAAAAGTATTTGACATAAAATTGATATTTATCATAAAACTCTCGTTGTATTGCAAAAACTCTTTCTCTAGCAATACGCGATTGTTTTTCAAAATCAATTTCCTCATTAATTGGTGAATCATTAATTCACCGGTTCACTCACTCCGTGTTGTCTACTTTGAGATGCTCTGGTTTGAGAACGGCTAGTACAGCTGCGAAACCCTGTCAAGGAAGTTCTTCGGAATTCTTCCCGATCACAGGCAGTATTTATACTGGTTAACGGGGAACCGTGGTTCTTGCAACCCTATTCAACAAAGGTGAACAAAGACACTTTCGTGTGTTTATTGCTAACTGTTGTTTGCAGGAACACCCGACGGTTGCAGCTGATGGCAAATGAGACGTCAATTCATAACCTCATGCTCACACCCCACACTCACAAATAAAGACATCATGAAAAGTGAAAGATCAACAACAATGCTTCCGCAACTCTGATGCAAAGTTTCATGGTCCAGAAAGGTGTGAGCATGACGGTTCAAAAGTCACTATTCCACGTGAAGGCGATACAACAAAGGATGAGCTTGGAGATTTACGGTGGCTGATGATCTCAAAGAAAGCTCAAAGATCACACATACCAAAGGAACCTCAAATCACAATATCATTGCATGAAGTACAAAGTGTGCTGAACATGAAGAATCAATACTACGAGCTACATGATCACAAGAATGCTTGATGACAAAATCTTAATCTTCAAAGGTGACCTCGCTTAGGGGGAGATTGTTAGGAATACAAATATTCCTATTGAAGACTCGGTCACCACAAGAATGTAATAGCATTGAGATAGCTCGTAGTCATATTAACATTAGTTAGATATTAGTTTAATAGTTAGTTAATATGTAAATAGTATTCGTGGAATGAGTCGGGTCTTCACCCACTGTACTCGCTCTACAGCCTGTTTCATGAGGCACTATACTTGTAGTTGTATATATAGCCTTTCCACCCCATTTGGAAAGGTTGGTTGTTTCTCATAATACACACACCTCCTTAGGTGTTTCTCTCACTAGAAACTTCCCCTCTCTCTCACTTTCTCTCTCTAACATTTACCATGGTTAACTTGATCTTCCATAATTCAAGACCACCCGAAACCACATGAATCAACATATTATATCGATCCTACACCCCAAAATTTCATCTGCGTGCAATCAAAACACACAGTATCATTTGTCATTAACCCTCGCAAGAAAAAGGTAAATCTCTTCTTAATTAAACTATATTTCATCGTAGAAGTAGTATTCTTCGTTAATCAATATGGCCAAAAATAACAAGTTTGTAATTAAAGAACAAAAATGTACCTTATCAAAAGAGGAATTACGTGCCTTTCTTGAGGATTATCCTATTCCAAAAGAGTTTAAGATAATGCTCCCTAGTAAAAATCAAATTATATTTGATGCTCCTGAGGGATACGTAGGTCTGTACACCCATGCGTTTAAGTTGTCAAACTTTAGAATACCAATCCACCCTTTGATTTTAGAGTTTATGCAATACTACCAAGTACACATCTCTAGGTTCAACCCATTTGGCCTGGCTAAGCTTACAACGTTCATTGTGATGTGTAAAGCCTACGGATATGAGCCTACACTGACAGTGCTTAGGGGTTTTACGAATCTGTACCCGGGTGGGAATTGGTTAACTTTTGCAAAAAGAGGTGACCCTGATGTTCCAACCATATTGTTAAAGCCTTTCACAAACATTACGGATTGGAAGGGTAGCTTCTTTTACATTCAAAATACAATAATACCTCCGGAGTACCATGCTTTAGTGAACGAAGCATACAGGTTTGACAAAAAACGTTTCAACTATGAGTTGCCTTATACTGTTCGGAGGAATCAGTTGTACCAGCATCTTGTTCACCATCCAGTGAATATTCAGTCATTCCCCGAGCCCATTCTTTACATGGCTGGTATTGTTGACCATTGGGAGGGTTCCCCCTGAAGCCTGAAATATTTTGTGATGGAAAAAGTATGTACACTCTTATTTAAATAAATTTAAACAACTTATCTGATGATATTTATCTTCTTTCTTTCATTTTGCAGAAATGTCGTTCTGAAACTTTGTTGTTGCTGATGGTGCTAGAGAGGCGAGCTTTCTTCCGAAGAACCCTGATGAAGTCAGCTATGGGGTTGGCTCACCCTCCGTTTCAGTTAATAATCAGGAGGGGGATGCTCAGATGGCGGAGCCTATAGCTTCTATTCAGCCTTCCAAGGCTGTGAGAGAATCGAAGCCAGTGACCGCAGAGGAGACTGCACAGTTGGTGGAGAATGTTGCTGAATCCGATGACCCTCTCTCCGAGGATGACCAGGTGACCCTCATTGGCTCATCGTCTGGCATTGCTGACAGGGTTCAAAACAGGAAGGGTACGAGTGCCAAAGCAGTGAAGGCCACTCCTAAAAATTGGTGCTACCAACGCCTCCCCCCAGGAACACCAGGCAGAAAGGTCAAATTACTACTACTAAGGATGATGAAGCATTGGATGAAGACATCCATGGTAAGTGTACGTTCTATTAATCGAGCCATAATATTTTTACATGCCTTCGGATTGATTGTGTATTGCACAGGTCTTCCCAATACCAAAGAGCTTCCTGATGCTGGGGCCTGCCATCGTCTTGCTTTGCACATCACTCCACCAAGCTGGAGGTCTGTTTTGACGAACATGCCCATTGAGGAGTTGTGTGATCTGCACGACAAGAGTTATACAAGGCAGGTTGTGCTGGATAATCATGTCAATTCTCGAACAAGGGAGGTGGTGTGGACCCTTGCTTCTGCTAGGGAAAAGATGGATGAGATTTTAGCAAGAGAAAAGAAGAAGGACCAAGAGTTTGCGAAGCTTCAAACCAAGTGTGAAGAGGCTTTGAAGGATCTTGAGCAAAATCCCCTTGTTCAAGACCTTCGTACTGACATTGCAGACTTGGAGAAGGATCTAAACAAGGCCAAGGCAGAGTGTAAGAAGCTTCGAATAGAGGAAGCAAAGATTGTAGGGTACAAGGAGGAGATTGTTGAGTTGGAGGCGAAATGTGAGGGTCTCGAGGAAGAGAGATCAAAGTTGGGTGAGCTGGAGATTAAGCTACGTGAAGATCTCGATGGCCGCAAGCACAAGTATAATGCACTTAAAAAAGATAGGGATGCTGTTGTCTCGAAGGTCAATCCTTACATAGCCATGGAGTTGTATCATAGCGACGAGGTGGGGAAAATGATAGGTGATGTTGTCAATGCTGCCATCTATCATGGGAAATGCACAACGCTGGAGGAGATTGCTGCGACTAGCAAGCCTGTTGAATTGGCTGATGTAGCTTATTATCGTGCTACTCACAAAGCAGAATATGATCATGCATGTAATCTTCTCTCAACTGCAGAGTACCCCTTCCTTGTTGATGCTACCAAGGACCTAATGGCCTCCGTTGAGACACTTTTATCAAAGAAGCCGTGTAGGGTGAAGCCAATGTCTGTGAGCAGGAAGGATACCCCTGCGAAACCTGCATCTATGAAAGCAACTCCTGAGAAGCCCTCATCCTCGAAAGTGGTCTCCGAGAAGCCTCAATCCCCGGGTAAAGGTTCTACTGTGAAGCCCCCCTCTCCGAAGACAGATTTGGTGAAAGCATCTTCCCCCAGCAAGGCCAGTCCCGAGGCATCTCCAGTTCAACAAGAAACCCCCAAGTCTCCTGGTAAGTGAAGGCTGTAATGTTTGCAGTAATTTGGCTCCAAGGGTGGCGTGTACCCTTTAAGACAATGTTTGTTTATGTCGTGTATGCTATGGTTGTATGTCCTGAACAATTTACGTTTATGTTGCACTTAGACAATACTTATCATCTTTTGAGTAGCATAAGGTATATGTTGCGTTTTAGGAATGTTTAAATTCAATGGGCATGTTCCCATCTTTGCTTATATGTTTTCTCTTCATCGTTTATTAATTAAACGTTAATATACATCCTAAGGCTTAGGACAAGAGCCTTATTGTGTGTATTTTGAACCAAGATTTTATAGCAATCGTATAATTTAATTGCTAACAGAGGGTTGCGACCCGCTCTGTCTCCATCCTTTACGTGTGAAGGGCTTTGCATACCCTAAGACCACTAGGAAAGTTAATGTGAATTGTGTTAGATGTTTTAATAGAATACAAAACATAAGTGCCTTGTACCATCCTTCGAACATTGAACTTGTAATTACTTGGCTGAGCAAATCTTTATTGTTAGATGCAACAAAAGATTCGAGGGAAACATGTGATATCATTAAGTGGGTAGGGGAGGATTACATCATTTGTACAAATGAACACTAAGACACCTACCATTAATGCTTTTTCCCGAAAGAGAAGAGTTTTGTACATAATAAGAAAAAAGTGAAAGTCTTGTACGTAGGACTTACGAAGGGTATGGCAAGTCATTCGTATACTGAGGGAGGGTTGCTGACGCGTAAGCCTCGCTACTTTTGATTTGGACTTGTTCCGCATATTCTTCCTCGAAGTGTGTTCCAGAAAGCTCCCTTGTTTATTATGCTTGCAATTAAACGGGCATCATATTACTATGAAGCTTGTGGTTCGGAGTGTAAAAGGTTTGTTACTTTGTCGAAGCCTGCTGCTCCGCTCCGGATTCAAGACATTCTTCTTTTTTCTGATTGTGCTGGACCAAACGTGTCTTTAAATCACCTATGTGGTGTTTTTCCTTTCGTTTAGCTTGGAAAACATTTTTGTTGGAGGACATACCCGATTCGCATGTTTCGGCTGGCTCATGGCTTTGTCCTTCGAAAGGATCATTTTCTCCATACTCTATGTCATATTCCTCCAGTTCTTTAGCCCATTGACCACTCTCCGTGTTCCATCAGAGCTCAGGAATGCCCTTTCGAATGGCTTATCTGTAAGTACTCTGATGGGGTGATCCTTGAAATACCTTCGAAGACGCCTTGTGGCGTGAATCAAAGCTAGGATTAGCTTTTCTGATGCTGCGTAGCTTTGTTCCACATCTGGTAGAGTCATGCTGACGAAATATATTGGTATCTGTATGCGTTTTTGCTCTGCGAAAAGCATTGCACCGATTTCGTCAGGGGAAGCTGCTATGTGCAAGAACAACACTCTGGTTGGGGGTACAACCGTTGGCAAGGTCTCCATGCAATTCTTCCATCTTTAGAAGGATGTTTCGGCTTCCTTGTTCCATTGATAGGATATGTTGTTGGTGACTTCGTTGCGGACTTTGTAAAGAGATGAAGACCTGTTGACGCCCTTCGATAAAAACGCCTTCAGTGTTTCCAACTTTTCTTTTAGATTTTGAATCCTCCCTTGCGTTTTTCGGGTTTGCATTTCTGGGGAGGTTTCTTCATTGTTTGGACTGGTCTGGATCCTTTGCTTTACGAACGGGCGTTCGTTTGGTCCTTCCTTTTTAATACCAAAAGAGCACATCATAGGATTTAGCTTTAGGTTGATCTTTCTTAGCTGTGCGAGGGTTTCTTCAACATCCTGGAGGAGATCTTCTTTTGTCTTGCTTTGCGTGACTAAGTATCCTTCACAAATTCTCAGGTTCCTCCCTATCTGTTTTTCGAAGACCATTCGAATCAGCCTATTGTAGGTGGCTTCGATATTCCGCAAACCGGAGGGCATTCGTTTGAAGCAGTAGGAGCTTCTGCCTACATGAAAGGCTGTTTTTTCTTCGTCTTCTTCCGCCATCTGTATCTGATGGCATCCCATATTTGTACTAAGGAAACATTCCCAACGAACTCCCGGCAATAATTGTTGTTCTTTTGCAGATAAATAGCTTTCTTTTTGACAAGCTTTGTTAAGGTCTTCGAAATTTACTTGTATTATCCATTCTCCACTTCTCCGTTGGGCTGCAATTGGATTAGTAACCCACCTCGGGTTTTCTACCCTTCGGAGTATTCCTGCCGCTGTGAGTTTGTCCACTTCTTCCTTAATTGCTGCGCTTCGTGCAGGTGTCACCTGATGGGGCCTCTGCTTAACCGGTTATATGTGTTTGGATTCATTGAGTCTGTGTTCCATGTTAAAAGGCCTGCCGCCAATTCTAAGCAACCTCGGAACCCCTGTTATGTCTGAATATTCTCCTAAGAACACATCTCCATAGGCTTCGAGCGGTTTTTCCAGTCCTTCTCTGAGGGAGGTGGGGAGTTGTTTCCCCATTTCCACTTTTCATACTGAGTGAGATTCGTGTAGTGCCTCATGCTCCTCGGAGACGGAGCCTTCTCTGATATCCATCGTACGCTTTCGATTACTTTCTGTCTTAACCTTTTGGGCTTCCTGGCGCTTCCCTTCATGATAACTGGAGAATATAGTTCCGACACCGTTCGCGGTTTGGAATTTCACTGTTGCATGCACCGTGGAGACTACAATGCCCATCTTTCGCATGGCAGTTCGTCCAATTAACATGTTGTAGGGTAACTTGGATCTTACAATGACAAAGTTGAGGATCTTGGTCCTCGCAAACTTTCCACTTCCAAGTGTTACCTCCAGGGGTATTTCTCCCAAAGGCCACGATCGTTCCCCAGAGAAACCTACCAGAGGCATTCTTGACTCTACTCGTTTAGATCTGACTGTATGGTTGAGTTTCCTAAAGCAATGTTCGTAGATTACCTTGCAAGAACTTCCACAGTCCATATAGACTTTGTTAACCTCCACATTCGACACTACGACCTTAATGATCACTGGATCCTTTGAAGGGAGTTCTCCGGCTTCGGACGGAAATGTTATTTCTCCTGCATCGTAGGTTTCCCTTTCGGAGGCCTTTCTTTTCAATTGGGAGGAGTCCCATCGAACCATTAGGATGGGAGCTTCCTGAGGTGTATTATCCTTTCCCAGTTGCGTATCAGAGACTTTCTCTTTGCCCTTTCTTATCCCTTTTACAAGATGTGTTAATTACCCGGATCTTACTGCCTCTTCTATCTGCTTTTTTAGCTCTCGGCAACTGTTTATTTCATGACCAAAGTTTTCATGGAAGTGACAATACTTAGTAGTATCTCGGTTCTTGCTTTTTCCCACCATGCGAGGGGGTGGTTCGAAGGCTTTGGTAGCTTTCTCTGTCGCTAAAATCTCTCTCGAAGACTTCGTGAGGTTCCCCAATAAGCCGTGGTTCGGACCCTTGTTGTAGGGAGTAAACCGATTATGACTTTTGTGTTTGTTATTCTGTCCTTCCCACGAAGGCTGCTTCGCTCCCTTATTGTTCTCCAACGGAGCTCCATTGGTAGATACCTCTTTGGCCTCTATTCACATGTATGTTTTTTCCATCAGGCCTTTATAGGTTGCCGGAAGGTCCGTGGATAAGAATTCTACAAGATTCCGGTTGCGTAGGCCATGAACGAAGCCAGAGATGCG
Organism: Artemisia argyi; assembly: GCA_030686995.1. NCBI lineage: Eukaryota > Viridiplantae > Streptophyta > Magnoliopsida > Asterales > Asteraceae > Artemisia > Artemisia argyi. Next base: position 2,086,320 of record CM060705.1, read on the forward strand.
TTGTTCTTCATGTAAGCCTAGGATCTGCAGAGTTTCGTCGGTGTACCTAGTAACGAAATTTCTTGTGCTTTCATTCTCCTTCTGTTTAATGTTGTGCACAGTGAGGTGTGTTCTTGTAAACTTCTTCTGTTGGCTGAAGTGAGATCAAAACTTAGCCTTCAAATCATCAAGGTTGATGATACTTCCCGCTTTTTTCCCATTCCACCAAATACGTGCGGAATCTCGGAGGGTATACGTAAACATATGACAGGCTACGGGCATGACCCATTTCTTCATCCTTATGGCTCCTTCAAACAAATGCAGGAAATTATCTGGATCCCCCTTTCCATCGTAAGTACCTATATGTGCAGGCATCTTTAAACCATCCAGCGAGGGATAGTCTTCGATCCATCTTACAAAGGGTGTCGTAGGGCTTGCGGGCTCTACGTATGAGTGGGTGTAAGGTGGTATGTTCGCGGGAACATTATGGTATGGATTACAAGGAGGGGGTACCCCTGAAGAGGGTTGGTTAGTGTAAAAAGGATAGGGTGTACTCGCATTCGGAGGATAACCATTATACATGGTATACGGAGGGTATATCAGGGGATAGTTATAGGGTACGGCAGTTTGTAAGGGATACTGATTTCCAGGTTGCCCATTCATGGAGGGATAAAGGTTTGGAGGATAACTTTGAGCTGGAAACTGGGGATATAGACCAACGGGAGGGAGACTTCCTCCTGTATTGACTGAACCTGGGTTACCTCCCACACCAGATGCATGGGAGGGCTGCAGCGGAAGTCCTCCTTCGGTTCTTCCCAAATGTGCTGCTAGTAGTGGAGGTAGATTTACCTCCGTGATTTCCCTCTGCTGGCTCCTCCCATTAGAGCCCTCGGCAACAGTTCCTTCTCTCCTAGTGAGAGCTCTTTCGGGGACTCCCTCAAAGCCTACATTCCTTCCTCCAGCCCTTCGACCCGCAGGAGACCCAATACGCAGGATGGGGTGATGATCCCTAAGGACCGAAGGCCTCGGTTCCATCTTGATCTCCTCGTCATATTCATCGTTGGAGTATTCCAACTCCCTTCGCATCTCCGTGTTTCTAACTTGCCTCCTTCAAGCCCTTAACAAGGACTCTAGCTCTTCGTAATTAGCATCGACAAAGGCGCAGCTAATGATGGGCTCTGGATTAGCTGATGTTGATGCGTGGTGGTTGGGTGTTATTTTAGGGTGAGATCGTGTGGTAAAGGTGGAGGCCGTGATTGGCGGAAGGTTATTGGTGTCAGTTACAGGTAAAGGGGTTAAAGACGAGAAACCCGGTGGGGGTGTAACCTCTCTTTCTGGATTCATGCCGGAATAATAGCGAGTGTATTTGACTTGGTTATTTTACTTGGAAATAACGGGACTAATTGTAGCGCGTCCCACGGATGGCGCCACTGATTGTACAATAATTTTCACTACCAGGCCTTCGATGGGGATCAAAGAAAATGAGGGGTGTTGTGATTACGCCAAGCTTGGAGATAACCTGAAATAAGAAATACTAAAACACTACGTTAAGTGATTGCACAGGAGTTGGACCCTGCGAACCACCTCCGGCGTGTGAATAAGTGATCGGTATGAGAGTTTAAGTGTAAATGTAGTAAAGTAAGGTGAGAGAAATTGCATACTAGATTTGTCATCGTCCAGGACTATTTATAGGTGAAGAAAACGGTCCTGGAGAGTGGTCACACGTTTGAGAGAGATCATGGGGGCGTCCCATGATTTGTGGTAACCGCTAAGGTTTAGTGTCCCACTCCTCCTGGTTTAGCGGGGGAGCTAAAGAGAAAGAGGAGACGTAGGTAAGACTTGGTCTCACCAATATTTGGACTTGGCATCGTTCCGTCCTTAAAACTTATCGAGAGATACCCCGAAGGGCTTAACCCTTCGATTGGCGAATTCCCACTTGGTAACTAGATCATTGATGATTAGTTTTACGCCATAGAAAGTTTTAGGAGGCTAGCCAGAGCCTTCGATTATGTAGGTTTCGATCAGACTCGAAGGGTGATCCTTCGAGTTAATCGGAGGGTACATCATCAAGACCCTTGGTGCATTAATGGGGGCCCGCCTCATGGAAGCTTTTCCTAGAGTTTATGCCCTTGAGACACACAAGGATTGTAAAATAAATGATCGTTGGAAGTTGAATAATGAGGAGTGGGGCTGGAGTTGGTCTTGGCGTATTCCCCCACATGGGAGAGCCAATAACGATCTTCTGTCTCTCGCATCATCTGTTGGCAACTTAAACCTTACGATGGAAGGCATGGATGTTTGGAAGTGGGTTTTGAATAGCTCATGCTCATTCAAAGTTTGCACTCTCTCTCGTAGGATTCATAATCTTCTCCTCACTGATCATTGTGTAGGCGATCACCGTCAGTGGAATTCTTGGATTCCTTGCAAGGTCAATATATGTGTTTGGAGGGCCTCTTTAAATAGATTGCCTACCCGGGCCAATCTTGCTTCTCGTGGAGTCGTTTTGGAATCCTCAAAGCTCAAACTGCCCTTTGTGTGATAATATCATCGAGGATTTGGATCATTGTGTTATCAAGTGTCCTATCATCCTTCCCATCTGGAGAAAAATTTGGAGCTGGTGGAATTTGGTGCCACTAGTGGTGTTCCCGTCTTTCACAATTTTTGATATTGCTAAAGGTATTATTGACCCGTCTAGTAACTTGAAGATTGGAAAGATCCGTCAAGGTGTTTTCCAAATATCTTTATGGTCGATTAGGAAGTGGAGAAATAGGATTGTGAACGCTTCTGCGGATACAGCTATAAAGATCAAAGAGGAGGACATTTTCCCGACCATTCAAACACTTTCCAGGACTTGGATTGCTGCCCGTAGTGCGTCTAATCTGGCTAATTGGGATGTTTGGATATCTAGACCGTTTGATTTGTTCTCTTGTCTCTGATGTTTAGTCTTTTGTAGTTGGTAGGCTTTAGGATTTAGTGGTTGTGTACATTTTCGGGTTCTTTGTTTGCCTTTTTGTGAGGCCGTGTTTTTTGTTTATATATATTTCAGCTTGTCAAAAAAAATAATACCTGTTTTGTTCATTAAATTGGAGGAATTTTAAATGGCAACACAAATTAAAATTTCTTAGAATTGGGAATTTAGAATGCCTCCAAAAAGTGATTGAATTTTAATTTACTTGAAAAAAATTTATAAACTTTTTTTCTTGTTGTATTTTTTATAAACTTTTATAATAACTTATTTTTTATAATTTTTTATAAACTTTTTTTCTTGTTGTTTTAATATTTTTTATACATTTTTTATAATAACTTACTTTTCATAAAAAAAAATTTATAAACTTTTTTTTCTTGTTGTTTTTTCATTTTTTTTATAAACTTTTTTATAATAACCTATTTTTAAAATTTTTTTTATTAACTTATTTTTTTTTAATATAAGGTTTTTTTATAAACCTTTTTATAATAACTTACTTTTTCATTAAAAAAACTGTAAACTTTTTATCTTGTTTTTTTATTTTTTATAATTTTTTTTTCAATAATAAACATAATGACAGATTTCAAAATATTATAAAAATTTCTATAAATATTACAAACTTTGTTTTATAATTTTTTTTCTTTTTATATAAATTTATGTCAACCAATGCGAAGGTATTTTAAATTCCGAAAATGTAAACATCCCCACAAATACACAATATCACGCAAACTATTTCATTAAGATACACTTTCTTTTGTTTTCCCAAAGTTTCTACAATATTAAAGGCTCTGCTTGTCTGTGAGAGCCACACTAATTGTTTTTGAATCTTTCTGTAAGACAACTTATGTCTTAGATAAAAGGTATTATACACTAATTTGTGGTCCACAATAAGGCAAGACATACACGTAAGTGACCTTTAACTAATCAGTGGCAAGCAAACAATGGTTTAGGGATTATATAACATGATTCTGATAAGACTTATAATCATATTGGCTTGAGTGAGAATAAGAATGGTCACACTATCTTCTACACAAAAGTTTTCACGAGATCCCACAGGGCATCGACATGGCCAGAAAGAATTATGTGCGTGGTTCCTACAAATTATGTCCACAGCATTGTCAATTTACAAAGATTGGGTTCTTTTTAGTCTTGTGGGACAACCTTGATCTTTTTAGTCTTCTACACAAGGGGCGTAGAGTGCTTGCCAATGGTTTAGACAAGTACAAGTACAGGAGACTAGTTGGAAGATCAATTAGCACTCTACTCAAGCTAACATGCTTAGGCTTGTTGAAATCCAACTTATAAGGAGTGTCAAACTGAATTTGTATGTAGAAAGATGAAAATGACTGATATCTACCTCCAACTTGCGGAGTTCTTCATGTGTTAGCATTGTATTTAACCTAGAGCAAAAAGGCCTTAATCGCATCTAATATACATCAAACTGTTTTCCCAATGAAAATATTTATGGCTCTTTTAGTGCAGACAAAACATGATTGTTTTCCCAATGAGAATGTTTCCTATCCATTTCAATCTAACTCTCACACAAGTCGGAAACAAGCATAATTGTCACTGACCAACAACATCAGAACCACCATAGCAAGTATTCATGAACAAACTTGGCAAATTCCAGGCTCGGAAAAATACTTGACTTGTTCCCAGTCCTCCATGTATGAAACCCAGGAAACGTCAAAAAAGAAAGATTCACCGTCATTAAAAATTATATGTAGTTGCATATGAAGCATTAAACAGTGACAAACCTATTTTGTTAACATAGTTATATACCTCTACATAGTTCCTTGTACATTTCAACCATATCTTCTCCTGACACGAAGTTTTGTCCTGACTTATTAGGAGACTTGTAATCTAAATCATACTTTGTACCTGATACAGAGAATATAAATGTCAAGTTTCAAACTCATTAAAGTGATCAGCAGAAAAAATTGACACATTACCTGTGCAGAAATCAGTAGCAGCAACGTCAATTGCAATCTTAATCTTATCATTATAGCCTGTTCTGTCAATTGCCTCCTTTACAAGACCTAGTCCTTCTTTTAAGTTGCATAAGCAGGGTCCCAACATCAACAACAGATCATTCGGAAGACCACTAATGAATAACATGTCTGGAAACATTAGGAGCAAGAGCGCCATCTTCGCCAACATTATATCCCTGTGCACCATATTTCTCTGTAATAATAGCCTGCATATGAAAATAACAGATAAATTGAGTGGTAGATGAAAGAACAGAGACCATTTAAACTTCTTACCCGTCTCAAGAGGATATCAATAGCACCTGGATGACTTTCAGAATTTCCAACATTGCCCTCAGGGGTTTGTATTCTCTATTGAAGATGCACTTTAAGTCATCACAAATGAGACTTGGTAGCACAATCATCAAATACACTCTCCCTTCATCATCGGGTCTTAAGGGTTTTAAAAGCCTTTGAGTTTGACTATCAATTTTATAAAAAATTATAACAAAATCAGTTTCATTAGGTTGATTAACTTCCAACTTAAATCATTTAAGTCATTTTTAACGTAAATACAATTTTGTTAAGTTATTAACTTATCACTTAAAACCATTTGACTCCGGCCATTTATAATCAAAAGACAGTTGCAAAAAATTTAAAATCTCTTAAAAAGGTTTTTTTGTTTACAAGACTGAAAAGTTTTTAAAAAGACAGTGGCAAAAATAATTAAAATCTCTGAAAAAAGTTCTTGTTTACAACACTAAAAAGTTTCTCTTTTTCAAGAAAACAATAACAAAATGAAACACGCATGAAAATTTATACTCCAGAGTTAATAAAAGTAGAAAAACATAGTCAACTAAAGACTTAATGGGAGAGTTATGGTTAAAAACCATACCACTAGAAAAGCAACCAGTACCACCTCACAGTCAATGATAAGCAACATGCCCGTATGCTGAGGTCCGAGCTTGACACCAAAGGTTGTCGCAGTTTCCCGATGAGTCCATAGACGCAACGACAACCAACTCAGAAGGCAGAATACATAGGCTTCAACGTTAAGCACGTGTCACACTACAGACGGGACAAAGGCCGACTGGTGAACAAGAGAAGCAAGTCACGCTCATATTTTGGTGTTTGGGCTTGACACTAACGATTTTCAGCAGGTTCGTATAGGCAACATGAGGGACATAGGTTAGGTCATGAATGCACCAGATTTCCAACCAAATCGTATAAGGCAACATGAGGGACATAGGCAACATGTTGTTTGGGCTTGACACTAAAGATTTTCACCAGTCTTTGAGTTGGCCGTATTTTAGTGTTTGGGCTTGACACCAAACATTTCTGCAGTCTCAACGACAAGGCAACATTAGGGACAATAACCAAATCGTATAAGGCAACATGAGGGACATAGGCAACATGGTGTTTCGGCTTGACACTAAAGATTTTCACCAGTCTTTGAGTTGGCCGTATTTTAGTGTTTGGGCTTGACGCTAAACATTTTTGAAGTCTTAACGACAAGGCAACATTAGGGACAATAACCAAATCGTATAAGGCAACATGAGGGACATAGGCAACATGGTGTTTGGGCTTGACACTAAAGATTTTCACCAGTCTTTGAGTTGGCCGTATTTTAGTGTTTGGGCTTGACACCAAACATTTCTGTAGTCTCAACGACAAAGCAACATTAGGGACAATGGCCAACTCAAATATCATCTCGTGAAGGCACTAGATTTCCAGCCAACTAATAACACCCACATTATTTTGGCATTTGGGCTAACAAACGAGGCAACATTCGAGACAAAGGCCGACTGGTGAACATACCCACTTGTCTGCCACCTATTAGCGCTTCCTAATTCTATGCAGCATTAGGGATAATTTTCACAGTTTCAAAGCAACCTTGGGGACAATTTCCGACTTCGCAGTTTCTTAGAAAGGCCAATAGGCTTCAACGTCCAGCATGTGTCACACTACAGACGGGACAAAGGCCGACTGGTGAACATACCCGCTTGTCTGCCACCTATTAGCACTTCCTAATTCTATGCAACATTAGGGACAATTTTCACATTTTCAAACCAACATTAGGGACAATTTCCGAATTCGCAGTTTCTTAGGAAGGCGGCTTACAATAGGCTTCGACGTCAAGCATGTGTCACACTGCAAATGGGACAAAGGCCGACTAGTGAACATACCCGCTTGTCTGCCACCTATTAGCGCTTCCTAATTCTCAGATACATTAGGGACAATTTTCACAGTTTCAAACCAACATTAGGGACAATTTCCGACTTCGCAGTTTCTTAGGAAGGCCAATAGGCTTCAACGTCAAGCATGTGTCACACTATAGACGGGACAAAGGCCGACTGGTGAACATACCCGCTTGTCTGCCACCTATTAGCGCTTCCTAATTCTCGGCAACATTAGGGACAATTTTCACAGTTTCAAACCAACATTAGGGACAATTTCCGACTTCGGAGTTTCTTAGGAAGTCCAATAGGCTTCGACGTCAAGCATGTGTCACACTACAGACGGGACAAAGGCCGACTGGTGAACATACCCGCTTGTCTGCCACCTATTAGCGCTTCCTAATTCTCGAAAACATTAGGGACAATTTTCACAGTTTCAAACCAACATTCGGGACAATTTCCAACTTCGCAATTTCTTAGGAAGGCCAATAGGCTTCAACGTCAAGCATGTGTCACACTACAGACGGGACAAAGGCCGACTGGTGAACATACCCGCTTGTCTGCCACCTATTAGCGCTTCCTAATTCTGGGCAACATTAAGGACAAGTTTCACAGTTTCAAACCAACATTAGGGACAATTTCCGACTTCGAAGTTTCTTAGGAAGTCCAATAGGCTTCGACGTCAAGCATGTGTCACACTACAGACGGGACAAAGGCCGACTGGTGAACATACCCGCTTGTCTGCCACCTATTAACGCTTCCTAATTCCAGGCAACATTAGGGACAATTTGTGACTCGTGAACACACCACGACGCATATAAGAAAACGCAATGCCTAAAACCCTATAAAAAAACAACATTATTAGTTGTTAGGTACAAGGTCAGAAAATGAACATAAGAAAACGCAATGCCTAAGTGATTTTAACAACAACAGAAGGAAATAATAGCGCTTGATCAACATATTAACAAACTTCAACTACTTTAGGTAAATATTTCTGAACTGAATTAAGTCTAGAAGAAATTTTAAAAACATTAATTTAAGGGGTGTTTGTTTTGGCTTATATAGCTGGCTTATAGCTTATTTATATTTAGGCTTATGTTTCATAAGCTTACCTTTTGTGGGTTATTTTGAAACTTTTCAGCTTATATAAGCTTATTATGACATGATAAGTTTATATAAGGCGAAAAGTTTTAAAATAAGCCACAGAGAGTGGGCTTATGAAACATAAGCCCAAAACCAAATAAACAGTAAGCCGGCTAAACAAACACCCCCTTACTTTGATATTTATCATTCATATACACATTTCTTATAAGGATTAACAAGAGAGCTTGAAAAAAAAATATAGTGAATACTTAGTACTATATTTGTCCACCACAATTATGCTACAGTTGGTATTCAACTCTTCAATAGGAATGGTTTATGGCATTCATAAAGGATTTACAAGACAATTATGCTACAGTTGGTATTCAAACTTACTTTGTTTGAAAAGGCAGGCGACTTTGCTATTGATTTGATCAAGTCTCCATAACGCCATCAAGAACAGCAGCTATAGATCCACGATCTTCCCTTGAAAAAGACAAAAGACAAATATAATCATATGTTAGGCTAATTAATGTATGCTTAACATAAGTTCTATCTAATGTAGTTGTGTAGTACTATTGATTTCAACAACCTCTTCAACTGCACATCTAGGCTTTGAACAGCAATAATTTGTCAGCAGAATTTATTTTTATATATAAAAAAAATAATAAAAAAAAAGTGTAAAAGATTTTATATGCAAATAATTAAAAGCAGTAGTTCATCCAATATAAAGAAACAAGTACTCCACAAAAGAGCTTATAATTTTATTTAAAAAAAACACATAAATATCTTCTTGTTGCTAATAAATAAAAATAAAAAATAAAACTAGTGTGAAATATACATGAGCATCGATAAGTACCTGATGAACCGGTGTAATAGTAACACATAATAATCCAACCCTAAATATTAAAGAATACTAGTAGTAATAAGTACCTGATGATTTTTAGAGTAGGTGATAGATGTGTAGAGTTAGAAATAATCATTGTTTTGATGATTTTTAGAGTAGGTGATTGATGTGATAGTGTGAAAAAATAAGAGATAAGATGTGTGTGAAGATGTGTCAAGAAACAAAGAATATATAGGGCTAGAAACTAGGTTTGTGGATAAAAAAAAGAGGGAAAATGTCCAGCCAATTGTATTCAATCATATATCATGTGTCGGCTTTAATTTACTTCGTAAATATCGACATTATCTTGATTTAAGAGAGTAAATTGAGTAAATTGTATTCAATCAATGAAGAATTTAAGAGAATCCAAAATTAAAGTTGACCACTATGAATGATGAAAAGAAAAAACAAATCAATTATATAAAGGCCACTTATCCCTTAACTTAAATAAATATATATATATATATATATATATATATATATATATATATATATATATATATATATATATATATATATATATATATATATATATATTTACGGTTGTTAACAAGTCGAGGTTTTCACGAGCTACTCGAGCTTGAGCTTAATACTCAGTATCTCGAGTTAATATCGAATAAATACTAGTGCTCAATTAATTTGGCGAGCCGAGCTTTGAAAACTAACATTCCGCTCGGCTCATTCGAAAGCTCGTTTAATTATCACGAGTCGAACAAGCTAGTCGAGATTAACAAGCCGAACGAGTTACTCAAGCTTAACAAACTAATAGTGTTTAAATTCAAGATGTGACTTAATATATTTTAGTTACATGTTATTTGTGAATTGTGAGTAAGCTTCCTCATTTAAGTTTAATAAAAAAGTTGAAGGAAAAAAAAAAAAAAAAAAAAAAAAAAAAAAAAAAAAAAAAAAACCCTTATTTTATTATTATTTTTTTCTACTTTTTTTTCTTAAAAAATAAAAAATAAAATAAAATAAAATAAAATAAAACTTCCTCATCTATTTATTTTTTTACTAATAATATCAACGAAATAAATAAGTTCATGATTTAAAAGATTAAAATTATTTATGTAATATTATCCATTGTTTCCTATTAATTATTAAATGCAAGGTTACAAAATTCGTGAATCGGTAGTCGGACGGTCGACCCCTTGTAGCTTGTAATCGGTATAGGCAGGATTAATCGGTAATTAATTGGATTGGTATTTTCGGCAAGATTTTCTTTGAAAAACATCTTGTAGAAGATATAAACAACGACTATAAATGATTAAAACTAGTTTACGGTGAGTTTTGGATATTTCTGGCAATATTTGCAAGCTTCTGACAAGTTTGACCACTGTTCACAGTCGTTGACCGCCTTGACCATGGTTGACCAGTTTGTTTTATCGATTTACACAAATCGGAAAAGTTGGTGGTCCAGTAACACCTAGGCGGCGATTAATCGGCATTATAGTCTTTTTTTGCAACACTAATTAAATGTATTTTCTATTTTCAAAAAACTAACAATTAAGTGATGTTAACTCTATTAGTTAATTAGTCTAATATTCTACTTCGTAGTATGTAAATAAATCAATATTTAAAATTTTGTTCAGACAAAAATACACCGTTGGTCCCTAAATTTTCCCAAAAACATCACAGGGCACCCTAAGTTTGGATTTTCATGGCCATGCGTCCAAAGTATACGATTTTGAGGCCGATTGCGTCCCTTGACCCATTTTTCTTTAGTCAACGCCTGTTTGTAGTTATATCATCAAGGGTAAAATAGACCAAACACATTTTCAACCATATCTAAGTTAAATCTAACCTAAACACCTTAAGAACAAACACCCTGGTAGAAATTATGGTTTGGTTGGGCTTTAGGTTGACACTAGTAAATACGGTGTATGCTTAAGCTACACGCTGTTCATATGAAGAAAGAACAAACTCCCCATACACCTTTGTTTTACGGTATTCGTCATATTCCTGTGCTGTAAATTAACGTTTTTATCATCTAGAGTGTTCAGAGATGTCTTTACCAGATGAGTTATGGAGGTGGATTGTAGGATCTATTAGTTAAGTTGTCTTATATTCTACTTCGAAGTATGTAAATTGATCAATATTTAGATTTTTGTTTAGTTAGTAAGCATAAGTTAATGTATCATATCTCTAATTAAAAATTATAATTATAATTATAATTATATATTATATATAATTTATATTTTGAATAGTAATTACATATTATTTAATAAAAAAGCGTATCTCACACTGAAAAAGATTAAAATAATAATAATAATAATAATAATAATAATAATAATAATAATAATAATATCTTGTAAATCCTATGAGTTTCTAATAAAGTGGTGTTTATAATAATAATAATAATAATAATAATAATAATAATAATAAATGGAGATGGATGTGAAACTATAAAACAAATACCTATCTCTCTTTTTAATATGATGGTTACATCTCACTTAATATTAAAAATATAAGGCTGAGTATAAAATAGTGTTTTTCTTAATTTTCATAAATAATAGTTTGAGAGATCTAGAACAAATTTTGTAATTGTTAATGAGCTTTCGAGCTCGAGCGTGATTTAATAAACGAGCCGATCAAACTTTATCATTCATACAAGCATCTTAAGCTTGAAAACAAGTTCATTGCAGAATTATTAAAAAAAAGCTAAAAATTTTAAACGAGCTTCGAGCTCCAACAACAACAAAAATATTTGAATTCAAGCTCGAGCCACTTTTTATAATTTATTCGAACTCAAACCGAATAGTTACTAAACAAGCCTAGCTCGTTTAGCCTAAAACTCGATTCGACTCAGATCATTAACACATTTGCCATACCTATGAAAACTACACTTCATAAGATATCTTCACTTAACTATTTATTTTTAAAATTTTCAACTAACTTTTACAGTCTTCAATAATATTTCTTAAGAAAAAGTTGTTATTGTTTTCAGATGATGGTGGTTTAGCATTTTGGCGGTTCAGATTTTTCTTCAAGAATCCACTTAATCATTTGTCGTATAATACCTTCTATTGTACATCTCGAATGATATCTTAAAACTTTCTATATATACTCGGTTATCAAACATTCCGAAGTTCAGCTTATCCGAAGCTACTGATAAGATCTTGGACGGATATGTATTTGAATGTTGAGCAGAAAACCGAACAAATTAAAAATGGTGTCCCCATCTGTTGTACACCTCTGCCACACTTTCACATATGCAAAACCTTCGACTATCACCTCTTACTCAAAGTTACAATGCATCTCACAAATATATCTAGTAAACTTAGTTATGCCTTCTCTGATGTAGAGTAACTATAAGTTTGATGGCTTTTTCTTCTCTTTACTTTAAAAAAAGAACAAATTCCTTCATCATGAATGCCTCCAGTCCTCACCAACATAGCTTGCTTGATCACCAAGCTCTTCTTCGATTCTGAGTAACTGAAAAAGAAAAATTAAATGAGTTATCTCAAAAAAAAAAATTGGAAAGTAAATTTGTTTTCGAAATCTGATTTAGAAAGGAAATACAATTCAAATGATCTTTTAAAGTGAGGGTTCGAGTAACATTGTGGACATACATGTAGACTAGAGTGCGCGTGTATTAGCCGTTCTAAAAGACAATTCAAATGATCTTTTGGAGAATAAACTAAAAAACCATACAAAATTTGGATTTGGAAGATATCCAAGAATCACGAAACACCAATAAATTAAAGAAATCACGAAAGTGGAGACATATGCCTCAAAACAAACAAAATCTAATCAAACTGAAATTAATTTGTGAGGCCTACTCGACATTATCAACGCCATGTCAAGGAAAAATTAGAATAGGCCTCACATCAGGCTGTTCACACCATTTCTAGAGATAACAAACGGAAACTGTTTTGCTTATACTTGGACAGGAGCATGAGGGAACTAGTTTACTTCTCCATATGCCAAGACCAAAAAAAAGGAGTGGGGACAGTATAGACATAAGAGATGAAAACCTTACCTGATTGTACTTGGCCAATCGCTCTCCACGGCAAGGTGCACCTGCTTTTATCTGACCCGTGCCAAGACCAACCGAAAGATCAGCAATGAAAGAATCATCAGTTTCCCCACTTCTTTGTGATAGATACTATGACACCCCATTGTGCTTCCTTTGCCATTTTCACTGCTTCAATTGCTTCAGTCACTGTCCCAATTTGGTTCACCTACATTGCACAATACTAGTCCTATAATTTGCACATATGCTAACAAATGTAAACATCCCACAAATGCACAATATCACGCAAACTATTTCATTAAGATACACTTTCTTTTCTTTTCCGAAAGTTTCTAGAATATTAAAGGCTCTGCTTGTCTGTGAGAGCCACATTAATTTTTTATGAATCTTTCTGTAAGACAACTTATGTCTTAGATAAAAGGTATCATGCACTAATTTGTGGTCCACAATAAAGCAAGATATACAGGTAAGTGACCTTTAACTAATCAGATTCCCCCTCAAAAGATATAAATCGTGTTAACTAACCAGTAACAGCGGATAGTAGGTATAAGTAATTTGCCATTAAGAGCACACGGTAAGGTCACCCCGGGTTAAAACTTAATGCACTGCCACGTCAGCGCCACATCAGCTTTTACCTTTTAACCTTAACTCTTGACTTTCCACCCACGTAACATAACTTACATTTAACTCACCTTAACTTACCTCTGCACCTCAATTAGTATTTTCAATTTCAACCCCGTTAGAGGAGGGTGGGAAGTTTTTTTTTTTTTTTTTTTTTGTCCCTAGTGCTTGTTAACGTGGGTTAAACCCTTACCCTCCCCCCTTAACGCACCACCTTAACGTGGAGGGTGGTAAGGTAACACACCACTTTTTGCTCCTGAGTTAACTTTTAACCTTGGGGGCACGTTACCTTACCCAAGGCTCTAAGAAAATGAATTTTCTGATTGGAATATATCCATAAAAGGAAGTGCTAAAGTGTTGCAATTTCATCATTATAAAACCCAGGAATTTACAAATCACCGTGTACCTTGAGAAGAAGGGCATTACAAGCATGCTCATTAATAGCTCGCTCAATACGCTTTGAATTTGACATCAACAAGCCATCTCCTACAACCTGCAAATAAAATGAGCATGCACAACAGTTGGGCAGAAGTTTATAAATGTAAGGAAAAAAAAGAGAAAACTAAATTAAATTCATAACCACTCAGTTGACAAGAATTGGGTTAGTAACTTCTATATGGCACTTCTTCCCTACCACAGCTTAAGTTCAACCATGTTGGTACGTTTATATGGCAGGGCATATGTTCTGCATGATGATAACCTTATAACTACTTAAGACTGTGCTCCATGGTTATCTTTCCAGAATTGCAATCGACACATTCAATACATTACAAAATAACTTCTTGTTTAAACTAACATAGCATACTGAAGTTACAGTGGGAATGAGAATAGCAAAAACTTGAACTTCAAATCATGCTTCAAAAAATTTAGAGTAAACACTAAACGACTATAATAAGACCACGTTGCAAATTAATATTTTAGTATCCTTGACGGAGTCAGTTTCAAAAAATTTAGAGGTATCGATTCCAATTTGTATGTGAAGCAGAAAGTTTTATTATCCAGCAAAAGTACGTCAAGGGCACTTCAGATTATTAGATGGTAAAAAAAATGGAAGAAGAATCGGAAACTTCTGAGAGAATAAAAGAATCATGGTTTAGCTACTGGAATTCCATGTTTATAGTGAAACTCGTCCGTATAGTTCTCTTCATCCTCTGGCTAATGGCTACTTTCTGTACATGGAAATAAATGAGACGTGCAATGGTTTAGACAAGTACAAGTACAGGAGACTAGTTGGAAGATCAATTAGCACTCTACTCAAGCTAACATGCTCAGGCTTGTTGAAATCCAACTTATAAGGAGTGTCAAACTGAATTTGTATGTAGAAAGATGAAAATGACTGATATCTACCTCCAACTTGCGGAGTTCTTTAGGTGTTAGCATTGTATTTAACCTAGAGCAAAAAGGCCTTAATCGCATCTAATATACATCAAATTGTTTTCCTAATGAAAATACTTATGGCTCTTTTAGTGCAGACAAAACATGATTGTTTTCCCAATGAGAATGTTTCCTATCCATTTCAATCTAACTCTCACACAAGGTGGAAACAAGCATAATTGTCACTGACCAACAACCTCAGAACCACCATAGCAAGCATTCATGAACAAACCTGGCAAATTCCAAGCTCGGAAAAATACTTGACTTGTTCCCAGTCCTCCATGTCAAATGGATCTTCAATAGACACGATAAGATAGTCTGGCACCCAGGAAATGTCAAAAAAGAAAGAAACACTGTCATTAAACGATATATGTAGTTGCATGAAGCATTAAACATAGTGACAAACCTACTTTGTTAACATAGTTATATACCTCTACATAGTTCCTTGTACATTTCAACCATATCTTCTCCCGACTTGAAGTTTTGTCCTGACTTATTAGGAGACTTGTAATCTAAATCATACTTTGTATACAGATAATATAAATGTCAAGTTTCAACTCATTAAAGTGATCAGCAGAAAAAGTTGACACATTGTAAGGAATGAGAAACATTACCTATGCAGAAATCAGTAGCAGCAACGTCAATTGCAATCTTAATCTTATCATTATAGCCTGTTCTGTCAATTGCCTCCTTTACAAGATCTAGTCCTTCTTTTAAGCTGCATAATCAGGGTTCCAACATCAACAACAAATCATTCAGAAGATCACATCATATTAATGAACAACATGTCAACATGCCTGGAGACATTAGGAGCAAGACCGCCATCTTCACCAACATTACATCCCTGTGCACCATATTTCTCTGTAATAATGGCCTGCATATGAAAAGAACAGATAAATTGAGTGGCAGATGAACGAATACAACCTTATCTCCACCATATAGTAAATCCATGTTGTGCATTACACAATATAGTTTTCTATTCATCAAAGCAGTTCAAACGCTATAAGAAACAAAAAAAAATGCAGATAAACCCAACTCGACTCCAACAAGCTTTAACCCCAAAGTTACTATATACTTTTTCTAACCGATGTGAACTTCAATATAACCCAGCCTATCGTCGCTTCACAACTCAGCATACACCCAAAGGCCATCAGTATCACTAAGCAATTAAAAGCCTTCTCAATGATGTTACCTCAACTAATTAATACGAACCTATCCCATACTAGGCTAGTGTCGATTCATAAGTCCAAGTGTAGAAATCACTCATAAAGCTAGCTTAATTACAAACCACTAGGGCTGAGCAATGGGTCAAACCCGACCTGACCCGAAAACCGAATAAGGGTAAAACGTGAACCGAGAACCGAACCAAACAAGGTCGGTTCAGTTTAGCTATTTCAAACCGAATAAGTGTGTTTTGACCCGAACCGAAACCGAACAGAGTAAAACTGAAATACTTATACAAAACCGAAAACCGAACCAAATAAGGTCGGTTCGGTTCGTCCCGGTTTCGGTCGGCTTGTCGGTTCGGGCCGGTTTTCAAGTGATTTTGCTTAGCCTCAATAGGGGAGGGGAACCTAGTCTTACAACACAAACTTCTTTCTTATGCTTCAAACTCTGTTAAACAACTACACTAATCTTAAGCACATCTTGATGGGCATCACAATCTAACCTATAATAGATATACGTCCTAGTATCTATTTTTGCAGACCGGGAACATCCCAGTGAATATACCACCATGACAGATATAAGGATCATTATAAGTGGACATGTTCCATTAACGTTTTTCATGTCATATTCTCATGCTTGTTACTACTTAGCTGCTGCATGCACAATTCAACTTTGATCTAGTAATTGGACTAATAGTGACAAAGCAGGTGCAAGGAAGGCACCTTTAAGTGATGATACGTCTCAGAGCCCATTTGCATTGCCTCTTCAAATCTCTTTGCTCCAATTGGAAGAATCATTATGTCCTAATTCAATTAAATTACACAACAAATAAGTATTGACTATCCGAAAAATATTTTAGGTTTTGTGAAAGGTATACAAGATGAGAATAGTTTTACATATAATAATGTTTAAAGTTTAAACAGCTTGAAAACATGAAATCAGCAGCTTACTCTTATAGCCAAATTGTTTCCACCATGTTTGCCGCCGCTTATTAGTGTGAAGGCAGGGACAGGAAGAACATGGCTGCTTCCTCTGCCCGATATATTGGCAATATGTTTGTAAAGTGGAACGTGCGGAAAACAACGCAATAGTATTATTATCATTAAACAACAATATGTAGGTTGTTATTTTGAGTAAAACATGAAACAAAATTATTGTGCATGCCTTTTTCTCAGCGGCTCCGGCTTTGCAAGCAGCAATTGACACAGCTAATATTGCATTTCCTCCTAGATCATCCTGGACAACGATGAATGAAAAGAAAATAAAGACAATGTTTGCCATTATCAGCTTTAGAAAATATTTAACCTTCTTACCCATCTCAAGAGGATATCAATAGCAGCTGGATGATTTTCAGAATTTCCAACAATGCCCTCAGGGGTTTGTATTCTCTAATGAAGTTGCACTTTGGCTATGTTTGGCAAAAGTAGCTGTGAGCAGTAGTAGTGAGCTGTGAACAATAGCTGTGAGCAGTAGCCAAAAAAGCTCACAGCTTCATAAAGAAGCATTGAGAAAATGAGCTTTCCTAAAAAATAGCAAAGCCCACAGCTCTCATGCCAAACAAACACCATAAATCAAAAAACTCATTATTCACCGCTCGTTGACCAAAAAAGCTCCAAAAAGCTTTGTGCTAAGTCATCACAAATGAGACTTGGTAGCACAATCGTCAAATACACTCTCCCTTCATCATCGGGTCTTAAGGGTCTTAAAAGTCTTTGAGTTTGACTATCAATTTTATAAAAAATTATAACAAAAACAGTTTCAATAGGTTGATTAACTTTCCAACTTAAATCATTTCAAGTCATTTTTAACGGAAATATAATTTCGTAAGTTATTAACTTATCACTTAAAACCATTTGACTCCGGCCATTTATAATCAAAAGACAGTTGCAAAAAAATTAAAATCTCTGAAAAAAAAAGTTTTTTTTGTTTACAAGACTGAAAAGTTTTGAAAAAGACAGTTGCAAAAAAAATTAAAATCTCTGAAAAAAGTTTTTTTGTTTACAAGACTGAAAAGTTTTTATCTCTTTTTCAAGGAAACAATAACAAAATGAAACACGCATGAAAATTTATACTCCGGAGTTAATAAAAGTAGAAAAACATAGTCAACAAAAGACTTAATGGGAGAGTTATGGTTAAAAACCATACCACTAGAAAAGCAACCAGCACCACCTCACAGTCAATGATAAGCAACATGCCCGTATGCTGAGGTCCGGGCTTGACACCAAACGTTGTCGCAGTGTCCCGATGAGTCCATAGACCCAACGAAAACCAACTCAGAAGGCAGCATACATAGGCTTCAACGTCAAGCATGTGTCACACTACAGACGGGACAAAGGCCGACCGGTGAACAAGAGAAGCAAGTCATGCTCGTATTTTGGTGTTTGGGCTTAACACTAACGATTTTCAGCAGGTTCCTATTAAGCAACATGAGGGACATAGGTCAGGTCATGAACACACCAGATTTCCAACCAAATCGTATAAGGCAACATGAGGGACATAGGCAACATGGTGTTTGGGCTTGACACTAAAGATTTTCACCAGTCTTTGAGTTGGCCGTATTTTAGTATTTGGGCATGACACCAAACATTTCCGCAGTCTCAACGACAAGGCAACATTAGGGACAATGGCCAACTCAAATATCATCTCGTGAAGGCACTAGATTTCCAAGCCAACTAATAACACCCACATTATTTTGGCGTATGGGCTAACAAACATTTTCGAAGTTTCAAGACGCAACATTCGGGACAAAGACCAACACACAAAGAAAACTCATGAACATGGCAATTGCCAACCAATTACCAGCTCTAACATAACTGATGAACGATAAGCAACGTACCCATGGAAGCATGACAGTTTCAAAGCAACATTAGGGACAATTTCCGACTTCGCAGTTTCTTAGTAAGGCGGCTTACAATAGGCTTTGGACGTAGAGCATGTGTCACACTACAGACGGGACAAAGGCCGACCGGTGAACGTACCCGCTTGTCTGCCACCTAATAGCGCTTCCTAATACTATGCAACATTAGGGAAAATTTTCACAGTTTCAAAGCAACATTAGGGACAATTTCCGACTTCGCAGTTTCTTTGGAAGGCGGCTTACAATAGGCTTTGGATGTAGAGCATGTGTCACACTACAGAAGGGACAAAGGCCGACTGGTGAACATACCCGCTTGTCTGCCACCTATTAGCGCTTCCTAATACTATGCAACATTAGGGACAATTTTCACAGTTTCAAAGCAACATTAGGGACAATTTCCGACTTCGCAGTTTCTTAGGAAGGCGGCTTACAATAGGCTTTGGACGTAGAGCATGTGTCATGATGAGTGTGTAAATACTCATCATTTTTATCGTACTTTAACTGCCAAAACACGTGAAAATACTCAGAAATGCATCAAAACAATGAAAATATCCCAAAGATCGTGTTTTATACGTTTTAGATGCAAAATGATTGAAAACAAACGAAAAAACGAACAAAGTTTGCATATTTGGCAGTTTCAGTCCCCCGATTTTAAAAAGTTGTCAAAACTAGTCCCTATGCGTTTATTTTGAAAGAAAAATCAACAAATGTCTTTTGAAAATCATAAGTTGTCAAAAACGATCCTTGGGTAAAAAGTTTTCAAAAGTTACAATTTTAGTTCCTGGAGTTTTGAATTTGGCGATTATGGTCCCCGGATAGTTTCAATTTGGAAAATAAGCATCAACGGACCTTGTGGAAATGGAATATGGCAAGTATGGTCCATGGATTAATTTTGAACACTTGGCATATTTGGTCCCGGAATTTTCAGCAAATACATGTTTAGTCCTTGGGCTTATTTCATTAAATACCATATGGACTCATTTTATTTAGCTAAAATTAAAACTTTATCCAATCCACCACTCAATAGTCCAATCCATTTAACTATCCCAATCCACCTTGGCCCATCTTCCCAACCCCAAGCCCACACCCAAAATCCCTAAAAACGTTTTTTAATAAAAACAGATCCCTTTCATTTGACCAGGT
The DNA here is from genome assembly GCA_030686995.1 of Artemisia argyi. Classification (NCBI taxonomy): domain Eukaryota; kingdom Viridiplantae; phylum Streptophyta; class Magnoliopsida; order Asterales; family Asteraceae; genus Artemisia; species Artemisia argyi. The sequence continues at coordinate 2,106,509 of CM060705.1, forward strand.
CAAGCTAACCCCTTCTCCTACCTCCACTCTTTACCCAGCGTACCTCTCCCCCTCCTCCAAACCTGCAACACGCAAGCATCTCCCTCAAAAGCCACCCTCCACTTTCACATCCCCCAAACTCTCACAACCCCGTACCTACCTCCATTACACGCTGGCAATCCGTATACTAATTTGGGCGCCAAATCACATCAATGGTTGATATCTCTCCAAGGCCATCTGATGGTGGGAATTGCTCGAAAGAAGGACACAAGCAAGATGGGAACCCTAGCAAGACCCCTATAAATACTTAGTGTTGTATGCCATGAAAAGCAGTTAGGGTTTTAAGTAATTTTTCTTAAGTTAAAGTCTTTGTACTCTTTATTTTTCTCTATCAATGAAAATTTTATTTTGAAGCAATTTAAATTCTTAAGCTTTTTCCTTTACAACAGCTTTGCTTGAAACCCTTACTCACCTCTGCTTATTTGTCTTTAGCTTATTAATTGATTCTGCTCTTTTTTTTTTTTTAATTGCTTATTGTAGTATTAGTAGCTTATTCATATTTGTCATTAGCCTCTAGAGTAGGTTGAAGACTGTCTTGTTTAGTTTGAGATAGCTTAACTTAGTTGCTCAGTTCACTTATTCAAGTTTAACATTCACCCGACGTTACCCACTTTCTGTTTCCGGTTAAGCAGCCCACCCCCACACTTAGCCTTTTAACCCTTAATTTAACTGTATTTAGCTTCTCTGCAAAAGTGGTTTTGTTAAAATTGTGTTTTGTTGTTGATGAAAGGCTTAGCAAAAAGCAATTTTGAAAAACAAAAATTTTTGCAAAAGGGTGGCATGTGAGATTCGAACCTGGGACACTGACCTCCACACCACACAGATAACACATGCCTTTCCCCATCTGAGCTATCTTAATTTTCTTGCCATTGTTTACTTAGTCAATTATTTAATGTAGTTTAGGATACTAGCTTATTTAATTTCAGCTTGTTAGGATTGCTTATTACTTGCTTATTTTCATTGCTTATTTCATGGTCATATTTTTCTCAACTTCTTATTAGTAAACTAGATTTTCTTGAAAATTTTCATAATTTTCCAATTTGTTTTGCTAATTTTCTAGGATTTATTTCATTATTTTAGTTAATTCATTATAAAAAATATATATATATATATATATATATTTTTCTTTTTCCAAAAATTTTCTTTTATCATTAGAAAAGTAGAAAAATCATTTTTACACCCGTAGGACTTGCGTAGCTTAAATTTCACGTTTCATTTTGCGCACTTACGTTTTATTTAATTAACTTGTACGTTTTTTAAAATTAGATTACGTTTTAGGGTTCCCTTGCTTCCTATTATCATTCCCGTAGAATTTTAAATAGTTTTTAAGTTTTAATTTTTATTCCTTGTTTGAATTTGCATTTTAGTTACGTTTATCCCATTTTCGTTCGTTAATTTGTACTTTTCGTTAATTTAACGTGTCACAAAACCAAACAATCTTTCACAACCAAACATACAAGGTTTTAATCTCGATCTTTTCTCGAAACTTTCCATTCACACCTCGTTGGGGTACGACCCAGGAAATCACTTCCCGATCTCACAATTTGAATATCACTTTCACGAGTTTTACGAGGTAATCTTTTTCCTAAAAGGTTTACTCGTATTTCTCCACATCTTGTTGTCTCACGATAACATAGATTGCACGTTTGTTGATATTTTGATAAATTGTTTTTGCACTCACCAAAACACAACGAATCATGTCACACTACAGACGGGACAAAGACCGACTGGTGAACATACCCGCTTGTCAACCACCTATTAGCGCTTCCTAATACTATGCAACATTAGGGACAATTTTCACAGTTTCAAAGAAACATTAGGGACAATTTCCGACTTCGCATTTTCTTAGGAAGGCGGCTTACAATAGGCTTTGGACGTAGAGCATGTGTCACACTACAGACGGGACAAAGGCCGACTGGTGAACATACCCGCTTGTCTGCCACGTATTAGCGCTTCCTAATTCTATGCAACATTAGGGGCAATTTCTGAATCTTTAACACACCACGACGCATATCAACAAATTGCATGCCACCAAATGTTGACCGAGGTTACCAGATGATGCCAAAAACCCTGTAAAAAGCAACATTATTAGTTCTTAGGTACAAGGGTCAGAAAATGAATATAAGAAAACGCAATGCCTAAGTGATGTTAACAACAACAGAAGGAAATTATAGCATTGGATCAACATATCAACAAACTTCAACTACTTTTGGTAAATATTTATGAACTGAATTAAGTCTAGAAGAAATTTGAAAAACATTAATTTAAGGGGTGTTTATTTTGGCTTATATAGTCAGCTTATAGCTTATTTGGTTTTAGGCTTATGTTTCATAAGCTTACCTTTTGTGGGCTATTTTGAAACTTTTTAGCTTATATAAGACATGATAAGTTTATATAAGGCGAAAAGTTTTAAAATAAGGCACAGAAAGTGAGCTTATGAAGAAAAAAAAAATACAATGAATACTTAGTAGTATATTTGTCCACCACAACTTATGATACAGTTGGCATTAGGAATGGTTTATGGCAAATAAAATTCATAAAGGATTCACAAGACATTTTAAGACCAACAACTAGAAGTTACTTTGTTTGAAAAGGCAGGCGGCTTTGTTGTCGCTCCTAGCTAGCTCCATAACGCCATCAAGAACAGCAGCACGATTTTCCCTTGAGAAAAAGACAAATATAATCATATGTTAGGCTAATTAATGTTTGCTTAACATACGTTACTATAGCTTATTTGGTTTTGGACTTCTTATTTTGAAATATTAATGTGTGTATAAGCTTATTATGACATAATAAGCTTATATAAAGCAAAAATTTTAAAATTAGGCCACAAAAAATGAGCTTATGAAACATAAGCTCAAAAGCAAATGAGCAAACACCCCTTATGTAAAAAATTACTGATTTTATTCCTTATTAGCATTTATTTTTATACGCGCCTACAACTATGAGAATAATTATCTAAAGACACTCCTAACAGTTTTACAAACAACTATATTTCTTTAAAAAAAAAAAAAAAAAAAAAAAAAAAACTGTCAAAAGATTTTTTATGCATAGAATATATCAGTAGCAACTTAGCACTTAGCAGATCTATATATAAAATAAAATTATATATGAGCCGAGATCTATATAACAGTATCATAGATTTCAGCGGTAAATATATTAAAAAATAACAGTAACAACTATATTTCTTTAAAATAAAAAATAAAAAAAATAAAAATAAATAAAAAAATAAAAAAAAATAAAAAATAAAACTGTCAAAATAGTTTTTATGCATAGAATATGTGTGTAGCAACTTAGCAGATCTATATATAAAAATAAAAAAATGAAATTATATATGAGCCGAGACATATATACCAGTAACATAGATTTCAGCAATAAATATAAGTACTAGTTCATCATAGGTGAATACCTGATACTAGATCTATATAACCAATGTAACAGTAACACATAATAAATATTGTATATAAAAAGAGGTACTAATTCATAAGAGGAGGTGATAGATACCTAGATGTGTAGATCGGTAGAGTTGAAATCATTTTAGAATGATTTTTTTTAGGATTAGGTGATGTGATAGAGAGAGAAAGAAAAAGATAAGGTATTGTCACTAGGTATGTGTGAAGAAAAAATAAAAGAAAGATAAGATGTGTTGTGTCAGTTTGGATAAGAAACAAACGATATATAGGGACACGCACTAGGGTTTTTGCGGTAAATGGGAGGGAAAATATTCCCGCTTAATTTTATTTTATTATTGGCATTTTGTATGTGGAGGTCACCCAAGTTTTAACTTTCTTTCAATGAGACCGTCCATTTATGAAAACTAACTTATAGGCCGTTCAAGTATATTTCCTTTTTCATTTATACCAAATCCGTCCAAAATTACACCAAAAAATTGTATATTGACGAATGCCCCATCTGAAAAATTGAAAATTATAACAAATTAAATTATAAATATGTAATGTCTATTTGATATATCAATGATATTTTAGTCAATAAACACTTTATATTACCGGATTTGGTATAAACGAAAAGGGAAATACACTTGAACGGCCTATAAGATATTTTTCATATAATAGCGGCCTTAATGAAAAATTGTTAAAAGTTGGGTGGCATCCATGTACAAAATCCCTTTATTTTATTTTATTTTATTTTTTTTTTGTGGGAAATGTGATTGTGTGTTGACATTGACTTAATTCAAAGTAAATGGCATTTAATGAATGGTGAATTTAAGAAATACTATAAAAAGTCAGAGTTACTAATAAACGGTGAAAGAAAAAATCAATTACAATTGTATAAAGGTCATTTTTATCCTTTTAACTTTGTATAAATTCATAAGGGTGGTGGCAGTGTGAGCGCGGTAGGCAGCGGTTTGCCCCAAACCACCGGGGAATACCGCCGCCACCCCAGCGGTTTGGTCAAACGGTGAGGTCCAACGGTGATCTTCATTTTCACGGTTTGAAACTAATTTAAACGTTGGAGGACTGTTGGAGTGGAACGTTGGGATTTAATGTGAAAAAAAAAAAAAAAAAAGTGTCGGTCTTAAGGCAAAATGGATGATTCTCAGTCGTCCTCTCCGGGCTATGTCGGTCGAAAAGATTCGACAAATCGTTAATACGTGTATCATATTGTGCAATATGATTTTAAAAGACGACGAGGAGGCAATATCACCGGTTCACATAATGGATCCGCCGGTCACTCCAGTATATGACGATAGTGTACTACTGGAGTTACTCGACGAACAAATCCATTATCGTCTTCAATATGATATTACGGAGCACGTAGAGACTCAAAACTTAGCATACCTCGATGACTAGTTATTTCTTTTCTTTTTTTTACGTATTATGTAATTTTCTATTAATTACGTTTTTTTTTTCAAGTATTATGTATTTTTATTTTAATTATTAATGAAATATTATGTTTTTATTAAATTATTTATTTATGAAAATAAAAAATAAAAAATAAAAAGTTGGTTGGTTGGGGGGTATGAAAAAAGTATGGTTGATTGAGAAGTATGTGGGATTTTGGGAGTGACCACTACTACCACCTTAAAAGTTGAATACTGAATACCGTAGTACATCTGTATTCTGTAGAGTTGAAATTATTTTTCAATGATTTTTTAGATTAGGTGATGTGATAAAGAGAGAAAGAGATAAGATAAGGTATGTGTGATAGATAAGAGGAAAAGAAATATAAGATGTGTGACTCTTCATGGACAATAAACAATTAATGCAATATATATCTAATACTCCCTTCGTCTCAAAATTATTGTCATGAGTGAGAAAGCACTAAGTTTAATAAAAATGGGACCCCTATAAATCTCAAACACTCAAAGAGAATATTCTCCTAATATATTTTTTACCTTTTACTAAAAATGGAAAGTGGACAATCTTTTTGAGACATCCAAAAATAGAAATATGGACAATTATATTGAGACGGAGGGAGAATATGTTTTTTAACTTGTGACTTTAAGCACACTAAAAGGATGGCTGGACCCACACAAAAGTGGGTGTACTTTTGTGTGGGTCCGGTCATTTTTCTGGTGTGCTTAACTTTTGCCCTGGGGCACAAGTTACAAAAACGGATATCAGGTTTTATATATATATATATATATATATATATATATATATATATATATATATATATATATATATATATGGAGGGAAAATGTCCCGCCTTAATTGGTTTTAATACGGAAATGGTAATTTCGTCTTTGCATTAATATCAAGAGTAAATTATATTCAATCAAACAATGGTGAATTTAACAAAACCAAATACGTAGTATTAGAGTTTGACCACTAATGCCAATCAATTGTACAAAGAAAAATTATATTTACAGGTATTAATAAGTCGAGCTTTTCGGGAGTTACTCGAGCTTAATACTTACGGTCTCGAGTTAATATCGAATAAATACTAGTGCGCAATTAGTTTGACGAGCCGAGTTTTGAAAACTAATATTTCACTCGGCTCATTCAAAAACTTGTTTAATTATCACGAACCGAACGAGTTATTCGAGCTTAACAAACTAATAGATTTAGATCCAAGTTGTGACTTAATATTTTTTAGTTATATATTATTTGTAAGCAATCTTCCTTATTTTTTTTTACTTGTTTTATATATTTTTATTTTTCCTTTTTTCGATCTTTTCTCACTCTTTTAATGTCGGAAAATAATCTAAGACATCTTCTACTAAGAATATCAACGAAATAAATCAGTTAAAGATTTTAAAAGATCAAAATTATTTCTGTAGAATTTTATCAATTGTTTTATATTAAATGTAAGGTTGCAAAAATGACAAATCGGTAGTCCGACGGTCGACCCCGTATAGCTTGTAATCGGTTTAAACGGTGATTAATTGGATTGGCATTTATGGCAAGCATCTTAAGCTTGATTTATTCCATTATTATTATTATTATTATTATTATTATTATTATTATTATTATTATTATTATTATTATTTTGAAAAGTTAAAAATTTTAAACGAGCTTCGAGCTCGAACAACAAAAAAATATTTGAGTTCGAGCTTGAGCTACTTTATATATTCGAGCTCGAGCCGAATAGTTATTAAACGAGCCTAGCTCGTTTAGCTTAAAACTCAATTCGACTCGTTAATTTTGCCATACGCATGAAAACTACACTTCATAAGAAATGAGTTATCTCAAAAAGTTGGAAAGTAAATTTGTCTTCAAATTCAGAATTAGAAATGAAATACAATTCAAATGATCTTTTAAAGTGAGGGTTCGAGTCACGTTGTGGACATACATGTAACATTTAGACTAGAGTGTGCGTGTATTAGCCGTTCTAAAAAACAATTCACAAATGTTCTTTTGGAGAATAAACTAAAAAACCATACAAAATTTGGATTTGGAATGTATCCAAGAATCACGAAACACCAATAAATTAAAGAAATCACGAAAGTGGAGATATATGCTTCAAAACTAACAGAATCTAATCAAACTGAAATTAATTTGTAAGGCCTATTCGACATTATCGACGCCATGTCAAGGAAAAACTAGAATAGGCCTCACATCAGGCTGTTCACACCATTTATAGAGATAACAAATGGAAACTGTTTTGCTTATACTTGGACAGGAGCATGAGGGAACTAGTTTACTTCTCCAAAAAAAAGGGGTGGGGACAGTATAGACATAAGAGATGAAAACCTTACCTGATTGTACTTGGCCAACCGCTCTCCACAGCGAGGTGCACCTGCTTTTATCTGACCTGTGGCAAGACCAACTGATAGATCAGCTATGAAAGAATCATCAGTTTCCCCACTTCTTTGTGATATTATGACACCCCATTGTGCATCCTTTGCCATTTTCACTACTTCAATTGCTTCGGTCACTGTCCCAATTTGGTTCACCAACATTGCACAGTACAAGTCTTATAATTTGCACATATGCTAACAAATGTAAACATCCCACAAATACACAATATCACGCAAACTATTTCATTAAGATACACTTTCTTTTCTTTTCCCAAAGTTTCTACAATATTAAAGGCTCTGCTTGTCTGTGAGAGCCACATTAATTGTTTTTGAATCTTTCTGTAAGACAACTTATGTCTTAGATAAAGGTATTATGCACTAATTTGTGGTCCACAATAAGGCAAGATATACAGGTAAGTGACCTTTAACTAATAATCAGGGGCAAGCAAACAAACACCGTGCAATGTTGGCTATTTATTAGATTTCCCCTCAAAAGATATAGATCATTTTGACTAACCAGTAACAGCGGATAGTAGGTATAAGTTATTTGCCATTAAGAAAAGGAAATTTCTGATTGGAATATATCCATGAAAGGAAGTGCTAAAGTGCTGCAATTTCATCATTATAAAACACAGGAATTTACAAATCACCGCGTACCTTGAGAAGAAGGGCATTACAAGCATGCTCATTAATAGCTCGCTCAATACGCTTTGAATTTGATATCAACGAGCCATCTCCTACAACCCGCACATAAAACGGCATGCACGACAGCTAGGCAGAAGTTTATAAATGTAAGGAAAAAAAATAGAGAACTAAATTAAATTCATAACAACTCAGTTGACAGGAATTGGGTTAGTAACTTCTATATGGCACTTTCCTCCCTACCACAGCTTAAGTTAAATCATGTTGGTACGTCTATATGGCATGACAAATGTTCGGAATGATGTTAACCTTTAACAATTTAAGACTATGCTCCGTGGTTATCTTTCCAGAATTGCAATTGACAGATTCAAAATTACAAGGGAATGAGAATAGCACAAACTTGAACTTCAAATCATGCTTCAAAAAATTTAGAGTAAATCCCAAACGGCTATAATAAGGCCATGTTGCAAATTCATATTTAGTATCTTCCTGATGTATGTTTTATTCACAAAAGAGGCAACCAATATTTTACCATCCTTGCCGGAGTCGATTTCAGCTATTAGAGGTATCGATTCCAATTTGTATGTGAAGCACACAGTTATATTATCCTACAAGAGTACGCCAAGGGCACTTCAGATTATCAGATGGTAAAAAATGGAAGAAGAATGGGAAACTTCGAGAGAATAAAAAAAATCATGGTTTAGCTACTGGAAATCCATATTTACAGTGAAACTCGTCCATATTGTTCTCTTCATCCTCTGGCTAATGATTACTTTCTGTACATGGAAATGAATGAGACTTGCTACCCATTTCCTCACAAGTGTCTTGTAGTGTATTGTCACTGCTTTTAAATTGGATACTGATGGCTTTCTTGAGGAAATGATTTGTGAAATTCGAAGTACTTGTTAATTGTTCATAAAAGCAATTAACAATTACTTAGATCAATGGTTTCATATTGTTTCAAGTAATCACTTGGGGACTATATAACATAAGAATGGTCACACTATCTTCTACACAAAAGTTTTCATGAGATCCCATAGGGCATCGGCATGGCTGGAAAGAATTATGCGCGTGATTCCTACAAATTATGCCCATAGCATTGTCAACTTACAAATATTGGGTTCATTTTAGTCTTGTGGGCCAACCTTGATCTTTCAAAGTTATGTTTCAAATATTTTACATGGTAGTGGATGTACTGAGGTGCAGGATAAATTCAATTACGAACCAGAATAACAAGGGGCGTAGAGTGCTTGCCAATGATTTAAACAAGTACAAGTACAGGAGACTAGTTGGAAGCTCAATTAGCACTCTACTCAAGCTAACATGCTCAGGCTTGTTGAAATCCAACTTATAAGGAGTGTCAAACTGAATTTAGATGAATGACTGATATCTACCTCCAACTTGAGGAGTACTTCAAGTGTTAGCGTTGTATTTAACCTATAGCAAAAAGGCCTAAATCGCATCTAATATACATCAAATTGTTTTCCTAACGAGAATGTTTCCTATCTATTTCAATCTAACTCTCACACAAGGTGGAAACAAGCATAATTAGCAGTGGCACTGACCAACAACAACCTCAGAACCACCATAGCAAGCATTCATAAACAAACCTGGAAAATTCCAAGCTCGGAAAAATATATAAATCAGCATCAGACATGGTATCACTTAAATAAACTAACAAAGCCATTATCAGCATCAGACATGGTAGACAGAAAATATTTATACAACATTCTTTTGCAGAAGAGACCATTTAACCTTCTTACCCGTCTCAAGAGGATATCAATAGCAGCTGGATGATTTTCAGAATTTCCAACATTGCCCTCAGGGTTGTATTATCTCTTATTGAAGTTGCACTTTAAGTCATCACAAATAAGACTTGGTAGCACAATCTTCAAAATACACTCTCCCTTCATCATCGGGTCTTAAGGGTCTTAAACCTAGTTACCTAATACGCGGTACGCTCCGGTACGAATACGAAATTCGGGTACGCAATTCGCTATAGGTCACGTATTCGGTACGAAGGGGGTAGGTTCATTTCGGTACGAAACGGTACGAAGTGGTACGTATATTAAAATTCGAAATTCATTGTACCATACAAAACAAAAACTTAATTCGAAAAACATATTGCAACGTAATACTAATATGAGTAGTGCTATCATCTCCACCTTGGGTATTTCTAATTCAAGAATAACCGACATGCCAAATGTATACATGATTGGCAACAAGAGAAGCAAATCATGCTCGTATTTTGGTGTTTGGGCTTGACTCTAGAGATTTTCAGCAAGTTCATATAAGGCAACATGTGGGACATAGGTCAGGTCATGAACGCACCAAATTTCTCACCAACTAATAACCCCACATTATTGATCATCTAACTGACGTGACCTAGGTTGCATGAAAAGCCCCTAATAACAACCACATTATTGATTTTAACTTGTAAATTTCACTAAAAATATGACGTAAGTTTTATCATAGACACCAAATACCATTAGATATGTTTCATGTCACATATTGAACTAAAAATCATGTGTGAATAAAATAAAAAAAAGTAGTAACAACATATTCCATTCGAACTCTTTTGAGTAGTCTGGTACTCTGGTTAGTTATGTAGAAATTATCTTGCTAAAAAGACATGATTCTAAAAGTTAATATCGATAGGCACATTTATAAAGATAATATCACATCCCTGATCAGCTGAAAATATATATACCAAGACTAAGAACATTTCACTTCCATTTTAATCAGCCATTGTATTTCTTTACATGCAGTTATCAAAAGAAGATTAGTCATTTCCAGCTTCAACCAAAACATCATTCACAAAAGATGAAACAAAAGCATACCCGCATATCATAAGGAAATGTCATCTAATCTAACTGCCGTCTAGGTTACTTAAGACTTACGACCTCCCATATCCGCCAATCTATTGAGACTTGATTGAGCTTAAGGCCAGTCGAGGAACTTAGAACCTTGAAGGGAAGGTGGGAGAAATGACTGGACAGCAGATGGATTATCGGGAGTATAGATATAACCTTTCGCATACCCCAACTCTTTCATCAACTTAGTAGGCGCATTTCTCAGATGCAAAGGCACGCCCTCATTTTGCCCAACTGAATCTTTCACAGCCTTCGTGGCAGCCTGTAATGCTCTGTACACAGCTATCGATTTTGGAGCAAGCGCCAAATAGGCAACACACTGTGCTAAGTTAACACTGCACTCTGGCATACCAAGAAAATGACAGGCCTGATAACAAGAAACAGCCTGCGGGAGAGCTAAAGGGTCAGCCAATCCAACATCTTCACTTGAAAACTGCACAAGTCGGCGTGCAATGTAAAGCGGCTGTTCTCCAGCTTCCAACATCCTCGCCAGCCAATAAATCGATGCATTTGCATCACTTCCTCTCATCGACTTATGTAAAGCACTTATAAGATTGTAATGCTGTTCACCGTCTTTGTCATAAGAAAGATGCTTACTTTGCAACGCTTGTTTTGCATCATCTATACTCAAACTCAAAACAACATCAACATTGTTATCCAAATCCAATACATTATTCCCATTGTAACCCAAGCGTGCAGCAGCAGTAATAGCCGATATTTCCAAAGCATTAAGCGCCACACGCGCATCTCCATCACAATGTTGCGACAAATACTCAACAACCTCATCACTAACTTGAATCTCCTTCGGCATAAACCCTAAACTACAAACCAACCCATTGTCACGATCATCCCTAGCACGTTTAAGAATAGTAGCAATATGACCCGGTTCAAGCAAATTAAGGGTAAGCACTCTACAACGAGACAACAAAGGCGTAATCAAATGAAACGAGGGGTTCTCAGTAGTAGCACCAATAAACACAATACTACCATCCTCAATGACCGGCAAAAAGGAATCCAACTGCGACTTATTAAACCTATGAACCTCATCAACAAACAACACAGTTCTGACACTATTGATACCATTTTTCTTAATTCTGCTCGCCTCGTCTACAACGTCCCTAACATCCTTAACACCAGCAGTAACAGCAGACAGGGAAACAAACCTATACGAGGAACTTAAAGAAGAAGAATTAACAATGGCGCGGCCGATGGAAGTCTTACCAGTACCAGGTGGGCCCCATAGGATAAAGGAAGGCAGGCGATTGGCCTCGATAGCTGATCGAAGGAAAGACGATTTGTCGGAGAGGAGATGGTGTTGTCCTATTATGTCGTTGATTGTGTGGGGACGCATTCGCTCTGATAACGGCTTTTCGCTTCGAGAAGGTTGTTTTGTTTTTTTACTACTAACTACTGTTTGTTGTTGTTCTTTTTGAGGTTGAGGTTGTTTGGGGTTGTCGGGTGATTTTGTCTTTTTGTTGTCGAAAGAGAAGAAGCGGTTGATTTTGGGTTGAGTGGTAGTGGTGGGAGAAGTAATAGAAGAAATTGATTGATTTTTGAGAATCCATTCGGTGGCATCTGAAAGTGAAGAATTACCACCACCGGTGGCTGAGAGGGCTTGGGATATTAAGTCATCGGAGAAACCCATCTCAGCCAAAAGCTGCTCTTTTTCTTTTTCCATTTCCAGTTCCCGCTTTTCTTCCCCCTTTTGGTCTTCCTTTTGTGGATGGGTTTAAACTAATTTGGGGAAATTATCACCCCAAATCATCTCCTCCCCAACTATTTGATTTTGTTACTACTTTGTCAACTGGTTTCATTGGGCTCTAAGTAGATTAGTTTTGTTAGCTTGGCTTAAGAAAATGTTGTTAGCCCATTAGGTGTTATTATATCATGTTGTCTATTTTATTGGGGGGTTGGGCAGGTTTTGACATTTAGAAATTTGACCCATAACCCGACCTTGTGGCTCCTCTCGAAAAGTGTTGTATACAAGTTAACGTGGTTATTCATTGCATGCACATCCCTGATGTTCCTCTTGCAAAGTTTATGACTCGTTGGTGAACCTCGTTTTCTAGTATTTATTGAACTTCCTTGGTGGTTATGGATTATTTATGACATGGGTGTTTGTGGTTGTTCACAAGTTATTTTGTTGGGTTAAAAACTTTGTTAAAAAAATAATAAAATAAATAAATAAATAAAAATTATAGGTGGCAAACGGGCGGACCGAGCGGGCACGGACCACGGGTCAAACGGGCTACGGGCTAAACGGGTACGGGCCAAATGGGCGCATGTTATATGAATCGTTTTAGAAAATATCCAAAAACGACAAAATAAATTCCTCAAACTTAACACCTTATTTATATTAAAAAAAATTAAATATATATTATATCTATAAGTATTTCTTTAAAAACAATTGTAATGTTATCCAATTGAGCGAAAATATATGACCATTTAATTTTTAAATGGGCAATATATGCCCATTTCAAAAAAATGAGGGGGACCAAACGTGCCCAAATCTTTTAAAAGTTTGCCTATTTAGCAAAAAAAAATTATTTTGGGCACAAATTACCACCTCTAATAAAAATAAAAAAATCTTGTTTTTAGATGAGAAAATGAGTGAAAATAGATGAAGTTTGTGACTATTTTGTATCATGTTTCAACAAATGACGTCAACTTTACGTGTGATATGTAAAACATAATTTGAGTGGATTGGATGAATATGTTGTTTGGTTTCCCCTCAAGAACAGTAAGGACCCTGAGACAAGAATGAGTATCTCAAGCCGTGGTAACACTTAAACAAACCTATTGTGTATATCATTGTGCGTTAATAATCGTGTCAAATATGTGGAGGTATCTATGGTTTTGGGATGAACCCATGTGGTTGATCAACATGTATGCTCCATATTCTGGTTGTGTGCCTCATGTTGTCACGTGTCAGGTACCGTATCTTAACCATTGGTGATAGTTGTCTATACGTGTGTGAACGCGGCCTGAGAGGCCTTCCCAGGTCATTGCGACATGGGAATGTATGCGTATTGGATTTGGTTAATCCGAGTGTTGATACTCGACCTAATCTTGGCGTGTATTTAGAAGGCTTGGACCACTAATATCTATACGCAATCAATATACATCAAGTGAGTTTGAATATCAATATTAACTTTATTTTATTCTCACTTTTATGAATAAGCTATTTGTTTTAGATGTTTAAATATTATTTTTAATATACGGTTGGAAAGCTAAAAAAGTGTATTTTTCAATGCGAAAAATAGTGAATCTGTTAAAGTTCTATACAAATACTTATGCATATTTTTGTTACAACATAATGTTTTTGCTCTAACTTATAGAGGTTCGTGTTATATCAGATGTGATATATCATGCAAATTATGTACCCAAAAAAACCAAAGAAAAACCAAAAAATTAAAGTTTGCCATAAGTATATAAAATGTATATCTATTGAAAGACAATTAAATGTTAGTCGCGACGATGTAATTAATTTCTCTTAACGATTAATGGTTACTGAGATACATGATTTTTTTCTAAAAAAAAGACAGTGAAAGTGAGTTTTAATTAAAATTTTCAATTAATTCATTTCTTTTTAAAAAAGAAGATTAGTGGGGTTCAAATTTGTCTTTACGAGATAAGCTTTTCAACCTAACTTTTAGTCGCTAGCTGCTCCAAAACACTTTCATGGTATGAAAGTAAAGGACTAAAGGCTCATTTGGTTTGTAGATGAGCCAAGACTTAAGATTTGGAGTAGAATTTGTGTGTTGGATATGATGTTGGATAAAGAAACGGGCAAATGGTACAAAAAGGTATCAAACTTATGGTCCATTTCCAATAAAGGTTCTCTTCTTTTTTTCTAGGGTATCCAACAAATTTTTTTGACGGATTTGGGTTTTTTACTAACATTCGTTAACTCACTTCGTTAGTAAATTACATGTTTGGTCCTTGAGTTTGTATACGCATTTCATGCACCATCCACCATCACCACCCTTCCCCACTACCAACAGCAGCTACCAACACCACCGCCGCCGCCACCAACACCACCCTCCCCCACCACCCAAATCCACCACCACAAACATCATCTTTCTTTGTTCTATGTCAAGCATACGATAACTTCTACATATGTACCTTGAGTTTATTGAACTTAAATTCACAGGCTCTTTGAGCAACATGATGAGCTAGGTTTGTTCCAGCAGTTATGAATCTTATGATCTTGATTAATTACTTGTTGCTATACAGATTTTAATTTCTTTATTTTTTTATAAAGTAGCAACTAATGATATGTGTTGTTCATCACATAAACAACTTTTGCAGCAAATATAGATATGAACCACAAAAAAAGAAAAGAGAGCAGCAAAAGTGGTAAATATCTTCTCTGTCTCGTTCAATTTTTTCTCCCCTGTTAGTTTCATTCATAGCTATCATGTTTATATGAAAAAAGTGTTGAGCAAAGTATGTTCTTTAATACTAGCACTTCGCATGGATCAAAAGGAGCTTAAAATGGGGTTGTTCAAATAAGCTTTCACTAAACTAATTTGATTTTAGATAAGTTCATATAAGCTCTTATAAGCTTTGTGTGAGCTTGATTTAGTTTGAATCTGTTTAAATTGCATAAATTCATAAAATCACAAAAAGTCAATAAATAAGTCAAACTGCTTAATTTGCTTATGCTTTATTTCTACTTATTAATAGATTAGGATATTTTATTTTTGTTTGTTAATGCTTCTCATACTTAGTTTGCAGCTTATAGGTCCTTAGTTTAAGTTTTGGTATCAACCTGTCTTATTTAGCTTTTGCATGCTTATTCTTATCTACTTATTTCTGGTCCTTAATCTGAGTTCAAATTGCTTTTTAGTATCTCTTAGACTTGGATAATCATCTTTCATTTGAAAACTAAGCTTAAAATGGTCTCTTCATCTGAGAATTTCAAAGCAGTCACTATTTAAAGGGGTGTTTGGATCAGGTTTATTTTCTGAAAGCAAGCTTGTTTAAGGTGATAAATCTGGTTTGGAAAGGTCACAATAGGTTCTAATAGAGTAGTCATACAATAAAATTCAGTGTTCTTTCATCAAATAGTCAAAATCCTTTCCAATTTCAATTCTGTGAGCATTTTTTGTGTTTTTACTGCTATAATCATGAATTTTGGTAGAACTTAGTTACACTTAAGTTAATCAAGTCTTAAATAAGCTTAGTATTACATCTAGATTCTTTTATCATTAGAATCTCATATAAGTCAATAATTGCAAAATAAGAAAAAGTCAAAAGTTCCAAATCAGATTTCAAAGTAGGTTTAGTTTTAGATTTTCAATTCATACAATATTAGTTAGATTTATCTGAAAATTTGCACATTGCTTCTTTGGTTGCTTGTTTACTTAGTAGTATTTTTGTTTTATTTATTTTATTTTTCTTTCAAGCTTTCTATAGGTCCAAACATGGCCCTTTAGGCCTTTTTTCTCTGCTTATTCAGTAGCCCATTAGGTCTAATTTTTAAATCAATTAGTAGCTTGTAGGTAGGTCTTAATCTGGTTTAGCTTTAATTGGAATTTTGAGCTTATTTGTTAGCCTATTTGAGTTCTACTAATAGCTTGTTTAGGTTGATTACATACCTACAACTTCCATCAGTGAACAAACAGCCTTCTCACAAGCTAATTCAAGGGACCAAACAAGCTCAATATAAGCCCATAGCAACTGGAATTTGGTGTATATGTTCCTTAATGGTAGTTCTTTGTAGTTTTTCAAGATATAGCTTATTTCCTCAGCTTGTTAGTAGCTTTTATCTAGCTTAGAATCATCAGTTGAGGCTTGTTTGGTAGGAGCAGATAGTCGGTTTTAGTTTATCTAGATTTTGTGGCTTCTCTGAGTTTCCAGTTTGGTAGATGGTTAAGAATTGGTTATTTTAGTAAGGATAAGCCATTAGGAGTTATATTTGAGCTTATTCACCCTTAGCAGTAGCTTATAGCTCATTCTGTCTTAGCTTTTGAATTGCAATTTTCCCTTTATAACACTTTGTCCAAATCAGTTGAACTAAATAGCTTTACCTGAGCTTCTTTTCTGCTTTTCAAAGAAAAACTTCTCAATAATGATGGGCCTTCTTTCTCTATTCTTGCCACATGAATCTGTACAGTATGTGGCTACTTTTCAAAAACTAATGGAATTGAGTCCTAAGTAATCACTTTTTTTGGTAGTTACAACATCGACGTCCATGATTATTCTGTGCGTTTGAGGGCGGCTTAAAAGTTTCTTAAAGATGGTGACAAGGTGGTGGTGGTGGTGGACGATGGTGGTAGAGGTGACAGGTGGTGGTGGTGGATGGTGCATGAAATGCGTATACAAACTCGAGGACCAAACATGTAATTTACTAACGAAGTAAGTTAACGAACGTTAGTAAAAAACCCAAATCCGCCAAAAAATTTTGTTGGGTACCTTTTTATGCAAGAAAAAAAGAAGAGTACATTGATTGAAAATGGATCATAAGTTTGATACCTTTTTTGTGCCATTTGCCCTTAAGAAATGTATTATAAAAATATAAACAATTAAACATTTAAGGAAAAATCACGTGACTTCAAAAATATATAGAGGTGAGAGAAAAATTCAAATGCATACTCTTATTTTGGTGCATACCAATGAACAAAATCCCCACCATCCATCTAGTTTGATATAATGGTGGAGATTAACTTAAGATTAAACTTAAAAAACATAAGTCCATGTTTTTTCTTCTTTTTCATTGTCTTTTTGTATATCTTATTATTTTTATTTATTTATTTTTTTTGCAATTAACGTTCTTGTTGAACTTAAGACCTTGATAGATCTTTGAGCACTCGTGGATCGTTAGTTATGTTAATGTAATCAATAACATACTAATAGATAATCTCTGTAACTTGTATTTTAAAGCGGTAACAAACACAAGTTTTAATAACTTAATACTAAGAACAATTGATCATCTATGGATCTTTTCAATAATAATGAAAGTATTTTCTAAAAACATGTCCTCAATACATAATCGTGTGTTCCTTTTATACACAAGGAACCCTAAACCATTTCACAAGAAACGTATATTCTAAAACTTCTAAAAGATATGCATTATCACTTCCTAAATAAACTCATGCATATACTAACTATATTACATAAAATACGGAAAAACTATATCCGCAGAAACTAATAATGCTGAAACTAGACTTCAGCAGAAATACTCTATCAGCAGAATCTGTCTCTTCAATAGAATTCATCAGCATATTCTTCAGCAGAATTCTCTCTTAGCAGAATTCCCAACAATCCTCCCCTAATCTTGAATTTGACATGGTTAAGTTCAAGATTCTTGATAGATCTTTAAAGTTACATACCAAGAGGATTGAAGTCGAACATCATCAGCAAAGAATCATCATCAGCAGGATCTCTATGATCAGCACATACTTGAAAAATCCATTCTTTGCAGCAACAAATGACAAAATGTACATCAAAGCAAATTAGTTTCATACTATTCTCATCACATCCAGGTGTGTTAACTCCTGTGAGAGGTGAATTATTGAAAATAATGGATTTGATGTCTCTTTACCAATAGCCATCACTATTGGAGTAGCCAAATGTTTAAGTTCGAAAACTATGGTACACTGATGACCATATGATTTTTAGCAAATCATCA
Source organism: Artemisia argyi (assembly GCA_030686995.1). Taxonomy (NCBI): domain Eukaryota; kingdom Viridiplantae; phylum Streptophyta; class Magnoliopsida; order Asterales; family Asteraceae; genus Artemisia; species Artemisia argyi. The sequence continues at coordinate 2,124,903 of CM060705.1, forward strand.
GCTGTAAACGGATATGAGATGTCTTTACCTGTAGCCGTTTGCTCAGGACTAGTCAATTATTTGGTTGATTTAATCACCTTGGTCAATTGAATACCAAATATGGTTTTCCACTGCCTTTACCACAAGCCATATACATGTGGGCTAGCCAATTATTGGGAATCCATAAAGGAAAAATCCATGGTCAATTGACAACCATTCAACTCTCAGCTGTAAAGCATGGGTGAGTTGAGTACCCAATAGTTTTGAGCAAACTATTACAGCTATCAACAGATTTGATGTGTCTTTACTAAAGCTGTACCCTTTGGACTAGCCAATTTTTTGATGGAATAGTCAACATCAGGTAAGTTGATAACCAGAGAAGGTGTGAGCATAATCAACACCAAACCTGCATACAACATACACAAAACTATACAAATCTGTTAGTTTTTTTTAATAATAAATATATAACAAAATACCATCAAGTAGAAGCAGCTCTGGAAGTCCTAATTCTGAGTTTGAACACTTTAACCAGAGATTCAGCAAACAACCTAGCATTCCCAACTAGATCAGGAGGAATCTCCAACTTTTGTTGAAGTATTTTCTCCATAAGAGACACTGTCAGATGGTACCTTTTGCCAAGATCCATAAGAAGTCTGAGTCCAGATGTAGTTTCCAACACATGAACATATGGCATAGGGTAAAACTTCCAACTCTGAACCTTCCACCTCTGATTGTTTTTCCACACATCATAACCAGCACCAGTGGGAGTAGAAGAATCAAAAAGCACTCTGAGGTCACCCAATAGATACAATCCAGACCCTGTAGGAGTATGAGTTGCATAATATTTGTGAACCAAATCATTGAGAGTGAGTAAATCCTGATGATCCACAAGATGTAGAATTTCTTGTAGAAATGTGAATGACAGAGAAGTTTTATCAAGTCTATAAATGGTATTGATCTGTCCATTTTTAGACAATTCCCAGTGAACCAAAACATCTCTAACTTCCTCAGGCCAATCATCAAGGGATCCTTCTTTGATAAATGAAGCATCAGGAGCATTCACATCTATTAGTCTTTGTGCTGAATGTGAAGTTCTCACTTTAGCCATTCTCTTAGCCCTTCTTCCAGGAACATAAATTGCATCATGAGGTAAAGAAGGTTCATCAGGAGCTTTAGCTTCAGTAGATACACCCTCTGCAATATCAGTTTCCACTGATGGATTATCCATTTGTTCATCAGTAGAATCCTGAGAAGAATCAAGTGCAGCAGATGCATATTGTTCATCCATGGCCTTCCTCATCGGTTTAGCCCTAGCAGCTGCAAGCTCGACTTCTCTTTGCTTAAGCTCATGAAATCTTGCCATTTCAGCTTGTTGTTCATCAGCTAACCTCTTTGCAGCCTCTTCACCCAACCTCTCCTCCTCCATTTGTTTCCTGGTTCTCTTTCTAGAGGGAGGATCTTCTGCTACAACTTTAGCTTTACCTTTATCAACACTAGATGAAGCATCAACAGGTGTTACATCAGCAGAAATGGCAGGTAAAGATACCTGATCAACAACAGGAACATCCACATGGACAGAAGAACCAGCATCAACAAGAATGGTAGGAACAAGCTTAGGAGCACCCATTCCATCCTTTTCACACCTAGACTTGATTCTATTATACATCAGAACCAACTGTTCATCTGAAAGTGCCCACACTTGTTTCCTAGTCCAAGCATTGTTATATAGAGCACTGCTTTGACTTTTCACATAAGTTCTCATATAATCCCTTTGTTGTGCTTGAGTCATGGGTTTATCTCTTTTTGCTTTGGCTTTTTGCTCTTCTGTTTCTTTCTTCCTCAACTTCATCTTCTTCACAATTTCAGAAACCCAGTCCTTTTTATCCACCTCATTGCCAAGAATGTCTGCAACTAAACCAGGAGCAGCAATCACTTGTTCTCCAATATGCTGCCAATCTGATTCATCAGAATTTTGAACAGCAGCATCCAATTCTCTCTGTCTTTCAATAGGCAAGGTAGAAATGTATCCTTTTGTAGCAGACTGATATTCTGAATCAAATTTTGCTTGCTCTGCCTCTGCCAGCTCTGAACTCCTCTTATAATCTTCCCATTCTTTCAAGAGTCTTTCTTGTTCAACTCTTTCTTCATCTGTAATAAGCTCATCCTCACACACTTCAACTCCTTCAGCAGAATCAACCTGAGGAATATCTAAACCTTCCATAGGATCAGCAATTAACTTTTGAACATCTGAATCAATTATATTATCAGCAGATCCTGTAGGCTTCAGGTTTGCAGTGGTGTCATCAGGAGAAACTTGCTTAAGAACAGATGGATCATGAACAGGTGAATCCATATACTCTTTACCAGCTATAAAGAATGTATCTACTGATGCATGTAGCTCATCAGTAGTCTTGTCAGTAGCAATACCACTAGTTGGTTGTTTCTCCTGAAGAGTATCATCAGCTTCTGCCATAAGAATGTCATCACCACTTGACACCTTAGAAGATTCAGTAGCTTTCTTTGCCAAATATTGTCTTCTACTTCTTCTGCTGAAGTGAATTGTTGGCTTAGGTTGTGATACTTCAGCAGCTTTAGGAGAAGAAACATGTGACTGTCTAGCAACTTCAGCCAAAATTTCAAGAGAGTCCAAATTACCCTCCTAAGGCACTTCAGCAGTATCCATTACCACCTTTCTTTTCTTCTGCTGAGTTAGTTGTGCCTCCAAATCCTGAACTTTGCTTTTCAGCATCTCAATCTCACCACCAACAGTAGATTTGGTATTATCAAGCTCCTTTTGGAGATCATCAGTCTTTCTTATATACCTGCAAAGCAAATCATACACAGAGGTGAGCGTAACAGGGTCCTCTGCTCCACCAACAGATTGCTCAGTGGTAAATGGAGCTTCATTGAACCTAGCAGGAGAAACAGACATATATACAACATTGGGAGAGCCTTCATCAACTGGCTCTCTCACAGGACTAGGTGTAGGTAATCTAGTGATCTCATGCTTAAGAGGTATAGGTACCTGTGTACCAAGAGACTGAATTGTCTCTTCAACCTCAGGAGTTTGCTCAACAGCAGCAACCTGAGATGGTGAAGGAATAGGACTAGGTGACATAAGTACAGAGGAAGGTGGAGGTAGGTCAGGAGAAACAGGTAATGGTTCAGCAGTTGTTGCTGGCTCTCCCTTATTTACCACTGAAGGTTTACCATCAGCAGCAACACCAGAAGATGATGGATTACCATCATCAGCAGCATTTTGAGAGGGCAAATTGCCAGCAGCATCACCCTCAACTACATCATCATTTTCATGTGGCAACATAGCAGTTAACAGAGGGCGATGTTCCCCATTATAGTTTATTTTCATTGAGGCAAACAACTTAGAACCAAGGCTCTTAATAGGTACATGAATCCTATCTTCAGTGGTTATGTCTAAAATTATTTGTAAAAACCTAGGGTACATTAAGAACTTATGATGTTGTTTCTCAATATTTTCTAGCATATTATCAAAAATGAACTTCGAGAAATTATAAGTTAAACCCTTAGAGAGACCGACAATACCACAACCCAATTGTAGAGAGAACTGATCCCATCCACCACACTTATTGCTATACATTGGAGCAGCAAATGCACCAAATGCCTCCACTTGGGACAAAACTGATTCTTCTGCCACTTAGTTGCGTCAGTGCTTTGATAACCAGCTTCCCTCAGTCCAGCAAGTATCTCTTCAGTGTTGGAGTGGTAAACACCATTCTCATCATCCAACTGAAGCTTTGTCCTGATCAAACCTTCTGTCACTACATACTCAACACCTTCAATGTCAGCCATGATCTCTGTGTCAGATCTCTTCCTAGCAGATGCCCAAAATTGCTTCACCATTGATTCATAAATCACATTGGGAGAGTGTGTCAAAGCATAATGAATCTTTGACCGCTGTAGAAACTCCACCATAGAATCGAACTCTTCATGACCCTTAGCCTTTTTCAAAATAGCATACTTGTTATGATCGTTCTTCAATTGAAGTTGTGCCATTTGAATTATTTTGCGAGAAATGGTTATCAATTATGAAGAGTATGCTGGGTTTAAATGGAGTGATAGGAGAATAATTTAGTTTAGGCAAAGATATGCAAAGTAGGTTATATTTGGAAGTTCCCCAATCATGGTCAAAATTATCGGAACAAACTGTTGACCAAGTCTGACGTGTAACGTGGAACCCTCCAATTTCAAAATTACCCTTCAGCAGAAATGAAAGTCAAATCTGCTAAGGGATAGTCAATCAGCAGAAACCAAGCAAGAGTAAAAATATCTTCGGTGAATATCTTGATTTTTACTGTGCCACCCAACTCGCATTAATGATCATAAAGCCTAGACTTTGCCTATTTAATAACCCCCAAATCACACTTCTCAGATATCAAATTAACCCCAAATCATCTCAAAACCCTAATTTCTCAATCAACCCCAATTCATCATCAAATAATGTCATCCAAACCTGAAATTATAGACCTAACCTCCTCATCTTCTTCCTCTTCATCATCAGAGGATCTTCCTCCATACCCATCTGAATTAGATGATTCAGATTATGCTAGAGAAATGGAAAGAAGATGGAATGCTTTGGAGAGGGGAGAACCAAGTAATGCCCCCGTTCCTGCTGAGAGACCATATGTCTCTCCCTTCATTTTTACATCTGATGAAGACTCTTCAGAGGATGAAGACGAAGATCCCTCATTTCTTCCTCCTTCCACACCAGAGAGACCCCAACCAAGGCCTAGGAAGAGAAATCCATCTCTTCCAACATCACGGGGTGTGGTGTTGGGTCTTCCTGCTCCCGGACCTGGTTATTCATACCATGGACGCAGGGGAAAGGGCAAGAAGACAGATGTAGTGGGTAAGGGGAAAGGGAAAATGGTGTAGGTGATGATGGGATGTTGCCAAGGACCAAAGTTATAAACCTCGGTTCTTGAGCATCTTCATCGTCGTTTTCATTCTTCTTCCTCTCCATTTTCACCTTCAGCTTCTTCATCATACTGGTTATGCATCAATCAGCTTTTGTAATAGATGATAGGAGCTTGAATAATTAGACTAGACTTGTATAGGGTTGAATCTTGTAATTCCATTTGAAGTTGTTTGTCAGCTGTAATTTGTTCTTAGAATGAATGAAAAATCATTTGCTAATTTTGATCTCTTTATTTCTTTAATCAGTGGAAATCAATCTCAGCATCCATTATACTTCAGAAGAAACAAATATCAGCATTCACTTACAATGTCTTGGTAGGCATCCTGCAAAATAGACACAGAGTAGCAAACAAACCAAACAAACTTACACAACATTGGTTGGTTAGTGTTAGCCAAACAATAATGTACAACATATACACAAATTATACAAAGTTTACAATCACAATCCTCCCCTGAGGGATATGCCTCCCCTGAGGCCTATGCCTCCCCTCAAACTTTGCATTCAAGGGTTAAGCATACCAATATGGACCACTAAGTGTTGAAACCTAGGTCCATCAAAAGCTTTAGTTAACAAATCTGCCACATTATCATCTGTATGAATTTTGACCACTTTAATTAAATGTTTCTCATAAGCATCCCTGATAAAGTGGTGCCTGATTTCAATATGTTTGGTTCTATTATGAAAAACTGGATTTTTAACAATGCAAATGGTACTTTGATTGTCAATAAAAATGGTGGTATTCATGAAATTATACCCATAATCCAGAAATTGATTCTGAATCCATAGAACCTGTCCACAATAATTAGCAGCGGCAACATACTCTGCTTTAGTAGTAGAAGTAGCAACAATGGTCTGTTTCTTGCATTGCCAAGAAATCAGTCTTCTTCCAAGGAATTAGCAACCTCTAGTTGTGGATCTCCTATCCATATTTGCTCCAGCATAGTCACTATCACTATATGCCTCCAGCTTAAAAGGAGATTCTTTTGGGTACCAAAGACCTAATTTGGGTCGGCCTTTCAGGTACTTAAAGATCTTTTTGGCAGCATTCAAGTGAGAGGTAAGTGGAGTGACTTGGTGCCTTGAACAAGCACTCACAGCAAATGTAATATCAGGTCTAGAAGTAGTCAAATACATCAAAGAACCAATCATGGACCTGTACAAATGGACATTCACAGGAAGATCAGGTTCAAGATTGTTCTTTGGTTTGGGAGCTTCATAGGGAGTAGTGGCAGTCCTGACATTCTCCATATCAAACTTCTTCAACATATCTTTTACATACTTATCCTGACTGATAAAGATACCATCAGGTTTTTGCTGAACCTGTAAACCCAAAAAGAAAGTTAGCTCCCCCATGGCCCTCATTTGAAATTCTCCCTTCATCAAATCCTCAAACTCTCTACACCATTCTTCTTTTGTGGAACCAAATATGATGTCATCCACATAAACCTGCACAAGAATGATATCCCTGGAGTCTTTCTTTAGAAAGAGAGTCTTATCAATGGCACCTCTTCTGTAACCATGCTTCAGCAGAAATGTAGAAAGCCTAGCATACCAAGCTCGCGGTGCCTGATGAAGTCCATAGAGAGCTTTGACAACCTTATACACATAATCAGGATGATCAGGGTCTTCAAATCCCTTGGGTTGAGTCACATAAACCTCCTCTTCAGTCTCACCATACATAAAATCACCTTTGACATCCATCTGATAAACCATAAAGCCCATATATGATGCATAGGCCAAGAATATCCTGATTGCTTCAACTCTGGCCACAGGTGCAAAGACTTCATCATAGTCAATGCCTTCCTCTTGCCTGAACCCCTGAGCCACTAACCTTGCTTTGTTTTTCACCACAATACCCCTTGCATCTCTTTTATTCTTCAAAATCCATTTTGTCCCAATTGCATATTTACCATCAGGAAGAGGGACCAGTATCCAAACCTGCTGATTCTTAAATTGCAGCATCTCTTCTTGCATTGCTTCAAGCCAACTTGAATCAACAAGTGCTTGAGGAACACTGGTAGGCTCTATCTGAGAAAGGAAGAAAGCAAACAGACAATGTTTGAAGTCTGTATGATTGTTCCTCTGTTGATTGTAGACATAGGAAATGAAAGCAACTTCACCATATTTAGTGTTCTTCACTGTGCTTCTAGTTCTAACAGGTGCTTGAGGATCTCCAATAATCTTGGATAGGGGATGAGCATTATGGATCCTTTTAGTTGCTGTGGGGTTGACATTGATTATGGCATGAAGGTTGTTGACAGTGGGTCCAAACTCAGTATCATAGGAAGCTGAGTTAAAGAGACCAGGCTTGGGTTGATAATTACCAAGATCAGAAGGACTTGGAAATCTTGTAAATGGCTTCTCAAAGTCTGTAGAAACTTTAGTAGAAATAGGAGATTGTGCAGCAGGACTATCAGCAGCTTTGATCACATCAGCAGAAACAAGAGAGCCTTCAGTAGAACTATCAGCAGCATCCTTGTTTCCACTGACGGCTTGTGCTGATTATTGAAGTAAGGCATCAGTTTCTTGTTCAAACTTTCACTGAGTCTCTTAGCTTCATGAGTAGCCGCATGTTCTTGCTTCTTGAGTCTAGCAAGATCTTCTGCATAATGTGACTCATCTTCTTGTTCAGCATCAGAATTATTACCTACAAAATGGTTAGGTGGAAAAGAAGGTACAACAATGGTTTGTTCATCTTTCTCAGAGTCACTCTCTGAGTCATCATCCAGGGAACCTGCAGGGTTAGAAATTGGATCTTTGGTACCTGCATTTGGATTAGAAACATGTCTAGTGTACCCCAAGTAACCAATCAAATAATCTAGGTCAAAATACTAAGAATGACCTTGTCCTTGAGTATTAGGCTGATCTTCTAGAAATATTAGGTTTAGGGTCTCCTCTATCCTTTTGGCATTCAAATTGTAAACCCGATAGGCCTTGCTATGAGCTGAATAACCCACAATGTATCCCTCATCAGCTTTCCCATCAAACTTTCCCAGTGTATCAGCAGTAATCAAAATGGTCACTTTGCAACCAAAAGGTTTAAGGTAATTGATGAGGCGAAAAATGATCCGTTTTTAGGGGGTCATTTAAGCCCGATTTCGAATTTATTTGATCAAATATTGCCCTAAATCGTTCCTTTTGTGATTTTAGGTACTTGGAGAGTGAATTCTGGAAAAGAAGCTATTTCGGACGTTTTTGGAGCATAAAAGTGAAGAAAACGGCAAAGTCTCAAATTTCTATGCTGGGAACAGTGCATGAAGGCGTCAAGAGTTGCTCTTGACGGTGTCAGAGTCCCAAGAATAAAATACCGTGGTTGATGACGGCGTCACATAGGCCGTCATAAGTAGATCAAGGCCGTCCGAGGAAGTATTTGGCGGCGAGATGACGACGTCACACCCTTGTTCTTGACGCCGTCACCTCGATTTTCCTATATATAGTTTTCTAGTTTTTTTACATTAAAGGAGAGAAGTTTTGGTGAAACCCTAAAGACGAATTTGGTGCAACTTTTACAGGTTTTTCAAGGGTTCCAAACCCTTGATACCTTGCATTGTAATTGAGATAAGTGTTCTTCTAATTCAATCAATATGTCTATGTGTTGGTTGTCTATATCTTGTTCTTGTCTCAATTCTATCATGCTAGGCTAGATCTCTTTTGTGTTTGCTTAGATCTAATGAAACCTAGATATTGATTATGTGTTGATTACTTGTTTATTCTTGTCTTGGATGAATGATTTTATATGTTAGGCTTAAGAAAACTGGCAGATCTCCAAATGGTAACATGCTTGAACGTCTTAAGAAACATGAACCGAGGCGTACTAGGTCTTTATTGGTTGTATTTAATGCATGAGCCACTGTTTACAATCCCTATAGTTGTGCTGGGTCATGGTGTAGGAGGAGATAAGAGCTCATAGAATTGGGAAGTTATGTATGCCACCCCATGAATGGTATTAAGGAATACAATCCGTCATCCATGCAGTTATAACAAGTAATTAACGTGTAAAAGATATCTAGGGAGTAGTGAAATCTAAGTAAACACATTTTCTCCAATTACTGCTCACAACCTTAGCTTAATTAGTTTATTTTCATTTTTATTATTTTATTTTGATTGCATCTTAGTTTTGGGTTAGTTGAATAGCAACTAATTCCGCCCACTCTTCCAAAACCCGAGATTTTAATTGCTTTCCATAAAATACAAAAATACAAAAATAATCATCCCTCATCTTTAGAACTAGTAATTAGGCTTTCTAATCCTAGCGACACTATTCCTAAGCTGAACGATCAATCCCCCGGTACTTGTCACTATACTATACTACAACGATCAGGTACACTGCCTGGTGGGGGTTGTAAGCTTCTCGAGATCCGTCGAGAGGTAAAGCCTGTTGTGATTCCCACGCATCAAGTTTTTGGCGCCGCAGCCTGGGGAATAGTTATTGTCTAGGTTAGAATTTCTTTTTATTAGGTCTACTTGCTAGATTCCTTTCTAGTAAGATTTTTATTTTTTATTTTTAGGTCTTCTTTAGTCTATCTTATTTCTTTGTGCTTTTATTCGTAACTCTTTACCATCCGACATCATGGAAGGTGGTAACATCTTTGAACCCGTCATCCCACCACAACAAAACCCACCACTTGAACCCCTTAGGCCCCGAACCTTAGGAGAGTATTGTCGACCTAGCCACCAAGGCTACCGAAATACCATTGAGCTCACCGGAGCCAATGTGACCCCCTTGCGATCCGACACCATCTGGTTGGTGCAAAGCGGATGTGCATTCCATGGACTTCGTTCCGAAGATCCAAACCAACATCTTAAGGACTTTCTCAAAATCGTAGATTCCATAGACCTAGGTGTTGAAACTAGAGAGACTACCCGTTTACGCCTATTCCAATTCTCTCTACGGGATCAAGCTAGTCAATGGCTTGAGCGTTTACCCGCGGGATCCATCACTACATGGGATGATCTCACCACTCGTTTCCTTGCTCAATTTTTCCCACCGGGGAGAACTACTAAGCTTAGAAATGACATCTTGATGTTCCAACAACGTTAAAATGAATCTCTTTATGAAGCATGGACTCGTTTCAAGGACTTACTCCAAAAAGTCCCTCATCATGGCATAGATCTTTGGCTCCAAGTCCAAATCTTCTATGACCATATCGACATCTCCACGAGGCGAGCCATTGACCAATCGGCCGGTGGTAAGCTACGTGATCTTAGTGCGGAACAATCATGGGAACTCATAGAAGATCTTGCTCTCTATGACAACGAAAGTTGGAATGATCCCCGTGATTTGAACAAAACGGTCAAGGCAATATCTTTGCCTTCGAACAATTCTAGCACTCCCAACCGTAGGATCATGGAACTTGAGGACCAAGTCAAGTTTCTCATGAAATCTTACGAAGCTCCGAAGCCTTCAAGCAAAGTGAACAAAATCACTTCTTCATGCGAATTATGTAGTGGTCCCCATGACACTCGTGATTGTGTGGAACTCCCCGGAACAGCTTTTGCGGACTACACATCCACGCGTACCGACGACGCGGGAGATAAGTGGTACACTTTCAAGCCCGAGCCAAACACTTATGGTGATTCATACAACCCCTCTTGGAAAAATCACCCAAACCTTAGGTGGAAACAAAATCAACCCAATTCTTCCAATCTGCCTAATCGTTACCAACCAAACGGTCCACCATCCAACCGTACTTTCAACAACAATCCTTCTAACAACTATGGTAGTACCAACAATCTTGAGGGATTGATGTCAAAGTTCATGGCATCTCAAGAAGCTCGCATAGCTAGGTTTGAAACCGAATTCAACCAACAACAAACGGAGATGACCAACAAGATTGACAACTTGTTGAAAGCCCTCAACAACCAAGCCTTAATCACACCTAGGAAGGACACTAGGGACACCAATAGTGGAATCCAAATTAAGGACCCCTCATCATCCAAACATGTCCACTTTATCAATGTTGTCACCATTAAGCCGATAGATAAGGAGATAGAGGAGAGTGACAAGGATGAAGTTAGAGTAGATGCCGATGGTAAGGATGAGAGTAGGGAAGTTGAGGTTAATAAGGATGAGGAATTAGAGGAGGTAGAACCTATAGAAGAAAACTTTGATAAGTTGCCAACCAAGGAAGAACGGGAAAACCATAAGAATTTATTCGATAATCCCGAGAGAACATATATCTTTCGCGACCCCCTTATCAAAATGGGAGACCCCTCTAACATTAACATCCCATGCAATATCGGGCACATGCATATATGGAAAGCTTACATCGACCTTAGATCCCCCGTGAACATCATGACTAGGACTTATTACAATTGGGTGATGAAGAAGCAACTCAATTTTAGGTTGATGCCTGGTAAGAATCGGATAAGTAATTTTGTAGGAAGAGTGAAGGGATTGCATGTAATTATAGGGAATCTCACCTATGAGATCGATTTTATGATAGTAGAAGACATTCGTCCGGTGATAGATGCTTGCCTAAGTCAAATAGTATTCGGAAAGCCATTTGTTGAGGCCACTAGGATGAGTTATGATCCGACTTTAGGGATAGTTAGGTTCAAGAAAGAGAATGATGAGGTTGCTTATAAAATGCCCCACAAGATTGAACAATACCGCCGTCTCTCTAATTTCGAAAAGGAACACAAGCAAGCGGCTTACTATAGGAATGAGGAGGATAGACGTAGAGGAGTAGAGTATGTTAGAAATAGGATGCTTGGTTTCTATAAAGAATGCTTGCAACTAGGTCCGGAATATAAAACTGGTTTAGAAGATGACCTAGAGAATGGAACCAATGATGAAGTCACGTAGTAATGCATGACCTTGAGTCTAGCTATGAGACTCGTAAATAAAGAAAAGCGCTTCTTGGGAGGCAACCCATGTTTTGTGTGATTTTATTTGTTTGATTGTTATTTGCTTCCGTATGCATGTTTTATTTTTATTGTTGGTTGATCATGTTTATCAATTAAAATGTGGAAATACTTTACTATGTTGTTTGGCCTAGTCTTAACTCCAACCTAAAAGTATTTTTGCAAAAGATAAGTGTAAGGGGAAACCCCAAATATGTTTTTAAGAAACAACCCGATCATGATTCTCCACAATATTAAATGAACATGTATATTCGTAATTGTTAGAGTCAAATGCTTGTATTGAGTCATAATGAAGTTTTGCAGGATTTTCCAGGAAGTAGGACCAAGTTTTTCCAGAAATTTTCCGGAAACTTAACATAAGAATTTCTGAAGGTCCATTCTGACGGCGTCAGAGTTTTACTCTTGACGGCGTCAGGAGTTAAAATCTGGAAATTTTACCGGTTTTGTTTTTCTAACGGAGTCTTATGGTTTTTGTGAATTATTAAGTTTTATAATCTCCAGGAAATCTGCAAACTTCATTCCACAAGCATTATATCTTACTTTGTTTTCTAGGATTTAGTAACTTATATAGGATGCCGCCGATTTTACGCGAGGTTGTCTTGTCTATTGTTGTCAGGATTTACAGGTTATGTATGACAAGAAGATGATTTATATTCTGGAAGGGAAGCTTTGATTGTTCGTTTTCTTGGAGGAAGATTTAACCTGGCCAACCTATAATCCATACCGAGCGAATTAGAGGAGTATTTGATTTCATTCTCTTTACTTTTTCACTTTTACATTCTTTACTTGAACATTGGGGACAATGTTCATCTTAAGTGTAAGGGGAGGGTAAAAAGATGATACCTTACATATGCACTTTCGCTTGAGTTTGTTTTGTTTGATAGTAGATGTGTAATAAAACTATGAGAAATACTTGTTAGTGCAATTTTAGCGCCAAATTTAAATTTTTTTACAACATTTAGGAGTGAAACTTTAGCCATAGCAAGCGTCTCATGGATAGGAGATTGTATGACTAGCACATAACCGTATATTCAGAAAAATTTTCCACCCAAATATGTGAGGTTCGCCTTTAGATTTGATAGGAAAAGCATTCATTATTAGTGCTTATGAGTGTACCGGTAGCATTTAGATTCTAGAACTTGCGTTAGTGATGCATCCCGAGACCACTAGTGAGACTACATTCGTGTGGTAGGATTTACTACATGATAAGAGGCATTAGGATCACCCTTGTGTTAAACCCGTATTATAATTACTTGACCATTTAAGTCATATTACTTGGCTAGTTAAGTCAACTAATTTTTCCCACACCCTTAGCGTTGTACTCATTTTTAGTACACGATACCCCTAGTACACCCCTCCGAGCCTATCTTTTCGTTTCTAACTTTAAGCATTTTACTTAAAAGAAGAATTTGTTACACCCCACTTAAATGTACACCCAAATCGCCTTAGCCTTCCGTGTATGCGCTCATTTTTAGTGCATTATTGTTATTTGTTAAACCCTAAGTTAACTTTCTAATTGATTACATGGTTGCTAAGTCGAGTCATATCCTTGTACATATTGTTTTGGGACGATTGGGACTCATGTGTAAGTACTTATTTTATGGAGTAATGGGGAAGAACATAATATTATTACCCCATATGTACGTTAATCTTAAAAGTGCTCCAAGTGTTTTGATTTTCTTAATTCGAGTCATTAGAATAGTTAAATGTAAAGTATGTAAAGATTCAAGTGTAAGGGGAATGTTCATTCCCTATGATGTATTATTTTGGATGGTAGGGTAAGAGTGTATGCAAAAAAAAAAAAAAAAAAAAAAAAAAATACGGACTACCATCCCGTTTCATTCTATGTTCATTTTATGTTTTTGTTATTTTTCATTTGTTAGCTTAAGTCGAGTCTAGTCTTGGCTTAGCAACACCATATTGTACATGTAATTAACCAAGATTGTTAACTCGCCACCAGTAAAACTTCCTTTATCCAACAAAACCGTGTAATTCATATCCCTATACCTAACGTTACAACCCTTTAAAAGATCTCTTTGATAGTTTATCCTAGGTGCTTACGCCATGCGGTGGAGGTTTGATCCTTTCCCAAGCCTATGGTAATCTATTTTGCTATGACAGGTAGTGAGAGATATCTTCCATTTCCATAATGTTATATTACTTTATTACACCCGAGAGATGTGAGTATCTAAACACTATTTGTGAGGTGCTAGTGTATGACCTCCGTGCTTGTCTATTGGTCTTTAGTGGAACGATTATTTGTTGTAATTACTTTTATATTAGTGTTAAATGACCCCTAACTTGTCTTTTGAGTAGAATAAAAGCGCATTTGCTTGAGGACAAGCAAATCTCAAGTGTAAGGGTATATGATGAGGCGAAAAATGATCCGTTTTTAGGGGGTCATTTAAGCCCGAATCCGAATTTATTTGATCAAATATTGCCCTAAATCGTTCCTTTTGTGATTTTAGGTACTTGGAGAGTGAATTCTGGAAAAGAAGCCATTTCGGACGTTTTTGGAGCATAAAAGTGAAGAAAATGGCAAAGTCTCAAATTTCTATGCTGGGAACAGTGCATGAAGGCGTCAAGAGTTGCTCTTGACGGCGTCAGAGTCCCAAGAATAAAATACCGTGGTTGATGACGGCGTCACATAGGCCGTCATAAGTAGATCAAGGCCGTCCGAGGAAGTATTTGGCGGCGAGATGACGGCGTCACACCCTTGTTCTTGACGCCGTCACCTCGATTTTCCTATATATAGTTTTCTAGTTTTTTTACATTAAAGGAGAGAAGTTTTGGTGAAACTCTAAAGACGAATTTGGTGCAACTTTTACAGGTTTTTCAAGGGTTCCAAACCCTTGATACCTTGCATTGTAATTGAGATAAGTGTTCTTCTAATTCAATCAATATGTCTATGTGTTGGTTGTCTATATCTTGTTCTTGTCTCAATTCTATCATGCTAGGCTAGATCTCTTTTGTGTTTGCTTAGATCTAATGAAACCTAGATATTGATTATGTGTTGATTACTTGTTTATTCTTGTCTTGGATGAATGATTTTATATGTTAGGCTTAAGAAAACTGGCAGATCTCCAAATGGTAACATGCTTGAACGTCTTAAGAAACATGAACCGAGGCGTACTAGGTCTTTATTGGTTGTATTTAATGCATGAGCCACTGTTTACAATCCCTATAGTTGTGCTGGGTCATGGTGTAGGAGGAGATAAGAGCTCATAGAATTAGGAAGTTATGTATGCCACCCCATGAATGGTATTAAGGAATACAATCCGTCATCCATGCAATTATAACAAGTAATTAACGTGTAAAAGATATCTAGGGAGTAGTGAAATCTAAGTAAACACATTTTCTCCAATTACTGCTCACAACCTTAGCTTAATTAGTTTATTTTCATTTTTATTATTTTATTTTGATTGCATCTTAGTTTTGGGTTAGTTGAATAGCAACTAATTCCGCCCACTCTTCCAAAACCCGAGATTTTAATTGCTTTCCATAAAATACAAAAATACAAAAATAATCATCCCTCATCTTTAGAACTAGTAATTAGGCTTTCTAATCCTAGCGACACTATTCCTAAGCTGAACGATCAATTCCCCGGTACTTGTCACTATACTATACTACAACGATCAGGTACACTGCCTAGTGGGGGTTGTAAGCTTCTCGAGATCCCTCGAGAGGTAAAGCCTGTTGCGATTCCCACGCATCAGTAATGAATGTCTGGAATTTCCCAGTGAGAAGTTCATAAGGTGTCTTGACATGATGTCTAGTGATGGATACCCTGTTCAAGACATAGCAAGCAGTACTTACTGCTTCAGTCCAAAGCATAGTGGGTAACTTAGAGTCTGCAAGCATGGATCTTGCTGCCTCTATTAAGGTCCTATTTTTTCTTTCAGCAACCCCATTTTGTTGTGGGGTTCTTGGAGTGCTATAGTCCCTTTTTATCCCTTTAGACTTACGGAATTCTATGAATGCAACATTTTTGAACTCTGTCCCATTGTCACACCTAATGCCTTTAACCTTTTTATTTAGCTGGTTTTCAACAAGGGTAATAAATTCTTTTAAAATAGGAGTTGTTTCATCTTTAGTTTTCAAAAAGAATACCCAGCAAAATCTGCTATAATTTTCAGTGATAACCAGGCAGAAATACTTATGATCAATACTTCTGATAGGAGTTGGACCAAAGAGATCCATGTGCAGCAACTGAAGAGGTTCTGAGATGGTGCTCACAGCTGTTATAGCTTTGTAAGAGGCTCTGTGCTGCTTTCCTTTGTTGCAAGCAACACAATTGTGTTCATTGGTGAAGACTTTTGAAGGAAGGCCCTGAACAAGACCAAGTTTAGACAACTTGTTGATGGTCTTGCAGTTCACATGAGCCATTCTCCTGTGCCACTTTGTAGATTCATCCTGGGAAGCTTTAGCCACCAAACATGTTAGATCACCTTCTGGCTTAACATCATTCAGATTGAATGTGTACAAGTTGAAGGTTCTAGGAACTCTTAGCAAAACAGTTGTATCTTCTGGAAGTTTGAAGTCCTTGGAGAGCACAAGACATTCATCCTCAGAGAAGAAAACTTTATTCTTGGTGTCACAAATTTGTGATACAGAGAATAGATTAAAGTGCTCAAGTTCCTTCACATAATAAACATTCTCAAAATCTAACAGAGGTGTTTTAATAGTTCCTTTCCCAGTGATTTTGCCATCTCCTCCACCAAAAGTCACACTGCCTCCTCCTTCTATAGGCACAAAGTCATGCATCTTATCCTTGTTCCCTGACATACTTCTGGAACAACCACTATTAACTATACCTACTTCAGTACTTTTCAGGGGATGATCCTACAACAATAACAAAAATATACAAGAGTTAGTACACAATAGAGACTCAAGTCATTGCTGACTTGAGCCTGCCTTGTGGATCATAAGAAGTAGGCCATGTAGATGTTTTAGATCCACCATTGTTCTTGGGCCTGTATTGCAAATTAGGTCCCTTCTTTGTCCAAGAACAACCTGCTGAGGGCTTTACAGCAGTATCCCAATACCCTCCACCAGCATACATAGAGTCAAACTGTCTAGGCCAATAACCATTATAAAAGAAAGAACTAGTGGGTCGCACATAAGGTCTAGTACCAGTTCTTCTCCATGAAGAATGTTTTTCAGCAGAATTGTGTTTCTGCTGATGTGGGACAAAAGATGGTATTTCATTAACATTCTTCCACATGTGCCTAGGTTTGCTTTGATTAACACATACACCCATTCTTTGCTCATGAAAAGTACAATCCTTAATCAAATGAAATTTACTTCCACACACAAAGCATTTCTTCTTTTTAGAAGATTTATTAAAAGTGAAAGATTTTCCATAACATGAAAAAGAATTCAAACCACAAACATTAACAGAATTGTTTTTAACAGAACTAGAAACATTGTTTTGCAAAGAATTAAAAAACAAGTCTTCAGAAGAAACTATCTTGGAATCAGCAGTAACTCTAACAGGCTTGTGGGGAGTCTTGGGTGATGTCTTGGGTGTGGTCTTGGGAAGGTCTGACTTCTCACTTGAATCACAACTGGCATATGAAGTAGACCCTTCATCAGAAGACTTGTCAGTGTCACAACAAGAGACAAAGTCAGTAGATTTATTAACAGGGTCTGGCAAGTCACTTGACTTTTTGCCATAAAGATGGTGTGATCCATCAAAGTCAACAGGTATGGACAGGTCTATTGGCATGTGTTCTCCTCTAATAGGTCCAAGTACAACATTCAATCCCCCTTCCTTAACATATTTTATAGGTTTTTGAAATTCTAGGACAGGTTCAGGGTTAAAAACACTGGATATATCAGGATAAGTTAATTCCTCAGGATCTATATATTTCTCATATCCTAATGCTTTTCTAGACCTAACAGATTGACGACCATCAATCAATTTATTTAAATTAGAAGCCCCTTCTTGCCACTTCATACGACCAGCCACTTCTTTATCTAACTTTACTTGTAATTCTTGTTTTTCTTTTTCTACATCAGATTTTTCTTTTTCAGTACGCCTTAAATCTATCTTTGCACATTCTAAATCACTTTCTAAAACTCTTATCTTTTCTTCATATTTAAGTTGATTCTTTTGAAACCAAACCTTCTGTTTTTCCAAAGTTTTTAAAGCCTTTTTATAGGCCTCAACTTCAACATAACACTCATTGTATTTAGGTTTCAATTCATCATATTCTTGTTTAAGTTCATTATATCTTACACTACAGCCAAAAACACAATTGTGTACCTGAGAGATGCCCATCAAGGAAACTTGCCCCTTCTTATCCTCTGAAGGGGAGTATGCCAGCATATTCACTTGTTCAGAAGTAGAAGCTTCCTCTTCAGGAGGTTCATGAACAGTCCAATCAATCTGGCTATCCAGAGTCACCAAAGCTTTGGAAGGTGCAGCTTTAGAAGTTCCTGATTCCAATAGATATGAGCCATATCTAACTTCATCACCAGACTTTCTTTCCTTGCATTCTCTTGAAAAGTGGACCATCTGGCCACAAGTGTAGCATTTAACCTTCCTCCTATCAAATCTTGCTGCATCTCTTCCATTAAAACCAAACTTTCTTCCAGACTTATTCTCAAACCTTTTGATGTTCATGGAAATCATTGCTAACTGCCATTTCAAGTGCATCTCCTCCATCTCCAATGGATCCACCTGTTCAAAATCCTCATAAGCTAGAAACTGCTGATGTTCATATTCAGCAACAAAGGAATGAAGAATATCTTCCATTACATTACTGGATTTTGATTTAGGAGTTGGTTTAGTTTGGGTTTGAGAAGATGCTCCTGAGGTGTAAGAACTTGAGGCATGATGCACATGTTTTGATGTGGTGCTTACAAAGGCTGAGTGAGTGGATGGACGAATGGGACTTCTAACATCAGGCTCAAGAGATTTAAGCCTGTTGTAGAGGTCATCAAAAGAGATCATGTCCAATCCTCCTTTAGCTTTGAGAGCAATGCTGACTTGCAACCAGGATGGTGGCAAAGATCTCAGAAACTTAGCATTGCAGTTCTCATTATCTGGCCTAGCCTTCAGCTGATTAAGTTGACTCAAGATCTTGTGGAACATGTCATAACCTTTGTGGATTCCTTCTTCCTTAGATATCTGAAACTCTTGAAACTGCTGCTTCAGCATTGACTTCTTCATCCTTCTTGACTCTTCATTCCCACCAAATCTAGCCTTGATGGCCATCCAAATGTCCTTGGCATCTTCCATGAAGTGGAAGTCACCCATGTGGTCATCTGGTATAGCCTGGAGAAGAATTGTTCTGACTTTATTCTCCCTCTGCACGGCTAGAACTTCTTCAGCAGTTTTGGGACCTACAATCGTAACAATCCCATCAACATCTTTGACATGTTTCTTCAGGTCGTTACCCTTACGGACAACTTCCCAAAGATTTCATTCAATGTTTGTGATCCAGTTTTGCATCTTTGTTAGGTCACCATATTGATTTCACACAAACAGAATGAGATAGATATAAGGATGGGATGAATATTTGAATGAGAGAAATGTAAGTGCAAGAGTTTCTTTTAGATTTCAAATAAACAACCAAGTTTTACAATAGCCTAAGACTTGTATTTATAGGTGAGGAGCTAGGGCAACACTCCTAGTCCTCCCCATCAAGTGAAACGTGTGGGCTTTAAGGCCCATGGACACAATATCTTAAGCCTAGTAAACTTATAACAGAACATAAATGAAAGTAATTAGTAACTTAAGCAACCTATTATTACAAATGACCGAGACTTGATAAAATAGTAAAAACTAGGATCCCAACAATCTCCCCCTAAGGGTCGGTCATCACGGTTGCTTGACGTCTTTGTCATTTCTTCATCTTTGACTTTCATATCTTTAGACGTCTTACAAAATCATGAGATAAGAATTATTTATTGTTCTTTGTTCTTTGTTCGTTGTTGTTGTGATAGTGATCAAGTAATGAAGTTGTCTGCCTTTTGTCACTTCCGCGTCTGTGGTGGTAGTCTGCCATTCCAACATGCTCATACATCTTCGAATTCTGACTTATACATGCACGTAGTTCCCTTTCTTTCACATAAGATCTTTAGTCTTTATACTTTGTAGATTCTTCATTTTGGCGTAGAATCTTTCTTTGAACTTTGTGTTGCTTTGATCTTTGAGGGAGCTTTTGATGACTACAAGATGTATGTATGAGCATGTGGAATCCGTCGCCATGGAGATGATGTAACCCTGCATGTAAACAGTTAGCAATAAAACATCCGATACTTACAGATCAGGGATTAGAGATCGTCACCAACATATTTTGAAGACTCCTTCTAACCCTTATCAAGGTTGTTCCCATATCAGATACTCCCGAGGGAGCTTACAAGACCTACTAAGTAGCTCAATGACTGGGTGAGTCACTGGGGATCACTCCACGACTATAGATTGCTAAGAAACCACCGCAAACACTAAGCGTAACCCTCAAGGAGTTACCGAAGTGACCTGCTGTCAGGGCTGTTTGATGTTGACCCTGGCAGGATTTCCGTTCAATCATTGAGAAATACTTATGTAAATTCTCTCATAAACGTTCTCGGCAGATTGCTAAGATCTGCGAAGGACTCGATAGTTTACAGCTGGTGTCCATTGATGTAGAACACCAGTTGTAGAAATACTAAGTGTTCCTAAGAGATCTTTGATGTATCTCATGGCTCTAGACTCGAAAAGTGCACACTTAGGTTTCCTATGCGGAGACTAGGGAGGGGTCTCTTGCTTCAATATCAACCATCTCTAAGAGATAAGTCGATAGATTACATCGGTTCCCCGTGAGAATGAAACAAGCGCTTTTAAGAGAACTTGAGTGGCTAGAAGGTTTAGTGCATTGCGTCACTGGGTCCATGACGACTTTA
This sequence comes from Artemisia argyi, assembly GCA_030686995.1. Lineage (NCBI taxonomy): Eukaryota > Viridiplantae > Streptophyta > Magnoliopsida > Asterales > Asteraceae > Artemisia > Artemisia argyi. Next base: position 2,145,595 of record CM060705.1, read on the forward strand.
TCTTCAATACCGGTGTCGCCTTAGCAACAACCAGTAGCATATGAATTGAACCCGGTGTCTGCCCTAAGGTTGAACATATGGAGGGCTATTTCTTTTCACCCTTTTCTTTACTTATCTTTTTAATTCTTCAACTCCTTCTTTCCCTTTCATTCTTTTCTCCTATTTCGTATCATACCTAAGGACTTCTAATTCTAACTATTGGTGATGTCCTTGGGTAAATCCCTCTGGCTCTGGCGGATCATAGGACTGTATTTCCTATCTTAATCACCTTATAACTCCAAGAATATCCGACAATAGCCAAGAAACCTTTGATAGAAAATCTCTTAAAGTGTTTGTGATTACCAAATATTTTGTTTAACACTTTGAGAGTTTTGTGTTTACTTTTGAAGGGCTCCCCCTTCACATGTGCTCATAAGTGTTTAAATAAATTTGCACATGCGGGAGGAACAAGCACTTTTTGAATTGATCCACTTTCAGTGAACCTGACCGATTCGAGACACGCTTACATCACTAGTTAGACTAGCTTGAAGTTATTACCCGGCCTGGTCAAATCCACAGAAAGTTTCTCGAAATGGTACATTTCTACTCAGACAAATCCTTTTCGAGACACGCTTACGTGGCTGGTTAAAGAGTTCCATTGTCAGCGTTTAGGTGACAACTAGCTCTAGTAACTAACTTGATGTTATTACCCGTCGAGGATAAGTCTTTTCGAGATTACTAACTTTTATGTTTCGTCAATTCCTGGGTCAATTCTGAGTCTAGCTCGCATGAGATTTGACTTAAAGCAACTTAGAACTTTCATATTTTAATCACATTCACTTTTTCTCCCCCTCAAAAATAGCATATGAGATGTTGTTTTTGATAAACTTTTGATTAAAATATGCTTTTTGAGTCTTATGGGGAGATAGCAACAAGAATTTATGGTTTTCAAATGATGAAATTTTTCAAGTGCTCCCCCTCAACAAGTGAATACTCATTGAGGTGAAATACTTGCCTTTTGAGTAGAATTATGAAAAATCAGAAAATGTTTGATTAATTCTACTCAAAAGTAAGAAGCCTTCGCTCCTTATATAAGGATTGAGGCACTGATGCGTACCTTAGGGTCCTTTCATTACAAGTGTGGGTTGTACACTGTTATGTGTGCACAAGCCATAATGAAAATAATTCAATCAAATGAAACAATTGATATTGAAAAGTGAATAACCAAATGTACCAAGTTAATCTTCGTCAGGAAGTGGAGCATCAATGTCAGTGAACTTAGGTTCTGGTCTTTCGAAGAGTCTGATAGGAAATGATGGTCTGACACCGATATAGCTTTCCAGTCGTCTGATCTGTTCCCGTCGAAATAACCTTTCTTCAATCTTCAAGACAAAGTTACGAACTTGTCTTCTTGAGCTGGATTTCCATCTAGGTTGTTCCCCTTTTGCTATCTTTCGGCGATCATCATTCAACCTTTTGACAAGCCCATCACGAACGAATTTGAGTGTAACATCACAAAATTTGTGTATCTCATCGAACCTCATGAAGCTTTGTAGCCTTTTGCTTTTGATGTAGGTGAAACCAAATGCAGGGTCTTGGATGAGAGTAAACTGTGACGTTTGATAGATTCCATCAAATCTGAATTGCGGCTTTGTCAAATTGATCTTCTGTTGGTAACTTTCTACTCCAAGCTGAAGATCTTCCACTCTTTCTTGAACTATCAATCGTCGGATGAATAGAAGTAGTGATGCCATGAAGTTGTACTGAACTTCTCTCTCGAATCCACGCATTCTTCCTTGAACCTTTTCAAGATACATATCTTCGATGTCATTAAGATTAAGGTCCGGAAAGTCTGCTTCGGAGAACTTGTACTTCTTTTCATCTTGTCGTTTAACAACAATCTCACGCATGAATATGTAGTTAAACCGTTGCGACTCTTGAATCTCCAAGATAGCGATGATCTTAGATTTATGCTTCACATTTTCCAATGATTTCTCTCCTAATCTGCTGGTATAACCGATACGACGACGTTCTGGCCAGTGTTGAATCCCGTGTAGAGCATCTCTGTCGTAAGCTACGATGGAGTTGCTGAAAACTCGAGTAGTCTCTTCAATAGCAGGAATTTCGTATCTTGCGGCTGGTACTGAGATTGTGAGTGAGGAAGCATATTTCTTCTTGGATGTCTCTTGGGTGAGTTGGATGTTACGAAGATCTTTGTTGAAGAAGAAGCTGTAAGGTATCTTGGGTTTACCTGGAAATCCTTTCAAAGGTAATGGTTTAGTCCAGTCAGTGAAGTAAGGCTTTTCATGGTTTTTGGAACTGAGGTCGATATTCACTTCAGGATTTAGCCAGTCAAACTCTGCAGACATTGCACTAGCTATATTCTGCATATGATAATCATATTCCACTTTGTTTCCAGATCTGGACTTGAGGAATTCCTGTGCATCCCTATTGATTCTTCTGAGCTCCGTCTTCGTGAGTTTATTAATTTGAAGATCCTTCATTATGACTTGAGTGAATTGTAAAGTATTACCAGGAAGGGGTTCTTCATCTTCAAGAGGAGGTTGAGCTTGAACCATTTCTGTCAACTAATCATTCTGAGGTGTGTCATCATTGTCGAGCCATGAATAACATCTTCTCTTCTTTGATTTCTTAGAATTAGATGTAGCATCCTTGTCTTTAGCCTTGGATGGTGACGATGGTCCAGCGTGAGAATCGGGAATAGGGGAGGCACGGTAATCGGTGTCAGGTTGACCTTGGTAGTCATCAGTTGGTTCTATGAAAGTTTCTTCCTCTTCTGTTTGACCTTGACCGGCAGCTGAGGTGTGTTGTTGATTTCCTAGAGGAGTGGAGTCCTTTCGTGGTTGTAGAGAAGATGAGGGACCAGTTCCAGACTTAGGTTTCTTGCCTTTTGAGTTTGGGTCAGGGTCGTCATCTTTCCTTGACCTTTTCAGGGTTCCAGCAGCATCTTTGCATGACTCTTTGGACATATAGGCCGACATAGCATCAACAAGTGCTTTTTCTTCAGAAGTCTGTGTGGTTTTGTAGACAACTTTGTCAAAGAGTTTAGCAAGCAGGTCATCGATGGATAAGTCAGGGACGGTTGGAGCTGCAGTAGAAGCTTTTGCAGTGTGAAGCGTGAATGGTGTTGTTGACAGCATTTTTCTAACGACACTTCTGATTCTGTGATCCAAATTGTCCTTGATTGGTTCAAGAAGGTTTGCTACTTCAGGAGTGACAATCTCAACTAGATTTTCAGTAAGATAATCTTGTGTGACAGTCTTAATAAATCCTGTGTAGTCAGAGTTCAAGAACTTATCGATCAGCTGCTTTGATTCCTGGAAATCTTCAACTTGTTTGGCAAGACCGGTAACCATGGTGGTAAGTTTGTTGACTTGCTCCTGAAGATCAACTGGTTGTTTCGGGTCATTGATTGAATGCTGCTTTGATGCGGTTTCGGAAGGTGTGGGAGATGAATGCTCAGGTGATGATTCGGATGACGACTCGTTGTGAGAGCTTGAAGAAGAAGCAGGAGGAGTTGGATCCTTTGGTGGAGAGTCTTGAGGAGGTGGAGGTTGTGCTGAGGAAGTCTGCTGAGAAGATGATTTAAGAAATATGTTGGTATCGAAAGCGTTCTTCTCTTCGTTTTCTTTTCTTCGACGTTCCTCTGCTTCTGGTGCAAGAAACTCTGGAGTAATGAGGTATTCATGTTCCTGATCCGTAGCAATATTCTCTTGTCCGCCAACATTCTCCTCTACATTGGCAGTCTCAGTCATATTGACATCTCCCGTATCATCTGTATCTTTAACAATGTCATCAGGCTGTGGAGCTGATTCTAAAGTAGTGGACACAACGGGAGGAATCATGCTGCTTGTAGCTCCTTCATGTTCTGACTGATCGACAGGTGGTGGTGTTGAAGGTTGAGACATAAGTCGGCTTTCGAGAGCTGCTTTCCTTTGTTCTTTGCGAAGTTGCTTTTCTTCAGCTCGTGTGTCGACAACTATACTTTTCAGTTTGCGTTTATCGACCAACTGTTCAATGATTGGTTCGTCTTCTTCATCATCATTAGGCTCATTAATAGTGATCCCTTTCCTTTTTCTTGTCTCTGGTTCATATGTTTCAAGACTTTGTTGTATAGCGATCTCCGTTGCAGGAAATGTTTCTTCAGGTACTCTAACTCTTCTTTCAAAGTCTTGTTCTTCTTCTTCTGATTCCGTGTCGAACTCAGATTCGCTTTCGGAAGGTGGAGGTGTAGGTTCATCATGAAGAAAGTACTCAGGAGTTACCTTCTTCTTTGGTTTGGTAGCAGGCTTAGGTTTGGATGTTGGTTTAGGTTTGGCGGAAGTCTTGGGTTTAGCAGATGGTTTTGTCTTGGGAGCAGCCTTAGACTTAGTCTGAGGTGAGACAGTGGTGCTTGTAGTACTCCCAGACTTCACACTTCCTTTGCTTCGAGTCTGTATAGTAGCTTCTTCCTGTACCCCTTTGTAAGCATTATCATAAAATTTGTAGTTCAGACTTTTCTTGATTTTGTCATCAAGAAGATATTCGGGAAGCCTCATTCCTTTGATCTTGGTAGAGGAAGTGGTCATTTTGATGAAAGAGGTGGTGAAGTCGTCCTCGAAGAGGTGCTTCGGCTCATTTGGGTCTGCTATCCTTTTGATAAACTCTGGAGTGTCTTTGCAGAAATGTTCAATGAGAAGCTTGGTGAATCTTGTGAACGGGATCATAGTCTTTACACGTTCGGTTTGAATGTTGTAGACTATATCGTTCATGATTGGGACTGCAAAGTCAATAGGTGTCAAAGTCACCATTCCCCAAAATGTTTGTAAATGTTCAAGCCTAGGATGTTCGTGACCACTTTTTCTTCCTGATATCGATTTTACAACCAACAGACAGAATGTTCTCCAGGGCTGAGGTATATTCTTGGCATTGAATCGGGAATGTTTGACCAGAGGTACATTATCATCAACATCATATCCTAACTCAATAAAGAAGTCAAGAAGGTCCAGTTCAGGTAGTATTGGAGCAAATTCGTTGTCAGTTTGAAGCAGGAGAAGGACTGTACGAAGAACGTCGTGATCTACTGTGTAGACTTGGCGATCCAGCGTAACAGTAAAAGACTCATCATCCAAATTAGCCTTAGCCGTAAGCCAGAACTGATGAAGGTAGAACAGAGGAACTGAAGTAGAACAGATGAGCAGATGTTTGCATGGATGTGCAAGTAGAATATCTTTAACAATCTTGCACGAGCTCTATGTAATTCTCAATTTGTCGAAATCAACTCGTGGATTGTTGTTGCCAATCATAACGTCGTAGTTAGCGGGAGTGATATCATCCATGATGAGTAATGGAAGAGTTTGTTCAGGGACATTCTCGTTGTGTTCAGCCATGTTATTCTGAAAAGCATTATCATAAACCAAACATCGAGATTTGTAACGAGTTAGCACGATTGCAAAGTTTGATTAAAGATAAGCATTTAGAATCATGTAAGCACGTATGGTTCAATAATTGCATGTATATTGATAAGTGACGTGTACTTAGAAAGTCATATGCACAACGAATTAAAACGTATCACATCACATTATACATGACTAGAATCCATTATCACATTGTCACATAAAACATGTTTTCGAAATTACATAATCACAATGTTTTCGAAATGTTACAATTGAAGTACAAGATACAACATTATTAGTAATTTCGAAAGAAAAAAAATGCACTTCTGACCAATATTTCGCAAACCCAGTCACAAGTGCCAATAATTTCGAAAAACAGTCATTAAGTAATATTTTCGCAATCCTGTAAACTAAGTATTTTCGAAAAAATTCAAGTGTGTTCTCGATAACAAATTTTATCGAGAACAGACCACTAGAAGAATTTTTCGAGATTACTTATTATAAGGGATTTCGAAAGTATTAGTTTAAATGATGATTTCGAAAAAATATGGCCAGGGACGAAATAATTTCGCAAACAGTTAAATGTTTTCGAGAAGATGACAAAATGGGTATTTTCGAAAAAAATACAACATTTTGAGATTTCTCGAAAAAATTGTGATTGCGAAAAATTTCATCATTTTTGCGATAAAGTTTTTCTCGAAAATTCTTATACAAGAATTTCGAAACTTTGCGAACGTACATTTCTTTGTGATAATAAGTATTCCAAGTGATGAAACCTGTTGCAAACGATGATTTTCAATGATTAGAGACAAACTACTCAATCAAATGTAGTGATTTCGAAAAATTTTCAAGAACAAGTTCTCGAAAAAATGCAAAATCATGATTCAATTGAGTAAGATAGGTTCTTGCATGTCACAATCGTGCATTAGAAGCATATAAGCACACCAAGTAAGCTCACATAAACACAAAACGAGATAACCTTTTTGGAACGAAACCCGTTATTTTCAAGAATCATGCATACATGTAAGATGTTTAAATTAAGAAGCATAAACACTATTCATACATCCATGAAACCATATCCCACCAATAAAAATAACAAAAACATCAACAAGTCAATAAAACCCAATTCGTACTTAAAACCCTAGGTTTCGAAAATCACACAATCATATGTTTTAGAGGGATTAAACGATATAGGAGAGATAGAAACATGTAAAAGCACAAAACCCCTATCAAAAATTAACCTTTTAAACATGAATTGTTAATTTTCGAAACATTGAAACCCTAGCTTTTTCAAATCAAAAATTCGTGAAATCAAGCCAATAGTTAACCGATTAAACGAAACCCATGGTTTGAAATCATCTTAAGATCATATAAAAACTTACGTCTTGAATATTGAGTGCACGGATTTTGCGTTTGAATAAGAGCCGTGGATTTGGTATAGAGGGTTTAAGAGGTTTTAGAAATGTTTTTGAGGTTAGTGAGAAAAAACGGGGGGTGTTTGTTTATGTTATATTTTTGAAACTTTTGAAACTAGTCAAATATGGTCCCCTAACTACATTTTTTACAAGACAAGTCCTAAACTTTTGAAATAAGTAAAGACACAAAGATATACTAACTTACGAAACCATATTGAGAAAAAGAAACGAGATACGAGATATCTTATGAAATCCCGAAACGACATCAAAGGTAATGTGCAAGTATATCGTGTTTTGAAAAAATTTATAAAATTTAGGCGAGTCTCCCCCTCAACACTTGTAAAATGACAAGGTGTTGAAAAAGAACGATATACTTGCAGTTATTTTATTTTATTTTTTTTAATTGAGAAGAAAAAATATTTTTGTGTTTTTTTTTGAGGTTTATAAGAAATAAAATAAAAGTTATTATACAAAGATAGTAAAATTGTTGATGTTTGACACTTTACTTTTGTTTTAAAAACTTTTGTAAATCAAATGGTGTCAAACATCGCATACCAATTTGGTGAACTAAACTTGCAAACCTTGATGGGTCTAAGGGTTTTGTAAGTAAGTCCGCCAATTGGTACTCAGTGCCCACAAAATATAATTCAACTGTACCCTTCTCGACGTGCTCTTTGATGAAATGGTATCGAAGATCAATGTGTTTGGATTTGCAATGATGAACTGTGTTGCAGGAGATTGCAATGGCACTTTTAGAATCGCAGTAAATTGGAATCTTGTTGAATAAGTAGCCATAGTCTTTAAGTTGTGATCTCATCCAAATGACTTGAGCACAACAAGCAGACATAGCTACGTATTCAGATTTTGTAGATGACAGTGATGTGCAATCCTGCTTCTTTGATTGCCAAGACACAAGTTTATCTCCAAGAAACTGTAAGCCACCTGATGTACTTTTTCGCGAGTCTAAGCATCCTGCATGGTCAGCGTCTGAAAAAGCTATTAGTTCAAAACCAGAATCCTTCAGATACCAGATCCCCAAGTGGATGGTTCCCTTTATGTATCGAAGGATTCTTTTTGCCTCATTGAGGTGTTTTTCAGTTGGATTAGCCTAATAGCGAGAACACATAAACACAGCAAATACAATATCAGGTCTACTGGATGTGAGATACATGAGGGACCCAATAATACTTCGGTATTTGGTAGGGTCAACTGGAGTCCCATGTATATCAGCATCTAGTTTAGTAGAATTGGCCATCGGTGTATTCATAGTATCACTACTTTGCATACCATGTTTCTTTAAAATCTCAAGAGCATATTTGGACTGATTTAGAAAAATTCCACGGGGTGATTGATGAACTTGTAGTCCTAGAAAGAACGTAAGTTCACCCATCATGGACATTTCAAAATTATCTGTCATTAATTTTGCAAAATCCATTGAGTAATTGGTGTTGGTTGAAGCAAAAATAATGTCATCGACATAAACTTGAACAATTAATAAGTCCATCCCGTAGGTTTTTGTAAACAGTGTTGGATCCACCGAGCCTAGAGTAAAATCATTAGCCAACAGGAATTTAGAAAGCTTGTCATACCACGCCCTGGGGATTGCTTAAGACCGTAGAGAGACTTCTTAAGCTTGTAGACATGATTGGGACGTTCTGGATTAACGAATCCTTCAGGTTGACTGACATAAACCACTTCTCGGAGTTGACCGTTTAGAAAAGCCGTTTTCACATCCATTTGGTAAACAATCATATTCCGATGAGCAGCAAATGCTAAGAATATCCGTACAGCTTCAAGTCTAGCCACAGGAGCAAATGATTCTTCAAAATCGATACCTTCTTCTTGAGAATAACCTTTTGCTACCAAGCGTGATTTGTTGCGTATGACTGTGCCTTCTGCATCCAGTTTGTTTTTCCAGATCCATTTTAAACCAATGACGATGATGCCTTCAGGTTTTTCAACCAATTCCCATACTTCTAATCTTCGAAAGGTTTCGAATTCTTCTTGCATAGACTCAATCCAGTTTTCATAAGTCATTGCTTCTTTGACATTTTTGGGTACGGTTTCACAAACTGTGAGTGCATAAATGCAAATTTCACCGTCTGTGTGAAGGCGTTGTCTTGTCATGATAGGTGCATCTGGATGGCCAATAATTTGAACTAAGGGGTGATCTCTAGTCCATTTGTGTGTCGAAGGATGAAGTTGATAAGTATCTTGCAAGTGAGCAGGACCTAAATTGCGTGTAGATGACTCAGCAATGTCGGGGACAGATTGAGCATTTGCAAATGGGTTAATGAATGGTTCTGGGTCATGCTCTGCGGGTTGTGGAACTGATAAAGGTATGGAATCTCCAGCTGATTGTCGTGAGTTGGACCCGGTTTGTTCTGTTGTTGTAGGTGATATGACTGGAGGACCGTCTCTTCCAACAGTAGTTGTTGTTTGTTGAGGTGTATCAGGTACTTGATGTTGATCAAGGTTTGCAGCGGAATTTGGTGTGGCCTCAGGTGGACGGTTAACAGGCGTATCATCAAACAATGGAGCAAACAAGGTTTCCACTTCTTTACGAGAAAGTGACAATGGTTCAGCCGAAGAGACCGGAAAGTTAAGACGGTTGGTTGCGGGTCCTAAGCCTTGTTGCTCAGAAGCCATTTGAGTGAGTTCATCGAAATTAGCATGAATAGTTTCTTGAATTTCCCGAGTACGACGATTCCATATCCGATAGCCTTTTGAATTTTCACAGTATCCTATGAATACTCCAATGTCAGCCTTAGCTTTAAGTTTACCTAGATCCTCACGATCATTGACTGGGTAGCATAAAGCACCGAATACATGAAAGTGACTGGTGTTTGGTTTCCTTTTGTGAACAATCTGATATGGGGTTTTGTTGTGGCGTTTTGTGATCATGCAGCGGTTTTGAGTGTAACAGGCGGTGGAAACAGCTTCTGCCCATAAGTAATCTGGTAATTGAGCATTGATTAACATCGTTCGAGCAGCTTCCACTAACGTTCTGTTGCGTCTTTCGACTACTCCATTCTGTTCGGGTGTGCGTGGAATAGATGTTTGATGTTCAATTCCCACTTTCTCAAAATACGACCGTAGAGTCTGATTCTTAAATTTTGTGCCATTGTCAGTTCGAACAATTCTGACTGTATTGCGAAGCTGAACTTGTATTTTTGTGAGAAAGGTGATGATCATTTGAGGAGCTTGATCTTTACTTCGAAGAAAATAAACCCAAGTCCAGTGAGAGTAATCATCAACAATTACTAAGATGTAGCATTTACCGTTGATCGTTTGAACACGCATCGGACCACACAAATCCATATGAAGCAATTGTAAAACATGATTAGTACTGTGTTCAGGTTTAGAGGGAAAATGAGCACGAGTACTTTTTCCTTGTTCACAGGCTGGACATAGATGATCTTTGGCATAACGGAATCTTGGAAAGCCTTCAACTAATTTGTGACGAGCGAGATCAGTCATCGTTTTGAAATTCAAATGAGAAAGGCGTTTGTGCCATAACCAAGATTTAGTCGATTCAGCTTTGGATAGAAGACAAATTGGAGATGAAGCGATCATGTCTGACATTGAAATAGTATAAAGGTTAGTGCCACGTTTGCCAGACATCAAATCATTTCCTTGTAGATCACGAACAAAACAGGTTTTCTCGCGAAATGCTACTTCTAAATCTCCATCACAAATTGACCGACTGAGAAGAGGTTGTGACCCAAGCCTTCAACATAATAAACTCTGCTAATTTCAATGTTCCCATGCATGTAGTCTCCGTAAACCATGATTAAAGCGTATTGATCATTCCCGAATCTGACAGTTCCAATAAACTTTGAGACAAAGTTCTTTAACAGTTTGAGATTGCCTGTCATATGTTGGGTGCAACCGCTATCAACAATCCAGAGAACGATCTGAACCACCTGCATCAAAAGAAGACGACAGAAATGGAACAGAAGTAAGGGTGGAACCCGAGGAAATTGTGGGTTCCTGTTGGTTAGAAACACAAATATTTAACAACTTAGGAATCCATTTAAAATTTGGTTTGTATTGTAACCAACGTTGCCAATTCCAACTAGTTTTTGCTTTGTTCTTAGTGAATGCACTAGCTTTTGGCGGGTTCCTAGAATTGTTGATTGCTGCTTGTGGGTTGACTACAACATCCTTAAAACCTGTAGTAGGCGTTTTCCGTAAGGTAGACTTAGAAGCATTAGTGGACCTAGTAGAAGAGCCGGATCTACGTTTCTTATTGCGGTGTAAGAGATTATTAGCTACACATTTGGTATGATCACCAGATAACACACTTTTACGACAAAACACACAAGATGCATTAATATTCAAAACATTTGAAGGTTCAGCATTTGTTACATTAAGATTTGGATTACAATTTGCCAGATTAGAATCTAAATCAGATGCAACATTAGTTTTATTCGAGTTCCTAAGGTGTTCTTCTACTTCTTGCACTTCTAGTGTTCCACTTTTACGTTGCGAGAGCCTACTCTTTTTAGTCTTCTTAACTCTTTTTGGCTTTGGGCTTCTAACGCTCTTAGGGGAAACTAGACCTGTGGAAGTGGAAGAGCTAACATTAGAACTCTTAGTATGCTTACCCTTATCTGTTATGTCTATTTGAAACATTCCTGGTGCAATCACAGTTGTGTCAATGAACTTTCCTTTTTGAAGTAGCTTAATTTTCTCTTTCAAATCAATGATGATGTGTTTTTTGTCCTGAATATCAGACTCAAGTAAACCATTGCAATAACAAATGTCATCGCGGTTTTGTTGCCATTCGGCGTTTTCAATTTTTAACTCCGCAATTTCATTTTTTAACTCCGCAATTTCATTTTTACGTAGACGACATTTGATTTTACGAGACTCAATATTGGTACATAGTTGCAATTCAGTTTCAATACTTTGAGCTTGACACCAATCAATCTTTTGTTTAAGTTGACAAATTTCGTTTGAAAGTTTGTTTATCACATCATCACTGTTTTGACGCAATGTTTCATTTTGATGTTTCAATGATTCATTTTGTGACCTCAACGAAACAAGTTCAGCACAGTACTCAGCAAATAATTCAGCATTGCTGGAAAAATGGAGTTCATTCATGAGAGAACTATGAAAATCAGCCTGAAGAAGTTGTTCCAAGAGTCGATCAGAATCTGCTTTCAAAAATCGGTTTTTGCTTTGTTGAACCAAAATTGCATTTTCATTAAGAGCGAAAATTTATTTCATATCTTTAACTTCTTTTTGGAGTTCCTGTTCCCAACGAGTAGCACAATAACGCAAATTATGAACTAAAGGCAGAATTTTTTTTTGAAAAATGTCTCGCTTTTCTCGCTTGTAAGCTGATTGAAAAGTATCGATGTTGTTCAATGACGCTTTTCCGAATGTTGTTCAATGACGTTTTCCAAAGTATCGATGCCTTTCATGAATGTTTGAAAATAGTCTAAAACTTTACAGCGTGTAGGTAATGGTGTCACATGACCAGAAGAAGGTAATGGACCATTTACTTGTGCCACGGGTTTGACAGGAGCTCCATCGGAAGATGAAACATAAGACTCAGTAACATACCATGATTTCTCAGGTATTTCTCTTGATGGAACAAAAGATTTTGAAATGTGAGGAGCTTTTGAGTAATCATATGGTTTGCAATATTCAACTTGACTCGTTTTTTATCGACTCTTCTCTTCAAGTTCGTATTCTTCCTCAGTATCATGTACAATAACACGCACAACATTATTATCCATCAATTGGTCCATACTGTACAGCTTAGGATTTGTTTTGAACACAGTGCGAAGAAAAGAGGATCTGTAATCGCCGAGGCCAAAACCTTTACCTGGTCTTGGTTTTAAAGAAAACTTTTGAATTGTCGTTACAGATTCCCCATGTTTATAAACGATGTTTTGAAAAGCTTTAATTTGACTTTCGAGAGCGATATTATCATCAAGTAAAGAATTTTCTTTTTCTCGTTTTTGCACTTTATGTTCATAAAATTCCTGTTTGCAAGTTATCACCTCTTTTCGTGTTTTTGAAAGTTCCTATTGGAGTTGAACAACTTGTTTTTGAAGATCATGTTTTTCATTTTCCAGTTTGGAAACGATTTTACCGTTTGGCTCAACAATGTCATACATTTGCTTTTGAAGATTTTGTTCTTTGACATATGATTCTTATGTCCTTTTTTAAATTGGCATTTTCTTTCAAAACTTCAGTTTGCTCATCTGTTATGTGATTAGAAAGAAGTTGATTATTAAGTTGTTTGGCCGTAACTGTACAGTCAGGAGCTGGATCAGAAGGAGGTTCATGTTGTTCACTAAAGTCATTTTCGTTTTGCTCAAGAGGATCATCAAATGAGACGACAGTGTCATCATCAAATATAACAACTGTGTTTAATTGTTCCTCCTCTTGAGAAGAAAAAAATGTTTCAGAAGGAACAACTTGCGCCTGATCTGATTCAGAAACAGAGGGTGATGCATTAAATTGTATGGAGCTTGTGGTTAGGTCATTTACCTGAGACAAGCCATCAGTGGAGAACACTGGGCCTGAATCATTCAACTGATGTTCCTGCATGTTGGCCATAAGCATCACAGCTGCATTGGCTTCAAGATCTTCCATTTCATCATCGTTGTAAGCATTAGCAAAGAAATTGTTCTCATGAGCATTGAAAGTTCCTTCCTTTTCATCTTTGAGAGCCATAAGTAATGCCTGCTTGTGAAACTGACTACCTTTTCTTGGGTGAGGGCATGCAGTTGCAATATGACCTTTTTCGTTGCAGTTGTAGCACCATATTGCATTCCCAGAGACTGTGTTGTTACTAGCAGCATTGTCATTACTTCGCTGAGGAGCCCCTGGATTGTTTCTGAATCCCCCATTATTGTTGACTCTTTGTCCATATCCAGAATTTCCAGTATATCCACCTGAACGTCCTGAATTACGATTCTGAATCTCAACTCGACCATCTTGAATGACAGCTTGGTTTCTTGTATATGATGAAGAACGAAGACGGTTGTTGGTTTTGTTGGAGAATTTGCTAAAAGCACGAGCAACAAGAGCAAGTCCTTGATTCAACGTATTGACGTCATCATCATCATCTTCAAGCTGATTAGAGTAATACATGCTATCATTGTTGTCATATGGAGCAAATTGATTAGAAGCGTGTTGAGAAGTAGGAGGTTGCTGGTGACTGAAATAATTATGTTCCTGATCAAAAGCATGATTAGACATCGGAGGATGTGAAGCAGGAGTTTGAGCAACGAGTGCAAGGGGATTAGAAGTAGGTGATGAAGTATATCTTCCTCAGGCGAGTTTGTCTTTTTCAACTTCAGACTCATAATGCTTGAGATAGTCGTACAACAAACCATATGGATCCCTGTGAAGATTCTTAGCTTGTCTCACAAATGTCACATACTTTTGCCACTCAGGACCCAGACTACTAACAAACTTTGTATTGACAGCGATTCTTGGAAGAGTTATATCATGTCTCTCTAAATCATTGACGACATTAGTGAAACGATGAAAGTAAGACTCAAGAGATTCCCCTGGTTCGATGATGATGTTAGTGTATTCCAAGTAAAGTTTAGATTCCATGTCTTCCTTGTTCAGTTGTGTGCCTTGCATCAGTAGATGAACGTGTTCCCACATAGCTTTTGCAGTTGTTTGAGCATCAACACTTCTGAATATGATATTTGGTATCCCTTGAAGTATGTAAGACATAGCGTACTCATCTGCTTCACGATGGTGATTTTGTTCATCAGTAAGTTGAGACTCAGGAACACGCACAGCAGTTGGAGCTACTGGAGGATCAGCCTGTGGGTCACCGCCAACGTAGTTAACAGGCCAAGGAAATGGTCCTTCAAGGATAACTTGTTTCATGTACTTACCATTGGGTTTTTTGAGTTCAATAAACCTTAAGAATCGACTTGCCCATTGAACATAATTACCCGGTGTTAGCATTGGTGGGGTGTCAGGAGAGCCTGCTTAGTGTCTGGATTGTTGAGTTGAAATGACTTCACACATCCTGTCAAACCAGTGAGTAGGTTTTGGTGGAAGTTGGCTTTGTTGTTGTGACATCAGATAAGATTGTTGTATCGGAACCATTTGTTGCATGAAATTATATTGTTGTGAGTAAACCGGTTGATGATAATATTGTGGTGATGTTGATACTGTTGCTGTTGCTGATGATACTGTTGATACTGATGTTGCTGAGGATTGTTGAAGTTGTAGTACGGTGGTTGAGACATTATGAAACACGTTGTGTGAAAAGATGGATCTTGTAGAAGGTATAGGTTTGCCAAATCTCGAAAAGTTTGCCCAAGTAGATGTTTTTCGAAACTTTGTCACAAAACTGGAGATTGCGAAAACTAGACTTTTAGGGATTGCGAAAGAAATTGTTACGTAAGGATTTCGAAAATAAGTGAAATTTCGAAAAGGAGAGTTTCTCGAAACTTAGTAGCTTTTCAAAAAAACTTAGAGATTTCGAAAAAACAAAGAAGTTTTCGAAAACTTAGTGATTTCGAAAATAAGTGAAATTTTCGAGAACACAAAGAACACTTTCGAAATTATACAATTTCGAAAGTTTACCAAAAGTCGAAGTACTTTTCTACCTTATACAAGAGAGAAAAGACTGAGTTCACGATCCGTAAGTCGATTAGAGACAATAGAGCACGATCTCGAAATATGGACAATAAGGTGTTTTCGAAATTTAGCAAAAACGTTGTTTTTCGATGAAAGCAATCCAAAATAAGTTTTTAGTGCAAGATTTTGTACTTCAAGTTGTAAAATGATGAAATATTGAAGAAAGTTATAAACATGACAATAATTTTCAAAACTTTAACAAATTTCGAAAAATAGTACAAAAATTCAAATCGTTATTTTGAGAAAAAAATTGATACTTTTGTGTTTGAAATTATTTGTAGCACAAATTTGTAAGCAAATAAGTGATAAAAACCAAAAGAACAAACAAGAAAGTACAAGTTTTAACAAAAAATAACGACTAAAAAAAATATTTTATGGATCGAATTTCAAAGAGAAGCAAAACAACACCTTCATATGGCGAATGATACCACTTGTTAGGTCACCATATTGATTTCACACAAACAAGAATGAGATAGATATAAGGATGGGATGAATATTTGAATGAGAGAAATGTAAGTGCAAGAGTTTCTTTTAGATTTCAAATAAACAACCAAGTTTTACAATAGCCTAAGACTTGTATTTATAGGTGAGGAGCTAGGGCAACACTCCTAGTCCTCCCCATCAAGTGAAACGTGTGGGATTTAAGGCCCATGGACACAATATCTTAAGCCTAGTAAACTTATAACATAACATAAATGAAAGTAATTAGTAACTTAAGCAACCTATTATTACAAATGACCGAGACTTGATAAAATAGTAAAAACTATGATCCCAACAATCTTCATGGACCACAAATCATACTCCTCTGCATTCTTAAGGTATGGAATTTAGCATTACTATTTGAGAGATTGAGTTGTTGGAGAGAAGTGGTGTTTTGGTTCTGAGTTGTATCAGATTCATCATCTGTTCCAGACATTGTTTTGGTGTTTTTGATTGAGGGTGCAAGATTGGTTTATCTTAGTATCACAGAGACTCTCCCGAGGCTCTGATACCACTTGTTGAACTTAAGACCTTGATAGATCTTTGAGCACTCGTGGATCGTTAGTTATGTTAATGTAATCAATAACACACTAATAGATAATCTATGTAACTTGTATTTTAAAGCGGAAACAAACACAAGTTTTAATAACTTAATACTGAGAACAATTGATCCTCTATGGATCTTTTCAATAATAATGAAAGTGTTTTTTAAAAACATGTCCTCAATACATAATCGTGTGTTCCTTTTATACACAAGGAACCCTAAACTATTTCACAAGAAACGTATATTCTAAAACTTCTAAAAGATATGCATTATCACTTCCTAAATAAACTCATGCATATCCTAACTATATTACACAAAATACGGAAAAACTATATCCGCATAAACTAATAATGGTGAAACTAAACTTCAGCAGAAACACTCTATCAGCAGCATCTGTCTCTTCAGTAGAATTCTTCAGCAGAATTCTCTCTTAGCAGAATTCCCAACAGTTCTTTTCTTTCTTCTTCTTTTTTTTCTTTCTTTCCAATTCACTTTTTTCCAACTACGTTCTTTTTTTCGGTCTTTTTTTCTTCTTTTTATTTGTGTCTTTTTTCTAATTCACTTTTCTTTACTTTTCTAATTCACGTTTTTTTTTGCTTTCATATGTTTTCGTCCGTTTTCATAAGTTTACGTTGTCGTCTATCATTCATACTTTTTTGTCCATTTTCAGACGTGATTTTTACGCTTACATATTTTTTTGTCCATTTTCTTACGTTTTGGCAATATCACAAGCTTGGTTTAAAATTGCGCGCAACGTTGCGCTCGCATCGCGCATCAAAGTGATGCGTTTGAAAAAACGCATCGCGAAACCTGATGCGAGGTTGTTCCAGGATGCGGCCTAATGCGAACGCATCATATCGCAACATTGTATTGCTCGCATCGGACGCAATGGATGTCACAACTCACCATTTCAGGTCATTTCCCAAACTTCGACATTTTACTATTCATAAATCACTATTCATCAAAATACTATTCATCGTTTTACTATTCATCATTTTCGAGGTCAATTTAATATTCTGAGAAACATTTGAAAATTTTACTATTCATTGAACACTATTCATTCCCGGAAAAGTTTTCACTATTCACTTGCATTACTCATTTCATCGTAAATTTAGTTTACGGGTATTCAAATTCGCGTAACCGAATTGGTTTAGGTGCGAATTCATTTCATTATCAGTAAGGACACTTCATACGGACTAGAGAAAGTCTGTATATCATCATAATAGCATTTTCATGTTATACCACTCTTAGGATTTTTAAATTTATATATTTGATATATTTAACGTTTTACGTATAATTATTTATAAATAAACGTTAACACCCGGTTAATAAACACGACGAATATATCTAAATATTCCCACAATGGTCCCGACATATTTTTATATCCATTATATCATCATAAAAGTTATAATATTCATTTACCCAGTATTTTGGAAATTTATTTCTTATTTATAACGTAAGTTTATAAATATTACGACGGTTTTCGTGAAAACTAAACAATAATCACCCGAACACTCAATACTTGTACCCAACATATTTTTAACATTTTTACAACTATATTTTATCCCGAATAACTTCGTTAACATTTATTTCTAGTAAACCCGGTACCCGATTATAACTAAACTAACTAAATAACTACACAAATACTATTATACTTATAATTAGCAACTCAAATCATATTTTTCTTCTTTCTTTTATACCAAAACCGGCCATAAGCCCACCCCTAGCCACATGATTATTTTTTTTAACCTTAAGCCTTTATTACACAATAGATTAATATATTATTACATACATATCTAGGTTTTTAACACTTAACACATTACAAACTTATTTTTCAAAGATCAAAAGTTGCTTTTTCCTCTCTTTCTCTTGGTGATACACGGCTAGAAGCAAGAACAAGCAAGACCATAAATTTTTCCAATATCAAGGTCTACACTAGTTCATTTTATCATTCTTGTTAGGGTTTTGGAATATAAACTCAAGAATCACAAGGTTTTCATCATCTAATCACCTAATATTTCAAAGTAAGTTATCAAATTTATTTTCATGATTTCATCTAATTTATACTTGTAACATATGGTTTTCATGCTTAATTTCATGCATAAGCTAGCTATACCACATTATTTTTGTTAACTTTTTGAACATACAAACCCTAGAATTTGATTTAGGTATTCCCTTGTTAAATTAACATGATTAGTGGTGATTAGGAACCCATGGCACCCTTAGAAGGTGTAAGGTAGGATTAGAATAGCTTTGTGGTGTTTGCAAGAGATTTGGTGATGTTAGAAACTAGTTTTGAACATGGAAAATGGATTTGTAACAAGTATTTATACCTACTGTCCCATTTTTGTAATCCCAGGAAAATCAGTAAACATAAAGTAAACTTTGGCAAAAATTTTAAAAAATACTTTCAAAAACGAAGCCGTAGGCGAAAGAACGGATTAAAAAGAGTTTATAACGAAGAAGTTATGATTTTTGCAAGTCTATTGACGAAAAGTATATTTTCTGAAAATACATGCTGTTGGACGTTTTTCGTCGGATAAAACGAGGCTTTAGACGTAACCCGGAGGAGCTAAGCTTTCCAAAATATATTACTACATACTAAAACGTAACAATGGATATAAAGAACAAGTAAAACGGACTTATAACGACAAAGATATTCAAGTTTCAATATCGGCAAAACATATATTATTTTTGACAGCTTTTGGTAAAATAATATTACTGCTATGTAGTAACTCTAGATTCTAGAAATAATACCCAAGTACCCAATATCATAACTAATGAAGTATTAGTGAATACAAGTATATTTTTATTACGACAAGTCGTTATTTCAAGGATTTCAAACCGAGGATTTCAACACTAACATTGATACATACGATATATATATATATATATATATATATATATATATATATATATATATATATATATATATATATATATATATATATATATATATATATATATATATATACACTAGACATCAAAGCCCGCCCAAGGGGCGGGCATGACTTATAATGATAATTTGTATGGTTTTAGTTATTGTGAAATTATTGTTAAGTATGATGTTGCATATATAAATTTTTACTTTATGAATGTGAGTTAGGCGTGATGAATGTTAACCATGAACCATGATCCATGTAACCATAGCAATCTTCCTCTCATTATGAAAGCATAATAATCGTATGAATTACTTTCATTTCATTCATATTGTTGAGAGGAAACATTTAAATATTAATTGATTAATGGATGAATGTTAACCATGAGTCATGTTTGAGGTGATCGAACCAACCTCCCATTCATTATCAAATCTTAGTACCTATATGAATGACATACATTTCAATGGCATTGTTGAGAGGGGACATACGAATGCTTAGTTGATGAATGTTAATTAATGAATATTATCTATACTTGATGAATGTTAAGTATACGTGATGAATGTTAATTGATGAATATTGACAACACATGATGAATGTTATCGTATAGCTTCATCCAACCCCTCTTGAAGTATTGTTATTGTAAACATTTCAAGAAAAGGCTCCATAATTGTTGATTTAAAAGTCTCTATTAACACTTAGTAATCAAAATTTTAAAAATAATAAATAAATAAACTTGTGTTGTTGAGTGGTCGTGTTTGTTATTTGTACACGATCAATGAGAACATGTTCCTGCTTGTGTACGGATGGATATGCGTTTAGTCATGTGAAGTTATTCAAAGAATTACCTGAATTTCATTTTACTCCATAGGCCTTTGATTGTGAAAGTGATTTTTAAACCACAATGCTGATATACTACACACATAAATTATATAGATTGAAAATAAGTGTAATGCATAATAGCATAGTATAAAGAAGTTTAATGCATTTGGCATACTAAAAATTCATATGTTCAGTGCAATAATAGTTGTGATTTGCTGATGCATTGGTTTTGTATGCTGAGATATTTCAAATATATACATAACATATTGGTGATTAATTAATTTGAAAGTGATAATTCAGAATCCTGCATATTTAAGTTGATTGACAACCATCAAAAAGATTGTAATTCTAACAAACATGAAATATTGGTATTGTCTTGTTGTCTGCATCTTCATTATGGACTTCGTAATGACACAGTTTGATGCGCATCATTTTTCCTTCTTGAAATCCACATTCTAGTCCAAATTGATTCCAATTGCCTTCGATCACTAACGACTTGATCTTTAATGGGTTTCTTGTGTCAGCAATTACCCTCAACTTTATTGAATAGGTCAAATCCATGTGAACAATCTTTCCTTTTTTGTAAGTTCCCATATGTAAGTTATCCCATATATCTGATTCGATTATCTGTTTGTGTAATGCATAATTTATTAAGTATGACATGGTAATTATAATATTTTGTTGGTTATTTTGGGCCAATTAGTTTAGATGACTTACCAATGGATAGTGATTCCCAGCGTCTACTTTGAATTTTGTGTAGACTACGCTATCTTCATTGACATGAGCTGAGTTGTGGTACCATCTGCATATATGATGCATTCTTGGATCTGCAATATGAATTAAGTATAGTTAACGATATTATGACACAAATTATAGGTTATAAATTGTTGTTGTAGTTACCATTGATATCACGATTAAGTATTGGTCTGGGTGGGGTTTTGAGGAATGTTGTTCGTATATCTTCTTTGCTGAGACCAAGACTATCGTAGCCACTTATAACTACAACCGACAATGTATATGTAACACCCCCAAAATACCGCAGCGGAAGACTGTGTCACAGGGGTGCTACTTCATAATACAAAGTACAAGTTATAGAAAACGAACTCTAAATGAGACGTTTTGAAAAGTTATCATTCGATTAATGAATTCAAAGTTACAAACATGAGATTCCAAAGTATGATACATAAATGTATACAAAATGTTTTGAATGGTAAATGATAAAAGCGTAAGTCTTCAGAATATGCAGCTTGACTCTAAGTTCCACGCACTAGCTATCGCCTTACTAACCTGAGATAAACATGCTAAAGTGTCAACACAATGGTTGGTGAGTTCATAGAGTTTGTCTTAAAACAGTTGAAAAGCCTTAAAAGAATATTCACACAGCAAAGGCATCGAGAATCCACTCAGTTACAAGTCCCACCATAAGAGACTTGTAACCTGTGTGTTCACAACCCACTGCTAACATATAGTATAATAAAGTCATGTATAAGTTCATCAAGACAATTAAGCAATTAGTAGTGAGTCTCTACTTCATCTCCGAAGACCTCACTTTGGGAGCCAATTCCCAAGGACAACTGGGAGCCACTTCCCAAAGATAAAAGACAGTCATGTATGTATTAAATCAAGTATAATGCCATCAAGTATAAGACAATCAAGTATAACACAGTCACGTATAAACGTTTTGAGTATTCGTACAAGTAAGCAAGTAGTTGAGCATGTATCCCCCCCAAGAGTTAAAACAAGTACGAAAAGAGTAGGGGCTATGACTCACCTTAAGTCTATGTAATGAGAAATGAAAGTGGTAGTCGAATCGCGAAAGTCTCTAAGAGCAGCCTATAATAGAACGTTGCGACTTAGGTTTGGAGTAACGTCTAAGAATACGAAGAATTGCCTATATATGTCTTGCATAATGTTCATGATGTAGTACTTTAGTATAATGTGTAAGTCTTTGAATATAAGTGGTCTATGAAACATGTATAGGTTGTAAATCTCTTACTACCGTTCGGGCCGACATAATTCAGAAGTCATGGAGTAAACGTTCGAGGAGCCAGGACACTTTAACTCGTAAATCCACAACTCGTCTCGACGGCTTACTCAATGAACTCCTCACATGAGGCTCCCTACTATTGTAGTATTCGATAACATATATATATATAAGCTTTGATCTTTAATAGTTATATGGTCTTTAGCCGTGGCTTTGCCGTGACCTTGGTCATTGTTACCATGGTCTTGAGACTCAACCTTGGCTTTAGCCATGGTTGTGGTCTTGGCTTTAGGTCATTAGACCTCTTGGTCTCATCTAAATATAATCATTATATAGTAACTTTGGTCTAAAAATGGGCTGTTAAGAATTTGAAGAAATTTATCACTCAGAAAGCATTTTCAGGTCTCGAGCCTCTTTATTCCTGAACGAAAACGTCGTTCCGGACAACTTTCGTGTTTTAACTTTTTGATGAATCGGACCAGAAGTGGGACTTTCAAAATCATAATTTGATCAGAATGCAATTTAGGCAGTTTTGCCGTTTTGGTTTCGCTAACTTCAAACGGTCATAACTTTTGACTCGTATACTCGTTTTGGGTGATTCAAATTGCTATGTTTTCCTTGTTAAGTCCTCTTTAACAATAAGTAAGTGTCAAATATCAAAGTTATACTATTGTGGTCGTGGTTTTCCATAAAAATCACTAGTTTGCTTGTTTGCTTGTCATAAGTTAACATATGTATACCAATACTCGTTTTATCCATTTTTAAACATCATGAACACAATACAAAGACCATATATAGCATGAAAGAAACATAATAAGCATGAAATGATATTGAGCAAGAAAGTGTATAAGGGTTTGCTTACAACTTTTGGCTTTCTAAAGAAAGGAAGTCAAGTATAGAACTAGGACACTAAACCTAAGCTTGTAAACCCTTCACCATAACTCTTGTAACCATTGATAGACTTGATATAGACCTTGTGAAAACCCATTAACTTCAGCCCCTAATCACCTTGTGTAGCTCCTAATTCAACCATGGAATCACCAAACAAACTTAAGAACTAGGTAGAGAATACTAAGACCTTGAACTTTGTAGTGTAACTTGTAGTTTGAAGATCAAAGGATCATGGAGCTAGGGATTGTGTTGTGGCGTTTTATTTATGAAGAAATGATGGAATAAGCTCTCTATTTATAGCATGAAGAGGAGGTTAGGAAGCTTACTAGGAAACTACACAAACTTGGTGACCAAGGTTAACTTGGAGCCAAAGTTGTAATTAAGTAAAGAATCAATGGTCAAAATTTAACCACAAGTGTGAACCCCCCCTAGTGGCGGTTTGAATGAGGATAAGGTGACTAGATGATGACTCTTGGTCTTTGGATGATAATATCCTAAGTATGTAGCTAGTTTTGGACCCGTAAATTGCTAACCGTAAGTTTTTAGGCCACGAAACGTAAAACCGGGTATCCTAAAAATATGAAACTTATAAATATGGTTAAACATGTCAATATAGTCCATAATAAAATATAAAATGAGTGGTAGGTTCTATCGGGTGCGAAAACCCTGCTAAAAACTGGAAACACGGGTCTAAAACGTGCAATTCGCGTAAAACGCTGAACTGAAAAACGTAAAATTCCGAAACTTTTGGAATTGTCCTAAAATGAGAGAAAATCATATTTCTATTGTTTATAATGTTTTATGGACATATCGGGATGCTAGAAGGACGTTTAAACCTAAAAGTAAATCTCGGACACGGCTTTGTGATTTTTGCAGAAATGATCCGACGAGCGTCAAACTCTCGGATTATCGTTAAAATAGTTTAACTTACGAGAATATGAAATAAAAATTTCTTAGATGAATAGTGAAAAGTGAATAGTAAAAAGTGAATAGTAAAAAGTGAATAGTGAAATTTTCGGGAATAAAAGTTAACCTGAAATTGCGAATTGTTACAGTCTGTACCCCTTAAGGAAACTTCGTCCCGAAGTTTAGTGTGTCTAGGAGAATTCAGGATCTCTAAAATAGTGGTGTGCACTCTGATTCGTCTAAGGTTCTGGTTAAGGAGTTGTATCGGCTATAATTAAGCCCACTTATTTATAACACATTACTTACATAAAGAAGCGTCCAAATTTATGTAAGTAAGGTCTCATAAACTTATGGTTCGGTGATTTACAATTTCTTTATTTAACTGAAGAGGCGTCCCAATCCATTTAAATAAGGAGATTCTAAATCATCCTACTTAAGAATTTCCGACACAAAATCCGCCTTCTGAGGCAGATGGTAAGATAATCCAGTCATCAAATCCCTAAAGCTAAGCAATAATATTATTTAACTCAAATCTTGTGTCTAATCAAACAAGAACTGTCACAAGATCAAGTTAACTAATTAGTTATTACTGAGCTCCATGTTTTTAATGACTCGACGAATCTCTGGGGCTCCTTATAATACTAAAGTCACATCATCTAACAGCGTGGAACTAAACCAACAACTACCAAAAAGCGTATGTGTATGTATTGTGTGTAAGGCAAATAAAGAGGAAGGTCCCAACGTATATAGCAGTTATAGTCTAGGCACTAAATGCAACCTAGTTCTCTATAACCAAGGCTCTGGTACCAATCTGTAACACCCCCAAAATACCGCAGCGGAAGACTGTGTCACAGGGGTGCTACTTCATAATACAAAGTACAAGTTATAGAAAACGAACTCTAAATGAGACGTTTTGAAAAGTTACCATTCGATTAATGAATTCAAAGTTACAAACATGAGATTCCAAAGTATGATACATAAATGTATACAAAATGTTTTGAATGGTAAATGATAAAAGCGTAAGTCTTCAGAATATGTAGCTTGACTCTAAGTTCCACGCACTAGCTATCGCCTTACTAACCTGAGATAAACATGCTAAAGTGTCAACACAATGGTTGGTGAGTTCATAGAGTTTGTCTTAAAACAGTTGAAAAGCCTTAAAAGAATATTCACACAGCAAAGGCATCGAGAATCCACTCAGTTACAAGTCCCACCATAAGAGACTTGTAACCTGTGTGTTCACAACCCACTGCTAACATATAGTATAATAAAGTCATGTATAAGTTCATCAAGACAATTAAGCAATTAGTAGTGAGTCTCTACTTCATCTCCGAAGACCTCACTTTGGGAGCCAATTCCCAAGGACAACTGGGAGCCACTTCCCAAAGATAAAAGACAGTCATGTATGTATTAAATCAAGTATAATGCCATCAAGTATAAGACAATCAAGTATAACACAGTCACGTATAAACGTTTTGAGTATTTGTACAAGTAAGCAAGTAGTTGAGCATGTATCCCCCCCAAGAGTTAAAACAAGTACGAAAAGAGTAGGGGCTATGACTCACCTTAAGTCTATGTAATGAGAAATGAAAGTGGTAGTCGAATCGCGAAAGTCTCTAAGAGCAGCCTATAATAGAACGTTGCGACTTAGGTTTGGAGTAACGTCTAAGAATACGAAGAATTGCCTATATATGTCTTGCATAATGTTCATGATGTAGTACTTTAGTATAATGTGTAAGTCTTTGAATATAAGTGGTCTATGAAACATGTATAGGTTGTAAATCTCTTACTACCGTTCGGGCCGACATAATTCAGAAGTCATGGAGTAAACGTTCGAGGAGCCAGGACACTTTAACTCGTAAATCCACAACTCGTCTCGACGGCTTACTCAATGAACTCCTCACATGAGGCTCCCTACTATTGTAGTATTCGATAACATATATATATATATATAAGCTTTGATCTTTAATAGTTATATGGTCTTTAGCCGTGGCTTTGCCGTGACCTTGGTCATTGTTACCATGGTCTTGAGACTCAACCTTGGCTTTAGCCATGGTTGTGGTCTTGGCTTTAGGTCATTAGACCTCTTGGTCTCATCTAAATATAATCATTATATAGTAACTTTGGTCTAAAAATGGGCTGTTAAGAATTTGAAGAAATTTATCACTCAGAAAGCATTTTCAGGTCTCGAGCTTCTTTATTCCTGAACGAAAACGTCGTTCCGGACAACTTTCGTGTTTTAACTTTTTGATGAATCGGACCAGAAGTGGGACTTTCAAAATCATAATTTGATCAGAATGCAATTTAGGCAGTTTTGCCGTTTTGGTTTCGCTAACTTCAAACGGTCATAACTTTTGACTCGTATACTCGTTTTGGGTGATTCAAATTGCTATGTTTTCCTTGTTAAGTCCTCTTTAACAATAAGTAAGTGTCAAATATCAAAGTTATACTATTGTGGTCGTGGTTTTCCATAAAAATCACTAGTTTGCTTGTTTGCTTGTCATAAGTTAACATATGTATACCAATACTCGTTTTATCCATTTTTAAACATCATGAACACAATACAAAGACCATATATAGCATGAAAGAAACATAATAAGCATGAAATGATATTGAGCAAGAAAGTGTATAAGGGTTTGCTTACAACTTTTGGCTTTCTAAAGAAAGGAAGTCAAGTATAGAACTAGGACACTAAACCTAAGCTTGTAAACCCTTCACCATAACTCTTGTAACCATTGATAGACTTGATATAGACCTTGTGAAAACCCATTAACTTCAGCCCCTAATCACCTTGTGTAGCTCCTAATTCAACCATGGAATCACCAAACAAACTTAAGAACTAGGTAGAGAATACTAAGACCTTGAACTTTGTAGTGTAACTTGTAGTTTGAAGATCAAAGGATCATGGAGCTAGGGATTGTGTTGTGGCGTTTTATTTATGAAGAAATGATGGAATGAGCTCTCTATTTATAGCATGAAGAGGAGGTTAGGAAGCTTACTAGGAAACTACACAAACTTGGTGACCAAGGTTAACTTGGAGCCAAAGTTGTAATTAAGTAAAGAATCAATGGTCAAAATTTAACCACAAGTGTGAACCCCCCCTAGTGGCGGTTTGAATGAGGATAAGGTGACTAGATGATGACTCTTGGTCTTTGGATGATAATATCCTAAGTATGTAGCTAGTTTTGGACCCGTAAATTGCTAACCGTAAGTTTTTAGGCCACGAAACGTAAAACCGGGTATCCTAAAAATATGAAACTTATAAATATGGTTAAACATGTCAATATAGTCCATAATAAAATATAAAATGAGTGGTAGGTTCTATCGGGTGCGAAAACCCTGCTAAAAACTGGAAACACGGGTCTAAAACGCGCAATTCGCGTAAAACGCTGAACTGAAAAACGTAAAATTCCGAAACTTTTGGAATTGTCCTAAAATGAGAGAAAATCATATTTCTATTGTTTATAATGTTTTATGGACATATCGGGATGCTAGAAGGACGTTTAAACCTAAAAGTAAATCTCGGACACGGCTTTGTGATTTTTGCAGAAATGATCCGACGAGCGTCAAACTCTCGGATTATCGTTAAAATAGTTTAACTTACGAGAATATGAAATAAAAATTTCTGAGATGAATAGTGAAAAGTGAATAGTAAAAAGTGAATAGTAAAAAGTGAATAGTGAAATTTTCGGGAATAAAAGTTAACCTGAAATTGCGAATTGTTACAGTATAATTTGGCAGATTTGTAAACACAAGTTGTTGGCCCCATTGTATTCCTGCTGTTACAACAGAATCGTCCCATCCATAACCGGTCAGTCCATTCATTCTTACTATCTTATCTTCCCATGGTTTAACCCTTTTATGACGAATGGGAAACATCATTCCCGCGTAAATGACTGTGAATGTGTTCTGCCATATATCTTGTAAGAAATCTCCCTGTAACAACTGCATGCATAAATATATAGAGTGAAAATAGGGAAACTAATATAATGTCTATTTAATCAGCAATAATGTATTTGTATTATACTTTTTACATACCGTTATTCCTGGAGTATAAGTTGCCAAACACCTTATCATTCTTGGACCTATCGTCTTTCTATCATATCCAGCACATTCTGAGCCAGTATTGTCGTATAATGTGACATAGTAGTCGTCTGTTCCTATCTTTATAAAGTGGATTGTTGTGGCACTTGGTGGTATATTTGACTCAACAAAGGCTTTCCACTGACTGTCACTTAAGACCCATTTGCCGTTTATCTTTTTTAATTTTGTTTTGTAACGGTACCTATCGGTGCCATTGAGATAAAGCATGTCGCTCTGTTCTTTGAAATACTCGGTTAAAACATCAGGTAACATCTGTTATTGAAATTGTAATGTATATGTAAGGTTTATGTACTCATTATAAGTATGCTATTATCTTACTAAATTTTGTTTTTACTACTTGTAGCGAAAATTGTATTAGTACCTGATGAGTTTGTTCTGTTTGATGGACATATTGGAATAGAAATTGTTGTGCCATCCTGATACTAAATAATTAACATCAATAATATCATTAACCAAAACACATGTAATTGGAGCTTACAACTAAATAAGCTACTAAATAAGTAACATCTACCAAGTTGTATGTTGCATGGTAGTTTATTTAATAAGTAACATCCTGCTTATAAAATACATAAGTATGCTTATAATGGTAATAATTTTGGACCTAACATCAAACAATTGTTGTCTCTAACATAGGGTACTTAAGAATGTTTATAATTCTATACTTAACATAAAAGTAACTTTTGCCTAATTTTAAGGAAGATAAACTATCCTTCTGCAAATACAGGGGAATGGTATTGTGTGGGTATTCGATTTGTTCCATATAAGAGTTAAACATGCTTATAATTGTATTGGCAAGGTAAATATAAGTTTTGCCTAATTAGAAGTTGTTACAGCTGAGAATCGGTAAGACAATGCAATGTTATCATCCGATTTCTTCCATAATTCACATAAGTATATAATGAAAACACATTAAATTATTACTTTACCTTAATGATTTCGTGTGATTGTTTGTTGATTCTTGAGTTACTGCAAGGTGATTGGTTTGAGGAGGGTTTTTGTGTTGATGAATTTGTAAAGAGGTTAAACTATGTTTGTATAACTTATATTGTAACCAAACCGCACTTTCATTGACTTTTTTTTTTTTTTTTTTTTTTTAAATTATATATTTTGTTTATAGTTTCAAATAACATTTTTTTATTTATAATTTGTTATTATGGAATATGACTTACTATTGTTTATTATAAGTGCGGGGTAATGGAGGAACTAATAATAGTTTATTGAAATTAGCACTTTACTAAATTTTTTATTCTATTTTATATTATGTTTTGCTGATATATATTGAAACATCAAGGTAATAAACCATTAACTTAAAAGGTTATTTGTAAGTGATTATATAGGATATTTGTTACTTTGCGATTTCAATAATTTAGGTAAAAATGTTTTTTAGAATTTTGGTTTTGGGGAGAATGCATAGTTTAATCTTTCAACGGTTTTTAAATGCAACCAAAACGACCTTCAACAATCATACTATCCGTTATGATATTTGTTGCCATATTTTTGAGATGATGTTACGTAAACTCCTTAAGATTATTAGGTACCTGAAATTATGATGTTATATATCAATATTGGAATGAAGGTTCTTTACTTAAGTGTGTAAATTAAATAAGTAAAAATTTATAAGCATTGGTATAATTTTTTGTTTTATTTTTTTTATTGTATATTAATTAGAAACATTTTTCCATGCAGTATAATCATTACATGATTTAAAGTAGCCTCACACCTACAATAGCTACTATCTAAATGTATTAAATTTGTGTTTATAATATATATATATATATATATATATATATATATATATATATATATATACATATATATATATATATATATATATATATGATTCTCATTTATTCATATCATTGGTAATTACAAACATCTCTTTTTTCAGCCATTTCAACTTGTGTGTCGCCTAATCGGAACAGTAAGTATCTTTTGTTTCTTTACATTTGATTATTAGTTATCTTGATTTTGTACAATCCATTTACATTATAACATTTGATTATTAAGTAAATGTTATCTAGTGTATTCGATTATTAGTTTTGTTTACCTTTTAATAATTTCATTGTAATCTGCCGATGCATGTTTTTCTTTACTATTAATTTAATTGTAGTTTTTGTTGATCATTATTGAGTAATATTGTTTGTAAATATGTGATGCATGTATGTTATTATATGAACTGTAAGATGTGATTTTTGTTTTAAGAGTACGGGTAGTGTATGATGATTTGATACATGTAACTTGTTATATAAAGCTTAAGATGTGATTTTGGTTTTATGATTACGGGTAGTGTATGATTTTAGTCTTTTTAAAAGATATAACAAATAATATATTTGAAAGTGGTTATGTTGGGTTTGGTTAGATTTGATGGGTTATTTTTAACGGATGTTAATTATGAAAGAATAGTTATTCTATTCTGGTTGTGGTTGAATAATTCCATATTCACTCGGCTCATTTGGATTGTTATCAATTAGGACAAGTAGTAAGTAAGTTAAACACTTTGGCGGCAAGTAGTAAAGCACAATCTCCCCTGTTTTTTGATTAATAGTCAAGTAGTTTATGAGTTGTTTTTTGGATAGTGTATGATTGATTCGATTCTAAAATAAATTACAAACTTAACGGCTAATTTTGTGTTAATGTTGGCAATGAGCAAACAACATTGTCCCCTGTTATTTGATTAAGAGTCAAGTAGTTTATTAATTGTTTTTTATGGTTTGGTATGTATTAATATTAAGTGTGAAAATGAATCTTCATAATATAAAACAGGTTATTTTTTTATTAAATTTTAGTATATGGTATTAATTGAGAGGAAGAATGATGTTGTTATATATAATTTATTGTAAGATAATTGGTTAGGATTTAATGATATTATTAAATGTATAAAATATATGTGTACTGTTTTATACAATATATTAGTCAAAAAATGAATGTGAATGTTGGTATTTAATAAAGGTACATTATAATATATATTTTGATTAAAAAGTTTTTTAATATTTTATTTTTTTGTTTTTTATATAAAGATGCCGATTGAATTTGTTGTTCAACTCATTTACCATAATGAATATCCTAAAGAGCTTCAACTTCCTAAAGTATTTGAAGAGGAAGCATACACTGGAAACAGCTGTTTGTACTTGTCAGGTGTAGGAAGAAACCGTAAAAAAGTTTATGTATTCAGATCAAGATTTGGGGTTTATGAGTTAAGAGGCAAGAGATGGAATGAGTTTGTTCTTGAGAATCTGAATGGGAATGTGAATGTGCTGCACTTTATAGAGGAAAGTGATGACTCGTTTTACGTGACAGGATTTGACAATGATGGGAAAGAAATTGGAGGTTTTGGAGAAGGAAATCAACGGTTTTATCGGTTTCAGTCACGTGTAACGCCTTATGAAGAATTAGGAATACATCAGGTAAGAATTTTATGTTTTGAATAAAATATTTTATAAAGTGAATATATTGTATGTAATTGTGGTTGTGGTTGTCGCATGTTTTAGTGAGGAACAAAACGTTTTTTTTTTTTTTTAATTTGAGCAGAGTATTGTTTGCTGTGTTTGAGTTTTGACAAATGTGTTTAAACGGTTTTTTTTTTCAGACTATTCCTGTTGATTTTTTAGCTGGTATGATGAATGTTGGTGTGATAATGTTTAGATGTGAAGGTGATGAATTTAATATTCATGTTAGTCGTGTGAATCCAAATGGTGGTGGTGTTCTTAACGAATACGTGTTGAACTCACATAACTGGGCTGCTTTGTGTGAGGAAAAGGATTTGGAGTTTGGTGATGTTGTAGTGTTCACAAAAATAAGTAACAATGTGATCAATGTAATGTGTTTCAACATTGATGGGAGCAGTAACACAGATGTTCAATTTCTTGGTGTTTCTCGGCTGAATGCAGTACAACCACCTGTAGCATATGTTGATCAGAGTAAGTTTATAGTATAAATTTAGATTCATTTATGTTTAGTTGTTTCAATGAATTTTATGGACGGTTGATATGTTTGTGTAATTGTAGTTAAGAGTTTTGTGTATTGGTTGTTATTTTGTTTTGCAGAGGATGATCGAATGTACCATATATGCATGTGGCCTTATCATCGTGAACAGTTTCTTGAAAGAACCAATGTGTTTTATAAGAGGTTTTCTGAAATTCTTGCATTTAATCGTCTTGTAAGTTTTATTCTAAATTCATTGTGTTTTAATATTTTGTAATTGATATTATGAGCTTCTGTGAGTTATTTTGTTTTTTTTTTTTTTTTTTTTTGTATTATTGTAGGCTATACCAGCTAAAATCCAGCGAGATCATCCAATGCACATCTACAGGAAGGCTTTGCTAAAACACAATGATGTTGAGGTTGAATTCACTGTCAGGATGGATCATCACCATGAGAATCCTTCGAGGACCAATCATGTGAACATGTATGGTGAATGGGCTTGGTTTGGTGAACAATGTGGTTTTGGATATACGAAGATGTTAAGGTTTAGATTAATGTACTCTGTTAAT
Source organism: Artemisia argyi (assembly GCA_030686995.1). Taxonomy (NCBI): domain Eukaryota; kingdom Viridiplantae; phylum Streptophyta; class Magnoliopsida; order Asterales; family Asteraceae; genus Artemisia; species Artemisia argyi. The sequence continues at coordinate 2,178,116 of CM060705.1, forward strand.
GATTTGGAAGGTGACGAAGAAGCACGTTATCCGGTTTTTCATGTGTGTTGAATGCACATTATGTTATGTGGTTTGTGTCTTCCTATTTTGATGGTTCTGTAGTAACCAAAAAACTATTTAGAATTGTGTTTAACTTAGGTTATGTTATGTCTAATTAGTATTATGGATGGTTTGTATTAGTGTTATTAGAATATGACTGTGTACTGATGTGTACTTGAATTATTAAGTTGGTTAATGTGAATTATGGTTGTTTCTTTTAAATTACTTGCAGATGGTAATTTTTTTTTTGTAGTGTACTGTGTATGTTTCTTTAAAATGGGTCACACAAGTATAGTTGACTAATGAAGTTATTTGTCAAACTTATCTGAATCCATTGTTGTTTTGACTTAAATCTTTTGCATTTTCATTGTAAATTGAATGTGGCATTTGTTTTAGATTGGAGTTGTAGAAAATTTTGGTCAAAAGGGTATGTATGGGTTGAGTAAGGTGAGCATCATCAATGTTATTACCTTATGTTTCTGAATAATGACCCGTTGGCATATGTGACCGACCTTTGTTTGTCGTGACACTTTTGGGAACAACATGGATCAGTATGACATGTTTTGTATGTGTTGAATGATTTTAAAAATCAAAGGTAAGTAAATGTTATCTGAATGACAACATTTGATAGATATAAAGTTATATTCAAATTGGTTGTACCTGATGGATATTATCTGATGCAGTGTTGAAGTTATATTGAAAGTGGTTGTACCTGATGGATCTTATCTGATGCAATGTTGATATATATAGATGCTACTAACGGCCATCGCTTGATCGTATGTTTTCAGGTAATATAACATATTTTATTTTTGTGTTGCAATAGTGAAGGCTTAGCCTCGAGTTACAACAACATATGCAGTGAAACTATGAATGAATTGCTTGAAGGGTAACTTTTAAATGTCCATATTTTCTATGTAATACTAAATTGTTTATTAAATTATGAATAAAGCTTCTTTATACACTACGTTTTTTGTTGATCTTGCGTAAATCCCATCATCATCACAACATAAAATCTTCAATCCTTTCTTGCTCTTGACTCTTGATACCGCTACATATAGTTGGCCATGTGAAAAAACGGGTCTTTGTAAAAACAAACCCACATTTCTTAATGTCTGTCCCTGAGTCTTGTTGATGGTCATAGCAAAACATAGTGCCAAAGGAAATTGTCTGCGATTAAATTTGAATGGCATCATGTTATCAGATGGACTTAACACCATTCTTGGTATTGCACAAAGATTTCCGATATTTCCACCTGCTATAATCTTAGCTTCTATTACATTTACTCCCATCCTTTGAACTTGTAACCTTGTTCCGTTGCATAACCCTACTCTTTGGTCAATGTTTCTCATGCACATAACTGGAGCACCGATTCTTAATCTTAAGTTATGGTTTGGAAGGCCTGGTATTTTAATACTATTTAAGAAATCTGGAGTGTAAAGTGCCTCGTTGAAATTTGAATCCATATCTATCACTCCAACAGAATCTGAACTTGCATAAGTTTTTTCTTCCCCTTTTAGTAGATCAAGCATTTTATTGTTGACCATATCCACAAGCTCATGTGTGGGTGCCAGAATTGCTCTTTCTTGGAAATATGAGGAGGTGTAAAGGTTTTTTTCCAATTCTGGATATGTTTGTTGAATGATTGATTGTATATGATCATCTGAATCTGGAATTAACATGTCATCTTCAAAATGCACTGTTGATTCTCCGTCATTTTTCCCTCCGATTGTACCGTTGCCAATGTCTAAAATCCAATCTGCAAAATCTTGTATTTCTTTCTTTTCACAATCATTTGTGCCACTTTCCAACCTCAAGTTAACAGTCAACTTCATGACTTTGCAATGTTGCCATAAGTATGAGGAGTTAATAGATGAGTGTACTACATCATGCCTTGATCCATTTGTAATGACTGGTAGTATTTGTCTAAAATATCCTCCAAACAAAACAACCTTTCCTCCAAAAACTTGGTCTGAAGGTTCGTAGGGTGTTGGTCTACATATATCTCATAATGTTCTATCGAATGCTTCATAGCAATGTCTGTGTGTCATCGGAGCCTCATCCCAAATAATAAGGCTGCACATACGTATCAATTCAGCGAGGTCACTATCTCCGGGTATATGACACATGGAATCATCAACAACATTTATTGGTATTGCAAACCTAGAGTGTGTTGTTCTTCCCCCTTCCAGCAAAAGTGCTGCTATACCACTCGATGCAACATTTAACACTATTTGACCTTCAGATCTTAATCCAGAAGATAGAGTTTTGTATAGATACGTCTTACCTGTGCCTCCGTATCCATAAACAAAAAACATTCCACCACTGTCTTCAACAACTGCTTCCATTATAGAACCGTATATATCTCTTTGCTCACTTGTTAACGTACTATAGAATTGTTCATGTTGGTGTCGTAATTCATCTCGATTGTATTTTCGCTCATCATAAACTAATCTGTTGAAATTATCCATTGTCAACATCTCATTAGGATATGGCATATTTGGTATTTGTCTCAAACTTTTATTGTTACAAAGCAGCATGTGTTCAATATATGTGAGACATATATTCTTCCTTTCATCGTCCGTTAGTTCCAAATCTGCAAGATTATTATAGCAACATTATGTTTTTGATAAATAAAATATAAATAAATTAGTTTTATGAACATATCATAGTCTTTTGTGAATTTGTATTTTTAGGAGTATACCTGGGTCATTTCGTTTTCGTCGTTCAATTCGCAATACATCATCTGCCATTACTTGCCATGTTTTCTCATAAACAACCTCCGGTCTTGACATGTTGTCGGTCACAATAAGCATTACGAAAAAAGATCGTAAATAATGTCCCATACCCCACAGGCTGGCTTCCAATAAACCGTCTATATATTCCTTGTCATCTTCTAATAGACCTCTTGCCTGGCATGCTTCTTTATACGTTGTGTAAGTGACGTTTTCGAATTTCTTAAAATTAACCCAATCTTTAGGACCCCTGACTTTGTTTATCAACACACTTAAATAGAACAGTTCTCCAAAAGCAATGGACACATGGTGGACACGACCAAGACATGTACCTTTTTGTCTTTCAACCCATTTTCTGTCTTCTTGTCTCCATACGTAATGCTGGGGTATTTCATGATAAAGAAGTTTTTGCGCTTTTGTATCTGTTTGGTTAAGTTGCATCCATGAAATAAATTTTGAATCACTTACAGATGCCTTATCCAAAGTGACATCGATACTTTGGCTTGCATCAAATATAACGGATTGTTCACCTTCTAAGTGGAATGGCAATCTCTCAACAGGTGGAAACCTGTAATGGATGTCGAATCTAAATATTCTCCACGATGCCTTACATGCAGATAGATATCGGCAATCGTAGTATTCTTTTATCTCATCCACATCTTCATCTTCTAAACCAACAGTTGCCCTATCTGATCCCTTGTTAATGTATTTGAATAAGTATTTTATAGAACCAATTTGGTTGCACCATTCGACGTTAATATGTGATTGAAATCGCCGAAGTAATCCAGGGTTATATGGAACAACATATCCATTGTGCAAATCAATTCCACTTTTGTTTATAGTTGAACCACCGTTTCTTTTTCTATAAAGTGCATACCCACTTTCGTCAATGACCGTTTTATCGTTGAACTGTTTTGGGAACTTTTTTGTGCATTTGTTATTGACTGTGCAAGGACAACTTGGCCTTTCAGGACCACAAGGTACATGCATCATGTGCTCTGTAACAATTTTATAAAGTTCTGGATCTTCGTTTTTATCTGGAATTTCTGATGAAATAAACCGGTCAATGTGGTCCGTTGTTTTGATCTTATCATCATCTTCAAGAAACAGCAAAATATGTGCATGAGGGAGTCCTCTTTTCTGAAATTCAACCGTGTAAACAACTGTGGCAAGATTATAATGTTATGTATATTATACAATGCATTTTAAAATTATGTATAATGTACTTAGAAATCATATTTAATAATATAAATACCTGCTTTAAGATGACCAAAGTAATTTTTATCTTTGAATTCTTTCATTATAGTATCCAGTTTTTGCTTGAATACACGAGTGATAACATCATGTCTGTCTTCAGAATTTAGCCCTTTTTCTTCCATAAACCGTTCAATTTCTGGCCAATTTGGGTTGCAAGTGAAGGTAATGAACAAATCTGGGTAACCGTACACTTTGCAAATTGTCATTGCATCTAAGTAGTTTTGCATCATATACCTTGGACTACCTGTGAATGATGATGGCAAAATAACCTTTTTACCTCGTAACTTCACTCCTGAGTCTTCCTGTTCGGCTAACTTTACTAATTTGTTATAAGTTTTGCTTCGTAAATCTGGTTGGTTTTTTTCAACATATGACATACGTTCAGACTCTATCATAGTGTATGCATCAACAATAAACTGTTGACATAAGCGCCTTGAATTGAGTATCATTGACAAAGTGTTCTCTCTATCTTCCAAGGTGTATGCAAAATATTCCTTCATTGAGACTCTTGTTTTTTTGTTTGTTGGTGTATAGTCAGTTATACCAAAATGGTATATGTCAGTATCATAACCATCTTCACCATACGGAAATAAAAGTGGATACTGGAGTGCAAGATATGAGGGGTGTAGTTCACTAATTCGTTTGATGCCACCTTCTTGCATGTGTAGTACTATGTCCCTTTTATTTTTGCCGAATCAAAATCTCCTACAATTAGTCCTGCAACTTCCTCAGCTGTTGGTAGATTGTATTCTCTTCTATCTCGTTCTCTTGTACCAATTAGGCATAGCTTTAATTTATTTTTTCCATTTGAACGCACAAATTGTTCGCCAGCCATTCTAAATTGCGCAACTAATGGGTTGATTGTATCAAGCATGTCACGTAAATCGACTGTTAATTGATGGTCCAAAGGATGCTCATCTGTTGCTGTTGATGTATCATACGTGACTCCCTTTATCCGATTTTTTATTTCATTTGGTCGGTCGTAAATATATAGCTGCGCAAACATAGGTGGTTTGTTTCCTTCTGGTAGCAATGTACCAATTTGATGGTAATTTTGACCCTGTATTCTGTAACAGTATGGACCACGGCCATTTGTAACAGACATGTCTTGTCTTGCGCCTAGTGAAGTGAATGAAAACATAGAATTATAACGCCTTATATTCTCAATGAATGCTTTGCTTTTAGGATGTTTTCCAGTAATAAGATTCATCAACAATTCTGGAGGTTCATTTGCTTCATTACCTAGTTTTATCTTCCCTCTTCCACAACACATTGAATATTCATTTGTTGTTTTATGTGTGTGACCTACCATAGTCTCTGCATGCCATAGTAACGCGCCACATGCTTCACACGGAAATATTGGGTCTCCATGCTCAATGTACTCTGGTAAAAAAACATATTGTAGTCATTAACGTTAGAATTGCATCATTTCTTAGTTATACAGATTCGTATTGAGCCACTATTTAAATATTGTATAAAGTGTTTATACCATTTGAGATTCCTATGAATGAATCTTTTTTTCGTGAATTGATTGTCTTCCGTCTTCCTTGTAATAATTTACCTTTAAGCCTGTCAGATTTTCTCTTTCTACATTTGCTTCCAAATGGATTGTACTCAATATCACCAGGTCATAATGTTGTGGTTTGAACAGCATTATCTTCATTTGTTTGTTTCTTTGGATGTCGTCCTCTCTGTCTAATTGTTAAATCTATTTGTGATTCTGGTTCTATGAGACCTGCTTTATCTGTTTAGATTAAATAATATCAAACATATCGATTATATGATAAACACCTTTTTCATCTGTTTAGATTAAGTAATATCAAACATATCGATTATATGATAAATGTGCATGCATAAGTTATTATAGAAACTGTACGAAAGGGAGTTATACTATTGTTTGTATTTGTATATATTATTTGATACTTACTTGATACATCTTCATAAACTCTTGGTCGTCCACGTGATCTGGATGTTTTTACATCTTTGTGTTGGTTATGTCTTCCAGGACGTTGGCGTGAAAAGTCAGTATCAACATTCTTTGAAACATTAGCAATTGGTTTTTGTGGTCCTCTTCGTCTAATTGTTAAATCTATTTGTGAGTCTGGTGATGTTTTTAGCTCTTTGTGTTGCTTATGTCTTCCAGGACGTCGACGTGAAAAGTCAGTATCAACATTGTGTAAAACATTAGCAATTGGATTTTGTGTTGCTGTATTTGACATGATAAGGTATGCAAATTATTAAAAATTGCAATCAAAATAATTTTTGGTATAATGTGAATTTTTTCTTGATTTCATTATTTTTTATAGTTGAATCTGTATTTTATTTTGGATATGATTTGATAGTATATATCATTAATTAAAATGTGATAATCTGTAAATGTATTTGGATATGATTTGATAGTATATATCATTAGTTAAAATGTGATTTCAAAATGTGTAAAGATATATAGGTTAATATTTTACACTTATCTTGTTTATATAATAAGAATTTAATTAGAGTAAAAGTTTCATAAAAGCAAAAAGAGTCAAAATAGTTTCAAATAAGTATTTAGTCGAATGTTTGCAAAAGACTGTAGAATTCATTGCTTATTGGAAATTGTTTTGGCTACCATTTTTGATTAGTTTGGTAGTAAGTAAATGAATTGCAAAAACAAAATTAATATTTAAAGTTAATTTGTTTATTGAAAAAACATTTGCAAATTGCATGTTTCATCTGTGTACTCCCCTCATCAATAGGAACATAGATATGTCACAAGTTTTTATGACTGCCATTATTAGTAATTCGTTGGAACATCAGTTTAGTTGGTCATTTGAGCTTTACAATACCTGTATTCATTATTTCTACTTACCTCCTGGGTAATTGCTTGTATGATTAATTTTTACTTATTTCATTTAGCTAATTTCCAACTATTTGTACACACATCTGAAATTCTGAATATCATTTAAAATGGTGGCGTATGTAAAGCTTGTTCAAAGAGTAGTTACATATGCACTGAATGTAATGGAGCCAAAATAATTAATAATACTATTTGTCAATGAAAATCAAAACAATCATATGAAGGTAACATCTTTAAAACACAAATAAATGATAATGTTTAAAACTTATTATTGAAAATCTTGAATGAAATTAGAATGCTGCATCAAAATTCTTCATCACTATCATCACCATCTGTTGTTTCATAATCTGTTGTGTTATCATTAATGAAATCCGATATATCATCGCCAGAGCTCACTGATCTTATGCTATATGCATCCGAATCAACTTCCCAACTCTCGTCTTCAATATAATTAGTGCAATTTTTTTTCCCATTTACTTTTCCATCAATATCAACCATCTCATCAAACATGTCTTCCTCAATTAGGTTATGTTTGTCCAACTCTTCTCGATCATGTTCTTCATCAACCACAGTATATTTGTAATCACCTTGTATTTTTAAAATTTGTATTAGTACATTTAATAATTTATAACTATTGAATAAGTAATTATACAAAAAAATTATCATACATTAACAAATAATTTAATTAAAAAAAAAAAAAAAAAAAAAAAAAAAAAAAAAAAAAAAACCTGTTGAAGAGTCTTCAATAATGTCATCATTTGGAATAATATATTTGGGCTTATACTCCTTTAGATCATAAAAAGGTTCATCAAGATCATTCACATTTACCTAAACCCCATCTTTAGGACTTACATTTTTTCTAAATTCCTCATCATCTGTATCCTCGTCAAAGAGCATATATTCTTGTTTATTTAATGAAACACATTCGTCTGTTCTTTTGCCACGTTTAAAAGATATTGGTGCATCTTCATCAGATATCTTCCATGCAAGAGTTTATAAAAATAAATACATCCCATCAAAACATAATTTATGTTATTTAATGAATGTAAAACAACTGTAAATCTTACCAATAGTTTGTTTTGTTCATTATGACTCAAATCTTTTATGTTTTTTTTGGTGTTGTTGGTGTCCTCATCATCTGATGAAGTTAGATCAATGATTTGTTTCTTCTTCATGCTGGGGATTTCTTTTCATCATCTGATGATATAACCTGGATAGTATTTGAGTTGCAAATTTCCTTGTTTTTACAAAGTCTTCGACGTTTATTTTCAAAGTTATTAGGCTGTACATATCACAATCTTTTAAACATGTTATATGACAAACATATTGTATAAACTTGGTCGATAGTGAATGAATAAAAAGTTTATAACAATACAATAATTAATAAAAGGATTGAATATTACTAAAACAATTAATACCAATAAATTGAATAAAAGTTGACAAAAGTATTAATTATGTACTTAAGAATGTTAAAATCCAAAGAACACTAATGGTTCTCATGTGTTTGTTAAACATACAACTTTATCCAAAGGTCATGGGTTCGACCTTTGTTGATTTTTTTCCTACTTTTATTTTTGTTTTTTTTAAATTCCCATTATTTTTTGTAACTTAAATTTTCATTATGAAAGTATGTTTTACAAATTTATATTATAAAGACATACAAATACACCTAATCATCTACAAAATCAAATAATAATACAACTACTTTATTTACCAAATAAACAACTAAAAATAAGATGAAAAATAGTAAAATCACGTACGTTTTCATTATCGGAAATTACAATGGTTTCTTCTATTGAAGTCAAGTGGGTTTCAATGGAAGACTTGGTATCAACTGGTTGTTTTTTCGATTTCTAGCAAAAAAAAACGAATACAATAATTGTAATAATATGTATCACAACATTTACAATGTATATTAACATAAGCATATATTATAGTATGAATATTCAAAAGTCATAATGTAATTAAAATTAAAAACAATACCTTCATGGAGTTTCGTTTTGTCATTATGGTGATAATGTGATGAGTACTAACCAAATTGATTAATGAATAACCGAGATTATAAACCTATATTTATAGATGTTTAACAGCTATATTAATTAGGAATATATATATCTAGATTCATATTACGAATTAAGATTTGTTCTACACTTACGAATTAGATATATTAAAGGAATGGATATACCTTATATCGAATTTAAATATCTTATCATAATAATAATTTTAAAATATAAATTTGTAAAACATAATATTTTTAATATTTGTGTTTACTAATTGGTTTTAATTATTTCTCTTTATGTTATAATATATTTTTTTATAATGTATCAAGATAAGTATCAAATATCGAATTAATGTTAATATAAATTATGCAATTCAACTAATTACTTGAAAGATAAATATAAAGTAAACAAAGTACTGCAAAAACATAAATAAAACATTTTAATATTACTTAAATTAAAAATAAAATACATAAAAACTTAAATTAAAACAAATCTACAAATTTTCAGAGTTAAATGATAAATGAAGTTGGTCATAATCATATGTTTCAAGCTCTTCATCTTCAACTTCATTAGCATCCAAATCATCTTCAGTCAATGTCTTCATTTTTTTGGATCTCCTATGATCCTTAACTTCTTTCATAAGCTGTTTGTGTTTCTTCCTCTCCTCTTTTTTTTGTTTTTTTTTCTTCTCTTTTTTTTCCTCTTTATCTTCCCATTTGCGTTTTTTTTTATGCTTGTTTTTGAGCCTGTAGCCAATCATACACTGCAGCAATTGAGTCTTCAACACCCTGGGCATGATTATCTTGAACTACATCTGCATGCATTTTAAATAATTATTTTAATAACATTTAAATAGTTTAGTTTAATAATAAATACATTTAAAACATTGATTTTTACTTACCTAATACCTCTGCAACTTGAACAATATCTTGATTGGCAGCCATTTTTTTTTATGTGAAAATGTATGTATGTGTAATCGAAGTGATAATGTTTATGGGGAGATGGAATGTAATGAGTATTTATCTCAGAATATGGAAGACAAAAGGGTTAGCATTAATTATGATTTTAATCTGGATATTAAGTGTTTAGTTTATAGGAAAGTGTGTGTACAAAATTAAAATCACTCAATGTATTTAAATATGTATTAGATACGATTTACAAATTAAAAAGTTTTGAAAATATATGATAAGAATTTTAAACATACTTATTTTAGGCTGAATATATGGAGTATAAATATATGACTTATAATTGTGGATTAACATGCAAAATTGATTTAGATAATAAGAGTTAAATTTATAAAATATTCTACATACGTTTTACATATTTCATTATATCAATTACTTGTATTAGGTAGTCAATATTTAACTTAATCAACATAATCAAGTATGTATTTATATATATATTAGACACGCTTTATTAATTTAAAGGTTTATAAAATATATGATAAGAATACTAATCGTATCAATTTGTTTGGTTTTACTTATTCTGAAATTATGTTTAATTACCACCATACATCCATGTACCCATAGCAATCTTTGTCTCATTAAGAAAGCCTACTAAGCGTATCAATTAGTTTCATTTCATTTATATTGTTGAGAGTAAACATTTAAATGTTAATTGATAAATAGATGAATGTTAACCATGATTCATGTTCGAGTTGATCGAACCAACCTCCATTTCATTATCAAATCTTAGTACCTATAGTAATGACATACATTTCAATGAAATTGTTGAGAGGGCACATACGAATGTTAACTTGATGAATGTTAATTAATGAATATTAACTATACTTGATGAATGTTAAGTATACGTGATGAATGTTAATTGATGAATGTTAACTATACATGATGAATGTTATTGTATAGATTCATCCAACCCCTCTTGAAGTATTGTTATTCTAAACCATCAACAAAAGGCTGCATAATTGTTGATTTCAAAGTCTCTATTAACACTTAGTAAGCAAAATATTCAAAATAATAAGTAAATAAACTTGTGTTGTTGACTGGTCATGTTTGTTATTTGTACACCATCAATCAGAACTTGTTCTTGCTTGTGTACGAATGGATTTGCGTTTAGTCCTTTGAATTTCATTTAACTCCATAGGCCTTTGATTGTGAAAGTGGTTTTGAAACCATAATGTTGATATACTACACACATCAAGTATATAGATTGAAAATAAGTCTAATGCATACTACAATGAGCATAGTATAATAACACATAAAATTCATATATTGTATGGGCTTCTATTATTGGGCTTTAAATAAAAACACTAAATAAAACCATTATATTGGGCTTTAAATAAAAACACTAAATAAAACCATAATATAAATATTAATCCTACAAAAGACAAATTATTTATTAAACGTGCAAAAGTTTATTTAAATGTGAAATAAAATTCATCTTAATATGCTCAAACAAAATTAAATTCATGAAAAGCAGAAATCAAACATCCTTGTCGACATTTGTTGACACCATCTTCTTATGTGAATGTTTTGTATTCTCTTGATCTTCTTCTTCATGAGATGAATCATCAAACAAACTACGATCTCTTTTCCTACAATGAGTCTCTTCAGTTGTTGTGTCTTCTACCCCGTTGCCATTGGCATTGGTAGATGACAAAGGACAATCATGACCAACAGTTTCCTTCATAACATTTGAATCACTTTCCTGCGTAGTTTAATATAAGTTACTTAAATACATTATTTTTAAAAAAAATATTGGCATATAACTAAACAAATATGATACAAGTTTTTAAGTTACCTTGTCATCATGAATTGAAGAACTCTTTAAAACATTGCCATCTTCATCTGTATTAAAACCTTCTTCAGAGACTAATGAATCATTTTCATCATCTTCTAATTCATATTCATCATCTTCTAAATTATCATCATCAATCAACATTAATTTAAAATAAAAATTAACCACATTATAAAATTGTATGTTGTATACTTATTTACATAAATAAATTATAAAAAAAAATTATAAAGCATTATCAAAATCAAACCTCATTATCCAAAAACCCCATCTTGAAGTAGTTTATTGTATCAACATCTTCTGTCACCTTTTCTGCACGGTATATGTGGCTATTACTGTTGTGGTTAAACTCAGAATAGAATATCTTGAAAAGATATTGTTTCCCAATAATTTGATTAAGTTCATCAGGGAAATATTGGTCTGGATCCATTCCATGTTCTTCCATAATTTCCCATGCAGTCAAGTCAGTCATTTTATGAACATTCTTGTCGAAAATTACAACTTGTGCAGTTCCGCTATCATCAACTATACGAACAATTATTTTAAACCTGCATATGAATTTGAAAGTTTTAAAACACTACAACCGTTTTATTTAATTTAGTGTTTAAACATATAAATGAAAATCTTAAATTTTTATACCTAGAAGCAACTGCATATGTTTCTTCATGTTTTTTGCAGTACCACAATTGTTTCTTGTTTCGTGAACTTGTTCCTGTATTGGATGAAATAGCTGTGACTCTAGAATTGCATGCCTTGCAAGCTGTATAAGCCCACCCACTTTCATATTGTATGCTATGTATTTTAGCATAAACAACACAATATGTTTTCTGCAGTATTTAATAATACATTTGTTAATAATAAAATAAATAACTTATTACAATTAGTTTATATACATAAAAACAAAACAATTTAAAATATATTTAAGCTATTATTTTCTTATCGGTTCTATACTACGATTCATGCCAACCATCTTCTTTAAGCAACCTTGCATAAATTCAGAAGGTGTAACAACATGCATATCTTGCGTTTAAGATTGAATACGAAATTCATTTGCTTCATAACCTTCTTGTGCTTCATACCTGAAATATGTAAAAAAACATCACTTTTATATTTACATAAAATAACATATAAAATTATAAAATTAAAAATAAAGTGTTAAAAAAATTACCTCTTTCGGAAAGAAATTAAGTGAGGTATTTTCCTGTTCACATATATCTTTGAACCAAATAGAGCATTATATATTGATGGTTTATCTGAAATATTCAAAAGTTCAACAATTATATAATTTCATAAACTACATACATTGTAATTCCAAAAAATAAACATAAATAGTAAATTAAAAAACTTACTATCCTAATATTTAACTTTTCCAAACATGAAAAGAATGTCTAAATGGCCAATATCATCTACTTTCCGTTCGTATTCATCCCACATGTGTGCCCAATTATCCCAAAATGTACAATCAAGCATGTAAGATCTGCATAAAATCAAACAATATAATTATGTGTATGTAAACTTACAAAACTATGTAAATGTATATTACTCACTCTGCATCTTCAATAACAACAGTTCTTCGAACTTTTGGTCCTCCGGCACTGTTTACAGTAACAATATTACCAATTCCGACTACTGTACCAATTACATCTGTAAAAAACTCATAAAATTATCAAATCAATATAAACATGCTTTCAAATAATTTTATGAACACTTTAACAGATATAAACATACCAACACAATCATGTTCATGATACTCATTGTTGGTGTCTAAAATGCTTGTAAATTGTTCATTTATGAAACCAACAATATTGTCGTCAATTTGGTCTGTTCTTGTTACTTGAGTTCCTTTATAAAAGGAAATTTTCCATTTGTTTGGCAACAAAGGTAACCTTCCACTGTTTTTTGCCACACCAAAATCAGATATGATATAGCATTGACCCTCTTGGATAAGTGGTTCAAACTTGAACATCAATTCTTTCTTTACATAAATCTGTATACGATTTCCCTGAATTACAAAAAAATTACAAATAAATCATGTTATCAAAGAAGGAAAAATATAATATGAGGTTCATTGTAAAAGAATACTTACATCTACATCATGGAAAACAAAATCCAAACTGTAAGGATCATGTTCTTCATGGAGTTTGTGAGAATGCCACAGAGATATGCATCTTCCTTTAACAACCATGCTATTGCACATTGGATTCAGATTTTTAATGGCAGTAATACTTCGATTCTTTATGACAGATCCTGATTCAAAACTTCCAGATAAAGAAGACTGCTTTGATGATTGCCTGTCTACATTATAAAATCCACCTCTATTGTTTCTTTTTGGTGCTTCATAACTTTTACCTGTTCATAAAACAACAACATATAAGAAGTATATATTGCATATATAAAACACTATACATACTTTTATTTTTTAGTCAACCATACCTCTGAATGTATCACCAGATTTTAAAGAAGATGATTGATATCCAAAATTCTCTTTAATTTTGGTATTCCCTATTAATAAACATTAAACATAAACAATTAAACATAAACATATTTACTAATATAAACCAACAAAACAAATAGCTATTAATAAACATCATACATAAACAATTAAACATAAACAGATTAAGTAATATAAACCAATAAAACAAATAGTATACATACCATTCCTTGGATCTTTTCTCCTGTTTTCAATGTAAGACATTCTTTCTGATTCTATAATTAACATTAATTGATCATAATAAAATATATCAATATACTAATAAAAAAACTATTAAAGAGTAAATAAAATATATGTTATAACACAAACATAAAATAAAGTAATTTTACCTTCATGTATCCAACCTACATTCATAGAATGAGACGTAGAATTTGCTAAAGGAGTATCACTTTCAACTATCAATGCATCTGACAAATCAAATATATAATGAAATTATATTTGACAAAACATTATAAAAATAAATAAAAACAATAAATAAACATTTGATAAATTACCTTTAGAACTTTCTTTATTGGCCGGTTTAAACATCTTCTTTGTTGAACAATCTGTCCTATTGTTAAAACCTCTTCTTGGTGTATCACATTCTATCATTAAATCCTTTGTAGATGTACTTTTACTAACACTGCTTACATCAACATGTTGGTTATCTGAATAATTTTTTTTTTTTTTTTTTTAAAAAAAACACATAAAAACATATAATACATGTTATACATGCAGTTTCAATAATTGTAAATTATTTTGTTAAATAAACAAAAAATACAAAACAAAAAAGATAACCTGTAGAATTTGATAAAACCTCATTGTTTGAGTGATCATCTGCTTTTGCAAAAAAAAGTAATAGTATATTATTAATACATCATAATATATGATTAACAAATACTATAAAACTAACCTGCAGAATCGATATTAGTATTCTTCATAATATGCTCACTGATTCTTGAAGATTTTTGACTTTTACTTTTCCTTGTTGCTATAAAATCATCAAAAATTAAAATACACATAATGTTATTACAAACAATAACTAAACATATCTAATATAAACTTGTTGATAATATATAAACCTGGTTTTTGCAATGTAACATCTGTTTCAACACTTTCAGAATTTTTCCTACTATTGGATCTTGAAATTCTAAGCGAATGTCTTTGTGGTTGTGGCTGCATACTGGAAAGTGATAGAATGAATGAATATTGTGGTACGTATAATACGATATATATACCAAAAAATTAGGGTTAATAAATAAATATTTATATCATATTTACAAAAGATATATCATAATAAGTTCCATACTTATCATATAACTTAATATATAAAAATATATTTTACGTTTAAAATCATGCATGCATATCCAGTGAGATAATAAATAAGTAACTAAATAAACACAGACTTTAAAATAGACAAATCTAACAAATATTACATATTAATATGTTGGTGCAGTGGTTAACATTCTATATAAGATATAAAAGGTCTTTAGTTCGAATCATGTAATGTCTTTTTTTTTTTTTTTTAATTATACATGGACGAAAAATAGAAACTAAACATGATGACTGGGCAATAAACATAATGACTGGGCAATGAGGTGGAAACGACTGGGCATTGACCATGAATATGTGGCAAAAAATAGTCAAACGCCTCCAGTTATATATAATATAGAGATATATATATACATTTCAACTAGTTTTATTTTCTAGTTGCCATATTTTCCTAAGTCTTGGAAAATGTATTATTTTGATAACAACAAGTGTTTTTCAAAGAGTAGAGTGGTATAGGAAACATGTGCATGGACATTCATAATATCATTTTTATGATCTAAATTAGATCGTTCATCATTCATATTAGGTTGAGGCAGCTAACCGTTCATTGTTGTTCATTTCACTTCATCACAGTATCATCGGTTTAAGGTGAGTTTTCATAGCCCCGTATACATTTTATGATTGTTTTCAAATCCCACGGGGGAGAATACATTGCACCATTTTAGTACGAGCCCAAGTATCAAAACTTATGTACATTGCTTAAGTTGCTTATCTGCCTTGTGATAGTCCCCTATTATCATCATGAACCGTTAATTTGCCTACTTAGCGAGAGTGAGTGGATAGATCTATTGAGGGTGACGCCTCCATCCGTGGTAGTATTTACCAACAGTAAGCGGATGCATTTCATGTCTGTCACATTTGAGTGTTTTGGCAGAACATTCAGTAGGGGCATATATTTCATCAGTCTAGCTTCGGTGTCATGAGCTTAAGGTCTATTGTACTATTTTACGTGACATTTGTCATGCACTTATACTTGTGGTGGCCGTACAACATTACATTTCATAAACCTATGATTATTCACCAACTTTATGTTGACCGTTTTCGCAATGTATTTTCAGGTAACTAAAGGCATTATCATATTACATGCATGGAGTCACATTAGGGTGTGCCAGGGATGACGCACTACATTTTGGATTTTCATGCACTTGTGTATTATCGTTTTATTGTACCAAACCTATTTCCTTAAACTTTTCCAGACTTTGAGACCTATGTTTTGTAACTCTGAACTTCTTTTAAATAAATCAAACGATGTATTTTCCAAACGACACTTTAGGTCGTTCAATATATCCTTGTTTTGGTGCTATGACAGTTACACCCCCAGGCATTCCATTCCGCTGCAAGTCAGGTAAATTGGGGGTGTGACAGATTGGTACCAGAGCTAAGGTTATAGCGAACTAGGATGCATCATGGACCCTAGACTATAACCACATTATCATAGCATCTCATCATTTCATCATAAGTGCATGTTCATTGTTTTAGGTGATTCCATAATACGAGTTATTTATTTTATTTCACCTTGATTATCACAGAACTATGTCTTCAGACCCAAACATTGTCATACTTTATTCTGTCACAGACTCCGATGTTGAAGGCTCTATGTCTTCCACTGCCTTTTCACCACCACCCATTCCTCCTGTACCTGTGTTGCCACTCTCGGCATCAGGTGAGGAAACCGAGCCTTTTGAGGAGGAAGAGACTGCTCCTACTCCTCATGTTTCCCCTATTGCACCACCTGAGGTTACCCGTGCACCCACTGACATATCATCCCCTGCTACCACTATTCCCTCAGAACCAGGACTTATGTTTCCCCGTAGGAAGACGACTCTAGTTGCTAGGATGGGTGTTCGCCCTGCTACATCTACCTTTAGGATCCCTGCTATTCCTATGTTACCCACACCACCACCAGCCATACCCGCTACTACTTCCATATCTACTTCACTCTTGCTGCTTAGGAAGCGTGTGAGGTTTACTACACCAGCTTCACCTACTACAGAGACTTCTAACATTCCACCACCACCAGTATACCTTGTAGGTGAGAGTTCGAGAGCAGCTGCTGCTAGGGGGCCTACAGATGTTACCTTAGAGGATCAGTTAGGGGCTCAGCAGGAGCAGGTTGATAGTTTGGGTTATAGGGTTGATGAGGTTATCACTACTCGACTTGAGGCGGTTGAGGAGCAGGTCGAGGGATTGATTTTAGGCAGAGTTAGTATCGACGTGTCGTATCATGGACTTGAGGCACGGCAGGAGGGACATCAGGAGCTGATTGATCAGCTTAGGGATGAGCTACCGGAGATACGGGATAGAGCTCAGACTACACAGGAGGCTCAGGGAGAGCAGACACCAGTTGGCCGTAGCACAGGAGAGGTTGACTATGATGGAGGGTAGAGATGCTGCTCTTCAGCTCCGAGTTCAACATTTAGAGGAGATTGTCGTTATGATGGACAGGGAGATCCGTCGTCTAAGGAGTGCACCTGGAGCATCTGGAGCTCCTGGACCATCTAGAGCACCTGGAGGAGCCTAGACATAGACTTGTATTGTATTAGCTTTTACTATTTCCTAGTCCCGAGGTGTGGGACGTAGTTCAAGAACTTGTAGTCTTTTGGTTGTTGTACAAACAAATATATCAAGTGCGACTCTGCTATATTGGAAATGTTGTGCTATATATATATATATATATATATATATATATATATATATATATATATATATATATATATATATATATATATATATATATATATATATATATATATATATATATATATATCGGTCCATGCAGGCCAAAATTTTCATGTATTATACTCATGTGTTGTGATTATATTTATGATGTTTCGTGGTTGCTCTTTATTGTTAACGTATTTATACTTGTTGTGGTTGTATCTATACGTGTCGTGGTTGTATTATTACAGGTTGTGGTTGTGCTCGTACATGTTGTGGTTGTATTTATACTTGTTGTGGCTGTATATATACATGTTGTGGGTGTATACTTTTTGTACGATGACTATTTCTATTATGGATTTCTCATGGTTGTTGTCGATTATTATTTATCAGAAGTATGGCGCCAAAGAAAGCAAAGGCTACATCAGAAACACCCGCTATGACTCAAGCCGCTATCCGCAAGTTGGTCAGGGATAGTATAGCAGAAGCTCTGGAGACTGAGAGAGCTGAAGTTGCTGCTAGGGCTGCTGAGGTTCCACCAAATACTGGGGCGGTTGAACCACCCACTACTAGGCATGAATGTACTTGGAAGGATTTCAAGATTAGTGATCCCGTCAAGTTTAAGGGCACTGAGGGAGCGGTTGCTTTGATCCGCTGGTTTGAAAAGACTGAGAATGTATTCCTCATGTGCGGTTGCCAGGAGGTTAACAAGGTAAAATTTGCTACTGGTATGCTTCTAGATGAAGCTATGTCTTGGTGGAATTCTTATGCTCAGCCCATTGGTATGGAGAATGCCTACAAGCTCACTTGGGATCAATTCAAGAAGCTGATGACTAAGAAGTTTTGCCCTCGTTCTGAGGTGCAAAAGTTGGAAACCGAATTCTATGAGCTGGTGACAAAAGGTGATGACATTGAGACTTATATCAGGAAGTTTCAGGAATTGGCTACAATATGTCCAACTATGGTTCCTGACGATGAGAAAAAGATGGAGAACTTTACTGGTGGACTACCCGAAAGCATCCGAGGGGATGTGATGTCTTTCGACCCACAATCAATGGAAGAGGCTATTCGTATAACTCAGAAACTTATGGTCCAAGTGTTAAAAGGAAAATCTGCTGCAAACAACAACAATAACCGTTCAAACAACACCAACTACAACAACACTCGAAACAACAACAATTATAACAATAACCGAAACCGCAACTACCCCAATAACCAAAACAATAACAACAATAACAACAAGAGGAGGTTTGACAATAACCAAGGTGGAAATGCTATCCAACCAGCACCTAAGAGACAGGAAGTGGCAAAGGCCTATGCTGCAGGCCAACAGAGGGAAAAGGATATGCTGGAAAACTACCCAAGTGTAACAAGTGTCAAACTCATCACAACCCTGGGAATTGTCCTAGAGCTTGTGAGAACTGTGGAAAAGTCGGTCATCCGACTAGGGAATGCAAAGCTCCACGAGGAGTAATTAATCAGAACCAACCAGGAGCATGTTATGGTTGTGGAGAGTTGGGTCATTTCAAGAACAATTGCCCAAAGAGGAAGGATCAAGGAGCTGGAAATCAGGGTGGAGTAGCTCGAGGAAGGGCTTATGTTATGGGAGGAGAAGATGCCCGAGAGGACCCGAATGTTGTTGCGGGTACGTTCCTCATTAATAATCGTTATGCATCCATTTTATTTGATTCAGGAGTGGATAGAAGTTTTGTTTCTATTGCATTTGCACCTTTACTTAACATAGAACCAACTACCTTAGATATTCCCTATATTGTTGAATTAGCCGATGGTTCCTTAGTTAACACCAACACCGTTGTCCGTAGTTGCACCATCAATTTCCTAAATCACCCATTCAATATAGACCTTATGCCTGTAGAACTTGGAAGTTTTGATGTTGTTATCGGTATGGATTGGTTGTCTCGACATCGTGCAAGAATCATTTGTGATGAAAAAGTTGTTCATCTTTCTTATGGCGGTGAAACTTTAGTTGTTCGCGGAGAGCGAAGTGGAACTAGACTCAGAATCATATCATGCATTAAAACCGAGAAGTACATAAAGAAGGGTTGTTATGCATTCTTGGCTCACATCACGGAGAAGAAGTCGGATGAGAAACGACTTGAAGATGTGCCAATTGTTAAGGAATTTCCAGAAGTTTTTCCGGAAGAATTGCCAGGACTTCCGCCTACACGTCAGGTTGAGTTTCAAATCGAATTAGTGCCAGGAGCTGCACCAATTGCACGAGCACCGTATAGACTTGCACCTTCTGAGATGCAAGAATTGTCTAACCAATTACAAGAACTTTTAGACAAAGGATTCATTAGACCGAGTTCCTCGCCTTGGGGAGCACCGGTTTTGTTTGTGAAGAAGAAGGATGGATCTTTTAGAATGTGCATAGACTATCGTGAGCTGAACAAGTTAACGGTGAAGAATCGTTATCCACTCCCTAGGATTGATGACTTGTTCGATCAGCTACAAGGTTCTTGTTATTATTCCAAGATCGATTTAAGATCAGGTTACCATCAACTTAGAGTTCGGGAAGAATATATCCCGAAGACGGCATTCAGAACACGTTATGGTCATTATGAGTTTCAAGTTATGCCTTTTGGATTAACGAATGCACCTGCCGTATTCATGGATCTCATGAACAGAGTGTGTAAACCATATCTTGATAAGTATGTAATTGTATTCATTGACGATATCCTGATTTATTCCAAGAGTAAGAAAGAGCATGAAGCACACCTCAGAACAATATTGGAACTACTCAAGAAGGAGCAATTGTATGCCAAATTTTCAAAGTGTGACTTTTGGATACAAAGAGTTCAATTTCTTGGCCATGTCATTGATAGCCAAGGATTACAAGTCGACCCAGCAAAGATTGAGGCAGTAAAGGATTGGGCTACGCCCAAGTCTCCCACGGAAATTCGTCAATTCCTAGGACTTGCAGGATATTACAGAAGGTTTATTGAAGGGTTTTCCAAGATAGCGAAGTCGCTGACTAAGCTGACACAAAAGAATCAAAAGTACGAGTGGGGAGAGAAACAAGAATCTGCATTTCAGTTATTGAAGCAGAAGCTTTGTAGTGCACGGATTTTGTCACTACCAGAAGGTATTGAGAACTTTGTGGTATATTGCGATGCTTCGCATAAAGGACTTGGAGTTGTGCTAATGCAAAACGAGAAGGTGATAGCTTATGCATCTAGACAGCTTAAGACACACGAGAAGAATTACACTACACACGACTTGGAGTTGGGTGCTGTAGTTTTTGCACTCAAGATTTGGAGACACTACCTTTATGGTACTAAATGTGTAGTTTTTACCGACCACAAGAGCTTACAGCATATACTTGATCAGAAGGAACTTAATATGAGACAACGTCGTTGGCTAGAATTGTTGAGTGATTAAGATTGTGAAATCCAATATCACCTAGGAAAAGCAAATGTTGTAGCAGATGCACTTAGCCAAAAAGAACGACTCAAACCTTTGAGGGTTAGGTCGTTGGGCATGACTATTATTTCACCATTACCATAAAAAATTATAGAAGCTCAGATTGAGGCTCTCAAGGAGGAAAATCGACCACAGGAGAAACTTTATGGTATGCCCGAGAACAAAAATGGTTTTGTAAAGAGAGCAGATAGAGTGTTATGCTTCAAGGACCGAAGTTGGATACCACTCTATGGTGGAGTACGAGAATTGATTATGCATGAATCACACAAGTCGAAGTACTCTATTCACCCAGGTTCTGACAAGATGTATCAGGATCTCAAAAAGCTGTATTGGTGGCCGAACATGAAAGCAGAAATAGCTACGTACATCAGCAAATGCCTTACTTGTGCTAAAGTGAAAGCCGAGTACCAGAAACCGTCAGGACTACTTCAACAACCAGAAATTCCACAATGGAAGTGGGAGCGTATTACCATGGACTTTGTCACTAAACTTCCCAAGACGTCAGGAGGTTACGATGCTATTTGGGTAATTGTTGATCGTCTTACCAAATCAGCCCATTTCATACCCATTAGAGAGACTTATTCCATGCAACAGCTTGCCAGACTTTATGTCAAGGAAATAGTCTCAAGACATGGAGCACCAATCTCCATTATTTCTGACAGAGATAGTCGCTTTACTTCAAACTTTTGGAAGTCATTAGAAGATTCTTTTGGATCCAAGTTAGACATGAGCACTGCTTACCATCCTCAGACTGATGGTCAGAGTGAGAGAACTATTCAGACACTTGAGGATATGTTGCGGGCATGTGTGATTGCCTTTGGGAATGGTTGGGCTAACCATTTGCCATTAATCGAGTTCTCTTATAACAACAGTTACCATTCAAGCATTAAAGCAGCACCATTTGAGGCACTTTATGGTCGTAAGTGTCGTTCCCCAGTTTGTTGGGCAGAAGTTGGGGATGTACAATGCACAGGTCCAGAGATGGTACGAGAAACAACAGAAAAGATAATCCAGATTCAAGAAAGACTTGAAACTGCTAGAAGTAGACAGAAAAGCTACGCGGATGTTAGACGCAAACCATTGGAATTCCAGGTCGGAGACAAGGTCATGTTGAAAGTCTCGCCCTGGAAAGGCGTGATACGATTTGGGAAACGCGGAAAGTTGAACCCGAGATACATTGGTCCATTTAAGATACTGGAAAGGGTTGGTCCAGTAGCTTACAAGCTTGAACTTCCATCAGAACTCAGCAACGTACATAACACGTTTCATGTCTCAAACCTCAAGAAATGTCTTTCGGACGAGTCTTCCGTTATACCATTAGAAGAGATTCAGCTAGATGACAAGCTTAACTTTGTGGAGGAACCAGTTGAAATCATGGACCGAGAGGTCAAACAGTTGAAGCAGAGTCGAATTCCGATCGTTAAGGTTCGCTGGAATTCTCGAAGAGGACCCGAGTTTACTTGGGAACGAGAAGACCAAATGCGACGCAAGTATCCACATCTTTTCACCAAACCTATTACCGAGACCAACATTAGCTGAATTCAGGGACTGAATTCCTTTTTGGGTGGGCGACTGTCACAACTCACCATTTCAGGTCATTTCCCAAACTTTGACATTTTACTATTCATAAATCACTATTCATCAAAACACTATTCATCGTTTTACTATTCATCATTTTCGAGGTCAATTTGATATTCTGATAAACATTTGAAAATTTTACTATTCACTGAATACTATTCATTTCCGGAAAAGTTTTCACTATTCACTTGCATTACTCATTTCATCGTAAATTTAGTTTACGGGTATTCAAATTCGCGTAACCGAATTGGTTTAGGTGCGAATTCATTTCATTATCAGTAAGGACACTGCATACGGACTAGAGACAGTCTGTATATCATCATAATAGCATTTTCATGTTATACCACTCTTAGGATTTTTAAATTTATATATTTGATATATTTAACGTTTTACGTATAATTATTTATAAATAAACGTTAACACCCGGTTAATAAACACGACGAATATATCTAAATATTCTCACAATGGTCCCGACATATTTTTATATCCATTATATTATCATAAAAGTTATAATATTCATTTACCCAGTATTTTGGAAACTTATTTCTTATTTATAAAGTAAGTTTATAAATATTACGACGGTTTTCGTGAAAACTAAACAATAATCACCCGAACACTCAATACTTGTACCCAACATATTTTTAACATTTTTACAACTTTATTTTATCCCGAATAACTTCGTTAACATTTATTTCTAGTAAACCCGGTACCCGATTATAACTAAACTAACTAAATAACTACACAAATACTACTATACTTATAATTAGCAACTTAAATCATATTTTTCTTCTTTCTTTTATACCAAAACCGGCCATAAGCCCACCCCTAGCCACATGATTATTTTTTTTAACCTTAAGCCATTATTACACACTAAATTAATATATTATTACATTCATATCTAGGTTTTTAACACTTAACACATTACAAACTTATTTTTCAAAGATCAAAAGTTGCTTTTTCCTCTCTTTCTCTTGGTGATACACGGCTAGAAGCAAGAACAAGCAAGACCATAAATTTTTCCAATATCAAGCTCTACACTAGTTCATTTTATCATTCTTGTTAGGGTTTTGGAATATAAACTCAAGAATCACAAGGTTTTCATCATCTAATCACCTAATATTTCAAAGTAAGTTATCAAATTTATTTTTATGATTTCATCTAATTTATACTTGTATCATATGGTTTTCATGCTTAATTTCATGCACAAGCTAGCTATACCACATTATTTTTGTTAACTTTTTGAACATACAAACTCTAGAATTTGATTTAGGTATTCCCTTGTTAAATTAACATGATTAGTGGTGATTAGGAACCCATGACACCCTAAGAAGGTGTATGGTATGATTAGAATAGCTTTGTGGTGTTTGCAAGAGATTTGGTGATGTTAGAAACTAGTTTTGAACATGGAAAATGGATTTGTAACAAGTATTTATACCTACTGTCCCATTTTTGTAAACCCAGGAAAATCAGTAAACATAAAGTAAACTTTGGCAAAAATTTTAGAAAATCCTTTCAAAAACGAAGCCGTAGGCGAAAGAACGGATTAAAAAGAGTTTATAACAAAGAAGTTATGATTTTTGCAAGTCTATTGACGAAAAGTATATTTTCTGAAAATACATGCTGTTGGACGTTTTTCGTCGGACAAAACGAGGCTTTAGACGTAACCCGGAGGAGCCAAGCTTTCCAAAATATATTACTACATACTAAAACGTAACCATGGATATAAAGAACAAGTAAAACGGACTTATAACGACAAAGATATTCAAGTTTCAATATCGGCAAAACATATATTATTTTTGACAGCTTTTGGTAAAATAATATTACTACTACGTAGTAACTCTAGATTCTAGAAATAATACCCAAGTACCCAATATCATAACTAATGAAGTATTAGTGAATACAAGTATATTTTTATTACGACAAGTCGTTATTTCAAGGATTTCAAACCGAGGATTTCAACACTAACATTGATACATACGATATATATATATATATATATATATATATATATATATATATATATATATATATATATATATATATATATATATATATATATATATATATATATATATATACATTTCAACTAGTTTTATTTTCTAGTTGCCATATTTTCCTAAGTCTTGGAAAATGTATTATTTTGATAACAACAAGTGTTTTTCAAAGAGTAGAGTGGTATAGGAAACATGTGCATGGACATTCATAATATCATTTTTATGATCTAAATTAGATTGTTCATCATTCATATTAGGTTGAGGCAGCTAACCGTTCATTGTTTTTCATTTCACTTCATCACAGTATCATCAGTTTAAGGTGAGTTTTCATAGCCCCGTATACATTTTATGATTGTTTTCAAATCCCACGGGGGAGAATACATTGCACCATTTTAGTACGAGCCCAAGTATCAAAACTTATGTACATTGCTTAAGTTGCTTATCTGCCTTGTGATAGTCCCCTATTATCATCATGAACCGTTAATTTGCCTACTTAGCGAGAGTGAGTGGATAGATCTATTGAGGGTGACGCCTCCATCCGTGGTAGTATTTACCAACAGTAAGCGGATGCATTTCATGTCTATCACATTTGAGTGTTTTGGCAGAACATTCAGGAGGGGCATATATTTCATCAGTCTAGTTTCGGTGTCATGAGCTTAAGGTCTATTGTACTATTTTACGTGACATTTGTCATGCACTTATACTTGTGGTGGCCGTACAACATTACATTTCATAAACCTATGATTATTCACCAACTTTATGTTGACCGTTTTCGCAATGTATTTTCAGGTAACTAAAGGCATTATCATATTACATGCATGGAGTCACATTAGGGTGTGCCAGGGATGACGCACTACATTTTGGATTTTCATGCACTTGTGTATTATCGTTTGATTGTACCAAACCTATTTCCTTAAACTTTTCCAGACTTTGAGACCTATGTTTTGTAACTCTGAACTTCTTTTAAATAAATCAAACGATGTATTTTTCAAACGACACTTTAGGTCGTTCAATATATCCTTGTTGTGGTGCTATGACAGTTACACCCCCAGGCATTTCATTCCGCTGCAAGTCAGGTAAATTGGGGGTGTGACAATGGACGCATCACTTTGCAACAGTTTTAATTTTGACTTTTATAGTTCAAGTTGACTTTTTGTTTCTGGCCAAACCATTAAGTTGACATATTGATGTTATAACATTAAATAATATCATTATGCACGTGACTTATTCCATATTTAATCATTTACTTGTAGAGTAATTTAAGTAGAAATATATTTTTTTTTTTTATTTATTATCTATCGCCATGCGTCCGTGATGCGCTCGCAACCGCATCGCGCATCACAAATCGGTCTTTTGGACCTCGATCGCAACGGATCGCCACACGCAATTTAAAACCAAGATCACAAGTGTGTCGGCTTTCATTTATTGATGGTGATGGAGGAACCTGTGATAAGACAAGTGCTATCACTGGTGATATGACAAGTGCTATCAATGGTGATATGACAAGTGCTATCACCGGTGATATCACAGTTGATATCACATGTGATGTCACTTAGGATATCACCTGTGATATCACACATGATATCACATGTGCTTGAGCTTATTTAGTTTATTTTATGTTTATATATTCAACATCACCTTTATTTATATATATATATATATATATATATATATATATATATATATATATATATATATATATATATATATATATATATATATATATATAAAGGGGCATTTTACTTAGGAGATGACACATTAGAGCAGTAAAACCCCAAGGATATGACACGTCATCAGCCAAATAAAAGACACTTGAGCAACCAATACACTATTTGAGCTTTAAAAAAAATATATACCGAGTACTTATTTTTTACTTCATTACTCAACAACCAAGTAAACATCTTCCACGGTCTCTCAATCTCACTCTCACTCTCTCTCTCTCTAACTGTGAAATCTCTAAAGCTAGCATTGATTCATTCATTACTTCCAAGCATTACTCCAAGCTAGCCTTAAATCTCTCATGCTATTTTGGTATGTTCCTGCCCTTACATATTCTTGTGTCGTTTTATGGCTTTGACGATAGATGTAAAGTGTTGAATTTGCTGATTATTTGTTTCATATTTATCCAGAATGATGGAGTGTTAGACTAGACTGGTGGAGGTAATGCGTATTTCAAGGAAGAAAATGAAGGTAACTCTTTTCAAATAAAAAATATAAAAAATTTGTCAATGTAAGTTGATCAAGTTTTTTTTCTTCATCTCTAAAAGTAATAACTTTACATCTCTTTACATGACACTTCTATTTTCTTCATAAAATATGATTAGAAGGCCTTTTTTTTCTCTCTTTTTTTTTTTTTTTTTTTTTTTTTTTTTTTTTTTTTTTTTTTTTTGAAACTAAAAGGTCTCCAATGATTTCCCATTACGTATGATAACGCCATTATCTTTATCATCTTTAAATTTTACAGGTTTTCTCACGAGGTTCTTGTGAAGTGGGTTATCATTTAGCACCATTTTGTTTTAAATTATATTTGGATTATATCTTCTTTTATATTATGTTTCATTATATGCTTTGATTTACGTTTCCTTTTTTTTTTTTTTTTTTTTTTTTTTTTTTTTTAGATATGAACCGACTTAATGTTGTTGATCAGGAGTGGTGGTGAAAGTAAAAAAGATGTTGGTTATAAGCTTCTTCAAGAACATAATTAATGATACATCGTTTTAAACTTTTTAGAAATTTATTTTAAACTCCAATAATATAAATCTCAATTGTAAAATTATAGTCATGTGTCATCATTTTTACAGTATAGTAGTGTATACAAGTCACATATTTTATTTTTTTATATTATGTTATATTCTATTTTGTATATTATGTTAATTGCATATTTCAGGTATAAAAAAATGGGATGAATCTATTCACAAGGAAAATTATTTAATAAACCCATAATAAAATCTTGTAGTAGAAAGAGAAAAGAGGTGACGAAATGTGTGGAATGTGGATAAAGAGTTGATAGAAAGAGGTCATATGGGTTTATAGACGGAGCCCATGTCACGCTGTATGTAATTATACTACTGTATCATGTAAGTTGTTAGTAATGTTAATGTATTTTTTGTATCAATTATGGAACACATTCGTTTTTTATCAGACAATACCTGTGGAAAGATCAAAACTTTTCAATAATAGTGAGTAACAAGTTAAAAATATACTGGTGAATGAAACTTCCACAAAAGGAAAAAAAATGGAGGCAACAAATAATGGACTAGAATAGTATATTAAAAAAAACACACACTATTACGTGTAGAATGGTGAGAAAAGGTCAACATTTTTCATTAGCTTGTAGAATGGTGAAAAGAGTATGGAGGGTAGGTGCTGATGGCAGATATGTGTTACTGTATATTTTAGACTTGCCATAGAATGGTGAAAAGAGTATTGAGCTAGGGTAGGTGCTAGATTTTCAAAAAGTGAATAGTGCCATACTATTAAGTCCCATACTCCCGTGTCACTATGTGTTTTGTTTTGGCAAAGATATGTTACAGAGTAGAATAGTAACAAGAAAAAGAATCATAGTGTGTATGGACGTATGATTGTAAACTAGATAGCAGGGGACGGGAGGAAATGCATAGGCTATGCTGAAGTATTGGAGTGGTAGGTCAAGAGAATGGTATACAATTTGAACTACTTTTTTTTTTTAATTAAAAGATCACATCATACCATAAATAAACTTTTAAGTTGTCTCAAATAGTCAAATGGTATGCAATTTGAACCAAAAGAAAAATAAGTTACGCTTGTATTACTTCATATTATTCTAATTGTTTCTTTAGAGCACTTGATAAGGTAACGCACAACCCAAGTTATCTTTTAACGCAGCTCCAAAACGGGGTGCGTTACCTTACCGTGTCCCGCGTTAACTTGCACGTTAAAAGGGTGCGTTAACCCCTTAACACACGTTAAAGTCAGGCAAAGCAAAGCAAAAAAAAAAAACACCGAGCCCTCTCAAACGGCTATTTAGTTTTTTAAAAAAATTCATTAACACCCCTATACTTTATAACGGTTAATAATGGCTATATAGTAAAAAAAATAAAAAAATAAATAAAAATAAAAAAAATTCCAACCCATTTTCTTATCACTATAAATACCCACCTCATACACATTTTATTTTCACACTTACAAAACTCAAATTCAATCTATACACTTCCTCTCTAAAAATTAAAATAAAAATAAAAATAAAAAAATCACCCAAAACTTTCTTGCTCACAATGGATCCGAATGAAAATAACCAAGAAGAACGAATTTTTTCCGATATAGATGACGAACTAGACATGGAGCATATGATAGCCGTATTTAAATATCATCAACAATTGGAACAACAAGAAGCATCAACAATTGGAACAACAACAAGAGCATATGATGACGAACCGGACATGGAGCATTTAAGAATTTATGTTATGTTTAAAATAAATGAAGTGTTTGTTAAAATTTGGGGTTGAAATTGAAAATAATTTGGGTGAAAGTGAGTTAAGATGAGTTAAATGTAAGTTATATTACCGGGGTGGAAAGTAAGGAATTAAGTTAAAAGGTAAAAGCTGATGTGGTGATGACGTTGCAATGTGTTAACTTTTGCCAGTGAGTTATCTTACCCAAAGCTCTTTGAGTTAAGAGTTAAGACCATACATTAATACTATAATTTATAAAAGACTGTTATGGATGTTGTGCTAAACATAGACAATAAGACCATACATTAATCTACTTTTTTCATATAATCAAGCATGTATACTATCAAATCACCTACTAACATTATGTTCATTTTTTTTTAAAGCTAACACATACATGCTACTTAACAGGATGTTCACGACTATATACCTTCACTTATTGAGTGAGATAACTTAAATAAATACACTATCGATACCATAAGACTCAAAAGTCCCATTTTTTAAACACTAGCCCAACATTAAAACCGAATATGAAACCATCTTGGACCGTGCTTAGCACGGTCAAAAATATTACCTAGTATATATAAAAGTTAGGCCAAATTTTACTGTAGACACACACATAGGATGTTAAAACTCACCAAAAAATGCCACATAAGATGTTAGTACTCCGTAATTGCTAGCTACTTTTGAGCCTTTTTCTACCTATTTAAATTTCATTATTAACCATTCTTTCCTCTTTGCCAGCCATGTTCACTTTTCCCTGTCATCTTTTCTCCCTTCCCAACTTTTGCTCCGGTCACCGCCTCAACTAATACTCCGTCCATGATGCAGCTTACAGGTTGTTTTTGGTAGGGTTATCATTGTTATTATTATTATTTTTTTAATATATTCTTTAACTGCTCTCATCATAATGTATTCTTTTTGTAGGCCCCAAAACCTACCGTCATTGGTGGTACCGACTATCATCGCCATCATTCCGACCAACATCTTATTACAGGTGAATTTTTGAATATTTTTTCTCCTGATTTGTTGACATCTGAAAGTTTTTAGTTGATTGCTTTCTAGAATTCAAAGCTTATGTTGGTGTTAACTTATTGTCTGAAGATCGTTGTATTTTAGATTTGTGCAATTTTTATCGTGATTGTTTTTTGGTTTTCATTTTGAAGGTGGTCAATTATGTATGTTTTGGAGGTGTAGCATAATCACAATCACACAGGTACATCATGCATGTTTGTAGATCTAAAATAAGTTGACTACCGTTGGCTTTGTAGAATACACCAACTCCGTCACTCTGATAACACTATACAAGGAATGGGTGTATTAGCCTATTAGGTGAAGTTGGTGACTCCATGTACACGATAGCATTTTATATGGTAACTGTTCATATCTTTATTAATATCACACCATATATCTAAAGGAGAAAAAGAAACATGGCTTCCTCAACAGTGGCGCAGCTTAATAGGGGCGGGGGGCGCCCGACCCCTCGAAATTTTTTTTGCGATATAGGGGGTATATAATTTTTGTATAGAAAAATTTCGGTATATTCGGTTTCGACCCCCCCATTTTAATTCGGTTTCGACCCCCCATAGTTTTAGAAAAAAAAATTTTGATCCATTACATTTATATAAGCCCATCTAAAAAAAAAAAAAAAAAAATTGATCCATTACCATTACTTATTTAGTTATTTAGCCCATTTAAAAAAAAAAAAAAAAAAAAAAAAAAAAAAAAAAAAAAAAAAAAAAAAAAACCGGATCTATTATCCTCCCACCTCACAACTTCGACCCACCCCACATTGAAAATCCATCCCAAACCCACCTCCCCTGTCCCTGGCTCCCTGCTCGGCTGCTGCTGCTCATCTCCTCGGACTCCTCCCATTCTCGGTTCTCCCAAGGCCAAGTTTGAAGTGATTGGCTGCTAACTGCTTGGCTGCTTGGGCAGTTGGGCGCTTCACGCTTGGCTGCTTTCTCTCAATTTCCTTGGGCCTTGGTATGTTAATTGTTAAATCCATCAATCTCATATTGTTTAATTTATAAGCTGCTCCACTGATCTAGGACTAGGAGTTAGGACCAGATTTGGGTTCGATCTAGGACTAGGAGTTAGGACCAGATTTATAGATTGTGAATTAGAAATTAGGATACCACTAAATCACTAATATAAGTTATTTGCAATTTATGTAGGTTTACAGATTTATACATTGTGAATATGGTGAAGAATAAAACCATAACTTCATTTTTTAAAAGAAAGAACGAAGAACAACACGTAGAAGGAATTGATGTTGAAATTCAAGAGAGTAAACGTCAAAAAGGTTCAACAAGCGAACCGGTTATTGGTCCGGATACTTGCACTGAACAACCATCTGATATTCCACAAACTAACATCAATGAAATTCCACAAGCTAACAACAATGAACAACCATATGATGTTAGTAGCCTAGAAAGAGATCCTGCTAAACGACTTGAAATGTGGAAATATCCGGTTGAGGCACGTGAGCAAGTAAGGCTAGCATATATATCATTAGGAGTGTATCAACCTAAGCTTGAAGAGTATAAGCCTAGAGGTCCAAAGAATAATCTTCGTCGATTTAAATTTGCTTGGTTTGGTTTGGTTAGAGTATTCTCCAACAACACACAAGGCTTATTGTTTTCTATGTTATTTGTATAAGGAGAAACCAAATGAGCAAAGTGGTCATAGTGCATTTAGTTGTGACGGATTTGACAATTGGAAAAAATGTAATGATGGGGATAAATGTCCTTTGTTGAAGCACCTTAAATCTGCAACACACAAAAAGGCATTTGTGTTTGTGTCTAATTTAGTGAATCAAGAAGCACACATTGAAAATTTCATAGAAAAACAAAGTGAAGAGGAAAAAAGGAAAAACCGTTTAAGATTGAAAGGCACAATTGATGTAGTTCGTTGGTTAACATACCAAGCTTGTGCTTTACGAGGACATGATGAATCTTCCAATTCAAAGAATCGAGGTAACTTTCTTGAATTGCTAAAACTATTAGCTTTTTATAATGATGATCTTGGAAATGTTATTTTAAATGCTTCTTATAATTCCAAGTATACATCTTCCGATATCCAACAAGAAGTTCTTAGTATTTTGGGAAATAAAGTGAGAAGGTATATACGGGAAGAAGTGGGGGATTCATGGTTTTGTGTCATGGTTGATGAGTCACGAAATGAATCCAAAAAAGAGCAAATGGCCATAGTCTTAAGATTTGTTGATGCGAAAGGGGTGATACGGGAAAGGTTCTTGGATTTAGTTCATGTCGAGGATACTGTTGCGGCGACTTTAAAGGCTAGTTTGTGGAATAAACTTTTGAATCACAAATTTGATACCGGAAAAATTCGTGGTCAAGGTTATGATGGTGCTAGCAATATGAGTGGGGAATGGAACGGCTTACAGGCACTCGTTCGGCAGTATAGTCCTTATGCATATTACGTTCATTGCTTTGCTCACAGGTTACTTACTTTTGTATTGTTGTTTGTTCTTTTTTAGGTTTGACTAAAAATACACATATGGAGTTGACATTTTTTTTTCACAGGTTACAACTTGCCTTGGTTTGTGTCTCAAAGGAAGTTGATCCGGTACACCAGTTCTTTGAGTACTTAGCTTTTGTAATAAATGTGGTTTGTGCTTCTAGTAAGCGTCACGATGAGTTACAAAAGGCAAAGGCAATTGAGATTAAAAATTTACTGGAGTTGGGTGAAATCAAATCGGGAAAAGGTCAAAACCAGGTTGGGACATTAAGAAGGGCCGGGGATACACGTTGGGGTTCCCATTTTAAATCCATTTGTAGTTTGGTTAACATGTTTGATGTCACTCGGGCTGTTCTCAAGGGAATAATGGACGACACTACTCGTAATACACGTACTCAACGTGGAGATGCTAGTATTGCTTATAGTTACTTGAAGTCATTTGAGTTTGTGTTTGTTCTTCACATGATGAAAAATGTGATGCAAAAGACTGATGCACTTTGTCAAGGATTACAAAAGAAATCCCAAGACATCCTTAATGCAATGGATTTAGTTTCAGCCACAAAGGTTAGTCTAAATACTTTTAGAAACAATGGATGGGATTCTTTAATTGAGGAAGTTATTTTTTTTTTTGTCAAAGACATGAAATAGAGATGCCCGATATGAGTGCTCCATATAGATCTACCCGGTATCGGCCTCGTAAAAAAGATCTTCATGTTACATTTGAACATTTTTACCGAGTAGATTTGTTTATGGAGACATTGGATAAGCAAATACAAGAGTTGGATTCTAGATTCAGTGAGCAATCAATGGAGTTGTTATCTCTTGGTTCGACTTTATGTTCAAAAAAGATTAATATTGATCACATTGTTCTTCTTGTTGAGAAATATTATCCTGCGGACTTTACTGAGCAGGAGAGAAATCAATTAGTTGGTCAATTGGAGATTTTTCAAGTTGAAAGGATAAATAATGCCAAGTTAAGTGAGGTATCAACTATTTCTGATCTCTGCCAAACTCTTGTAGAAACTTGGAAAAATATCATGTACGATTTGGTTGAAAGAGTGTGTCGGCTACTCTTGACACTTCCGGTTTCGACTGCAATAACAGAGAGGGGATTTTCGGCAATGAAGATATTCAAGAATCGCCTACGTAATAAGATGTCAGATGACAATCTAGCAAACAGTATGGTGATTTATATAGAAAAAGAAATTGCTGACAAGTTTGATTCGGAGTCCATAATTGAAGAATTCAAGGGTCTTAAAGGTCGAAGGGCTGATCTCTAATTTTTTCAATGAATCGAACCAGGTACCAACCGTTTGTCTCCTTTTTAATGTTTAGTTGTCTTGGACAAATGTTTAGTTTTTTAGTGATTGAAACTTTTTTTTATATAATAATAGTATTTAATTTTTGACCCGACCCGAATCGAATCACTGACCCGAACATATTACCCGAAAAATAGCGTTAGGAAAAAAAAATTTAGATCCCGACCCCCCACTTAGAATTTTCAAGCTTCGCCACTGTTCCTCAACACTCAACAGTGACGTACCCGTGTTGCTATACCATCGAGTTATGTTTTATTTTTCATGATAATTAAACTATCAATTTTTGTTATGTTATAGGAAAATTAATGATCATACATTTTATATTGTGTAATGTTATATTTACATTTTAGAAAATGAGTAGGAGTGACATGTGGTAAAAAAGTGATCAACATTAATTGTATTGCTGAATAGTGTTAATAGTGGATAGTATGGCTTGTGATGGGTTGAAATGACGGGATGCGTGAATGGAGAGGTCATGGACTTGATTTTTTTTTTTTTTTTTTTTTTATTGTTATTCCATTTTTTTTATTAAAAAATCATTGTAGAATTTACAGTAACGTATGTATACTACTACGTACTATATAAAGCATTTAACTTGCCGGCTTCACCAAAAATTAATATAAGGAGCTTTAATCATAGAGTGACATGTGTCACTTGCCAACTAAAAATTCATCTTTATTTTTAAATTGAAATAACTTTTTATCAATTTATTATTTTTATAATCTAATTTCACCATATTTTCTAAGATTTTGTGCTCTTTAATTCAACATCTATTTTGATATGTTTATATGAGTTTTTAGTTTTTACATTTTTAGTGGATTTATTTTATTTTGATTCAAATTTTTACAACTTTAACTTTTATTTTAATCAATACAATCTTAATTCGTCAAAATCATATACTTTTGGAGGGAGTGTTTGACGGGTAAGAGATTGCGATGTTATTCTACATGTGGAATAATGATGTCACGGAAAAGCTACGGGATACCTAAGCAAACACATACTACTAACACATTTACATTCGGAGTGTTGTGAAACTAATATATTTATAATATTAACTATATTTATCGCCACCGCTGTACGCGGGTATCCAACTATATTAAAAGAGCATCAATGCAACTAAAAAGTTATTTTAATGAATAAGTAATTTTATTTTGTTACTGTCACGTAAACAAATTTTGTTTTGTTGCATTTGTAAGACTGCATTTATATTATTCTTTATGATAACATTAGGAGAGTTGAGATCCATGAATAACCCCTCCATGCCATAGATCCAATCAACAAATCCTAACCATGCAATCTAATTTGATCCAATGGCTTAGATTAAATCTAATATTTATACTTGAGGGGCAAAAAAGTCAATTACAAAAACAAAAAAAATCAATTACTTCATTCATACCAAAAATATTACGGAAAAAACACACACACACCCCAATCGCTCTCCAATCCCCAATCGTCATCTTCACCACCACCTGAAAACCTCCACCGCCGCCTCCACCGCCATCACCTTCACCACCGGATAACCCCATACACCTTCACCGTTGTCACCTTCTGCCATCGTCACCTTCACCTTCTACCATCGTCACCTTCGCCGTGGTCACCTTCTACCATCGCCGTGGTCACCTTCTACCATCGTCAAATCCATCGCCGTGGTCACCTTCTACCATCGTCACTTTCGCCGTGGTCAAAAAACACACACAAAACCACATACACCTTCACCGTCGTCACCTTCTGCCATCTCTATGGAAGAAGAAAATTTACCTGAGATAATGGAGGATCCTGATGTGGAAGAGGGTAAATCATATATGATTCTTCTGTTTTTTCTAGTTTATTGTTTTACATGTAATTCTAGTATAACCAGATATGATTTTTGAACGATCATATATGATTCTTGTAGTAATTTAGAAATAAATAGTATTTGATCGTTGTAATGTATAAACAGATGATGAGGTTATGGAAGAAGCTGAGATATTGGTGGATGCTGTTGTGGAAGAATAAAATATTGCTGTTATTCAAGGTAAATCGTATGTGATTCATCTTATTTTTACATTATGTTTATACAATGTAAATCAAAGAAGAAAACAATCATATATGATTTTTGTACAATCATATATGATTTTCGTACAATCATATAAGCTTATTTATACATTCTGTAAATCAAAGAAGAAAACAATCATATATGATTTTTGTGAAATCATATATGATTTTTGTACAATCATATATGATTCTTGTAGAATCATATATGATTCTTGTGAAATCATATATGATTCTAATGAAAATACTATATTTCAGCATCTGTGACAACACCAAGGCCAACTTAATACGCACAAGAAGAATCTCCTGGGGGATCTGTTACTTGGGAACCTGTTGTTGATGATATTTATTTACCTGTTGAGGGGAAAAAGTTTAATACGATAGAGGAATGTGTTGAAATGTACAACAAATATGCTGAAGTAGCACTTGAAGTGGAAAAGAAATAGCACTTTAAGAATCATCTAAGCGGAAAAGGAAATGTGGATACTGTGGTGTGAAGACTAACAAGCACACCAAGATGACATGTCCAGATAATCCAAAGTATATTGCAAAACTTGCGAGAATTGCTGCTACAAAAAAAGATGGAACTGATGCAAGTAAACAAGCAACGAGAAATGTCACAGCTGAACAAGCGTTATGAGGATCTTAATTCAATTTCTTAAAATTTATTTATTATTATTGCATTTTAGGAAAAGTGTTATGAGGATCTTAATTCAACTATGTTTAATTGAATTTTTTTTGTTATTTGACAAGTGATTATGAATATAAGTGATTCTGAATATATGTAAGGATTATTATGTTTACTTTTAATATAAGTGATTCTGAATGTAAGTGATTCACACAGAATCATGTATGATTCACACAGAATCATGTATGATAAACTTAAAACATATACTACCCATCAGAAAAATATAAGATAAACTTAAAATATATACTACCTATCAGAAAAATTAAAACATACATCAAAATACCATCAGTTTACCATTTCATTACCCATCAGAACTTGTTCAATACTACCATCAGTTTACAAAATATACTACCATCAGATTTTACCAAAATACATCAGTTAACTACCATTAGTACACAATCAGAGGGACCCATCTATTTATCAACATCCGTTTACCCCAAAACTACCATTAGTACACAATCCCTTAACGACATCTATTTATCAACATTAAGCACATCTTCTTTACGAACGACTTTTTCTGGATCACGATCGGCCCTGTTCTTGATTGCATTCACAATAATCGAGATCCTTGTTTGTTCATTACATATCATTCAGGCCATCACATATAATTCTTCAAAATCATATATGATTCTATGTGAATCATAAATGATTCCATGTGAATCATATATGATTCCATCAGAATCATATATGATTCCATCATAATCATATATGATTCTAGCATAATAAAACCCCACTGTTGGTGCAGGGGAACAGTGGAGAATTATCAAGGATGATCATCGATGGTTGTTGTTAGTCTGAACACAGACCGACATCCTATTTTGAGGCAGCTTCACCAACATAAGACTCCATATGAATCATTGCAAAAACTCCACAGTCAACGTGGTTGTTGTTAGACTTCCATTTCAACCGTAGAACGCGTCCTCTAACATTCATAACATTATCATATTTTGGATGTCAATGTTCTAGCAGAAACCTGGCAAAAAACTCTTTTTACAAAAAAGAAAAACAAAAAAATATGTTAATAAACCTAGAAGAATCATATATGATTATTCTAAAATCATATATGATTCTAGTAAAATCATATATGATTTTAGAACAATCATATATGATTTTATAAAAATCATATATGATTGTAGTAGAACATTATTCATAATCATAATCATAAAAATGCTCACCAGAAGATCACAAGCATCCTTGTACTTTGCGGCATAGGTCTGTGGAGAATTATCAAGGATGATCATCGATGTTACACTCTTCTTAATGTTGAAAACAACAACATAAAAATGACCGGAGACATGAATTGGGAAGAACGCCTATAAAAACAGAAAAAAGGGAAACTTAAAAGACCAATTAAGACTTCCAAAAATCATATATGTAAATGAAATGAGAAATTACCAATTCAATTTCTGCAAGAAACTTAGAGGCATTGACATTTTTTAAATGAGCCGAAATCTCCGCTGAAAATATATCCCACTGCTCACCTTTACCAATAGTTCCTTCAACCATAGCCTCTGTCTGTATTAAACAAGAAGTGTAAAAATAAATACACTGATCAACAAAAGTAAATATATTATCAATAAAAATCAATACACTTACGATATAACCGGTTGGAAAAAATGCCTTTTTGGCGATGGATCCTTTTTAGCATTCTTTTTTGGTGATGGATCCTTTTTAGCAGATTCTTCATAATTCAATATAGCTCCTCAACAGTCAACAACGTTGTTATCTATCCACAAACTTGGTGCCAAAGTCTCCATGTTTAATCGTACATCTGATACTTCATGGTCACCAGAACGAGTTTGAAAAACTGTTTCCCTAAATAAAATTAAAAAAACAAAACAAAAAAGTGAATTAGAATAATTACAGATCATTACATATCATTCAGGCCATCACATATAATTCTTCAAAATCATATATGATTCTATGTGAATCATAAATGATTCTATGTGAATCATATATGATTCCATCAGAATCATATATGATTCTAGCATAATAAAACCCCACTGTTGGTGCAGGGGAACAGGTTCACAGAAGCTAAATGCAGCCTAAAATAAGCTTAGGAAATAAGTTCAAATGAACATACAATATTCAGAACCCTCAAGCTAGAAGTACAAAATATTCAAAAACTTATGCAGATTGATTTTTCCAAATGAGCTAAGTATACTAGACTAGTTATGCAGGTTAACTTCTAATGCTTAGAATCGAAGTATACCTATATGGTCTAAAGCAAGCTATTGTAATATTTGAAATTTTGGTGACAAATGCAAAACCTAATCAACTACTTAAATCTAATGCAAATCTTATCCCAACAACTAATATGATAAAGCTACAGCTACCAAAGTTTAAAAAGTGGCCTAAACTATGTTTGACTAACAGAAGTCAACTAATCCAAACACTAGTTATGATGGACAGTAGCACTATATTAAAGCTGCATTATACTACCATAAGCTGTAACAAGTACAAAACTAAGAAGAGCTATTAATAACAAATCCTAAAAAGCCATAAGCTATGACTAAAAACTACTAAATGATAAGTAAAGTGAACAAATCAGATTTTAAGCTAATAAAGGAGTCTAAATGAGAATTAAGTGGATTTACCTTAAATTGATTTATAGACAAACAAAATAAAAGTAAATCATATAGACAAACAAAATAATCTAATACAATCATATATGATTCTATAAGATATTAGAATCATATATGATTCTATGAGAATCATATATGATTATGACAAAATACACTTATAAAGAAAATACATCATATACATCAATTAAATAAGAATTTGACAATAAGCAGTTGATAAGCAGAATGCACAAAAAGCTCTAAACAGTCCACACAACTTACTTAAGCTAAAATTAACTTAAATCAACAGGAAAATTAATTAGAATAAGCCAGGAAGTACTTGTGCAGGTTGAATGCAAAGACAGAAAGTGCACCTCTAGACCTACTTGACAGCTTAATTAAAAGTACTTAATAAGCTCATTAGTGGGAGGCAAGGGGGAAAAATGAAGCTAGAACTATAGAGAACCTAAAAATTTGAAAAGCCCTAATTCTAATGCTCAATTGATGCCCTAAAAAGACCCTAATTCAGATGCTGTTCACACAGATTCACCATAACTTTGACTTTTTTATTTCCTACTAAAGTTGACTAACTTGAATTTCTAATGATTAATTCTAACCCTAAATGATTTGTTAAGCTTAATTGTAACTAAATTACCCTAAATACAACCTAATCCTATCAGTATGCAAGAATCAAAAGTGCTTAGTACAATAAATGAAAACAGTTGAGAGATGTTTATTGAATTTCAACTATTAGCTATAGAACCTACAAATTTTATGCCTAATTGAGCTTACATCGACCTAATGCAGTGTATTAATGCAGCAAACATTCCAAATAAACAACAAGAACCAACAAGAAAAAGCAGATCCAAACACCCCAAATAAACATTCCAAATAAACAATATTTCACAGAGTTTAACGACTAGTTTATAGTGTTGCAATTTAAAACTTATTTACAGTGTTGCAATTTTACTTAATTTCAACTGATAAGTTCT
The DNA here is from genome assembly GCA_030686995.1 of Artemisia argyi. Taxonomy (NCBI): domain Eukaryota; kingdom Viridiplantae; phylum Streptophyta; class Magnoliopsida; order Asterales; family Asteraceae; genus Artemisia; species Artemisia argyi. The sequence continues at coordinate 2,218,711 of CM060705.1, forward strand.
AGGTTAGGTATATCATAAACTAAACTAACACCGTAACAACTATAACAAACTATCTATACTTGCATCACACTAGTCAGGTATACACGTTCATTCTTTCACAAAGTTTAACGACTAATTCAGCACGTCTACTTGTACAATACCGAATGCCGAAATGGATGCTAATTTACACCTTTCTACTTTCACTCGATATTCTACTTTAAAAACTCATCCAAATGAGCTGACAACACTGTAACAACCATAACAAACTATCTATAATCAAACATAAAACCGCACAATTTCCATCTTTCACAAAGTTTAACAACTAACTTGGCACATTAGCTTGTTGAATAACAAATGATGCTTATTTACGAATTTCACTCGATATTCTATGTCAAAGACTCATCCAAATGAGCTGACAACAAGTCATAACAAACTAAACTAGCAGCAATAATAAACATCCGAATGCTTATTTACAGCTAACTAAACTAACACTATAACAAACATAACAAACTATTCGTACAACTAACTAATCAACAAATTTATGACATAATCCTACTTGAAACAACAAAATAAGAAATTTTACCCTTCATAAATAATCAAATAACCAAATAAGCCACAAAATAAGCAAAACCTATTGCTAATATACACAAAACATAAATAATCAACAAAATAAGCAATTTTACCCTTCATTTCATCAACTAACTCCATTATTTCATAAACTACGGTGGTTAATGGTGGTTCACGGCGGTAACGGCGGCGGCTTGACGTTTATGAGGGTTAATGGTGGTTCACGGCGGTAACGGCGGCGGCTTGACGTTTATGAGGGTTAGAAGAGACGGTTATTGAGAGAGATTGAGATCGATGTTTATGGCGGTTATTGAGGGTTTGAAGGAAACGGTTTGAAGCGTTTGAAGGAAAACGTTTATGATTCAACTGTGTGGGTGAGAGTTATTAATAAGGAGGGAATATACCAAATTGCCCCTACATTAATAAAAAAGGAAAAAAAAAAGGTAGGGATTTATGTGCACCGTGGATGATAAAAGGGATGGATGGATGAGATGAAATATTTGGTTCTTTGGTAAAATGTGGATCTACATGGAACTTTTGGCAACATTAGGATATTCTTAGAAGAAGAAAAAAAAGTTTTGTTGTGGTCGTATTGTTATCTCTTATTCTCCTTTAACTTTTTTTTTTTTTTTTTTTTTTTTTTTTTTTTTTTTTTTTTTAAATAACCAATTGAATTATTTATTTAAGAGACTTAAATAGTAAAAATTGAATTTTTGTTACACTATTTATGCATAAACTGTTGATATATAAAGTAAATAAAATATTGTAGGAAGTAAAGAGAGTTAGGTGATAGTATCAATGAGCATATACTATCAAACTACTGAGTTTCTTTTTGAAACATACAAGTAGTCAACTTTATAAGTGTATACTTGTTAAAAACTTCAAAATATTTTTCAGGATACGTTATTTTTGCTGAACAACTCCAGGACTCACAAAATTTTGATTGATGAGCATACTTAACAACTACTTGAACAACAACTTTTTATAAAGTATTAACGCACATTTGCCTTAACAACAAATAGATATCTATTTTTAATACAAAATAATAATTTCTCAAGGATTATAATATATGCGGTTAAATCAAATTTTGATTAACAAAATATTGTTTTGCACTTACATATATTTAATACCTTAATTAGATATCCTAAGCTTTTATTTTTCCTTTTTAACCCTCAATTAACGAGCACATAGATCATCGTTTAACAATAAACATTACTTGCACGTAGGGCTGAGCATCGGGCGAAAACCGGACCGGACCGACCAAGACCGGACCGGACCGAGGACCGAGAACCGGAAAAACCATAGACCGAGACCGGACCGAATATGGTCGGTCCGGTCTCGGTTCGGTCCGGTCCGGTCGGTCTTCGGTCGGTCCGGTCCAATTAGGCAAGTTTTTTCGGGTTTTTGGTCGGTCCGGACCGGACCGGACCGGACCGACCGGACCGAGGACCGAATTTGGCAAAAAGCTTAGACCGAGGACCGGACCGAATGTGGTCGGTCCGGTCCGGTCGGTCTCGGTCCGGTCGGTTTTGTCGGTCGGTCCGGTCCATCCGGTCCGTTTGCTCAGCCCTACTTGCACGGCCTATAACCCTTCCTAGTACCTATTATATGGGTTAGTTTAACCGGACGGGGGGTGGCCCACCCCTGTCCCCTGTTGTCCTTCACTTTCTTCCAGTACAGCATAGTTTTTTGTCAGTTTATGTTTCGTATTTTTGACAGTTTTAAGCGTTTGACATATTAAACTTTATATTTTCTGTTCCGCACTTTCAGGGTTATAGCTTTTTGATATAAAAAAAATTAAAAAAAAAATAGGGGGGGTCCTGATAAAAAATAGGGGAGGGTCCAATCAACACCAGCGAAAAGAAGAGCCTTTTTTCACTGTAACACCCTAAAATGTTGCCAACTCAGCATCAAGCAGGCTCTAAAATGTTGCCAATTCAGCATCAAATAGTTGCCTACTGTTTGGCCTTGACATTTCCTGAATTCCTACCTATTTATTTGTAGTGTAAGTTAAACCAAACAGATCACACACGCACACACACTACCGTTCTACCATTTTATTTTATTTTTTTATTTTTTTATTTTTTGTTTTTTCTTCTTCCTCTATCCATTAGTACCATTTGTCTCTCTCATCAAGGTTCTATGAAAAGATGCAATAAACAAAATGTTGGATCCTTACTTTTCGGTAAGTTTCTTTTGATTCTTATGATCCTTTTTAATTGATCATCATGATGTATTAGTAATTGTGTATAGTAACGACTTTGGATTTTTGTGTTCATAGTGCTGATTTTAACTCTATGGTTGTGATCGTGGTTATTTGTTTTGGGCTACTAATTGTTGACAAGATTAAAAAGTTGTATTTACTCGACCCATCTTTTATAAATTTATATTTCATCTCTTCACTTTCAGTCCATTCTTGTCCATTCATCTTTTCTCAACCATAGCTGGCAAAACACACCACCATCTCTCTTTTTTTGCTTATTAATTTGAGCCTTTACATAAAATTTAACTATGCCATTTTAAGCTTGGTCTCATTGGTTTTGTGATACTTGTAAGCATGGTTTCTATAACCTTGGATATGAAGAATGGACCTGAAGAAAAGAGCTGTCGAGAGCGTCAATTGTCTTTGAAGAAAGATAATGATGACAAACTTTGGTTTAGGGAAAAAAAAAAAAAAAACACGTACCTTCAAGGATGTTTGTTACATGCGGTTATGTTATTTTGGGATTTTATGATCTTAATTTGGTTTAGATCTTTACGTGGTGATACTATTGCAGTATATGTTTGATGATGGCATGACGGGATAAGTGGCTGAAGGACACGCGATGTGAGGAATCTGATACGGTAAACTGCTAGCAATGTTTCCTAATTAATACGAAGCATTAGTAAGTTATTTTTCTCTGTTTTGATCTTCATGAGGTTTGCTATGTATCTTAAGTCTTGCTATATTTGGTTGAGATTCTAAATTGTTTGTAGAAGGCCTAAGGGTATCGAATATTAATCAAAGTTTTAGCATTGTTAATGCTTAAAACTTTTACATTTAAGGGCCCCTTAGGCTAGTGACAGTAAGGGGGCTCGATCGAGTATGGCGATTGATTTCAATCGATCGTCCTTTCTGTGATGATTCGGTCGTGGGACGACAAAAACCCAAATGGGTCGCAGGCTAGATCGATTCACATTTCCATTTTGTTTGCCTTTTTGATTCAAAAATGTCGTTTGTGTTTTATTTCTTTTGTTTCATGGTATTTGCTATGAAGTTCATAGCATGGTATTTGCTATGAAGTAGCATGATCACGCAAAAGTTCAAACCAAGTTGGGATGAACAACGATCAATGGTTAATGGTATTTGCTATGTTGGTTTGAACTTTTGCATTTACAAGTTGGGATGAAGAAGATGAAGTAGCATGTTATTCACTGATTTGATATAGTTTTTCAAATGGCTTGAAAAATGTTTTTAAATGTCTTATATTGCAAGTTGGGAACTTTGCATGGCACTTCAAATAATAAGACACGTATTTATACTTTTGCATGGAACATGAGACTTTGCAACGTGTGAAAGCTATAACACGAATCACATTAATAATTCAAATACCATTAATAAAGTTCCATTGTTAAAAAAAAAAAAAAAAAAAAAAAAAAAAAAAAAAAAAAAAATTGAACTTTGTCGCCCTTACTGGGGCACCGAATCGCCTGCAGGTCGTTGGAGAGAGAAAGCTGACGTGGCAGGGAAAATGGGGGGATTGGGTCGCCTTACTGTGTCCAGCCTTATAGTGTTTGTGCATTTCATCTTTTCAACAAAAATTGAAAGATGTTATTCAGTTTATTTGTGTGTTTTAGTACACTGGTTATTATAAGGCTGCATGCAGAAGGAGACCAAGATCGACATACACGATCGATCCCAGTCGATTGTGTCTTCTGTAGGAAGTCGGTCGACACACGACAAAAACTCCAAACGGTCGAGGAGCCGATCGACAATCGTCCCTTTTTGTGTATATATTTTTTTCTTCTTTTTTCTTTCTTTTTTTTAAATGGGTTGAAGTCTTGAAGATTTTTGTGTGTGTGTATTTAGTGTGTGGGTTTAAATGGGTGAAAGAAGATTTTTTTTTTGTTAGTTGGTAGTTTTTTTGACTGTTCATGTGACGTTTAATTTAATTTAATTTTTTTTATTTTTTTGATTTTGTAATTTTTTTAGATATTATTTGAAAAAAAAATAATAATAAAAAAAATAAAAAAAGAAGACTGAATTTGGTCGCCCTTACTGGCACTGAATCGCCTGCAGGTCGCTGAAGAGAGAAAGCTGACGTGACAAGGAAAAGTAAGGGGATTGAATCCCCTTACTGTAGGTAGCCTAATGTATGTTATACAGAAGCATGCAATTTGTTTATAGTGAAAATATTAATCACTCGAAAAGTAAAAGAACAAGAAATAATAATGTGGATTGTCATCTGTCAAACATATTTGACTGTGAAAAGTGGAAATTAAATGGCATGGTGGAGGTGGGTGGTGGACTGGTAGAAGGAGTATGGGCAGAACTGTATGAAGTATGGTGATAGATTTATCTCATTGATTTTTATGCTATGACTTAGGAAAGAATTTTCTTTCCTTTCTTTTTACATTTATTTTATAGTCACCAAGTATCTTTTGGAGTATATATCTTTGAAATAGAACCATTAAATGGGTATACATGCACATCCTCATAACTTACACCATACACAAGCTTATACGAGTATATAACAAAATTTGACTTTTTGTGTGTATGTAGCTGACGAGCAGTGTGAAGTGGAGTTTCATTCAACATCAAATTGATAACATGGGCAAAATATGTGTTGAACCGTAGAAATGAAGCTAAAAGGAGGTGATACTTTGACTTTGTTCAAGTATGTCTGAATGTCGGTATATCATGAGTTTTTTTTTTTTTTTTTTTTTTTTTTTTTTTTAAACCACAAGAATGTTATACTAGTAACTTTTATCATATTCCTAAATAGCAAAATGAATGAAGCACCTGAAGGTCCATTTATCTTTTTAGATGTATTATGATGGTTTTTATTTCATTAAGAGTGGTCAATGTTTTCATGCCAGCCCAGTGATGCAAGTATAAAATAATCGAAGCACACGTAAATGTTTGATTTATTTACACGTGCCTATTACAGTACTAATAGAAAAAGCATGGTTCATGCTTGTACTCAAACTAAAAGTGAAATTGGTGAGTTGTGATAGACTGATAGTGGAAAAAATGATACTGCATGAAAAGTATGTTGTTGTGGTAACTGTGGTGAGATGTGATAGTGGAATAAATGATAAGAAAAGTATGGCGTTGTGGTAAATGTGGACTATTTCTTATTCTAGGATCATATCATGCTACAAATAAACTTTACATTATCTCTAAGTCTTGCACAGTTTGAACCAAAAGAAAAATAGACCAGGAAGTAACGTTTGTTTTACTTCATATTGTTCTAATTGTGTAATTGTTTCTTTAAACTACCCAATAATATAAATTTTTAAAAGGTTCTATGTTATAAATAGATGCTTTAATGTTTGTAACCATGATTTTAACTTTTGGCCAATTAATCTATGGGTTTGAATACACACAGCCACACGTATTCAAACGTTAATCTGAATACCTTGCATGCATGACATGAGATTTTACGTATATCTTGAATACCAAATATAAGACTTGACCCTTTCATTTAGACATTTACCCGACCATAAAAACCGAACATTAAACTATCTTGGGCCGTGCTTAGCACGGCCTGAAAAGTTACCTAGTATATATATACACACACATCTATTATATAAAAAGAGTCATTTTACTACTGTAGCAGCCTCAATAAATGACATGTCAGCACTCAAGGAGATTACACGTGTGCTACTCTTCAAAGACTTTTTACTTCTTTAGCTAGGAAAAAGTCTTCATTCTCCTCACTCATCAGTAAATTGTTTTCATTTCACCCACCCACCACTCAACCTCTAACTTTCCCCTTTCCCATGCTCTTTTCCTCCCATCCAATTTTCCGGCGACCCTATTTTCCGAAAACGGTAACACTATCTTTTTTTTTCTTTTCTTTTTTCGCTGTTAATCTTTTACTCAATTTTGGCCATGCATCTAAACGTACATTAACATGATTCGTGTAGGTTTTGGTTGTTTTTTCTTGAATATCTGGAGTTGTGGTGGTGACGGTGTGATTTATCTTTTCAGAAGAAAGATAAATCAAACAATGACAATAATATTTTGTTATGAAAAGCTAGAGAGGTACGTCTATTTTTATACTACTTGTTTTAGATTTTATTATACTCACTTTCAGTGTACTTGTGTATGGATACATGTGTGGGTTTTGTATTATGATTATGTTCATGTGTTTTGTGTGATTTTGAATGGTGGCTGCCTAACAAGTGTGGGATTGTTTTTCGTGTTTATCTTTTCTTTGTTAATAGATCTGGGTTTAACAAGTGAATTGACTAGAGTAAAGAAAGTGTTTGCATTTTGTGGTATAAGCTTTTTGGTTGTTTTAGTTTGTTAATCTTTTATATAATAAAAGAATTATATCATTTCGGAGTGTTTCTGAAAGTCCCTTCTTATTGAAAAAAAAAATAGACCAATAGGAGAGCTCGATTTTGTCCCGTAGGCGAAATCGAGCAATATGATTAGTCAATAAAAAGTCAAAATTAAATTGATTTTGGTTAAACTTAATCAATTTGGTGGAGAAATTTGGTTAAGATAAAAAATGCATAAAAATATAGGTGTCAAATTTATGAAAAGAAAACTTAAAAAAAGAGGAAGTAATTAATAAAACTTTAGTATTTGAATTTTAAATTAATTATATAGAGGTAAGTGTAAAATTACAAGTTTTCATGTTTTTTAATAACTTTAGAAAAAAAACAAATAACCCCTTACACTTCATACCCCATATACTTTATAATATTAACTTTGTTTAAAGTTACATGATTATTAGTATTAGTTTTTAGACTTTCATCACTAAAATTACAAAATTTGGTAAATATGCGAATTGGTTTTAATACACGTTAAATATTTTTTTAAACTAATGTTAGTTTTAGACTTTTCTAGAATATTTTTTTAAATAAGGACTCATGTTATTTTATTTAAAAGTTTAATTTATGCGTACACGAGTTTGAATATTAAATACGGCTAAACTATTAGTAACGGGAATATAAATATCAATGGTAAGCACGAGTTAGTGTGATATGAAAATAAATATACGCGATTCAACCGGTAACAACGACTCATGAAATTGTTATTTGAAATTTATATATGGATATCCATAAAAACATTTTAAAAACTTTATGGAGCATAATTTAACTTTATCAACGCTCATTATGTGCTACTAAACTCGCACATTTTGTACAACATATCAATAGTTAAAGTTAAACAATAATATCAACCTCAACCTCAACATATATATCAATTAAAAACGTTATATAAAGCTAATTATTAAAAAAAAAAAAAAAAAAAAAAAAAAAAAAAGTTAGATAGTCATTGTTTAATGAAGGTGTTCTCCTTAAATTATTTAAAAAAAATGCACGCATCACAATCTTTATTTGATAACAATCACCTCAAAAAAAAAAAAAAGAAAAAAAAAAGTGAGTGATACGTGACTTTATTCATTGAAGTGATGTTTCATAAAAAAATAAAAATGTAATAGTTGGCTGTTGTAAAGGAATTAAAAGTATGTACATGAGAATTATTATGCAAGTATATATAGTTTTTTATCAAGTTATTACGTTACTATACTGCGATAATGTTATTGAGTTGATAATCACGGATGTGAGATACAACCATTCTTCTATACTTATGATTTATGTGTTAACCTCTTTTTGCTTCTAAATAAAATTCGAAAGAGACATCAACAGAACTTTAACTTATGCATTGTCTAGCTGATAGTTTTTAGTAACATTTTTTTTTTTTATGGTTTAACTTCTTTTGTTTATACACACCAACTTTTAGTAACTTTTTTTAAATGTTTTATTGAAGACTTTTACACCTAATATTTGTGTTTTTACTATAAACATACTAAGCTATGATAGAATTAGTAATGTGTTTAGGGGTTTTTATTAAGCTTCTCAAAAAGGCTTAAAGCTTTTTCATAAACTTATTATGTTATAGTAATTGAATAAGTCAATAAGCACCTTCAATAAGCATAACCAAACACCCATTTAGTTCTAATATGAAGTTTTGTTATTTGATGTTAGGAATAATTTTGTTGTTATCCTCACTATAATGTAACATGTTAGTGGTGTTTGCAGTTTTATGATCTTATCGCACATATTAAAATGCAACGCAATTTGTTGTGTGCGTTTTTTAGAGAAGGATTAAATATAAACATATGATTGTCGTGAAAGGATTATCTACGCCTGCTCAAGGTATAAATATATAATTAAGTTGAGTTGCTAATTTAGATAATACATGAATGTATTTTGATGTACTAAAGATGTGTTTTAGTACCTATATGAGAAATTTTATGGTAGGAATTCTTAGCAGGTGTCTTTGAATAAGTTAATTAAACTTGGCAGGTGTTTGTTGTCATTGATAACACTATGAGTGTCAACCAACGGTCTAAAATATTGGTGTCTTTTACCTTGATGATTTAGGCTAATTGTGAAGAAAGCTGCACTAAAGTGAAAGGTCGGTAAGTATTCAAACAATCCTAAAAGACTTGCGGATATACTCTTTGCCGTTTTTCCATGCATTTATAATTTACTTATGCAAGTAATAATAATTTCCTTATATAGTTCGGTCTCACAGAAAAATTATTCTTATACTTTATACGTAAACGCATTCTACCATTACATCTTTTTTTGTTTCTCTTTATGTAATAAAGAAGCTATAGTATAAGCATCTGTATTAATTTGGTAATTTTATGATCAAACATGAGAAGTAAATAGCACAAACTTATGAAAATACAATTTTTCAAACAAAAAGGTACATTGATAAACATGGTATGATGGTTATTTATAATCAATGAAGTGAATCAATCTTCAAATTTATCTAAATATGCTACATATTTTAACGAAAATATAAGTAAAAGAAATACCACAATTATAAAACACATCGTAAATTGATATCACGGGTTAGCAAAACTAAAAACGTATATTACTAACTTCTTATCCAAGTCAAGTACCGTTATGTGATTTTGCTTGTGTAATAAAATGTTATTTTTAATTCAAAAGCATTCTGCTAAAATAATAAGTATATTATAACATATATACATGTGGTTTTTTATTTTTAGTCTACAAAGTAAAATCATTTAAAACATGTTAAGTGATTCATTTGTTAATTGATAATAATATATAATCAAAAAGAAATTTTAAAAACTCTGTAGGTGCACAAGTATTATAACTAGTAGTTAATACATGTGATTATGTTGGTTCATAGGCTATAGCGGTGGACTTGTGGTTGGTAAAATATACTAATAAAAACTCTTTACCATTAAAAGTACTTCTTGCTTACCTCTTTTTTCTAATATCAAAAAGTGAATCAAAGCATAGTTTCAGCTTTTTTTTTTTTTTTTTTTTTTTTTTTTTGTTACAATATCGTTTTTAGATTTTTCTTGGTTCTTTGGATTTATTTCTAGATAAAGACGTTGGCTTTTTCTTCAAAAAGATTATGTTACCAGGCATGTTTTCAAAGTTTATTTCAATTTTCCCAACATTTTATTCCTTTTCGCATGTAAGCTCAGATGCACCATATATTGGCAAAATAGTTGTATTATTGTTGTGTCGGTTTTTAAGTTAATAAAAAATGTAAACGACTACAACATTATTTTGAGGTAAAACTATGACACCAATAACTCAAAATATTTAAATTTGAGATAATTGATTACTACTTCATATGAGTTGATGACTATCTCTCGGCTAACTTGTAATTTTTTTTATAGAAAAATAGAAAGTAGATTTAAATATCCCTTTAACTAGGTAAAAAGAATAAATAAGTTGCCAAAAAAAAAATATGAGTCTTGTTTGCAAATGACACTACAAAAAATTAAAACTCCAAAACTTTCAACCTTGCCGGAAAGTTATGATATCCTAATTTTTGCATGTTTTACTACGAATTAAATACTATATGAGTATTTAGAATTAGATAATGTCATACGAATTAGGAATTTAGGAGTGTATCACCGACTGTGTCTGATGTTTATTATTTTCCTTTTCATCATTTGTTTAAGTTATGCACAACCAAAGACATACGAATACAAGGACTGGCACAAGATGAACAAATATAAGCATATAGCTAAGCTACAAAGGAAATGGCACAGCTGCACAAGTGATCATCTTTCTTTCTATGTATGGAGAGAACTATTATTGTTGACTTGTTTTTAGTACATCATTGATAGATAGATGTGATGGGTTTGTCAAAGAAAATTGTGTTGTACAGAGTATGGGTGTCTTGTACAAAAGCAATGGGAAATCTATAGAAGTGTTGTATACGACATGGTAAGTCTATGGGGTGGATGATGGTATAGACTATATATAGGTGGAGAAAGACATATATCAAATACTATAAAAATATGTTTATTTAAATTGTGATATCAAAGATATCTCTTTATGTAGTTGTCCTTTTATTCTAATGTAAACTTGTCTTTAGATGAAAAATGCTCATGTGAGTGAGCGCAAGACTCTACCCTTTAGTTTAAACACATCGTAAGACCAAATTTATTTAAAAGGCCAAAAAGAAAAATAGTCTGCATGAGGCTAAAAAAGCAAGGGCGAAAAAAGAATATAAACCTTGATACTGCTTATGTGATTTGTGTAACCACATAAAAATGTTTCAAATGATATTTTCGTAGCTTCAAAAACGATATATATGAATAAATGAGTCATTTCTTTAGAAGCGTGAATCAGTGATCTATTTAATATATAAATAAATAAGAATGAGAAATTTTATTAAACGCGTGAATCAGTGACTTATGGACCGTGCTAAAAAGCCTCCCTAGTGTCACGGACTTGTCTCTACAAGGTCTTCCGTGCGATACTTAGTCTCGACTAAGCTCAGCCTTGCTCGAATACTCAACGATGTATGCAACTAAGAAAGCTTCAAAGATAGGAACAAGTGGAATATGAAAACGCTTTGTATTGCTTAGAACTTTTACAAGAGAGCTTTACAAGTGAACTTTTACAAGAGAGCTTTACAAGTGAGGCTACCATCTATTTATACTACTCTTAGGAAGTTATGTACAAATTCTAGACAATTCTATGGTAGGAAAGTTCTAGGACTTCCATGAGCTTCTAGGGCTTCCATGAGATTCTAGAGCTTCCTACATCTTCCATACTTTTCCAAGGGCTTCCAAGCTTATCCATAATCTTCTAAGAGAAGTGTAGAATAATCCGGAATCCCGATCAACCTCGATAATAATCGTATCAATTATGCGGGTCGTGACATCCTCCCCCACCTAAGCTCGCAACGTCCTCGTCGTGCCTTCCTCATGTCAGCAAATTGCCACAATAAGTCTTCAGCTTCCCAACTCGCTTCGCTATTAGGCAACCCACGTCACTTGATCAAATACTCCTTGTAGCTCGGCACTCCTCGTCTTCGTATTGTGCGATCCGACAAGATCTCTTCAACCTCTCGATCGTATGAAGTTACAACCGATGTTGGTGCCCGCTTGGACACCCCCCGTTCCGGGTCTTCCTCGTCTCCATGATAAGGCTTGAGAAAGCTAACGTAAAAGACCGGGTGAATCTTCAACTTGGGCGGTAGTTGAATTCGATAGGATACTTTCCAAACACGTCCAATCACCGGGAAAGGGCCTTCATACCTCCGTATCAAGCCTTTGTGCACCTTCCTTAAGGATTTGAATTGTTGAGGCAAGAGCTTTACCATCACTTGGTCTCCGACCTCGAACTCGACGTTTCTCCTTTTCTCATCCGCCCACTTCTTCATCTTCTTAGCCGCTTTGTCCAACGATGCCCGGGCCATATCCGCTTGCTCATGCCATTCCTTCATCGTCTTGTAAGCGGCCGGGCTACTCCCCTCGTATGATGCGGCTAAGGCATTGGGAGTCAATGGTTGGCGCCCCGTCACCAACTCAAAAGGACTCTTCCCCGTAGCTTCACTCCGTTGCATGTTGTAAGAGAATTGAGTAACATCAAGGAGTTTAGCCCAATCATGTTGGTTGGCACTTACGCAGTGTCGAAGATAGAGCTCAAATAGTGCATTCACCCTTTTCGTTTGCCCGTCTGTTTGGGAATGAAAACTCGTAGAGAAGTTCAACTCCGTTCCCATGATCTTGAACAACTCCGACCAAAAGCGCCCCGTGAATCTAGGATCTCGATCGCTAACGATCATATGTGGCACTCCCCAATACTTCACCACATTATTGAAAAAGAGCTTAGCCGTATCGTCTGCCGTAACATCGGGTGGTGCGGCAATGAAAGTTCCATACTTAGAGAATCGATCGACCACTACTATAATACTCCCACTTCCTTCCGACTTTGGCAAGCATGTGAAAAAGTCCATGGAAACGCTCTCCCATGGTCCCTTGGGCGTGGGTAAAGGTTCCAACAAGCCTCTGGACTTCTTTTGCTCTATCTTATCTTGTTGGCAAATAAGGCACGTCCGCACGAATGTCTCTACATCGTCCTCCATCCTTGACCAATAATAAGTGCCTTCAACCAATGTCAACGTCCTCTTGATCCCCGGATGACCGGCCCACTTTGAACCATGACACTCTTTCAAGATTACCCGTCTAAGATCACCCTACTTAGGCACGTAAAGCCGATCTCCTTTTGTGAACAACATGTCTCCTTTAAGCCAAAATCTTCGAGTCTTCCCATCTTTTGCTAAGGCCACGAGCTTCTTGGCAAAAGGATCATGTTCCAATCCTTCCTTGATTTGATCTTGGAGGAAGAATTGCGCTTGGGTGATTGCCGCAAACTCCGCCTTGTGACTCAATGCATCGGTTACTGATGAGTGTCTAAATACTCATCATTTTATACTAATCTGAATTGCCAAAACATACAAAAACACTCAAATATGTATCAAAATACTTAAAATATCTTAGAAGTGTGTTTTATATGTTTCAAATGCAAAATATGCAAAAACAGATGAAAAACGTACAAAGTTTGCATAATTGGCAGTTTCAGTCCCTCAAGTTTCATAAATTGGCAAAACTAGTCCCTGGTTATTCTAAAAGCATAAAAATGTCACCAAAGGTCCTTTTTAATCATAAAGTTACATATTTAGTCCTTTGGTGCAAAGTTTCACAAAATTACAAGTTTAGTCCCTATACTTTGGAAATTGACAGAAATGGTCCCTGGGATGTAAAAACTTTGAGAAAAATCAATTTTTGTCCTTGTACTAATAATCTTTTGCAGGAATGGTCCTTGGGTGATAAGTTTGGTGAATTTACATGATTGGTCCCTGAAATTTCACAGTTTGGCAAAACAGGTCCCTCAAAGTTTCAAACTTGACAGTTTTAGTCCTTGGGTGTTCAAAATGGGAAAATTATCATTAAGGGTCCCAGGGAATTCATAATTATCACTATTAGTCCCTGGATGAAAAGTTTGGAGAAATTACATGTTAAGTCCCTGGAGTTTCAGTTTTGTCAATTATAGTCCCCGGGTATTTTAAAAATGAATTATATCAAGAATATCCTTGTACTATTCACATCTTGGCAAGTTTAACCCTTATATGAACTTTGGGAAAATGCCACATCAGACCCTCAACTTTTCCCTAATTACAACTTTGGTCCTTGTGATTTATTAAATAAAAAAACCAAACGGACCCTATCTTTATATTATTACCCAAAACAATAAACCCAATCCAAATACCAAGCCCACCCTTACCCTTTTATTTACCCAGCCCATCCACAAGCCCAGTCCACCCCTCAGTCAACGCCCGGTCAAAACCAATACCACCCTTTCCACCTTTCCCTCCCAAACCATACCACCACCACTGCTCCACCATACCACCTTCCACCTATCCACTACTTGCTCCCCACTCATTCCACATCACCCTCCACCTCACACATACTCCCAAAACCCCTTAATTGCCTTAAAACCCTCACCACGCATAACACTGACACCCCACGACTTTTGGCGCGAAAAGTTGTTTCAAACGGCCAAGATCAAACAGACACAATCAATGGCTCTGATGTGGTGGGAAATGACCTAGTGGGTCCCACAAACCCTGAAAGTGGTTATAAAGCAGAAGAGAAGCAGATATGGAGGATTATTAGTTTTAGGTTTTAGTGTAATTCAATCGTAGTATTGTAATTTCTTTTTTCAGTTGTTCCTTTCAATTAAAGTAACTTGTAATCTTCAATTCAGTAATATCTAAACTAGTTTTGATCATAAAATTTTAAGTCTCAGTTGGTATCTCAGTTGGTGTTCAATTTTACTCAAAATTTCATTTATAGTTTAATATTGTTATTTGTTGTCATTGAGGACTGAATAAGTTTACACAAGCCCTGACAAAGCTTGTTAAGCTTTTAGAAATCCTAAATCAACAATACTCATTGAAAAAGAAAAATACTAAAAAAAATAGAAATAAATAGTTGAAAAATAGAAAATCAAGGTAAGAGCAAGAAGGAGATTGAGCAGAGTGTTATTTGGATTGTTTTGGTATTAGTAGTCTTGTGGAAGACTGTTAGGATAGATATTGGTCCATGGTTACTCATATCTCAGTTGGATACCATATGTAAGCCTTCTTTACAATTTTAATGTTTTACTGTTCTTTAGCTTATTACCTGCTTATTTTGTTGTTTTTATGCTTAATTAATGTTTCTTAGTATAATTATTGTTTGATACTTGGTCCTTATTCATTAGTATCTTGTGTGTTCAAATTTCTTATTTTAACTGTCAAAATGGTATTTTGATGATCTGTGGGTATTTGATGTTACCAGTAGTCTAATTGTGCTTAATTAAGTTCATAATATCATATTTCAACTGTTGGAATAAATATCATGATCTTAAACATTCACTTGCTTTGAAAATTTCCAACAGACCACAGTTGTAGGGGTGTTTGGATTTGTTGATCATACTGTACTCCAGTGTAATTCTTAAGTTGTTTGTGGTTTGTGCATAGTTCTTTATGTTCAAATAGTTCAATTCTACCATAAAAATCAGTAGTGATATGTTAGAAAGTCAAAACTCTCTTTGATTCATTCTCATTAGTCAACTGTTAGGTCTTAGGTTTTGTATTTCCACCATTTTTATTCATAAGTAGGTATTCTAGCCTAAAATAGTTTATTTATAGCTTATTATAACTTAATCAATCAGTAGTAGTGATTAGAAATTCAATAAAGTCAAAATTCAAATTTATATCATAAGTCAAACTTTACTAATCTCATATTTTCTCAAATCTTGTGAGAATTTTATGGATTTATGTAGTGAGAATTAGACTGTGAGCTATTGAGGTTTAGTAGTCTACCACCTAAACTTCATCATCCTATCTTAGTTATATTTTTAAGATTTTTGTAGTGGGTCCCACACCTGGCTAAACTCAACTGCAGGGAAGACCCCTTCCCCTGCATCAGCAGCTCAGGCCACTCCACCACCTTTGGTGGTGGATTGTGACCACCTCAGTGAGCCCCACTTGTCCAACCTTGTACTTTTGAACCCCCCTCCTAGTAGACTCTAAGGTTTGACCTTTTGTTTGACCTCTAACCCAGTGGACCCCACCTAGATTAGCCCTTGAACTCTGTCCCCATTCTGTGTTGAATTTAGGTTTTGGATTAGCTTATTGTGGCTTACCAGCTTATCTACTGAGCTTATTTAACCAAATTAAGCTTTGAAAAGTCCAATTACCTTATTAGAACCAGAATTATCCAAAGTGGGTTCCACATAAGCTCATTTGAGCTTATTTACCTTTTCAGTCAACAAAAGTCAACTGTGGTAGCAATAAGCTTCCACAGTGCTTATTAATAAGCTACAAAAATATTGTTTTTACAAAAGTTGCTTGTTTTTATATATAATATAGTTTTGTAAAATAAAAATCCAGAAAATACAACATAAAAATAAGTGATAGTTTCTATTTAATTTAATTTAATTTTAATTTTCATTTTTAGATTTTTATTAAGTAATTTGTGTTTTTATATTTTTATTAATTTCCTTTTAGGTTAAAGTAATTTTCATAATTTTCTCAGATTTTTGTTTTGTCATTTAGTATTTATTATAATTAATATTAGTTTATTTAATAATTAACAAATAATTAAGTTACAAATAGTATAATTAATTTTTATATAGCAACACCTAATTTTTATATTTTTCCTAGCTTTTATAAGTTATAAAATAGTTTTATAAATTTTTTCATAATTTTCTAAGTCATTTTAGTATTATTTGTAATTTAAAATAGTTTAATTAGTATAAATAATATAAATAGTTTTTAATTAATAAGAAATTCATAAAAAGACAAAAATATTTATTTTTATTTTTTATACTTTCTTCAAGTTCATTTTTAAGTTTAGAAATTATTTTTATAAGTTTTTAGTTTAATTTGTAACAGTTATCATTTTTAGTTTAATTTTAATTAAATAGTTAAATAGTTTTTAATTAAATAATTAATAATAATTAATATAATAATCTAAAAAATAGTTTTCTTTTTAATTAAATTTTATTTTAAGTTTAAGTTTATAGAATTTTTCATTTTTAACCCCTGTAGTTTATTTTTCTTAAAACTCACCTTTTTCTCAGTACGCTGTCGCGTCTGATTTTAAATTGGTGAACGTTTTAACGTTTTAGATATCTAGGTCTTACGTAATCATTCCAATAGTTTATCTAAGTTATTTTATTTTATAAAATCCTAGTTAAACACACACACACACACTTTATACCTTTCCTGTTCACGTTCACTTAATCACAGATTCGTTTTTAATACCATCACAACCTCGTTGGGACATTACGACCCGGGAAAACACTGTATTTCACGGAAGCATTTGCCTCAGCTGTTTGACTATTACAGTTGGCCATTCACAAGTGGCTGATCAATAATTATCTGACCGTTTGAGGCGAATCAGTTACCACATTAGCCTTCCCCGGCTTGTACTCTAATTGGTAGTCGAACTCGGCTAGAAAGTCTTGCCAACGAGCTTGCTTGGGACTTAACTTCTTTTGGGTTTGGAAGTAACTCGTGGCAATGTTATCCGTCTTGATCACGAATCTCGAACCCAAGAAATAATGCCTCCAAATCCGCAAGCAATGGATGATTGCCGTCATCTCTTTCTCTTGCACCGTGTACTTCCTCTCCGTCTCATTTAATTTTCGACTCTCGAATGTGATCGGGTGTCCGTCTTGCATTAGAACTCCTCCAATTGCAAAGTCCGATGCATCTGTATGTAACTCGAAGGGCATGGTCACATCCGGTAGTCTCAACACCGGTTCCTCCATAACCGCCTTTTTCAAACTCTCGAACGCCATTTGGCACTTCTCATCCCACATCCAAGTTTTGTTCTTCTTCAATAGGTCCGTCAATGGAGAATTGGAGATGCTATTGCCGAGTATCCCATGATGAACCTTCGATAATAATTCACCAAGCCAAGAAAAGATCTCAACTCCGTCACCTTGGTTGGTGGTTCCCACTCTTGGATAGCTTTCACTTTTGCCCCATCCATCATCAATCCACCATCTTTGATCTTGTGCCCCAAGAACTCGACTTCGTCTTGGGCGAAGGAGCATTTCTCCAACTTCACATAAAGCTCGTTGTCTCGCAACACTTGGAACACCTGTTTCAAATGCAAGACATGCTCCTCCAAGGTATGACTATAAACAACAATATCGTCCAAGTATACCACCAAAAATTTATCAAGGAACGGGTGAAATAACTTATTCATGAGGGTGCAAAATGTAGCGGGAGCATTTGTTAAACCAAAAGGCGTGACTAAGAACTCGTAAGAACCATACCTCGTGACACACGTCGTCTTAGCCTCGTCTCCCTCCGCTATCCGTACTTGTTAGTACCCCGATCTCAAGTCTAACTTGGAGAAGTATCTCGCCTTTCCAAGTTGATCAAACAAATCCGCAATGAGAGGAATAGGGTACTTGTTCTTGATCGTTACCTTGTTAAGTGCCCGGTAGTCTATGCACATCCGCAAGGATCCGTCCTTCTTCCTTTGAAATAGCACCGGTGCACCATATGGGGCCTTCGAGGGTCGAATATAGCCCGCATCCAATAGATCCTTGAGTTGTTTACGCAACTCCTCCAACTCCGGCGGTGGCATTCGGTAAGGGGCTTTAGCGGGTGGTTTGGAACCCGGCTCCAACTCGATGGTGTGATCCACCTCCCTCCTAGGTGGTAGCTTCTTGGGCAATTCCTTGGGCATCACGTCCTTGAACTCATCAAGTACCTGCTCAATCTCCTTCGGTACCTCCACTTTGCCCGACTCGTCATCCGTCTCTAGCCTTGTTACCGCCAAGTAGCAAGGTTCACTCTTGTTGTACCCTTTCTTGAATTGCATGGCCGAAAGGGTCTTCACTGCACACTTAGAATCCCGCTCCGTGCTAACCATGCAAGTCTTTCCACTGTCTAGGATACATAAAGTGTTAGCAAATGGCATAGGGAAAGCTCGTACCTTATCGAGGAACTCCAACCCAAGAACCAAATCGAAATCATCCATCGGGACCACCGACAAGTCAACCGTCCCCTCCCATTCTCCAATCTTCACCCGAACATCTCTAGCCACTCCTTCCATTGGTTTGGCTTTTGAGTTTATCGGCTTAAACGTTCCACTCCCTTTTTTAGCGCTAATCCTTAACCGCTTGGCTTCCTCAACCGACACAAAATTATGAGTGGCACCGGAATCAACTAGAGCACGTACCTTAATCCCGTTGACGGTTGCTTCCACAAATTGTAGTCCTTTTCCTACAACTTTTGGCACCTCCGTCTTGGCCTTGATTGCATTCAAGATCCTCATCGTACTCATGCATCCACCTTCGCTAGTACTTTCATCTTTATGAGCTATTATTCCATTGAGGCTTGCTTTCTTGGGGCAATCTCGAGCTCTATGAGGTCCATCACATATGAAGCATCCTCCCGTCTTATAATTCGTCTTCAAGTCCTTGCCCTTTCAGGTTGGTGGCTTACGTGTATTATCGTTCTTTACTTGAGCGGTTTTCTCTCCCCCACCTTTCTCCTGGTTCACCTTTCGATCCTTTGGCTTAGACGATTCCCTCCTAGTACCAAAATCGATCAAGGCCTCGGCATGGGCGATAGCCGTAGAAAGGTCTTGAACTCCACGTCTTTCTAACTCCGTCTTAGCCCATCCTTGTAAACCATCAAGGAAATAGAAGAGAGAGTCTTGGTCGGAAAGTTCCAGAATCTCCAAGACAAGTGTAGTGAATTCCTTAACATAATCCCGGATTGTTCCAGATTGCTTGAGTTTACGAAGCCGACTCTTTGCCTCGTTCTTAGCATTCTCCGGATAGAATTTCTTCTTAAGTTCTACTACAAAATCAGCCCAAGTGTTGATAGTACACGTACCTCGCTCGATATCTCCATATCGACGCCTCCACCATAAAGCCGCGGTATCCTTCAAGTATCGGGTCGCCATCTTGATCTTGGAGTCGTCATCCGTGATTTTGACACCTTCCAAGTATTGCTCCATCTCCCACAAGAAATCATCGACCGCCCTAGCTTCCCGTTTTCCCACGAACAGTGATGGTTTAGGAACATCAATCTTCGGAGCATGATGGCTAGCTTCGCCACCTCCATTGGCCATGGATCGCTTGCATAGCACCACATCAGCTTGCAAGTCTTCGACGGTCTTACGAATGTTGGAGATCTCTTCTCCAAACTCTTCTCTCAATTTCTTGATATCACCCATGAGCATTCCCTTTAAGCCATGGATTTCGCGCTTCATGTCACCGCTAAGAGCATTAAGAACGACCCTAAAGTCCTCCTTCATGCTCGTAAACTTGGAGTTAAGACCTTCCAAGCCCTCAACTTGGTCCTTCAACTCCATCACGGATGTCTCAACACCCGTCAATCTCGTATCCAAACTTGTCACCACGTCCTTAGACGTTCCTTTCTTTTTGGGGTCTTGACGCTTATCATCTCGACCTTGCCTCTCTTCAAGAATCACACTTCCACTAGCACCAATCTTCTCGGTTACGTTCGCCATCGCCTCGAATCAACCTGGCTCTGATACCACTTGTCACGGACTTGTCTCTACAAGGTCTTCCGTGCGGCACTTAGTCTCGACTAAGCTCAGCCTTGCTCGAATACTCAACGATGTATGCAACTAAGAAAGCTTCAAAGATAGGAACAAGTGGAATATGAAAACGCTTTGTATTGCTTAGAACTTTTACAAGAGAGCTTTACAAGTGAACTTCTTGGATGATCTCTACAAATGAGGCTACCATCTATTTATACTACTCCTAGGAAGCTATGTACAAATTCTAGACAATTCTATGGTAGGAAAGTTCTAGGACTTCCATGAGCTTCTAGGGCTTCCATGAGATTCTAGAGCTTCCTACATCTTCCATACTTTTCCAAGGTCTTCCAAGCTTATCCATAATCTTCCAAGAGAAGTGTAGAATAATCCAGAATCCCGATCTACCTCGAAAATAATCGTATCAATTAGGCGGGTCGTGACACTAGTATATATATAACAGAATCCCTTTTTTACTGTGAAGGCCTAAGGAGATGACACATCAACTTCTAAAAAAAAGTCACGTATACTAAAATAGTGTGACATTGTTTCTCATTTTCATTACCCTTTATTTATGTAACTTTCTTTTATTTTCTACTCTTTGTCAAATTCTTTCAATAAGAAATTTCTCTCCCTCTCTCTCTCTCAACTTTTACTTCTCCATCTCTCAATCTCTCTCAGCTTTGCATATAGTTTGGTTGCGATTAAAGTATGTAATTCTAGATTGGAAAATTTGCAATCTCGCATCTTAAGTTTTTGTTTATGGTTTTATATTTTCCTAAACTAACGTTGTTTATTGTTTCTTGCCTCATGTTTTTGTTAGGTCTGATGGTGGGTGAATGTGTGAAGGACAAAGATGATGAGATGAGGACTAATATAATGTAAAAGTCTTAAGGTATGTTTCTTTAGCTTTAGAGCTCTATTTTTTGTTCTAAAATACTTTCGAAATATTAATTTCTCCTTTATATCTCCTCAATTCCACTGAATTTTGTAGCTAATTTTTTCAATTTTTGTGTTTTAGCCATTGTACGTGGACATTATAGAGGATGTATGAGGATTGTGGAAATGGATGGTAAGTATTTATTTTTCATCCATTATTCATGGTATATCGATCAGTACATGTCTACAAGAAAAATGTATTTACATTTGTAGCATTTATGGAGATTTTGAAATTATTTTTTTTGAACGGCAAAATTATATAAAAGCTAGCAAGAAGCTAGAAAAGAACAAATAGGAGAATTACAAAATATAAGGGATCAATGGGTTTTGAAGCCAATTGTTCCAAGAAATATTAGTTTTTCTATTCCTATTTGTGTACCACAAAAATGAAGTGCTCGTAACCTTGTCAAATATCTCGTTTCGGGCCATAGGAAGACTGTTGAAGATGAGATGGTTTCGAAAGCTCCATAAAGTCCACAACACCACACCAAAAATAGCTTGAAGCATCAATTTCCTATCGTTATGTATATGCAACTCATCAACATATGTAAATACATCTTGAAGAGATGAAGGAGTTGGGTATGGCAAATCCAACCATGAGAAAACTTTAAGCCAAACACATGTTGCAAGAGAACAAGTCCATAACGAATGTTGTATAGTTTATGGCGAAGACGAACAAGTGGGACAAAGGATAGATTCAATCTCGACACCTTTATCGCTTAGATTCCACCGAGTAGGAAGACGGTCACAGAGAGCACGCCAAACAAAAATATTGACTTTCTTCGGAATAAATCGACACCATCTAGTTGAGATGTAAGCATCCAGAAGAGAAGCATTATCTAAGTGAATACGTGTCTTTTTAACAGTGAAACCGTTATTGGGATCAAGAAGCCATACCCATTCGTCTCTACCCTCGGTAAGAATAATTGGATCAAGTAAAGTAGTAAGCGTACTTAACTGAGTAGAGGTAATACCTCCAGGTATAGGACGAGACCATATCCAATTCCATCCGTCATTCCACCTATCACGAACCATACAATCTTTGTTCACCTCTAAACGAAATAAGCGTGGGAACTGATGTTGAAGCGAAGCGACACCCATCCAATGGTCTTTCCAAAATCGAGTTGTTCTACCATCGCGGACATTCCTTTTTATAAAGTGATGAGGGATGAATCCTTGGTCGTTCATGGCATTGACGTCTTTCACAATTCTGGCCCATACACCATTACCTTTCACTAAAAAGTTAACGATCGATGAATCTCCATTAAGACCGTGAATCGCTTTTATGGTCATGACCCATAGAGCGTTAGGAGTGTTCAAGAATCTCCAACGCCATCTCTGGATTAAGGCATGGTTGAGCGATTCCAAGCTTCCAATACCAAGACCACCTTTAGCTTTGGAAGCTAGAGTGGAATTCCAAGCAATCCATGGAATTTTGTACGTATTTCCATCGTTACCCCAAAAAAACTGAGCTCGAATGGATTCCAGGGTCTTGATGGTGCATTTTGGAAGAGGAAATAATGAAAAGTAATACGTACCTAAAGCACCAAGAACCGAAGAGAGTAGAGTTGTTTGTCCGCCAATGGACAGCATGGATGCCTTCCACCTTGACAATCTGTTATTGAACTTGCCGACTATAGGCTCCCATCCTTTTTGTTTAGCCATGTTTTCGGCTATAGGAAGACCCAAATAGACGAAAGGAAGCCGTTGAGAGTTACATCCAGTTAATAATGCCAGTCTTTGAACTTCATCATACGAGACACCCACACCATAAAGGTTAGATTTGTGGAGATTTAACTTCAATCCAGAGGCACGATAAAAACATTGAAGTAAATTAACCACATTAATGACGTTAGATCGGGACCATTCACCAAGGAATAAAACATCGTTCGCAAAGAGAAGATGAGATATATTAAGCGATCCAACCGTAAGACCTCGAAAGTATCCAGCAAGAATTGCGTCTTCAACAGCCACGTGTAACCCTTCCATAATCATAATGAAGAGAAAGGGAGAAAGAGGGTCTCCTTGTCGAAGGCCTCTACGTAAATGAAATTCAGCTGTTGGGCTTCCATTAACTAAAACGGAAGCCTTTGCTGAAGAAAGACACTCACTGATCCAAGAAATCCATTTGGAACTAAAGCCCATAAATGCCATAACTTGAAATAGGAAGTCCCAAGAAACCGAATCAAAAGCTTTCTCAAAATCAATGTTGAAGATCATCATTGATTTCTTTTTCCTCTTGAACCAATCCACTATTTCATTTACCATTAAGGGACCATCAAGGATTTGCCGGTTCTTGATGAAAGTCGTTTGCTCACAACTAATAATGGAATCAATCACCCTAGCAAAACGACTTGAGAGAACCTTAGCAATGATCTTATATTGAGCCCCAATCAAACTGATGGGACGATAATCAGTAACCAATGTTGGGTTAATGGTCTTGGGAATAAGAGTGATAAAAGATGAATTGCAACCATTCGGGAAGATATATCTTATTGAAATTATTAGTTGTAGAAGTTGTTCGTAGTAGGTATGATATATGTCTAACTTAAATGATTTATAAATGTACATGATATCTTTGTAATGGATTTTGAAATATATCTTATTGAAGTTTTGTTTTATGGATTCATTTTGGTTAAGTTAAAGATCGAATATGTAACACATGTCTTAATTTTAGGTAACCTTACTGATACACGATTATAAAAATATTATTTGATATACAATTATGCAAATGGTACAACTAAATAAATAAGTTACTCCGTATAACACTTGATGGGATTGGAAGTGATGAAGGGCATTGGTCAAGGGATGGCATTAGGTATGGAGGGGATGGGAGATGTAGGACTAAAAGGTAAAGTTGTGACATTGATATTTTCTTTTATTGTATTCAACATTCTAAATTTCAAAGCAAACTAAGAAACAAAGGAGTGTAATATACAAACAGCAAAACAAATTAAAACATAAAATAGATACATTGATTTTTTTGTCGATGGTGATGTGAGAAAGTGATGTGATGCTCAGTTAATGGTGGTGACTTTGGTCACCATTACACCTTACATATTTTATTTCAAATCTCATGTAAAAGAAAATGATCGGGTGCATGAAATATGTGGGAAAAGGTGGTCAAACACTCAACATGCAACACTATTGAATACATGAAATATGTGGGGAAATGTGGTCAAACACTCAAATGATCAATGGGATGAGATGACAACATGGGTATATATTTTTCTTGTATTAACATTTTGGAAAACAGTAAAACATGGTATTGTCATTTATTCTTGTGATGCTTAAAAAGTGTATTGCTGTTGTTAATTCATAAATGAGTAAAAATGTTTAAAAAATTGGTAATTGCCGTAAGATCTAGAGGGATATGAGTGAAGGTGCATTGATTGAGTAAGAAGACATACTAGGTGAAGAATCTTTATCTCATTCTTAGATTGTCGATAGTAGTAGGAAAATTAGTCCCATATGAATCAATTAGATTTGATAAAAGGGTTGAATGATGCATTGTACGTCCTTTTTAATCATCGTGTCTAACACTTATAAAGATGCATGTTTTCTTGATCATTTACTTGTTTCAATAAGCTTCATGTTATAGAAGTGGTAACTTGTAAATTTGTTAACAAAATTGATTGTTACACCGAAAAAACTACCTAGTATATATATAAGTGAGGAACTTTTTTACTGTAGCAGCACCAAAAAAATACACGTCAACCTTCTTGAGGCTTTCAAATGTTGACAAGTAAGCCTTCACAAAAATTACAACTCAACATAACAAAGAAACAGATTAAAAAAGAAAAGAAAAGAAAAAACTGGACGTGCACCATACCGTCATATCTCAAAAATTCAAACCAAATCTTTTGATACTCAACCTCTCCATCCCCTATCTATACTATTTATAAAGAGTAAATGGTCAAAAAGTTAAGAAGTAAAAGTTAAGAAGTGAAAAGTGAAAAGTGAAAAACTTAAATTAATGTTTTGCCTAAATTACCCTTAATTAATGCATTTAACACTTCTTAATACTTCTCATTTAAAACTTAATCAAAACTTAAATGAAAACATGGAAACATACATTACACATTCAATTTTTTTGTCAACTTAAAAACATGGAAAGTTAAATAAATAATTAATAAATGAAAACATAAAAATGCAATGTTTTGAAAACCGGGTTCGAAATCGACCCGGTCGAGTCACCGGGCACCGGGTCAACCAGTTCGACCGGTTGGACCGCCGGGTTAACCCGGTTTTTAATTTATTATTATTTTATTTTTTTGACCGGGTCAACCGGTTCAACCGCTGGGTCAACCGGTTCGACCACCGGGTCAACCCGGGTTTTTATTAAATTTTTTTGAAAAAATGAAACCCGGCCGGGTTTCGAGAACCTCAAAACCCGGCGGGTCACACCGGTTAACCCGGATGGGTCGACCCGGGTTTCAAAACCTTGTAAAAATGTAAAATTGTTTTGTCAACTTAAGAATGAATACACACGTATATAAAAATAAACTTTTAAATACTAGATAAGTAGCCGTACATAGAAACGGAATTTTATAGCGGCAGATAGTTGTAGTGATATTTTGGTTACACAAAACGTTACACAAACCACTTAACCAAAATATCATTATAATTAAATGCCGCTATAAAATCCTGTTGCTATGCACGGGTACTCGTCTAGTATATTACTATAGCGTAGCAACCATGCCAAACCAAAAGTTCATTGCGATCATTCTTCTCTCTATAAACTTTCACTAAAACATCTTATTTATGCTTGTTGAATTGTTCTTTTGCAGGTTTAATGTATCCATGATTGGTAAGTCCTCGCTTCTCTCTTAAATCTTTGTTATTACGTTTGAATGTCATCCTGAATGTATTTATTTTACATCTATCATCTATGCATTAGTGGCATGGTACATTTTTTATACATGTTATTCTCCATATTATCATGTTCGTGAGTTTTACGTTAGCCATGTAATATTACAGGTGAAAGTTGATTGCTAGAAGTGATGAAGGTAAGTGGAAGAGGAAAGTAGTAGAGGAGGTGGTAAAGGGGAAGTTTAAAGAAGCCAAATTCTTTGCATAATTTGAACGTGATTTTATCTCAGTGTGATTATATTTGTTTCATATATCATATTTAAGAAGCTTCCTTTTAATTATTTTTTACTATCATGTATTAAGTTTTTATTAGAAAGACCCTAACTGATATTCTTATTAAGTAGCAATTTGTTAGAATTCATTCTACTTTGTTGTAAGTATATATCTACATCATAGATAGTCAACAGTATTAAACTATCAAGAATATCCAACACTAAAAAATTATAAAATGGCATTCTCTTCTTGATCATGAAGGTAGCTGGTTTGGTGGGTGGAGGTGATGATTTAGTGAAATTTGTAATTTTAGATATTCATTATATGCATACATGTGGTTTTTATTAATTACTATATATAGTAAATCAGCGACAAATGACGTCATGTGACGTCACATGGATTCCTAACATTTTTTTTAGCCCAACAACTCTATTTTGGTTCAGATAAAAGCTTAAAATAGTATTTACAAAACATACCCTCTATTATATAATGGGTTAAAAAACAGGCCAAAACACAATTTACGAAACATACCCCCTACTATATAATGACTTGCGAAAACTACTTTAAACTTTTATTAAACATATATTTAGCGAGCCGCGTCGCAAAACGCCATCAAGAACCACGCCGTTTCAATTTTTTTTTTCCGGACTTTTTAACCTCGCACCGAACACCTGACCCACTTTCTACTTAACAAAAAAAATACCGTGCAATAATCAACGACTTGAAACAATGCTCCGTCGCAACGCGTCGGACCGTTGCCCACCTCGTTTCATACAATTATTGAATTGCGTATAAAATTTTATTGGTAACTGTTTTTTCTTGTTGCTATTGACATAAAGCATGACATACATGATCGATTCAAGAGTCAAGTAATATATATGCTACTTGTATATTTGTTTGGCATTATTTACTTTTATTGTGTTGAGATTGGATGATATAAAGTTTTGTTATAATATTTAGGCTACTCACAGTGGTAACCCATATTGCATCATCTTTCTGGCTGGCCACATCAGCTTTCTCTCTCTTCAACCCATATTCATCTCTCTTATCACAGTGGCAACCCATATTGCATCATCATCATTTTTTTAAAAAAAAAAAAAAAAAAAAAAAAAAAAAAAAAAAAAAAACATTTTTAAACATGCATGCATGTAAATGTAATTTGTTTGCTCTATACGTGTAACATGCTCTATACGTGTATCAAATGCATGTGTGGTGACTAGCAGTAGTATTGCAACATGTGTTTGAAAACAGAGTCATTGATCCATAGTGCATGCTACCATCTGTTTCTGGGATTCATGATTTCTACAATTTCATCAAGTAAGCTAGCTAACTTCCTCACCTTAATTCATTTGTTTATCTAGAGATTAAATAGCTAGATACGGGTGGATTTCTACAATTTCATCATGCAACATCCTACTCCTTGCAACTCTATTTATATGGTAGCAGAAACATCCTACTCCTTGCAACTCCATGAGTGATATTCTCAATAAGAAAGAAAGCTAGTAGCAGAAAGATCAAGCAGTGGCTCGTAAAAAATCAAGTATGTAAATTTGTTTTTTGCTTGTTTCAAGCGTGTTTTGGTTTTTGGTTCAAACGGTAAAAAGGAAATTAGAAGCTTTTCAAACAAATACTTCTTGTACAATATCGAGCGGATTGTCGACCGATATTGATTTTTTGTCCGGCGATCGATTTCATCACAGTGGGCACATCGATCGGTTAAATCGATCGATCGATCCTCACGATCGATATTTTCCGACCCACTACCACCAGCCTTAAAAATGTTTCGCTTCATAAACTGTGTAAAAAAATGATATTTAAAAAGTCCTACAAATCTACAATCACTTGATGATGAGATTTTGACTCTTCAATATATTGAATGATCAACACTCAATTGTCATCTGGTCAAATTTTGTTCAAATAGTCAAATATGATCAAAAATTAACAATCAATTTGTTTATACATATAAATTAGAAGACAAGAAATGGGGAGACATGACGTGATGATTGTGAAGAAAAGTATGACAAATATCACACAATAATGAATGAAGATTTGAGACATTAAAAAACTATGTAATATCTTCAAAATTGATAGCATTAGTGGTGATAATTAAAAAATACATCAACCATAAGCTTTGTTGTTGTTTCTTAGAGCATGGGGTACCATCATCAAGGTTAAACTTTAACCTACTGTCACGTTAGTGCCATATCAGCTTTAACCTTTTGATCTTTAACGGAAAAAAAACACCCCTTATTGTAACCAAATTTTAACTAAACAACAATTTATATAAACACCTCTTCATTTAAGGGGTAGAAGTGAAAATTTGAGAGGTGTAGTAATTTTTACTTATTTATTTATTTCGCTCAAGGCTTTAATGCAAGGTTAATCCCTTCACCTCCCTCGTTAACGACGCTTTCACCATGGGGCGGTATGGTTAACTTTGCTTTAACGCCTATTTGGTTAAACTTTAACCATGAATTTGGTTATGTACCCCATGCTCTTACAGTATATCTTCTTATAATCATAATTGAAATGCGTTTGGATTTTTATTGAATTGTGATTATACACCGTGTGTTATATATACCCATTTTCTATGTCTTGGGATTTTTTTTTTCTCTCTTCTTTAACGAAATGGTTTTTCTACACCATACATCACCTATCTCAATATAACGCACAAATAACTCAAGTGATGCTTGAATCCACAACCTTTAAGTTGATTGACAACTCACATATCACTAGATCAAAAGTTTTAAGTTCCTGTGAATTGTTAACTAAATACCTACCTTTAATGCCAAAGTAATCAATTCTACTGCTTTATATGTGATTCTATGTTTTACAGTGTTATTACGATAGATGTTTTTGTTGAAGCATCATAATTTATTTGACATTCCTGGGCCGTGCTTAGCACGGCCAGAGTCTTCACTAGTATATATTATAAGTAAGGGCTGTCATCCCAAAACAAGACACGTAAGCATCAATATAGCCTTCAAACAAAGACACATAAGCATTAAACACTTGATACACCTTCCTCCACTATATTTTCCATCCCTCATCAGATTCACACCCATTTTATTTCTCACTCACACAAATACGCAATTATATCTGTCTCAAAACTCTCAAGTATCAACCTCTGTCTTGCCCGGTTACCATATTCCGGTGACTCCATTTTACAACCATGTTAACATTATCTTTCTTTTCCTTACTTATATTTTATTCGATCTTGACATCTATTCTAAACTTACATGTAAATGATTTGTGTAGGCTTGTATTTTGGAGTTGATAACGTATAGTCCATACTCGGGACACGAACCCGATTAATGGACATTACTAACGCCCAAGCCCATCACGAGTGGGCTATCGTACTAATGATTTGGGCTACCATACTAACGGTTTGGGCTCACGATAGCCCAAACCCAAATACATTATTTATGGTCTAGATGAGGATCTCTTATTTATGGGATAAAGATCCATAGACCGGATAGGCGTGATACGCCGAAGAGTGAGGAACACGAAATCAACAAGGATTTCGTGCCTATATAAAGAATATCACGATTCTCATTGAGGTACGATCTAAATACCCTAACTCTTCAACACAGCCCTAAAACCGATTACTTACTCTCACGCCGGAGGATAATCGTGGGAGACAATCCCAAGATAAGCCTAACGGTGTTTGTTTGCTTTATTAGTGCGCAGGTCTCAAGCATTAAGATCTGATTGGTACGAGAACAGAACCCCAAACAAGGAACGCCCAACTTTTGTATCAACAAGTGGCGCCATCCGTGGGGACCCTACACTAAGAACTAGAATGACGAAGCATAAAAACTCAAGCAAGCGGACTCCGCAGTTGGAAAAACACATGGTGACCCCCAGAGGAGGAAACATCAAGATCCGACCTCTAAACAGGTTCCTGGAACAACCAGTGCGCCTAGTCACCAAGAATCGGGCCCAACTCTAATTCTCCCAACGGTAGAATTGCCCACAGGGACTGCCCAGGCCACTACGGCGGCCCCAAGCGCTGAAGATCTCCAGCACATTCTCTTCACTACTCCCCATCAAACGGCACCCACTGTGGACAACACTGTGCCGCCATGTGCGCCTAATCGAGACAGGGGACCTAATGTGGAAACAGATGTCCTCGCGCTAGAGGGAGATACGCCTGAGTTCACACTAAGTAATTTTGTGTCCCAAAATTATGAAAACCTAACTGTCCTCATGCAAGAGGAAGCAAGAAGAAGGTCAAGTATGAGCTTGCAAGCCCGGCTCAACTTTGGCCCTGAGTACGAAGCATCCCCATCGCGCTATCAGAAGGAAAGGCGCGAAAAGGATACCCGCCAACTTCCAGTGTTCACGAGAATCGGAAGGAAGGCTGCGGATGGTGAAGCATCTGATTCGCAATACTCGGAGGAGCATAAAGATAATGAAAGGCGTACCAATGTCCACGCTAGACTTGGTAGCCGCAGGATCCAAGATAGACTTGGACGGCAATGCTCACCGAGTGAGAGCCCTTCAAGGTTTAGTAGCAGAAGAATTCATGATAGGCTGGGGAGACAGCCCTCCCCAAGTGAAATCCCTTCAAGCTCGGACTCCGAGGAAAAATGGCGTAAACGGCGCAAAAGGGCCGATTCCTCCTCAAGTGACTCCTCGGACAACGAGGACAAAGAAACAGGACACTGGAAGTCCAGGAGAAGACATCGCGATGTGGAAGACGAAGATATATCCCTTCCTTGGTGCCGCCAAAAGGTCGACGCATTCACGCGGCGCATCAACGATTATTCAGATGAAAAGAGAAGGCGCATGCCCGCCAATGTTAAAACATATGATGGGACGGGTGATCCTGATGACCACTTAAAAATTTTTGAATCAGCTGCTACTATCGAAAATTGGCCACAACCAGTGTGGTGCCACATGTTTAACTCCACATTGGTGGGGAATGCGCGAACCTGGTTTAGCAAGATTCCACGAAGAAGCATAAACGGGTTCGAAGAGTTGCTAAAAGCATTCCGTTCGAACTTTACCCAAAGAAAGAAGTGCGCCAAGAACCCTGTTGAACTTGCCAGAGTAAAACAGCGCCAAGGGGAATCCACAACCGCTTATGTGGAGTGCTACAAGGATGAGTGTATACACGTCAAGGCGTGTCCTGAAGTGCTAAAGATCTCAGGGTTCATGAATGGGATCAATAACCCAGAGCTCATTAGGAGACTGAATGATAAGGTTCCCCAAACCTTTGATGAATTGATGAGGCGCACCAGGTCTTTTATCCAAGGAGAAGCAGCTGCTGCGGATAGCAAAAAAGGTTACTCAAACTATAGGTCACAAGAACAACCCAGGAGACAGTCCAATGACCAGAGTAGCAACCGCAGCAAGAACTACCACAGTCAGGAAAGAGATAACGACAAATACACTCCACTCACAAAGACCCCAAGGGAGATATTTGTGACAGAAGGTGCAAACTTCCCGAAACCTCCACCAATGCGCACCCCATAGGATCGGCGCGTAGGGAATGGATACTGCGAATACCATGGACAAAAGGGCCACACCACCAACGAGTGCGTCCAACTGCGCTAACTAATTGACAAATTAGTGAAGGAATGTAAAATGGACCACCTCGTTAAAAACATCAAAGAGGGGAAGGACAAACAGAAAAATGGGGGCAAGAAAGAGACAGCCAAGGACAAGGCTGACACCATCTACATGATACAATCATGGCAGTGGAAGACAAGGCAGATGGTCAGCCAAAAGTTTTCCTTTGGAAACGAAATCTCTTTCCCCACTCTGGTTGCGGACAACATAGTGGTGGAGCCGCTCACCATTGAAATACATACGGGGGGTCATGACATCCACCACATGTATGTTGATGGAGGAGCATCCGCAGACATTATGTATGAACATTGTTTCAAAAGGCTACGACCTGAGATACGAAGTTAGTTAATTCCGGCCACGACGTCGCTGACTGGCTTCACAGGAGATAAGATATGGCCCATGGGGCAACTTCGACTACTCGTGGTCGTTGGTAATGAGCAACACTCCACGGCAGCTTGGATGAAATTTATGGTAATTAAATCTCCCTCGCCGTACAATGGCATTATTGGAAGACCTGGAATATCATCCATGTGCGATGTACCGTCCACGGCG
Source organism: Artemisia argyi (assembly GCA_030686995.1). NCBI lineage: Eukaryota > Viridiplantae > Streptophyta > Magnoliopsida > Asterales > Asteraceae > Artemisia > Artemisia argyi. Next base: position 2,251,506 of record CM060705.1, read on the forward strand.
CATGGAATGCTCAAATTCCCAGTAGACGGGGGTATTGTGACCCTCTACAATACCACTGTGTCATCTAAAGAATGCAACACGGTGACGAGTGAAATGGAGAGTATTCCAGAACAGCACGCAGCCAAAATGTCAAACCTAAAGGTCTTAATTCACCCTGACTACCCAGATCAAGAGGTATCAATTGGAGGGTCGTTGTTTGACAAAGGCAGAGCGGCTTTGTGCGCACTCTTGCAAAAGAACCTAGATATCTTTGCGTGGGAACCAAAGCACATGACTGGAGTACCACGATCTATCACAGAGCACAAGCTAAAAATCCAACAAGGATATCCTCCAATACGGCAAAAAAAGCGCGGCCAGGCTCCAGATCGCGCAAAAGCCATTCTAGAGGAAGTGCACAAGCTTGTAGACGCAGGCATCATGCGGGAGGCCTATTACCATGACTGGCTTTCTAATCCAGTAATGGTAAAAAAGAGCGATGGAAGTTGGAGAATGTGCGTGGACTTCACTGATCTTAACAAAGCATATCCACAAGACTGTTACTCGTTACCAGAGATAGACTGGAAGGTAGAATCGTTGTGTGGATACCCCTTAAAATGCTTCTTAGACGCATACAAAGAATACCACCAAATTCAGATGGCTGAGGAAGACGAAGAGAAAACAGCCTTCCACACAAGTCAAGGGGTCTATTGCTACACAAAAATGCCCTTTGGCCTAAAGAATGCAGGACCAACATACCAGCGGTTGGTGGACAACGCGTTTGAAAAGCAAGTAGGTCGGTTTATGTCGATGACCTTGTCATAAAGAGTCATACCGAAGAAGAATTGGTGCGCGACATTGAGGAAACATTCAAAACACTAGGAAGGATCAACATGAAGTTAAATCCCAAGAAGTATACTTTTGGCGCTACAGAAGGCATGTTTCTTGGGTATTTGATAGAACCTGATGGCATTAAGCCCTACCCAGAAAAGACAAAAGCTGTCATCGAACTCCCTTCACCACGCACACTGAAAGAAGTCCAGTCATTAAATGGAAAATTAGCTGGGCTAAATCGATTCTTGTCCAAATCAGCAGATAAGTCACTCCCTCTCTTTAAGACACTCACGAAGTGCACCAAAAAGGGAGACTTTCGTTGGACTACGAAAGCGGAAGAAGCTTTTCAACAGCTTAAGCAACATATAGCAGCACTTCCTAAACTTGTCGCACCCCGACCAGGGGAAGAATTGATCATGTACTTGTCTGCAACTCATAGAGAAGTCAGCGCGGTGCTATTGATAGATAGGAACTCCGTTCAAACACCAATATACTTTGTAAGCAAAGCACTCAAGAAGACAGAGACTAACTATACCGCCATGGAAAAGCTGGTCCTAGCTTTACTATTCGCAGCTAAAAGATTGCGCAGATACTTTCAAGCACACCCAATAGCTGTAATTACGGACCAACCTATCAAGCAAGTTATCTCTAAACCTGACGCATCGGGACGACTACAAAAATGGAGTGTGTTATTGAGCGAGCATAACATCTCTTATAGACCACGCACTGCGATTAAGGGGCAGATATTAGCCGACTTCATTATTGAGAAACCAGATACTGATACTCCACCTTCAAAAAGCGAGGTAGAATTACAAGAAGCATGGGTTCTATTCGCAGACGGATCCTCGTGCGTGGATGGGTCAGGCGCAGGCCTTATCCTCACTAGCCCAGATGGAATGGAATTCACTTATGCACTGCGTTTTGAATTCACAACCACAAACAATGAGGCAGAATATGAAGCCCTACTTGCTAGATTACGCATTGCAACTCAAATGGGGGTACGCAACCTAGAATCAAATGTCGATTCCCGATTAGTAGCTAATCACGTGTTAGGCGAATACGTGGCTAAGGAGGATAACATGATCCAATACCTCGACAAGACCAAGTCCCTAATCAAGAATTTCGACAGGTTCACCATCAAACAAGTTCCTAGAGGAGAAAACATAAAAGCAAATGCGCTGAGTAAGATTGCATCTACAAGCTTTGCGCACCTATAAGTTCCGCACACATACTTCTAGTGCACATTCGAAAAGATAGAGACTGAACCTGCAATTTCACCGTATCACATAAACGATTTTTGCAATTTACTCTTAAAATTTTATACATATGGCTCAGTCCGTTTTCCAAAAAAAACAAGTGTTAATGTGCATTTTCAAAACCCAACCACCTTATCACGAATTTCATAAAGTATTGTTTTTAAACATCAGTCCCATGTTTCAAACTCACACCCATGTACCAAATGTCAGTTTTCAAGTCTAATCTTTCATCTAAGCCCAAAACCTACAAACGGGCCCTAAATAAGGTCATAAGGCATCTGTTTTTTCTAGTGATTGATTTACAGTTTACCCTAAATAAGGCCATGATAAGGATTTATTTAATACACTTTTAAAGGGTCATTTAAGCGCTAAATCGTGTTTTTATGGTCAAATATTACCTTAAATCGTTTCTTTTGTCATTTTAGGTACTTTGGTCATGAATTCTGGAAAATGGAGCCTTTTGAAGTTTTTCGGACGTTTTTATGCTCAAGAATGAAGAAAATAAGAAAACCAAGAAAAGTCTGGAAATTACACCAGACGGCGTCAGGATTTGGAGCTGACGCCATCGCCCTTTGAAGTGATGCGATGGAATTTTACACTAGGCGCCCCAGAAAAGAAGTTGGAAGTTATAACCTAACGGCGTCAGGTGCATTTGAGGCAAGGCCACCTCGCTTTGTGCTTACACGAGATGGCCCAGAACTCTTACAATGGGACGGTATCAGAAGCTATTTTGGGTGATACGAAACCCTAAAAGTGGCGACCTGACGGCGTTAGGAATTATAACCTCACGCCGTCAGACTTGTAAATCTATATATAGTTTTCGATTTTTCATTCATTAGGGTGTAACTTTTGGGGAGAAAACCCTAGATGAATTTTCCAGCAACCTTAGGGTTTCCAAGTCCTCTTTTCTTTCATGTTCAATTAAAGATAAGTCTTTCTTTTAATCATTCAATATGTCTATGTGTTGTTTGATTAATTGTTTATCTTCTCTTTACTTTAACATGCTAGCTTAGATTTCTTAGTGCTTACTTAGATCTAATGAAACCTAGTTATTGATTATTGATTGTTGATTTGTTATTGGTTGTTTGGTTAATTGACTAGCGTTAGGCTTAAGAAAATCGACTATATCTCCTATACGGTAACTAGCTTGAACGTCTTAAGAAACATAATCGGATGTGAACTACGGTTTTATTGATTGTATTTAATGCATGAGGGACTATTAATAAGGCTATGTTAGGATACTAAAGGTGTCGACATAAGAAGAGATAGAAACTCATAGGGATGGGGAAGGCTGCACACACCCCCACGAATGGTATTAAGGAATACAATCCTTCAACTAAACAATCGTGACAAATCAATAAATCACTAGGAGATAAATAGGGAGTAGTGAAATATAAGTAAATACATTTTCTCATCATAAGAAGTTCACCACATTTACTTTTATTGTTATTTATTTTTATTTTGTTAATTAGTAGCTTTTGAGTTAGTTGACTAGCAACTAATTCCGTACACTCATCCAATACCCGATATTTTACCTTCTTTCAAAAAATTATAAAAATACAAAAAGAATCATCCCCGGCGGTTAGGTACACTGCCTGGAGGATTGCAAGCTTCTCAAGATCCATTGAGAAGTAAAACTTTTGCGAGTTTTGTAATCCCGCATCAGGTCATAAACCTATTAATATACCCTCATCTTCTTCCTCAACTACATCATCTTCCTCGACGATGGCCGGGCCATTTTCCCCAACGATGGCCGGAGCATTTTCCTCGACGACGGCCGGGCCATTTTCCCCAACGATGGCCGGAGCATTTTCCTCGACGACGGCCGGAACTTTAACCGCATCTGCAACACCATTGGAAGAAGAAGCTTATTGCTTTTTGTCTTTTGATACTTTAGGAATCTTGTTAGATTTAGGGCAGTTTGGTTCGCCGAAATTCGCACACTTGCAATTCGCACATTTGTGTATAAAAGTCAAACGATACGTGGGGTACAATTGATAGGGATTGTACTTGCAAATGATTGGTATCGTACTTTTTGTCTGGACACTTGTCAAAAAAATAATGGAATCGCATATTCGCACGTTCGCACATGACCAAATTGAGAAAACATGTTAGTTTTGTACCTTTTTGGAAAGAAGGAGGACTTTTTGTACTATTTTGATAAATAACTCTAATAATAATAATAATTTGAAAAAAAATTTCCTAAAAAGAAAAAACTTACAAAGATTGATTGTTTGTGAATATATTGTAGATAGGGTTGCAATTAAGTCAAGCTTTTATCAAGCAATTCGAGCTCAAGCTTGACTCGATTGAGTCAAGCTTTTATCAAGCTCAAGCCCAAAAAATAGCTCGAAACATATAATAAGTCAAGCTTAAGCTTTTGATAGCTCGGCTCGAGCTCCTATCAAGCTTTTTCAAGCTTTAATATAAATATATTACCATTATAAATTTATATAACTAATTAGGGATAATTTGAGTATTAACATAATTATAACGACTTACTTTGTAAATAATTGAACATGTATTCTAGAAGGTAATTTAAACCTAATTAATCAAAACGTTTTGTATCCTACCTTATGTATTCTTCACATTTCTTGGGCTGTCGACTATTATAGTGTTATCATTTGTATAAACCACTAGTGAGCTTGGCTATTATGTTTTAAGTTTGTTTTACTTTACACATATATTTATTGATTATTTTCGCTATTAGATACAATGTTTTTATATACGTTCAAGCTTTTCAAGCCAAGCTCGAGCTTTAATCGAATTTTTCAAGCCAGGCTAAAGCCTGAATGATTAAAGCTCGTCAAGATATCAAACCAAGCTGAAGCCTAACTTATAAATTTCAAGGCAAGCTCAAGCTCTGTTAAGCTCAAGCTCGGCTCCACTCAGTTACACCCCTAATATTTGTAGAGATGTTAAAAAAAATAGTATATATTGTAGAGACAGAGAGGGATAATGATGAATGTGAATAGGTTCATCTAAAAAGGCGGGAAATGAATATGTCCCTGTAGGTGATAGCATCAGTCAACTTTTGGTACACAATTTCCCATTATAGCCTATAACCCTAGCATCATTATACACACAATACGCAATTTGCACGTTTTCCACCTTCACCAAATACAAAATTTACACCTCTATATATACAATCCAACACATACAAATGAAATAAGCTAATCACACGTTACTTTAACCCTAAACCACTTGTGATAAACATCGCCTACCACATACTTTTCTCAAACATAACGCCTCTTTCACCATATCCTCTATAACCCTAGCATCATTATACCCAATTTACAATAAGAATGAGAACAAGAAAAAGGTGTTACAGTAGCAGTAGCAGTTCCTCTTCTTCTTCCTTCATAGCTCCTGGTCCTGGTCCACAGCTAACGGATCACCCACTTTTAAGAATCCGAGTCCCGCGACATCTGGGAAGAAACGGATCACCCAGTTGCGGTACCAGTTCCTGGTCCTCCACAGCTAACGGATCACCCAGTACCTGTTCCTCAACAGCTCGAAGTGTACCCACTGACCCTAAAATAATAATGCGGGGCGTGCTTGGCCGTATTCTAGGGCACCTTCGTGGCCATGGGTTGTCTGCGAACGAGTTAACTCAATTTGCAAGATATTTTGAGGAAAACCGTTTGGTAAGCCATGTTTTTTTGAATATTGAAGGGGGGATCAGGAGAGGATCGGTTTTATCAGAGCGCTTAATCTGACTCCTTATAAGTTGCGGTACAGGAGTGTTGTAAAATCACAAAAGAAAAAGGAGAAGATTAATGTAAGTTGCGGTAGCAGTTATGATCGAATTGTAGCCATTTATCCCAATATTGGAATGATGGCCTTGCTTGGCCGTAATCTAGCGCAGCTTCTTGGCCATGGGTTGTCTGTGAACGAGATAAGTCTATTTTCCAAATACTTGGAGCGAAATGATATTGAAAGCCATGTTTTTTTGAATTTGAAAGGGGATCAGAAGAGGATCAATTTTTTAAGAGGGCTTGATCTGACAGTATAATCCAAATCCAAATCAATGATGTAAGTTCATTTAAGCCCCTCATATGGTATTACTTGTTTATGTGATTTGATGATAAAAGATTTAAATTATATTGCTAGAATGCGATTAAGAGCTGAAATTGATACTTTGATTGGTTTTAATAAGCTTGATTAGAAATTTCTAGCAATTTTTGCATACTATGATAAAATGAGTTCATGACATCATTTGGCTAGATAATGAGCTAGGTTATGATGATGCTAGGAACTTGTAATATTGGTTTTGTGGGATCAAGATGTATGGTTAGATTGAAAAATGGACTAAATGAGTTAAGTGGTATTAAAAAGGTTTAAACGAGTAGATGAATTAAATAAACCATTTGGCATGTATTAAAAGTATCCATTTGGTGAATGGGCTAAGTTTGACTCAAACGGGTCAAACAAGTCGTAACCAATCACTAACTTATATGAAATAAACTACTCTTGAATGATAAATATGAATCGGGTGAAGTATCATATAGTATTTAAATTTGAACTATTAATTTGAGCTAGTAATGACAAAATTAAGGGGGGAACTGTGATGAATCTCTGCAGATATGACTAAAGTTGTGATTGTCCGCGTGTTGGCGGGGCAAATCAGTAGATTTGCAACCATTGCGGATGTTTACGCTTTTTTCGATTCCCACCCTGTCTGAGCCTCCTAAACATTTTTGTTTGATTTTACATTTTTGACTGATTTGCTTTGAATGTATAGAATAGAATGGATTTAAGTTGGGGCCTTGGACATGTCGTTGCTTCAACATGTAAATCAATTTAAAGAGTTATATGTTTCGTGATTAATATATACTGAACGTTTTAAAAAAAAATAAAAACTACTTCGTAAATATATAATCTGAAGTTTGCGGACACACTAAAAATTGATTATTTGCTTGTAAGAATCTCTCGAAATAGAAGAACACCACAATGCTATCTTCTGTATCACATTAAACTCTTATAACGCACCCAACACCCTTCTAAGATATCAAAGTTCTGTGCTTTTGTTGAAATACAAATTTCTAAGTTGAGTTGCTGTCCTATGCGTAAGCATCTTTATGTATGGATGTTGCAAAACTGGTAACTAATTCACTGTTTTCATATTTGTATGCAGGATCCAGCAATCAAAAGGGTTATCGTATGTGATGAGAAGCTGAAAAAGATATTTGGACAGAGGGATCAAGTTGGTTTTCTCGAGATTGCTGGGCTAATTAGTCCCCACTTCAAGAAGGCTGAAAATTAGTATGAATAGTCCCTAATGTTATGTATATGGAGATCTATTTTGGTTGATGATATCTCTAGTAACAAAGAATAGTAGTACCCCTGCACCCCATCTTTTTGGTAGTTTTTGGCTTGTTAGGGGGCTTCAAGAAGCCACGTTTTAGAACCTTGTTCCGCTAGCATTGTTTGCTTTCTTGGATATCTTTGCTTCAAATGTTTCGGTTTCTATGTAGTTGTTACTATGTTTCACGGATTTATATTCACTAGTGTGATATCTCTTGGTATATGCTTCATATTTCTTTGCATACATACAATTCCTTATTTTCTGGTGAACGAACATTCGTTTATCATTATGATGAGCATAGTTTCATGATTTGTTCTCGCCATACGAGCGTCTCTATTTGCATAATTTGTTGTTTGATTCTACAAATCTTGCAGTATGTATGGACAAAGAACGAGGTTTTCAGTCTCATCAAGGGCGGCGTGCTAAAGCTGTTATCAGCTTAAAGGTTTGATTATGTCGCATAAACAAAGATCAGAATTGGCTATGATACACAATCAAACAAAAAACTCAGCAATATAAAGCAACAATACTGCTTTCAATCCATTTTATTATCTAACCATAATATCTGACTACAAATCAAATTTAACCTAAGTGACGACAGCAAGTAACCGTCCGCTACAAAAGAGTCATTTTTGTTGCGGTTTTGCAAGCAGCTCTGAAAGCTGTTCATCAGACTCGCACACATCAAAACGATTATACTGAGATATTTATCAATGATTGTACTGAGATATCTATCAAGAGAAAAGGGGGGGGGGGGGGGGGGGGGGGGGGGGGGGGAACCAAGAAGAGTAACACGAGTCACCAAATCTCAAAGGCAAGAGCATTACTAATTACTAGATATTGGTAAGGGACTGTTGGACACCGGTTAGGATTTGCTTATTTAAAGTGCTTATATACTTAAAACTGTTTATAGAATCCAATTGTTTCCTCAGCTTTTCAACTTACTCAGTTCGGACCTGAGATTCAAATGTTGAAACATAATACTCCTACCATCCAAAAATAATTTTCATCTTTCCATTGTCACAAAATAATCGTGCACCGTAAATTTTAACCAATAAGCTTCTGTAAATTAACTTCGTAAATTTTTTTATGATTTCTGATACACCAAAAGTTCACAAATTAGATAATGCATAAACAAAACAGCAGTTTCAAGTAATCATATATAATTATATAGTTTCGTTTTATTATTATTATTATTATTATTATTATTATTATTATTATTATTATTATCAAACCATGATTTCCAACTGCAAGCTAAACTCGCCTTAACAATGATAAAGAGTAATCTCGGCTGCAAAATAGTACTTTTCTGTTACAGTTTCGCAAGCAGCTCTGCAAGCTGTTCATCAGACACCTTCATGTCAACACATGTACCCAATGAGACAGCAAGCCTAGCAACCAGCTAATGTTTGCACTGAAAATTATTAAGATAGTTAACAAAAACTGAGATGAAGATACGAAACATGTAACAAGTAGAGAAACAGACGAGGCTTTTACACAAAGCTGTTCTCCTCTGTTGACGATGTCATAGAAGAATGAATAGCACGCACTATAATGTTCTGGGAAACACAGGTATTCTGTTGGGAACGTACTTTTATGTTTATTCAAGTCTCGGTCATTACATTTTGTAATAAGATGATCACAACTACATCAACTAAGACCAAAGAACGATGAATGATTTAGAAGACGTCTAAAGCATTGAAAGTCAAAGATTAAGACGAAGACGTCAAGCAATCTTGATGACCGACCCTTAGGGGGAGATTGTTGGGAACGTAGTTTTACTATTTATCAAGTCTCGGTCATTTACTTGTAATAGGTTGCTAAGGCTTGTATGTTTATTATAACTTAAGGCTTATGTAGCAAGCCCATGGGCCCTAAGCCCATTTCATTTTCAAGATAGGGAGGAAGGGAGTGTTGCCCTACTCCTTCCCTATATATAGTCTTGTAACCCCTCCTTTGAGGGTGTTGGTTCTCTAGTAATTTCATCTCTTTCTTTTTCATATCAAGGGTTCCTTCCACTCTCTCTCTCTACTTACTTTCTCTCTCTAGATATCTTAAGTGATTATGTTATAAAATCATGACCTAACAAGTGGTATCATTCGCCAAGGGATAATATAGGTTGATTTAGGTTTGATTTGGTAGAAAAACTAGGTTTTAAAGTGATTTTCTTAAGATTTGGTTACTGTTCATCGACTTTATGTCGAGTTTGAATTCATTCTGGTTCTATCGAGTTAGGGTTTAAAAAACTTAGCGAGTTAGGATTAAAATACTATCGAGTTAGGTGTTACAACTATCGAGTTAGGTGCTAAAATCTATCGAGTTAGGATTAAAACTATCGAGTTAGTGTTTCAATACTATCGAGTTAGGTTTCTTAAGATTTTTATCGAGTTTGGATTTTGGATTTTGGCGAGTTAGCCTTGTTTACCTAATCGTTTATCGAGTTATGATCAGTGTGGCAACCTTCTAAGGGGATACTCTGCTTAAATTTCATTAACTAATCGAGTTAGGCAATTTGCTTAACTTACCGAGTTTGGACTACTACCTAGACTTATCGAGTTTGGACCATAATCTGGACTTATCGAGTTTGGACATTCACCTGGACTTATCGAGTTTGACCCCTTAATTGAACATATCGAGTTTGAAAACAAATAAAAACATACTGAGTTTGAATCACATACCGAGTTTGATATCAAATCTAATAACAACCTTTATTTATCTTTAACGATCCAAATTAACATAATCACTTCATCTCATTTTTTTCAAAGTTTCTCCTTCTTATCTTTCTCTTCTTGATTTCAAAAAAAAAAAAAAAAATTATTTTTTACAGTAGACTAAACGTTCAATTTTTACGCGAAATTTAAATTTTGGTATAACGTTGAAAATTTTGGCTCAAAATTCAAAATTTTAGGCCAAAATTCAAATTTTTTCGGTGAAATTTGGCGGCAAAATTTTTTAAACTCAAAATTTTTCTTGCAACCTTTAAATTGCATTTCAGAGTGATTTTCAAATTTTGAGAGTGAAAATTTTTCAAATAATTTTTGGAGGGAAAATCTTAATTCACTATTTCGACCTTGCGTGTGACATTTTGCTTGATTATTTCGATTACATCGCAACAATCAAGGGGGAGAGCAATGTCATCTACAACGTCTCAATCACCTTCTTCCAACTACCTTCCTCACCAATATTCTCATCAGCAACAGTATCATCAACAACATAGTCACAGCTCCCTCATTGATCATGTTCTGCTCTTTGGCAATGAATCAAGGCCTCAAATGTTGCTACCAGGAACATATACTGTTTGGAAACGGAGATTTCTACAATGGCTCACAGATCGTCCTACTGCAGATCTCATGCTTAAATCCATTCAAGATGGTCCATACAAAATGATATCTCTTGCTGACTCAACAGGGATTATCAGACTACAAACTGATGAAGATTTGAATGCTACTGAACTTGCTCAGTACGATGCTGACCATCAGGCTGCATGGTTCATGACATTAGCCCTTCCCAATTCAATTTACATGAATATGGACTTTCAAGCCAGTGCTTATGAAATGTGGAAATATCTTGAAGCTATGCATCGTACAGAAGAACTTCATCACATCAGAATGAAGCAAATTCTTGAATCCTGTTTAAGCATGAATCCTCTGAAGACCATTCTCCCTGCTCTACCATCTCCAGCTGTTGACCATGGATCCTTAATTTACACTCCAAATGGTCTCTTCTTCAATCCTCCGAATGCACCTGAGCCTTTCTTTATTCCACAGTACCATCCTGCAACACTACATATTAATGTGCAATCTCTTCTGCAAAATCTAGTGAAGCTTAGTCAAGTATCTTCTAAGAAAGGCAATGGTGATATACCTTCAACTTCTGAATGCTTAAACACAATGAAAGATACTGATGATGAAGTAGATCTTATCGAACCAAGCATGGCATTCTTGGCATATACAGAAAATATTGCAGATGAGGAAGCTCAGGATTATGATTCAACTCCAGTCTTTGACGATAATGTTGAATACTATGCCACACTTAGTCAAATGGAAGTTGAAGGGAGTAATCTCAATGAGGTTTTGCAAAGTGTCATGGGAGATATCCATCTGATGATGAATATGCAGATTTGGAATCCAATACAGCAGATTTGGAAGCCGATACAGCAGATGTGATGTTAATGGCAAACATGCAGGAATTTCACATGGATAATACTGGCTCAGAGTATGAGTCTGATAATTCTGTAGATCCAGTTGTGAGATTAAACAGAGAGAAAATGTATCAATCAAGGTCTCAAATGCATGAACTAAGTCACAGCAGAATCATCTCAGACTTCATACAATTTACGAGTCAGGCTTTATCAAATTCCCGAAATTCCCGAAATCGAGCTATCAAGCAAGGTGAAAGAGTTGTGATACAAGGAAGTATTACTCAAAGGCTGGTTGGGAATGGTGAGAATACTGCAAATGTAGTTAATGTAGGCAATGAGGTTAAAATATTGGAAGATAATTCGGGTGTCATGGATGATACTGAACCAGTATGCGACACAAATGCTTCTGATGACTCTAAAGACCCATTTGAGAGAAAGATGACTGAAGCTGAGATAAGAGCCATCAATTCTACAGAAAATTGCTTAGCTCATTTTGAATCAGTTAAGACTCAATGCAAGATTCTCTCAGATGCATGGTTTCCTACGAGGGGTACCTTTAATGCATTCTTCGGAACTGAAATGGATCGTCTAACCTTCCAAAGGAAACTCCGAGAAAACATTGTTCAAATTGAAAAGCAAATTGAACAGGGAAGCGATTGCATGGCAGGATTTAGAGCGCTCAAGGCTCAGTTCAAAGTGTTCATGGAATTGCATTTTAAAGCTCTCATACACTATAAATATGAAAGCACTGTATGGAGAGAGAACATCACAAGTATGGAGGTTGAAGATTTTAGAGATCAACTTGTTTCACGCCTAAACCGCTTAGAATTTATGCTTAATGAAAGATCACTTCATCTGAGTGCTATCAAAGAACAGAAGTTGTAGATTCAAGAAGAGCAAGTTCATAAAGATGATTCATTGAAAGCTAATGTGGTTGTCATGGAAAGCAAAGGGACAAAATCAGAAGTGCAGGATGACAACAGCAGATTGGGGAATGATAAAGATGCAGATTGTGCAGAGATCATACCCTTCTATGACTCAGAGCCCAACCTTGACAAAGGACAGATGGATGAGGAAGATTTCATACCCATCTATGACAAAGAACCGAACTTTGACAAAGAGCAAATGGTTGAGGTACAATCTACTGTTGATCATATTATGCCTGCATATGAGAAACAACAATCTGAGCAACCTAACTTCAGTAATGAAGGAAAGGTTGACCAGGATGTTGTTCAATGTCTAGTAATACATTCTGAGTCTGAGTCCTTACCTGATAATCCAATTACTGAAACATCATACCAAACTCTTGAGTCTGAAAACCTTCTTCTCAAAAAGACCATTGCCCAGTGTCATAAAGATTTTTCAAAACTAGAGGCACATTGCATCTCACTTGAACTTCAAATGCAAAATGAATCTATAAATTCGAACAACAATGGTCAATTTTTGAATGAACAAAGAAAACGTGTGGACACATTAGTTAAAGAAAATGAGCTTTTAAAAGGTCAAATTCAAGAAAAGGTGTTTGCACATGCTGCATTACAAAACAAATTAAGAAGACTGACTGGCCAGAGTGTGGATACTAAGTTTGCAAAGTCATCAATCTTGGGGAAACTACCTTCTCAAACAAACAGAAAACAATCAGTGGTTAGACAACCAACTGCATTTAAATCTGAATGACCTAAATTTTCAAAACCTCGGTTTGCCTCCCAAGTTGTTGAGAAAAACAATTTGACAAAACCAGTCACTCCACATTCTTGGCCTAAGGAAAATGCATCTGTGTCTGCTAAATCTCAACACGTGATTATACCTGGCTCATCTAGGATCAGTTCAAAAACAGTGTCTAAAACGAGCATTAAAAGTAAAGAGTTTTATGGCAAATATGACATGCACAAGAACTATGATCTAGAAAAGGCTAGAAAAAGGCGCTACTTCAAAAGGATGGAATTCTAGGTTCAAAACCTCATGTGATGCCTTCCACTGTAGTACAAAACACTGCTTGTAGTAGCACTCCAAAACCTAAGAGTAAACAACAAACTAATAGGAATTGGCTAGCTTCTAAGAGTAGTTGCGCAAATAATCATGTTGTTGGTGCTTTAAAATATCTTCAAAAAGGAAATTCACTTGAAAAGGCTCAATCGACTAAGACAAACAAACTCGTTGAACCAAAAGTCATAAGTCAGAAACCTAAGAAGTGGATCAACATAGGACGTAGGTTTTCTCAAAGAAGTGATGCTCCCACAATTCATTCAACTGCATCTAAAAGGAAAACTTCTCCTAGATCTAACACTAGGTGGGTACCCACGGGTAGAATTTTCAAATCAATTAGTCTTAGGTGGATTCCTACAGGAAAGATTTTAGACATTTGCACCAAAACTAATGTGAACTCCACTATATCTACCCCTGAGACAAGAAGGAAAACCGTCGAAATTGTGTGTTCGAGTGTCAAGAAGATAATTGACACTACATCTTTATGCTTCTAACGTCTGGAACCCAGTTTCTCTTGGGGATCCGTGTTCTCTGTTTTTCTTGTCTCTTCTTTCTTTCTTTGCAGATATAACAGGAATGGCTTCGAAACAAATCAGTTTCGGACCCGCACTTCAGCTATGGCTTCGGAATAATTCAGTTTCGGACCCGCACTTCAACAATGGCTTCTGAGCACAACAGCTTAGGACCCGCAATCAACCGTCTAACTTTCTAGACTCTTCAGCTGAACAATTGTCTCTCACCCGCAAGGAAGTGGAAACTTTGTTTGCTCCATTGTTTGATGATACGATTGAAAACCGTCTTTCTGAGGTCTCACCAATTTCCGCTGCACATCTTGATCACAATCAAGTACCTGATTCACCTCACAAACAACAACAACTGTTGGGAGAGACGGTCCTCCAATTGCATCTCCAACAACAGCATAACAAACCGTGTCCAACTCACGACAATCAGCTGAAGACTCCATGCCTAAATCAGTTCCACAAACCGCAGAGCATGACCCTGAGGCATTCTTTAATCCGTTTGCACCAGCTCAACTCATTCATGACATTACTGAGTCGTCTACACGCAATTTGGATCCTGCTCACATGCGAGATAATTACCTCCATCAAGGTTTGTTGATTTAAGTTCACCATATTGGTATGCGGTGTTTGACTCCAGATGATTTGCAAAATTTTCTTTAAAACTAAGTGAGTCAAACATCTAACTTTTTTTCTTTTAATATTAAAAAAAAAATAATAATAAAAAAAAATAAAAATAAAAAAAATCTTCTTTCTTTGTGTACAAACTTCGTAACTTCAAAACTATGTTCCTTCGTTAAAAACAATTTTGCTTTACTCGGTCAAAATGGAACATGTTTTGAGGGGGAGAAAACTTTTAACATTATCATGAAGTTTGCACACCTTATCATAATTCTTCGAGGATAAAATGTTTCTTCATCATTCGATTAAAATCTCATTTTCAAAAACTTCTATGATCTCTCGAATTAAAATGTACAAAAAGGTTTCACGTAATATATGCTAATTCGAGGGGGAGAAAAGAAATTTTTTTTCAGCAAGGATTCCAAGTTAACCATGTTTAGACTTCAAATAGAAAAGTTATTAACCTTTAATGAGTAAAGATTCACAAATGTCTTAAACTTAGGTAAATGGATCTTGCATGGAAAATAAAACGGGCTCTAATAAAAGTTTCTTAAATATTCTCAAAAGTATCACACATAATCGATAAACCTCAACGAGTCAGACTAACGATTTTTTTATCCTCGAATGTTCCCGATTGTGAGTTTCTAATTTCTTCATGGTTGTTGTCTAATCGTTCCCTAAATGTTTCAAGTGTTTTCAACGGTCAAAAAGGCATAATCAGAAACTAGGGTGTATGTAATTATCGATCAGGGCTTTCAATTTTTATGTGTTTAGTATAATTAACTAGTTTATATAGCTTTAGAGAGCACTAAAGAATGCTCGATTGGTGTAGTTGCTCGATTAGGAACAACATAGGTTTAGAATCATGTGATTTAGGGTTTTAGATGTCGATGTCTTTGCTGCTACTAGGGCATTTGTTTGTTCAATATTCCTGCATTTTGATGCTAACATGTGTGCATAGACTCAAATCATAACCCCAAACCATAATCATAATTGGAAAATCTCGAGTGAAAGAATGAATTTATCTGTGATCTTGTGTGCTAATCTGAGAATTCTGAGCACTTAGGTTGATTTAGAATGAGTTTTTTGATTCATCCGTATACTTGTTTGTGCCTGATGCATTTTCTCTGTGTGCAAGTGCATGTCATCCCATTGAAAGTCAAAATTTCAACATTCAACAAAATGTTTCTTATGGAACATATTTTGAGGTCAAAGGGAAAAATGTGTTTAAAGGCTAAACTGGTAAATGGATCCAAAATGGTGAGAAACAAATTTTTCCAAACTCTACACTATTGTTTTACACCGGTAAAGCAAGTGTGAAGACTAAAGCAAAGTTGTCCTAAATTTTTCAAATTTTCATAATCTGGAATGCTTTGGCTACGATTAAAGAATGACTCTGATTTGGGCATCCCAAACACCTGAAGTTTTTCCATTCATCACAAAAACAAATCTTCAAAAAGAACCCAAGAGATTCAACTTTAGATGGAAATCTTCTTCTTCAGATTTTAAAACTCAAAAGAGAGACTCATGGTCTCAAACAACTTTCAACAGTAAAAGAGTTTTGAATTTCAAGCATTCTTTGTTATATAATACTTGATTATGTTTTCTAAAACCTTGAGCGGAATCATCTCTCGGATTTTTTTTAATACGATTCTAAATTCTGCTCAAGAAGACTATCTCTCGAATAATGTTCATTATTTGAGGGGGAGTGTTTTGTTTAATAGAAAACTAATTTTGTATAAAAACAACGACTTGTGCTCTCATTTCAGTGTACAACTCTGGTTTCAGAGAAAGGAGAGTGCCTTGCTAAACCATTCATTAAAACCAAACGTGCACTTTTCCTTGAAAACCAAAAGAAGTTCTCATGCTAAGCTTAACTAAAACTTCTTAATCTTGAGCAAAATTTATTCAAATTTTTTCAAAAGGTTTTTCAAAACTTTTCAAAATTTTGCTCAAGATTTTTCAAATCTTTACTCCCCAATTCGCTCCAAAGTTTAAAAATGTCTAAACATATGCTCGTTTTGAGGGGGAGTATTTCCAAGTCTAAATGCTTTGTCAAAATCATGTTTTATGGTTTGTGCACACATAACAGTGTACAACCCGTGCTTGTAATTAAAGGACCCTGAGGTACGCTTCAGTGCCTCAATCCTTAGATAAGGAGCGAAGGCTTCTTACTTTTGAGTAAAATTAATCAAACATTTTCTGATTTTCATAATTCTGCTCAAAAGACAAGTATTTCACCTCAATGAGTATTCATTTGTTGAGGGGGAGCACTTGAAAAATTCATCGTTTGAAATGCAAAAGTTCTTGTTGAAATCTCCCCATAAGACTCAAAAAGCATATTTTAATCAAAAGTTTATCAAAAACAACATCTAATATGCTATTTTTTAGGGGGAGAAAGTGAAAGTGATTAAAATATGAAAGTTAAATGTTGCTTAAAAGTCAAATCTTATGCGAGCTAGACTCAGATTCACCCAGGAATTGACGAAACATAAAAGTTAGTAAATTCGAAAAGAGTTTTCCTCGACGGGTAATAACATCAAGTTAGTTACTAGAGCTAGTTGTCACCTAAAAGCTGACAATGGAACTCTTTAACTAGCCACGTAAGCGTGTCTCGAAAAGGATTTATCTTAGTAGAAATGTACCGTTTCGAGAAACTTTCTGTGCACTTGACCAGGCCGGGTAATAACTTCAAGCTAGTCTAACTAGTGATGTAAGCGTGTCTCGAATCGGTCTTGTTCACTGAAAGTGGATCAATTCAAAGTGCTCGCTCCTCCCGCATGTACAAATTTATTAAATACATATGAGCACATGTGAAGGGGGAGCCCTTCATAAGAAAAACATAAAACTCTCAAAGTGTTAAACAAAATGTTTGATAAACACAAACACTTTGAGAGATTTTCAAAGGTTTCAATGGCAATTATAGGATAGTCATGGAGTTATAAGGTGACTAAGGTTAGGAAATAACCGTCCTATGATCCGCCTAAGCCGGAGGGATCTACCCAAGGACATCACCAATAGTTAGAACTAGAAGTCCTTAGGTATGATACGAAAAAAAAAAGGAGTAAAGAAAGAAAGGAGAAAGATGGGGTTGAAGAATTAAAAAGAAAAGTAATGAAAAGGGTGAAAAGAAATAGCCCTCCATATGTTCAACCTTAGGGCAGACACCGGGTTCAATTCATATGCTACTGGTTGATGCAAAGACAACACCGGTATTGAAGATTAAGTCGTCATGGACCCAGTGACGCAATGCACTAAACCTTCTTAACCACTCAAGTTCTCTTAAAAGAGCTTGTTTCATTCTCACGGGGAACCAGTGTAATCTATTGACTTATCTCTTAGAGATAGTTGATATTGAAGCAGGAGACCCCTCCCTAGTCTCCGTATAGGAAACCTAAGTGAGCACTTATCGAGTCTAGAGCCATGAGATACATCAAAGATCTCTTAGGAACACTTAGTATTTCTACAACTGGTGTTCTACATCAATGGGCACCAGCTGTAAATTATCGAGTCCTTCGCAGATCTTAGCAATCTGCCTAGAACGTTTATGAGAGAACTGCATAAGTATTTCTCAATGATTGAACGGAAACTCCTGTCAGGGTCATCATCTAACAGCCTTGACAGGTCACTTCAGTAACTCCTCGTGAGTTACGCTTAGTGTTTGCGGTGGTTTCTTTAGCGGTCTACAGTCGTGGAGTGATCCCCAGCGACTCACCCAGTCATTGAGCTACCTAGTAGGTCTCGTAAGCTCCTTCGGGAGTATCTGATATGGGAACGGCCTTGATAAGGGTTAGAAGGAGTCTTCACACTATGCTGTTGACGATCTCTAATTTCTTATCTGTAAGTACCGGTTGTTTATTGCTAACTGTTTACTTTCAGGGGCATATCATCTCCATGGAGACTGATTCCGCATGCTCATACATACATCTTGAAGTCAACAAAAGCTCCCTCAAAGATCTAAGCAACACAATGTTCAAAATTAGATTCTACGCCAAAAAGAAGAATCTACAAAGTTTAAGGACTAAAGATCTATGTGAATGAAAGGGAACTACGTGCATGTGAATGTCTAAATTCAAAGGTGTATGAGCATGTTGGAATGGACGACGACTACCACAGACGCAGAAGTGACGCATGGCAGATAACTTCATAAGATGATCACTACCACATCTATTACGAACAATGAACTATGAAGCAAAAGAACACCCACTCTCTTTTGAAGACGTCTTAAGTTATACGAGTTAAAAGTCAAAGACAAAGAAGAAGACGTCAAGCAACCGTGATGACCGACCCTTAGGGGGAGATTGTTGGGAACGTACTTTTATGTTTATTCAAGTCTCGGTCATTACATTTTGTAATAAGATGATCACAACTACATCAACTAAGACCAAAGAATGATGAATGATTTAGAAGACGTCTAAAGCATTGAAAGTCAAAGATTAAGACGAAGACGTCAAGCAACCTTGATGACCGACCCTTAGGGGGAGATTGTTGGGAACGTAGTTTTACTATTTATCAAGTCTCGGTCATTTACTTGTAATAGGTTGCTAAGGCTTGTATGTTTATTATAACTTAAGGCTTATGTAGCAAGCCCATGGGCCTTAAGCCCATTTCATTTTCTAGATAGGGAGGAAGGGAGTGTTGCCCTACTCCTTCCCTATATATAGTCTTGTAACCCCTCCTTTGAGGGTGTTGGTTCTCTAGTAATTTCATCTCTTTCTTTTTCATATCAAGGGTTCCTTCCACTCTCTCTCTCTCTACTTACTTTCTCTCTCTAGATATCTTAAGTGATTATGTTATAAAATCATGACCTAACATATTCTTCCTTCTTTCTAGACTCCCGGTAATCTACAAATACCAATTGAATAAAAACTGTATGATCAACAAAAAACGGACACAAATCTCTTAATGGAAAGGTGCCCACATCTCGAGTCATGAAGTCAGCTGACCCAGTTATGTTTCAAAGATGGGAATAGTACACAGTTAATACGTTTTGATGACCATGTTTAAATTGGGGACTAATCGAGTGAGTCGAGTCAAAACAACTCCGAGCATGAAGCCTGAACTAATGTCAAAACTCGAGCATGGTATATTCATTGGGACTCGCAAGTTCCACTTGGTTATTTGTATTAAGGAGATGATGAGGATTGCTTTCAGAAAATAGATTGCGTTTTGAATAATCATAATTAAATAATCAGTTGTAGCAAAATGTGTAACTGATACATAGTGTTTGGATTTAATTATGTTGTTTATTATCGCAATAAGTAGATAATCAGTTTTTTAGTGTCTACTGTCTAATAGATCTATTTTTGGAAATTTGATGCCAAACACTACAAACTAATTATGTGCATTTTCTAAACATGATAATCAGATAATATGCAAGAAAATGCGACCCTAAACACTCCCTAAAATAACTAAAATATAGTTATCATTCAACATTTCTACAAGAATACTGCAATCCTCATACTCTATAATGCGGTCCGACTCATTGCAATACATATCTAAAATACCAATGTACTATCACATTTGTGCTGTTAACCCATAGCAAAATTATGAAGAAAAAAAAAAGGGTTTTACTAATAACACCCTTTAGGGTAGTTTGTTAACAACTGATTTCCGAGAATCAAGCTTAGAAAATATACTATGTCCACACAAAATCATGAATAATCAATGACCAACAATTTTCTTGATTTTATCAAACTCAAATACCTTTGAGCCTTTCATTAATCATTTAAGCGAAAATTGTTTTTCAAATAATTGGTTGTTAACAACCCTTAGGAGGGGTGCTATTAAAACTAAATACAAAGTCTAGTGACTTAAACAAGGAACACTATGCTCAATTCTAAAGTTTTTTAGTAAGAAAAAGTAAAGAGATAGAAGTTAACATTTTTGGTCCAATTTTGAGAAGAATCCTTTTACTTTAAAATCAACCAAATATCTAGGTCCTTTTCCTTTTCCGTTTCTTTTCCTCCTTAAGTAATACTCGATAACACAACTTTTTTGTTTCACTTCATTTTCTTTACATTTTTATGACATTAACCATAGCAAAGTTAGTATTAGAATAAAAACCTGGAAGATGGAGCGTTGACTAGGTTGACCAAAAATTTTCTTGACACCACGTTCATCAACTATCCTTGTAGCTCTCTCCAAGTTTTTACCAAATAATATATGCAAACTCTTTTTTAAAAAATTTTCATTTTCATTTTAATACTAGTAATTTTTGTATAATGGAATTTAAAAATAATAATAATAATAATAATAATAATAATAATAATAATAATAATAATAATAATAATAAACCCTTACATGGAGAGATGATCATCAGTTACTGCATAAAAAGCTAGTTATATTATTGTTACTAGTAGGGTACCCGCGTGATGCGGCGGCGGATACCCTGTAATTATATTTTACAGCAATCAAATGTTGTTCAATTATATGTTTTTTCCTTTAACAATAACCGCACAAATGAATGACAATTTAGATTAAAATGACTTTAAGTAATAACAATGATATATCATTTATTAGCATTTGCTAAAAATAGTCTCAAATGCTTTATATGTTAGTAGAGATAAATAAATAACGAAAATTAAGTAATTTAATTTATGTGGTTCGGTTTTTAGTTATTCGATTCGACTTTCGGTTCAGTTTTATCCAAAAATATTTACATCAAACATTAAATCATTTTTTTTAGTCAAAAATTCGTTTTTGACTTCTTTTGACTTTTTTCATCAAAATAACATTGCGCATCAAACTAAAATAAGTTAAAAATTTTGTGCATCAAAATTCGTTTTTTGTGAAAAAAAAAATTGAACCCCCCTTAATGCAAATTTCTGGCTTTGTCCCTGCTTTTATTTGCAGTTTTGCACATGTTAAAAGGTTAGCAACGGACAAACATATTTAAAATTTTCAGAAATTAGCTTCTTTTACAAGGTGTTACTACTTTAAAAGCTAATTACGAAACTATATTTTGTTTGTTTAATTTTTATTTTTTTTATAATAGTTGCGATTCCAAACACATGATTTGCAAGATAGCTATTAAAACCCATTGTGACAACCCGGTAATTTGGGAGCTATTTTTAAAATACCGCATTACGTTTCTAAAACTGAGACTTATTAATTTAATGATATTCTATTATGCTTGCGAGGAATTTATTTGGTTTAGGATATTTATTACGAGCATTTACTATTATTACGTGAATCTTAATTATCTTGTATACCTTAAGCTAGCACTACGCAACATCAGTACAACGAAAGCTAATAATACGAAATATACTAAATTTTGTTCGTCAAACAAACATATACATGTTTATAATCAAAATTTACGAAAAAACTATTTTAAAACTTATGGCTCGACTTAGAAATAATTACGGGCACGTTTCGTAAGTCAAACGGGTCGGGAATGGTTTCTCTTAAAGTTTAACTAAATTACCTAAATGGTCCTTGTGTGAAATCGGCGCCACCTCCCCCTCAACTTTCGGCTAAATGGCAACATGAGTCCCTTTGAGGATAAAACCCTCACCACACACCTCATTTTAACAAATCTGTATCCAAATCTTATCATCTTCATCTCCCACCTCTCCCTTGCTAACCCTAGCCGCCGACACCCTACAACACCACCTCCACCGCCGACAACCGTGAGACACCACCACCACCAAACCACTCTACATCATCTCCCCTATCATCTACACCACCCGTGAGTCCGTGACACCACCACACCTCCGTCGTCCTCCAGCGTCTTCCCCACCACCTCATCTCTCGAATAGATTGCTTATATAAATGGATAACGAAATGAAGCTGAGGGGCGAAAATCGTATACTTGATCCGAGTGAGACAGATCGTTTCGTTAGGTGCAATAAATGTCTGTAACATTTGGCCATTTAATTATATTGTACATTGTGCTTAAATAGTTGTAATTTTTGGTGTAGTGATGTTTTTAATAGCATTAATGTAGAATTCATAGAATTTTGGTTTGAATTTCATTCCATGCTATTTTTTGTTGTACATCATGCTTTGGTTGTTGTAATTATGAAAATTTGTTGCTTTAAAGTGTTGTAAACCATGCATCATTTTTTGTAAATCTGAAAATTTTGGAGAGAAAGTATTTTGTGTATTATATGTAGTATATATTAGGGATTGATTATTTGGTGTGAAAAATAAGATAGTACTTGTTACATACCTGAATTAGTTGATTCGATTAATGGTTTCTGCAACTAATAAGTTGCTCATTATTTTTGTGTGCGTCTTCTTTTGACGAGATCAAACTTGAGTTAAGGAAGCAGTAAACTTGAGTTAAGGAGATACCAATGTCGATGCTATTAAGCTCAAACTTTTTCCATCATCACTCGCCGGAGATGCCAAAGTATGGTATAACGAATTAACCCCAGGAACTATCAATACTTGGGAGGAGATGAGGCAAACTTTTGTAAGCCGATTCTTTCCACCTGCCATGTATGATAGATTAATGGGAGAAATCCGTGCTTTTTCACAAAATCCTAATGAATCTCTTGTTGAAGCTTGGCTTCGCATGAAAGATTTGCTTCGAAGTTGTCATGGTCATAATTTAGGACGAGGAACAATAATCCAAATCTTTTATCATGGTCTTGATGAAGCATCACAAGCAATCCTTGATGCCGGAGGAATTTTTCTTTACAAAACACCTAACGAGGCATATCAACTTCTCGAAGATCGAGTACTCCTTAAACTCGATTGGTCAAAAGATTCCAAAACCAAACCCCTACGGAAAACCGTTGCTTTTGCCGAAAGTTCAGATAATTCGAAACTCATGGATAAAATAGAAGCCTTGTCTTCTAAAATCGACTCGCAATACAAAGATATTAAAGGAGAAATGAAAGAAATGCGAGATGGCTGTAATAATTGTGGAGGAAATCACATATCATCCGAGTGTGATGACCAACCTATGAATAGACCCCCACGAAAGGGAAGCCAATTATGTCCAAGGAGGATATCGTGGAGGAGGTTTTCGTGGTAATTATTACGGAAGAAGTTCTGGAAATTGGCAAGACCACCAACAAAGGGATAACAACCGTGATTTTCAAACCCGAACAGACAACCTAAACCCGCCAAATTCAGATAAAAAGGAAGAATCTGATTTCGAAAAAATGATGAGAGAATTCGTAAATGCTCAAAGAACTACAAATGAGTTTGTAAAAACTCAATTTTTCAATCTCAAAACCAAAGTTGAGCAAGGTCAGAAAAATCATCAAGCTTCTATCCAGGATCTTGAACAAAAATTTGGTAGACTTTCTGATCAATTTTCTTCTCGAATTCCTGATACATTACCAAGTAACACCCAATCCAATCCAAAACCGTCTGGATCAAACGATAAGAATTATCGACCACCACAAAACAGAAATGAGCAAATCAATGCTGTATTCACTCGAAGTGGTCTCTCATATGATCCACCACCCGTTCCTACAGATAATACTATTATTCAAGATGAGGAAGAGGAAGAAGCTGAAGAAGAACCAACACAAACACCAACCAAAGAAAATACCGTTCCACCAATAAAACCTTATACACCGAAAATACCATATCCACAAGCCCTAAGAAAAGAGAAAAGAGAGGAGCGAAATAAGAAGTTTATAGAGATGATCAAAGAAGTTAGAATTAACGTACCCCTCGTTGATGTTCTAGCTGGAATGCCCAATTATGGGAAATTTTTGAAAGAACTTCTTAATAATCGAAACAAGTTGGAACAAATTTCCGCTACCGTTCTCAATGAAGAATGCTCTGCTATCATTCAAAACAAAATTCCACCAAAACTTGGAGATCCCGGAAGTTTTCTTATACCATGTACATTAGGAAACAACATCACATGCGATGCTTTAGCCGATTTAGGTGCAAGTATCAATTTGATGCCCTATTCGTTGTATTCTAAACTTTCCATCAATACGTTGAAACCAACTAAGATGAGTATAAGATTAGCCAACCATACATACCAATATCCTGTTGGGGTTGCTGAAAATATGCTTGTTCAAGTTGGTAAATTTGTTTTTCCTGTGGATTTTGTTATCATAGAAATGGAGGAAGATAGTCGTGTGCCTTTAATCTTAGGAAGACCTTTCTTAAACACTGCTGACGCCATGATTAAAGTCAAAGGCAGAGAACTCAATCTTGGAGTAGGAGAAGATAGAATCACATTCTTAATCGATAAAGCAATGAAATATCCAAATTCCAGTGATGACACATGCTATAACATCGATGTTATTGATGAAGTCACTGAAGAAGAATTGGATGCATTACTTGACGATTCAAAACCATTCATGACTACTTCAGAAAAGATAAGTGAAACAGATTCTGATAAAGAATTTGAGGAATTCATGGAAGTAAAATTAGAAGAACAAGAAGAAGAGAAATTTGAAGATATAACTGAAAAAGATCAAATGAAAATCAAATCATCTCTAGAAGAACCACCCACTAATTTGGAACTCAAACCCCTTCCTAATAATCTCGAATATGCCTACTTAGAGGAAAATTCACTTCTTCCAGTAGTCATATCGTCGTTACTCAAAACGAATCAAAAAGAAAGACTCGTTTCTGTTCTTAAGAAGCATAAACGCGCTTTTGCGTGGAAAACTTCTGATATTCCAGGAATTAGTCCAGATTTTTGCAAACACAAAATCAATTGTGAAGAAGGTACTAAACCTGTTGTAGAAAGACAACGTCGACTCAACCCCAATATGAAAGAAGTTGTTAAGAAGGAAATCATCAAGCTTCTTGACGCAGAAATTATTTATCCTATCGAGGATAGCCCATGGGTGAGTCCAGTTTATTGTGTTCCGAAGAAAGGAGGAATGACTGTAGTGACCAACGAAAGGAATGAATTAGTTCCTACTAGAACTGTCACTGGATGGCGAGTATGTATTGATTACAGAAAACTTAACAAAGCCACCAGGAAAGATCATTTTCCTTTACCGTTCATGGATCAGATGCTCGAAAGATTAGCAGGAAACAAATACTTTTGCTTCCTTGATGGTTTTTCGGGATATTTCCAAATTCCTATCGATCCAGCCGATCAAGAGAAAACCACATTTACATGTCCTTTTGGAACCTACGCTTACCGGCGTATGCCTTTTGGTCTATGTAATGCACCTGTAACTTTTCAAAGGTGTATGATCGCAATATTTCAAGACATGCTTGAGACATCTATGGAAGTTTTCATGGATGACTTTTCAGTTTTTGGTGATTCTTTTTAAACTTGTCTTTCCAATCTCGATAAAATGCTTGAGAGATGTGAAGTTGCACATCTAGTTCTTAATTGAGAGAAATGTCATTTCATGTTAACTGAAGGAATTGTGTTAGGACACAAGATATCAAGTTCAGGAATGGAAGTAGACAAAACTAAAATAGATGTTATAACCAAATTACCACCACCAACTAACGTTAAAGCCGTTAGAAGTTTTCTAGGACATGCAGGTTTTTAGCGTCGATTCAACAAAGATTTTTCAAAAATATCACGTCCCATGACTAAACTTTTAGAAAAGGATTCTGTATTTAATTTCAATGCAGACTGCATTAAAGCTTTCGAAACATTGAAAAGTCAATTGACTAGTAGTGCCCCAATTATGGTTGCACCTAATTGGTCACTACCATTTGAACTCATGTGTGATGTAAGCGATTTCGCTGTTGGAGCTGTTTTAGGACAACGTGAAGGAAAACATTTTCGTCCTATATACTTCGCTAGTAAAACACTCAACAATGCTCAACAAAACTATACGGTTACGGAAAAGGAATTATTAGCCGTAGTTTTTGCATTCGACAAATTTAGATCTTATCTAGTGCTTTCAAAAACGATAGTTTTTACAGATCATTCCGCACTCAAATATCTGTTTACCAAACAAGATGCAAAACCGAGTCTTATCAGATGGATTTTACTACTGCAAGAATTCGATATAGAAATAAAAGACAAGAAAGGAGCAGAAAATCTTGTAGTTGATCATTTGTCACGTCTCGAGAATCCGAATTTGGAAGAATTAAAAGAAAATGAAATTAACGATTATTTTCCAGATGAAACTCTCATGACGATAGATAAAGATGATGATGAGGAAATACCATGGTTTGCAGATTACGCAAATTATCTTGCAGGAGATATTCTTAAAAAAGGGATGAGTCACTACCAACATAGTAAGTTCTTTTCAGAACTAAAATACTATTATTGGGAGAAACCTTACCTTTTTAAAATGTGCAAGGATGGAATGATACAAAGATGTGTTTCGGGTGCCGAAACAAGAAAAATTCTTCATGAATGTCATCATGGCCCAACTAGGGGACATTATGGACCTTCCACTACAGCTAGAAAAGTTTTTGATGCTGGATTCTATTGGCCTATAATTTTCAAAGAAGCATATACTCTAGTTCAAATTGCGATGCGTGCCAAAAATCTGGTAACCTTTCTTGAAGAGACGAAATGCCTCAAAAGAGCATTCAAGTCTGCAAAATATTCGATATTTGGGGAATTGATTTTATGGGACTCTTCCCTAAATCACACAAATACGAATATACCCTCGTTGCAATCGATTATGTTTCCAAATGGGTTGAAGCTGAAGCTCTTCCTACTAACGATGCACGAGTTGTTGTTAACTTTCTCAAAAAGCTTTTTGCTCGCTATGGAATTCCTAAAGCTTTAATAAGTGATAGAGGATCCCATTTCTGTAATAAACAAATGGAGAAAGTAATGAAACGATATGGAGTTCATCATCGTTTTGCTACAGCTTATCATCCACAAACTAGTGGTCAAGTCGAAAATACCAATAGAGCTATAAAAAGAATACTTGAAAAAACGGTTAAGGACAATCCTTCCGTTTGGTCAAGGAAATTAGACGACTCTCTATGGGCATTTCGTACGGCATATAAGACACCAATTGGTACAACACCATACAGACTCTTGTATGGGAAAACATGTCATCTACCGTTCGAACTTGAGCACCGTGCTTACTGGGCATTAAGAAGCTGTAATCCTGATCTAAAGATAGCTGGAGAAAAGAGATTTTTGCAATTGCATGAACTCGATGAATTAAGACTTCAAGCTTATGAGAACTCCAAGCTATACAAAGCAAGAACCAAAGCATACCACGATAGAAAGCTTAGAATTAGAAAACAATTCAAAGTTAGAGATAAAGTTCTGCTCTTCAATATGAAATACAAGTTTAAATCTTCGAAACTCAAGCCAAAATGGTTTGGACCATATGTAGTGAAACAAGGATTTCCATCAGGTTATGTTGAACTTTATGACAAACATGGTGGAAGTTTCATTGTAAATGGGCACCGAATTAAACTTTATTATGATAAAGAGCAATTAAACGTTATTTCTAATGAAGAAATTTCATCCGAATTTCAATATGAAGCTATCACATTCATGGCTCCACACAAGGGAATGGTCCCTTGGGCACACAATAATGGTTTTATCTATGATGCTCTTCCTAGAGCATGGGAAAAAGTTACATTGGAAAACATAGATGAAACAGGGGAGGGAATTGTGATAGGAAATGTGGTGTACATCCCTAAAAGGAAATGTAACACTACAACTACATAATCTATTCGAAGTTTGAGTCCGGCTGAGGACTCGTTAATAAAATAAGCGCTTCACGGGAGGCAACCCGTGTGTTTGTTTTTTTTGTTTTTTTGTTTTTTTTTTTTTTTTTTTTTTCAGTGTCTATACCCCAATGTTTTACCACTTGGTTAAACTTAAGTGTGGGGGTGTGCCACTAATTTGAATAAAACTGCAATGCTTTTTGTTTGTTTGTTTTTGTTTCTAATAATGCAGGTGTTGATTGCAAGAAACAGAAGATTGGATAGGAAGATAAAACCGGATATCATGGTTTATTTTCTCATTTTCCCTACTTTCATACTTTTAAGTTCGTTTATCACATTGATGACAATGCTTAACTTAAGTGTGGGGGGGGGGGGGAGGGGGGTGAGTAGGTAAATGAGAAATTAAGTCTAATATCGATTTAATTTTTAAATTTTGGTTATCCTTACAATCTAGTTGTTTTCACACTTTTAGGAGTAATTTATTAGAATAACTAGATCTATCCACTGGTGAAATCAGTAAATTTGAAAAAATTGAGATGTGTCCCGATTAATATTGCAATCCATTTTGGGATCGATAACATTTGCTAGCGCATATTATAACCCTTTCCATTAAATTGTGAGGATTTAAGCCTATTTCATATATAGCATACATTTTTTATGCTTGAATCTTTTGTTATGAGTGTGCCGGTGATTTTATTTATTCTGGAACTTGTACTTGTAAATCATTACGAGACCGTTGTAAGATTACATTTTTGTAATATAAGTATACATACGTGATAAGAGGCAACCTTAGGATTTTAACCAAATAGCCTTCATTATTGATTTTTAGCTAGTCACATTGATTAGTTAATTTCCAATTTTTAAACCCTTTTGTTAGCATTTATCTTTATCGCTAGATACCTTAGTTACACCCTCTGAGCCATCCTTTTCATTTTGTTAAATCCAAAAAAATACAAAAATATTTTACACTTTAAACCTTAGCCTTACCCTTTGTCAGAGTCTAAACGGTGGGTTGCTAGTTGCTTGATTGTTGGATTGTTTTCTATGATTATTAGTTAGCCACACTTTGTGAATCATGTGTGTGCCATTCCGACAAAGACGGAGACTGCAGCTTCTTATTTGTATTTTTGTGGTGATGCTTATGCGAAGTGTGGGGAATATGCTAAAAAAAATGAGAATAAGTCATCGCAACTATAAGGTGACAATTATAGCAAATGTGCTATATGTTAAGATGAAGTTATGTGATATGTTGTTAGCCAATGTGCTATGTATAAAGAATATTTTTATGGCAAATCGATGTATCGATACGTGAATGTCTGAAGAAGAGAAGATTGTAACTATAATCATTTTATGGTTCGTGGTTTGTTTTTAACTAGCAACAATGGGACTTAGACTTGACTTTATTTTTCTTTTAAAACCAATTTCATAAATATTCCCATGCCTTATCCCTACCCTTACCAAATTACTTTATCTATCCGGATATTGTAATGGCTTTGTGATAATATCAAGTGCAAGAATATTGTAGTGACCATCCGGTTTTTGAGTAATCAAGAATTCGCGCCAGTAATCTATTGTGTTTTTGTATGAGATGTTTGAACATAAGCCTGGTACAACCCTGAAGCCTTACATTACAACCCAAATAAAAGACCTCTTTGATATGTAGACTTGGTGCTTACGCCATTTCGGTGTAGTTTTGTTTCTTGTACAAGCCTATAGTAATAATTAAATCATGACTGAGCAATGAGTGTGATTTATCATATACGCTACCCCATATATGAGTGTTATGAGTGAATTATATCTTATTCTTCTTTCGTGAGGTGTTTTAGAAATGTTAATCAAGCAAGAGAATCATCGGGTATTGTCAAACATCTCGATTTTTCACCACTAAAGCTTAAAAATGATGAATCTTATCTTGTACTTATACTTGGTGGATTTGCATCACATTTTTCTAATTATTCTCGGTTACCATGTGGATATTTAGTTTTCTTCTAGATTTTCTTGAGGACAAGCAAAGTTTAAGTGTGGGGGATTTGATAACACTCAAAGTTAACATGTTTTTATAAGTGTTACTAGTTATAATGCCCGCGCACGCGCGGGGTTTTTTCTAAAATTTTTAATAACGTATTTTTTTCAATTAAAAAAAACAAATAGCTTATTTCTAAAATTTTGATTTATTATCTTACTACACAACACCAATATGACCCGTTTATATTAAACTATTAGCTGAAATGGTTATATTACCCTTTTCTTACCGGTCTTACATAATCTTTAACTCTAATAGTATAATTGAAGGTGTTAAAAAAATCATAATAATGGTGCATACATGTGTTTGTACTTTTAATGATTGTTTGTATTGTAGTCTTAGACTATTCAGATTCAAGGTGGCTTATGTTATAATTATTTAACGCACCGGCTTATTATTAAAAAGTTTTCACAAAAGTTATTAGTAAAGAAATATTAACTCATCCGACATGTATCGTTCCACTGGTTTTGACCCATCACCAAACTCACCCATTTGTCACTTATGCGTAGGCTTCATTGTTATACTTTTGGTTTCTGTTATATGCGTTCATGTTCATTTACTTTGGTCTTTAGCATGAACATTAGCTTCGCATATCATATTACGCATAGCTTCAATTTATTTATTTATTTATTTTTTTTTTTCATCAAGATTTTGAAGAGTTGTTATCATGTTCTTTACACCAAACAAATTGTGGGCATTTTGGAATTGTTGTGGATGATCTTGTGGGAAATATGGTTCAAGAATGCAATCTTCGGGACATTTTTTACGTTGAAACTTACAAACGACGCATGCTATACCTCTATGGATGGGTGTGTTTGGGTGGTGGGTCGTGACGGTTATGGTGGTTATGGGTGATGGTTTATTGTTATGGGAATGTTGAGAGTGAGGTAGTTGTAAGTCTGTAACTACTTTTGCTAATTCTTTATCTTTCTTTATAAGTAAAAATTGAATTACATTTTGAATTTTGCAAAAAGTAGTAACCTTTTAAATAAGTGGAGTTGGGTGGGTTGGGTTTGGGTATTTTTTTTACCCGCTGTAAAATTTTGGTATTTTTTTTCCTGTTGTAGTTAGCTATAATGAGGGGCGGACTAAGAGATTTTCATGAATCCCGTGAATCACATCGATTTTTGTCACGTAATGTACATTTTTGTTAAAAATTATGATTTTTTTAAAACGACTCAAAATTATGTGTTTTATTTTGGTTAATTGGTCCACCAGTGGTAAATTTATTAAGGTACTCCTAATATGGTTAATAGGATGGAAGCCTAAATTCGTGACATCTTTCAAGAGTTCAAAAGTCAAAGCTTGTTTGTGAAAACATGTCTTGTACTACCAAGTACCAACTACTCATATTCTATATTTTCTTTTAAGATTTTTTACAGTTCACTTTCTAGAGGTATCCACATCAAATGAGCTAAGACAATTAAGTCCCGTCCTTCTACGAAGAAGGCAAGAAGCAAGCAAATAAGCAGGTCCTTCAATGAATCAATCAACCACCCACCCTAGGTCCTTCAATGAATCAATCAACCACCCACCCTCGCAAGGCATGAACACTTTAGTCTACAAAAAAAGTTTATTGGTTAAAGATGTAGCAGCATGACAGTTTAAAGGTTAAAGATGTAGCAGCATGACATGTTTTTATACATTTATAAAGTTGTACCATTGTGGACACTCTTTAGGGGATTGTAATTTGTTACTTCATCAATTTGTTCTAATGACAATATTGCATACAAGTCAATAATATACTTGAATATTTAAAATGGGATATGATACAGGATTCATTTAAGCATATTTATCTAAATGAAAAGTATGATAGGGAAGAGTATTGATTCCATGTACATGTAACTAACTATAATTGCGTATTAGAAAACAAATGAACCTATGTGAAAGCCTTCTGATTAAACACAGTTCATGAAATAACATATCAATGCACATAAGGAGTTAATCCACATACCCTTGCTCGTATGCAGAAGGAGGCCTTGGAGCAAATTTCTCAGCCATTCCAACACTAATTTTATAACCTCTCAGCTCATAATCTAATGAAGATAAACACAATTAGATGTACATTTAGAATGATCGATATGCAATAACATAATCTAGAGATTAAAAAAAGGTGTACCGTTGAAAAATCCGCCAGCAGAATGTGCTGCAGAAGGATCCTCATAAACCAAAACATCATCTCCTATTTTTTTTTCCTGAATCATCGATGTATAGCTTAATGTTGTAGGGCCACTGATCCTTGTACCCTTTCTTCTGCTTGATCCTCGTAACCTATAGAGAACATATAAATGCAATCATCATTTATCAGATAAAAATATATCATTGTAAAACAGATTATTAACTGATAATATTTACTTTTCCAATTCCTCCAAACAGCTCTCTCAATTCATCAATAGTCACATCCGGAGGCAAATTTGATATGTATATACATGCATTGTCACAGGATAAACCACAGGTTTCATCACATTGGTTGACCTACGCAGGTGCATCAGCAGGAGCATATAACCACCTTGACTCTGGAGCAGGAGCACTACCATAACCACCTTGACCCTGTGGAGCAGGAGCACCATATCCACCAGTTGAGTCACCCCGAGCTCCACCACTGTTATCAAGCAAAGAATCACCAGCATAACCAGTAGCACCACCACCATAGGATGGTGGATATGAGGTAGAAATCATTACACACGGAAAAGCCAAAAAAAATATTAAGGGAGATTAGTGAAGTAGTATCTTACTTAGAATCAAAACACCTTTCTTTGAAGCTTGGCAGGCCACAAATTCTCCCATTACCTAAAAGTTATATTCATTGTACTTTATTATCTTGGAGTATTATCAAAAATCACATATTGTAATATGGATCACTGTTTTAGCAAACAAATGAATATTAAATCAATATATTACAACTTAGTGCAATTCTCACTAAGATAACCATAGCCCAAATAACCCACAGGTAGCGCACACTTTAGTAAGCCAGTAATAAGCATTTAGTAAATTTTAATAAACAATACAAAACAACACCTTAACTACATTTAAATAAAATGTCAGATAATCCGTGGTGAATTATCTTTTAAATACTAACAACAAATAAGACATGTTTACAAAACGCAAAGTAAAATCACTCATTAGATCGACCATTATTTTACCTTATTAGTTACTACAATAAATCCGTTTGGCAATCGTTCAGTATCACCAAAAGTAATCTGGACTGCCTTTTATCATTATAAGCAATCATTTTCATCTTGCTAATCCAAACACCCAACAACAACCAAACACTCCTTTAATCAAAACTTTAACATAATCTAGGTTCAAACTCAACATATTTTACAACTTTATTTATTATTAAGATCAATTTCATATATTAATATTGGAGTAAATTGCATAAATCGTCCCTAAACTTTGGCCAGATTGCATGTTCCGTCCCAACCATTCAAAAGTGCAGAAATCGTCCCTGTGGAAAACCTTTGAGTAAATTTTCGTCCCTGATTGGGACGAAATATGCAATTTCACACTTTCGAATTATGCAATTTTCGTCCCAACCAGGGACGAAAATTTGCTCAAAAGTTTCTGGCAAGGACGATTTCTGCACTTTCGCAATGGTTGGGACGAAACATGCAATCTGGCCAAAGTTCAGGGACGAAACATGCAATTTACTCTTAATATCGATATCAAAATATTACCGTGGATTCCTCCTTTCCAAATGGTACATTTTAACGATACTCTTATCAAAATATTACCGTGGATTCCTCTCTAAATAAAACACACTATTTTCCAATCTCATTCTAACGATACTCTTATCACGCCGTTTGAATCACATTTTTCTAATTATTCTCGGTTACCATGTGGATATTTAGTTTTCTTCTAGATTTTCTTGAGGACAAGCAAAGTTTAAGTGTGGGGGATTTGATAACACTCAAAGTTAACATGTTTTTATAAGTGTTATTAGTGTTTTTGTGTATGTTATTTGGTCGTTTTTATATGCTTTTGCCACTAAATCGTATCAAAGTATGTTTTTGTAGCATATGTAGCCAAATGTAGGAAAAATGGAGAAAAGTGAAGGAAATGAAGTATATGCGATTACACGAAGATTCCCAAGCTCAAAAGTCCAATCTGTGACGCATTTCATATGGAGAACCTAAGTTTTGTCATCTCAAAGTTCCTAGTTAAGAGTTAATCAAGTTTGGATAGTGCATAAAGAACTACATAAGGAAAAGACAAAGTCCAAAGCAACCAGAATCATCCATCCGATCGGTTGGAGTATAACCGATCAGATAGCCATAATGACCACATCCATCTGATCGGTATCAACCCGCAACCGATCGGATGGTCATTCCTGCCTGTTTATACCAACTTTTGTGCACGAACCTTGATCTTTTGTCCCATGATTCTAGGCCCTTCTTAGTATCTTATTGTCCAAGTTCTAGCATTTAAGTCCCTATTCATTACTAAGAGTTTTAGACAAGCTTATAAGGACCTTAAGAGTAAACAATTAAAAGGGGATTGAAGAGACCAATTACTCTCATTACTACTCTCAATTATTATCATCATCTAGCTCTCAAAGAAGGAAAATTCGTGCAGAAAGAACCAGGAACTTTGGAGGACCAAGGAAGCAACATTTGGAGGCCGAAAATCTCAAGAAATCATCACCAACACTTTAGTTATCAATACTTTGTCATTTGTTATCAATTCCAAAGCATTGTAAGACTTAAAACCATGGATTCTAATGTTGAAAATTCTGAGTTTATTTACATGTTTGCTATGAGTGGCTAGTAACCTTTTTACACTTGTTTTGATGATGTTTTATGCTTAGTGATAGTTATGATTGTGATAACATGTTTTAATTCAATTTCAAGTCAATCCTTAGAACCAATTGTACCTTGAGTTTCATCGTGACATTTGTTTAGCCAAGGTTAACTAATTGATAATAGTTTCAAGGGTCGAAAGATTTGTTATTATTCAACTAGTTATAATCATTTGTCTATGAATGATTGTTTTTCACCATAATTATTCTTGACTAAACAAAGAAACAAGAAGTATGATTGTAATGAGAATGCTTTTATAACATCAAATCGGATTGTTTGTAAACCTTTAGTTGGACGAAAGTTTAGATGTTTATAAACAATTGTAACCTTTTTGTCTATGAATGGGTTACCTTTTGTAATGACCATTTCCTAAGATTATTTGATTTGTAATAAGAGTTTATTCTTGTGTTTAAGATATTCACCATACCTTATGAACCTTGGATGGATCTTGAATTGATTGGTTTACAACTAAAGCTTGTTTTTATGAACTAAAATCTTGACAAAGGTTTAACTTGTAAAAACAATAGATTAGACCACCATCTAATTATCACAACCAACATGTTATCAAAAGTTATCACAATCATGTGTGTCATTAAGTAGAAAACTAGTCTAAACAAGTGTAGTTTTTAAATTATTGAATTCGCTTATTATCTTATTTGCGTACATTAGAGATTTACTTTTAGACTTATATTTTGATTCACTCACAAACCCTGCGAACGATCCCGACTTACCAACATATCTTGCTATAACGGACGAGTACACTTGCTCGTATGTGTTGTTTCTAGATTTGGAATTTACCCTTATAAATTTAAAACTTGCATAATAAAACGCACATCAAGTATTTTAATGAAGTTCTTAGATCTAGTTTGAACCCTCTGTGTTCAAATTCACCCGATCACAAACCCGTTTAAAATACCATCACGCCTCGTTGGGACTTAATGACCCGGGGATTTCCCTGTACTTCCACGGATATTATATCTTGCACTTTCTCCTAGGTGAGCCTATTGACCGCACCCGGTTGAATGGTTGGTTTAGGAGGAGTCAAATTTTGGCGCCGCTGCCGGGGAGGTTGTGCGCGTATTCTAAACGGTTTTGCGTATCAGTGATATTGGATATCTACTCATTGTACATTTACCATCCTTGTTCATATCTTTTCATAAAAACCCAAAAATATTTTTCCTTACCCTCTATCCGTTTGACCAAATTGAGAAAACATGTTAGTTTTGTACCTTTTTGGAAAAAAGGAGGACTTTTTGTACTATTTTGATAAATAACTCTAATAATAATAATAATTTCAAAAAAAAATTCTTAAAAAGGAAAAACTTACAAAGATTGATTGTTTGTGAATATATTGTAGATAGGGTTGCAATTAAGTCAAGCTTTTATCAAGTAACTCAAGCTCGAGCTTGACTCGATCGAGTGAATCTTTTATCAAGCTCAAGCCCAAAAAATAGCTCGAAACATATAACAAGTCAAGCTCAAGCTTTTGATAGCTCCGCTCGAGCTCCTATCAAGTTTTTTCGAGCTTTAATATAAATATACTACCATTATAAATTTATATAACTAATTAGGGATAATTTGAGTATTAATATAATTATAACGACTTACTTTGTAAATAATTGAACATGTATTCTAGAAGGTAATTTAAACCTAATTAATCCAAGCGTTTTGTATCCTATCTTATGTATTCTTTACACTTCTTGGGCTGTCGACTGTTATAGTGTTATCATTTGTGTAAACCACTAGTGAGCTTGGCTATTATGGTTTAAGTTTGTTTAATTTTACACATATATTTATTGATGAGTTTGGCTATTAGATACAATATTTTTATATACGTTCAAGATTTTCAAGTCAAGCTCAATCTTTAATCGAAATTTTCAAGTCAAGTTAAAGCTTTAATAAAAAGACCTAATGTGTTTAAATAAGTGAAAGTAAAATAAATAAATGATTAAAAGTGAGTCTACGTCACCCAAAAAAAACACTAATACCATATTTAATGGCAATAAAAATCATACATTACTGTTTGACAAGATGATTCAGCTAGGTTCCTTGAAAACCTAAACTATCAGAAGCTACTTTGACAAAAAAAAAATACCTATACTCAAAACTTTGACTGCACACCTACTAGCAATTTATGAAGGCTAGTGTTGACCGGACCCTCCCCTATTTTTTAGCCCGACCCCCTCTAGTTTTTTTTTTTTTTTTTTTTTTTTTTTTTTTATCAAAAAACTATAAACCTGAAAGTGCGGAACAGAAAATATAAAGTTTAATATGTCAAACGCTTAAAACTGTCAAAAATACGAAACAGAAACTGACAAAAAACTGTGTTGTACTGGAAGAAAGTGGGGAACAAAAAGGGACAAGAGGGGGACAGGAGTGGGTCACCCCCGTCCAGTCAACATATCCCTTTATGAAAGCAACACACACGAATTCAAAACAACTTACTACAAGCATTCCCTAAAAAAACAGGAAACTTACACAACGCAATACACAATTAACTCTTTTAAACAGACATTTACATTATTACAAAGGGTAAGGATCCAGTGAGAAGAAAACTTGAAATGAGAAGAATGAGAAATAATTATAATTACATATTTGAGATGTAACGACTTAAATTAGATGCATCTATACTTACTTATATGCATCCCAATTAGTTTCGAAAGTGATTTTGAAATGAAAAAGATGCAAAGTACTACTAGCGACAAATTTAACCCGCAGAGGACGAAAAATACATAAGATTCTTCTAACTTGATGAAATGCATCTAATATATGTATATGCATCTAATTTTTTGTCAGAAAATATATTATGATGCATCTAAAAGATTAAGGGTGCATCTAATTCAAATCGATGAATCTCTAATATGAAGTTATAATTATTTCTCATCCTTCTTATTTTAAGATTTCTTCTAATTTGATCGTAACTCTTATTATAAAACATAACACAATATTTGTTTGGAAACACTACTTAATATTAAGGAAAAATAAAGTTAAAAAAAATTGCAACAAAACAGATACAATTTTGCTTGGAAGAAACCCGCTGGCTCCCCCACTTGTTGTAGATATAGAGAGGGATAATGATGAATGTGAATAGAAGTGATAGAGCCTAGGGGTAGATAAATATGACGGTTCATTGGGGTTTTAACTTGTGAATGCTAAAAAGGCGGGAAATGAGCATCAGTCAACTTTTGGTACACAATTTCCCATTATAGCCTAGAACCCTAGCATCATTATAAACTGAAACACAATTTCCCATTATAGCCTGTAACCCTAGCATCATTATACAGACAATACACAATTTGCACCTCTGCATTTTCCACCTTCCCCAAATACAAAATTTACACCTCTATATATACAATCCAACACATAGAAATGAAATAAGCTAATCACACGTTACTTTAACCCTTAACCACTTGTGATAAACATCGCCTACCACATACTTTCTCAAACATAACGCCTCTTTCACCATATCCTCTATAACCCAATTTACAATAAGAATGAGAACAAGAAAAAGGTGTTACAGCAGTAGTGTTGCAAAATCTCAAAAGAAAAAGAAGATTGGATCACCCAGTTGCAGTAGCAGTTCCACTTACTCCGCAGCTCCACTTTTAAGAGTCCGAGTCCCGCGACAGCTGGGAAACGGATCACCCAGTTGCGGTAGCAGTTCCTGGTCCACAGCTAACGGATCACCCAGTTCCTGTTCCTCCACAGCTCGAAGTGCACCCACCGACCCCAATGTAATAATGTGGGTTGAGCTTGGCTGTGTTCTAACGGACCTTCGTGGCCATGGGTTGTCTGCGAACGAGTTAACTCTATTTGGAAGATACTTAGAGCAAAATGATCTGGCAAGCCATGCTTTTTTGTGTATGAAAGGGGATCAGGAGATGATAGATTTTATAAAAGAGCTTGATCTGACTCCTTATAAGTAGAATCCAAATCAATAATGTAAGTTCATTTGCTCTTTAACAATATTTTTTCGTATGAATAGATTATTTGATAAAAATTAAATCTTTGTATTTGTGTTAACAATAAGAATATTTTGCTTTGTTATCTCCTATGTTAAATCTATGTTTCACAAGTGATTGTTTTAGGTGCTTGTGTATTCGAGTTATAATATCACCATTTGATTCATTATTGGCTGTGTTTCTTTCTAGTTTCTAACTGATATCTACTTCACTAGTGGATCTTTCCTTGTGTTGCGGCTCTAAGCCTTTTCGATGCTTTCGAAAGCCCAAACACAAGCATACATTATTCTTATGAAAATGGAGCTATAAGCAAAGCTAAGGAGCGAGACTAGGTTCAAGGAAATACTTTATATCTAATACGTGCTTTAGCCGATTTAGGTGCAAGTATCAATTTGATGCCCTATT
The DNA here is from genome assembly GCA_030686995.1 of Artemisia argyi. Classification (NCBI taxonomy): domain Eukaryota; kingdom Viridiplantae; phylum Streptophyta; class Magnoliopsida; order Asterales; family Asteraceae; genus Artemisia; species Artemisia argyi. Next base: position 2,290,883 of record CM060705.1, read on the forward strand.
CGTTGTATTCTAAACTTTCCATCAATACATTGAAACCTACTAAGATGAGTATAAGATTAGCCAACCATACATACCAATATCCTGTTGGGGTTGCTGAAAATATGCTTGTTCAAGTTGGCAAATTTGTTTTTCCTGTGGATTTTGTTATCTTAGAAATGGAGGAAGATAGTCGTGTGCCTTTAATCTTAGGAAGACCTTTCTTAAACACTGCTGATGCCATGATTAAAGTCAAAGGCAGAGAACTCAATCTTGGAGTAGGAGAAGATAGAATCACATTCTTAATCGATAAAGTAATGAAATATCCAAATTCCAGTGATGACACATGCTATAACATCGATGTTATTGATGAAGTCACTGAAGAAGAATTGGATGCATTACTTGACGATTCAAAACCATTCATGACTACTTCAGAAAAGATAAGTGAAACAGATTCTGATAAAGAATTTGAGGAATTCATGGAAGTAAAATTAGAAGAATAGGAAGAAGAGAAATTTGAAGATATAACTGAAAAAGATCAAATGAAAATCAAATCATCTCTAGAAGAACCACCCACTAATTTGGAACTCAAACCCCTTCCTAATAATCTCGAATATGCCTACTTAGAGGAAAATTCACTTCTTCCAGTAGTCATATCGTCGTTACTCAAAACGAATCAAAAAGAAAGACTCGTTTCTGTTCTTAAGAAGCATAAACGCGCTTTTGCGTGGAAAACTTCTGATATTCCAGGAATTAGTCCAGATTTTTGCAAACACAAAATCAATTGTGAAGAAGGTACTAAACCTGTTGTAGAAAGACAACGTCGACTCAACCCCAATATGAAAGAAGTTGTTAAGAAGGAAATCATCAAGCTTCTTGACGCATAAATTATTTATCCTATCGAGGATAGCCCATGGGTGAGTCCAGTTCATTGTGTTCCGAAGAAAGGAGGAATGACTATAGTGACCAACGAAAGGAATGAATTAGTTCCTACTAGAACTGTCACTGGATGGCGAGTATGTATTGATTACAGAAAACTTAACAAAGCCACCAGGAAAGATCATTTTCCTTTACCGTTCATGGATCAGATGCTCGAAAGATTAGCAGGAAACAAATACTTTTGCTTCCTTGATGGTTTTTCGGGATATTTCCAAATTCCTATCGATCCAGCCGATCAAGAGAAAACCACATTTACATGTCCTTTTGGAACCTACGCTTACCGGCGTATGCCTTTTGGTCTATGTAATGCACCTGCAACTTTTCAAAGGTGTATGATCGCAATATTTCAAGACATGCTTGAGACATCTATGGAAGTTTTCATGGATGACTTTTCAGTTTTTGGTGATTCTTTTGAAACTTGTCTTTCCAATCTCGATAAAATGCTTGAGAGGTGTGAAGTTGCACATCTAGTTCTTAATTGAGAGAAATGTCATTTCATGGTAACTGAAGGAATTGTGTTAGGACACAAGATATCAAGTTCAGGAATGGAAGTAGACAAAACTAAAATAGATGTTATAACCAAATTACCACCACCAACTAACGTTAAAGCCGTTAGAAGTTTTCTAGGACATGCAGGTTTTTAGCGTCGATTCAACAAAGATTTTTCAAAAATATCACGTCCAATGACTAAACTTTTAGAAAAGGATTCTGTATTTAATTTCAATGCAGACTGCATTAAAGCTTTCGAAACATTGAAAAGTCAATTGACTAGTAGTGCCCCAATTATGGTTGCACCTAATTGGTCACTACCATTTGAACTCATGTGTGATGCAAGCGATTTCGCTGTTGGAGCTGTTTTAGGACAACGTGAAGGAAAACATTTTTGTCCTATATACTTCGCTAGTAAAACACTCAACAATGCTCAACAAAACTATACGGTTACGGAAAAGGAATTATTAGCCGTAGTTTTTGCATTCGACAAATTCAGATCTTATCTAGTGCTTTCAAAAACGATAGTTTTTACAGATCATTCCGCACTCAAATATCTGTTTACCAAACAAGATGCAAAACCGCGTCTTATCAGATGGATTTTACTACTGCAAGAATTCGATATAGAAATAAAAGACAAGAAAGGAGCAGAAAATCTTGTAGCTAATCATTTGTCACGTCTCGAGAATCCGAATTTGGAAGAATTAAAAGAAAATGAAATTAACGATTATTTTCCAGATGAAACTCTCATGACGATAGATAAAGATGATGATGAGGAAATACCATGGTTTGCAGATTACGCAAATTATCTTGTAGGAGATATTCTTAAAAAAGGGATGAGTCACTACCAACATAGTAAGTTCTTTTCAGAACTAAAATACTATTATTGGGAGAAACCTTACCTTTTTAAAATGTGCAAGGATGGAATGATACGAAGATGTGTTTCGGGTGCCGAAACAAGAAAAATTCTTGATGAATGTCATCATGGCCCAACTGGGGGACATTATGGACCTTCCACTACAGCTAGAAAAGTTTTTGATGCTGGATTCTATTGGCCTACAATTTTCAAAGAAGCATATACTCTAGTTCAAATTGCGATGCGTGCCAAAAATCTGGTAACCTTTCTCGAAGAGACGAAATGCCTCAAAAGAGCATTCAAGTCTACAAAATATTCGATATTTGGGGAATTGATTTTATGGGACTCTTCCCTAAATCACACAAATACGAATATATCCTCGTTGCAATCGATTATGTTTCCAAATGGGTTGAAGCTGAAGCTCTTCCTACTAACGATGCACGAGTTGTTGTTAACTTTCTCAAAAAGCTTTTTGCTCGCTATGGAAATCCTAAAGCTTTAATAAGTGATAGAGGATCCCATTTCTGTAATAAACAAATGGAGAAAGTAATGAAACGATATGGAGTTCATCATCGTTTTGCTACAGCTTATCATCCACAAACTAGTGGTCAAGTCGAAAATACCAATAGAGCTATAAAAAGAATACTTGAAAAAACGGTTAAGGACAATCCTTCCGTTTGGTCAAGGAAATTAGACGACTCTCTATGGGCATTTCGTACGGCATATAAGACACCAATTGGTACAACACCATACAGACTCTTGTATGGGAAAACATGTCATCTACCGTTCGAACTTGAGCACCGTGCTTACTGGGCATTAAGAAGCTGTAATCCTGATCTAAAGATAGCTGGAGAAAAGAGATTTTTGCAATTGCATGAACTCGATGAATTAAGACTTCAAGCTTATGAGAACTCCAAGCTATACAAAGCAAGAACCAAAGCATACCACGATAGAAAGCTGAGAATTAGAAAACAATTCAAAGTTGGAGATAAAGTTCTGCTCTTCAATATGAAATACAAGTTTAAATCTTCGAAACTCAAGCCAAAATGGTTTGGACCATATGTAGTGAAACATGGATTTCCATCAGGTTATGTTGAACTTTATGACAAACATGGTGGAAGTTTCATTGTAAATGGACACCGAATTAAACTTTATTATGATAAAGAGCAATTAAACGTTATTTCTAATGAAGAAACAATTTCCCATTATAGCCTGTAACCCTAGCATCATTATACAGACAATACACAATTTGCACCTCTGCATTTTCCACTTTCCCCAAATACAAAATTTACACCTCTATATATACAATCCAACACATAGAAATGAAATAAGCTAATCACACGTTACTTTAACCCTTAACCACTTGTGATAAACATCGCCTACCACATACTTTCTCAAACATAACGCCTCTTTCACCATATCCTCCATAACCCAATTTACAATAAGAATGAGAACAAGAAAAAGGTGTTACAGCAGTAGTGTTGCAAAATCTCAAAAGAAAAAGAAGATTGGATCACCCAGTTGCAGTAGCAGTTCCACTTACTCCGCAGCTCCACTTTTAAGAGTCCGAGTCCCGCGACAGCTGGGAAACGGATCACCCAGTTGCGGTAGCAGTTCCTGGTCCACAGCTAACGGATCACCCAGTTCCTATTCCTCCACAGCTAGAAGTGCACCCACCGACCCCAATGTAATAATGTGGGTCGAGCTTGGCTGTGTTCTAACGGACCTTCGTGGCCATGGGTTGTCTGCGAACGAGTTAAATCTATTTGGAAGATACTTAGAGAAAAATGATCTGGCAAGCCATGCTTTTTTGTGTATGAAAGGGGATCAGGAGATGATAGATTTTATAAAAGAGCTTGATCTGACTCCTTATAAGTAGAATCCAAATCAATAATGTAAGTTCATTTGCTCTTTAACAATATTTTTTCGTATGAATAGATTATTTGATAAAAATTAAATCTTTGTATTTGTGTTAACAATAAGAATATTTTGCTTTGTTATCTCCTATGTTAAATCTATGTTTCACAAGTGATTGTTTTAGGTGCTTGTGTATTCGAGTTATAATATCACCATTTGATTCATTATTGGCTGTGTTTCTTTCTAGTTTCTAACTGATATCTACTTCACTAGTGGATCTTTCCTTGTGTTGCGGCTCTAAGCCTTTTCGATGCTTTCGAAAGCCCAAACAAAAGCATACATTATTCTTATGAAAATGGAGCTATAAGCAAAGCTAAGGAGCGAGACTAGGTTCAAGGAAATACTTTATATCTAATACGTGCTTTAGCCGATTTAGGTGCAAGTATCAATTTGATGCCCTATTCGTTGTATTCTAAACTTTCCATCAATACATTGAAACCTACTAAGATGAGTATAAGATTAGCCAACCATACATACCAATATCCTGTTGGGGTTGCTGAAAATATGCTTGTTCAAGTTGGTAAATTTGTTTTTCCTGTGGATTTTGTTATCTTAGAAATGGAGGAAGATAGTCGTGTGCCTTTAATCTTAGGAAGACCTTTCTTAAACACTGCTGACGCCATGATTAAAGTCAAAGGCAGAGAACTCAATCTTGGAGTAGGAGAAGATAGAATCACATTCTTAATCGATAAAGTAATGAAATATCCAAATTCCAGTGATGACACATGCTATAACATCGATGTTATTGATGAAGTCACTGAAGAAGAATTGGATGCATTACTTGACGATTCAAAACCATTCATGACTACTTCAGAAAAGATAAGTGAAACAGATTCTGATAAAGAATTTGAGGAATTCATGGAAGTAAAATTAGAAGAACAGGAAGAAGAGAAATTTGAAGATATAACTGAAAAAGATCAAATGAAAATCAAATCATCTCTAGAAGAACCACCCACTAATTTGGAACTCAAACCCCTTCCTAATAATCTCGAATATGCCTACTTAGATGAAAATTCACTTCTTCCAGTAGTCATATCGTCGTTACTCAAAACGAATCAAAAAGAAAGACTCGTTTCTGTTCTTAAGAAGCATAAACGCGCTTTTGCGTGGAAAACTTCTGATATTCCAGGAATTAGTCCAGATTTTTGCAAACACAAAATCAATTGTGAAGAAGGTACTAAACCTGTTGTAGAAAGACAACGTCGACTCAACCCCAATATGAAAGAAGTTGTTAAGAAGGAAATCATCAAGCTTCTTGACGCATAAATTATTTATCCTATCGAGGATAGCCCATGGGTGAGTCCAGTTCATTGTGTTCCGAAGAAAGGAGGAATGACTGTAGTGACCAACGAAAGGAATGAATTAGTTCCTACTAGAACTGTCACTGGATGGCGAGTATGTATTGATTACAGAAAACTTAACAAAGCCACCAGGAAAGATCATTTTCCTTTACCGTTCATGGATCAGATGCTCGAAAGATTAGCAGGAAACAAATACTTTTGCTTCCTTGATGGTTTTTCGGGATATTTCCAAATTCCTATCGATCCAGCCGATCAAGAGAAAACCACATTTACATGTCCTTTTGGAACCTACGCTTACCGGCGTATGCCTTTTGGTCTATGTAATGCACCTGCAACTTTTCAAAGGTGTATGATCGCAATATTTCAAGACATGCTTGAGACATCTATGGAAGTTTTCATGGATGACTTTTCAGTTTTTGGTGATTCTTTTGAAACTTGTCTTTCCAATCTCGATAAAATGCTTGAGAGGTGTGAAGTTGCACATCTAGTTCTTAATTGAGAGAAATGTCATTTCATGGTAACTGAAGGAATTGTGTTAGGACACAAGATATCAAGTTCAGGAATGGAAGTAGACAAAACTAAAATAGATGTTATAACCAAATTACCACCACCAACTAACGTTAAAGCCGTTAGAAGTTTTCTAGGACATGCAGGTTTTTAGCGTCGATTCAACAAAGATTTTTCAAAAATATCACGTCCAATGACTAAACTTTTAGAAAAGGATTCTGTATTTAATTTCAATGCAGACTGCATTAAAGCTTTCGAAACATTGAAAAGTCAATTGACTAGTAGTGCCCCAATTATGGTTGCACCTAATTGGTCACTACCATTTGAACTCATGTGTGATGCAAGCGATTTCGCTGTTGGAGCTGTTTTAGGACAACGTGAAGGAAAACATTTTTGTCCTATATACTTCGCTAGTAAAACACTCAACAATGCTCAACAAAACTATACGGTTACGGAAAAGGAATTATTAGCCGTAGTTTTTGCATTCGACAAATTCAGATCTTATCTAGTGCTTTCAAAAACGATAGTTTTTACAGATCATTCCGCACTCAAATATCTGTTTACCAAACAAGATGCAAAACCGCGTCTTATCAGATGGATTTTACTACTGCAAGAATTCGATATAGAAATAAAAGACAAGAAAGGAGCAGAAAATCTTGTAGCTAATCATTTGTCACGTCTCGAGAATCCGAATTTGGAAGAATTAAAAGAAAATGAAATTAACGATTATTTTCCAGATGAAACTCTCATGACGATAGATAAAGATGATGATGAGGAAATACCATGGTTTGCAGATTACGCAAATTATCTTGCAGGAGATATTCTTAAAAAAGGGATGAGTCACTACCAACATAGTAAGTTCTTTTCAGAACTAAAATACTATTATTGGGAGAAACCTTACCTTTTTAAAATGTGCAAGGATGGAATGATACGAAGATGTGTTTCGGGTGCCGAAACAAGAAAAATTCTTGATGAATGTCATCATGGCCCAACTGGGGGACATTATGGACCTTCCACTACAGCTAGAAAAGTTTTTGATGCTGGATTCTATTGGCCTACAATTTTCAAAGAAGCATATACTCTAGTTCAAATTGCGATGCGTGCCAAAAATCTGGTAACCTTTCTCGAAGAGACGAAATGCCTCAAAAGAGCATTCAAGTCTACAAAATATTCGATATTTGGGGAATTGATTTTATGGGACTCTTCCCTAAATCACACAAATACGAATATATCCTCGTTGCAATCGATTATGTTTCCAAATGGGTTGAAGCTGAAGCTCTTCCTACTAACGATGCACGAGTTGTTGTTAACTTTCTCAAAAAGCTTTTTGCTCGCTATGGAAATCCTAAAGCTTTAATAAGTGATAGAGGATCCCATTTCTGTAATAAACAAATGGAGAAAGTAATGAAACGATATGGAGTTCATCATCGTTTTGCTACAGCTTATCATCCACAAACTAGTGGTCAAGTCGAAAATACCAATAGAGCTATAAAAAGAATACTTGAAAAAACGGTTAAGGACAATCCTTCCGTTTGGTCAAGGAAATTAGACGACTCTCTATGGGCATTTCGTACGGCATATAAGACACCAATTGGTACAACACCATACAGACTCTTGTATGGGAAAACATGTCATCTACCGTTCGAACTTGAGCACCGTGCTTACTGGGCATTAAGAAGCTGTAATCCTGATCTAAAGATAGCTGGAGAAAAGAGATTTTTGCAATTGCATGAACTCGATGAATTAAGACTTCAAGCTTATGAGAACTCCAAGCTATACAAAGCAAGAACCAAAGCATACCACGATAGAAAGCTGAGAATTAGAAAACAATTCAAAGTTGGAGATAAAGTTCTGCTCTTCAATATGAAATACAAGTTTAAATCTTCGAAACTCAAGCCAAAATGGTTTGGACCATATGTAGTGAAACATGGATTTCCATCAGGTTATGTTGAACTTTATGACAAACATGGTGGAAGTTTCATTGTAAATGGACACCGAATTAAACTTTATTATGATAAAGAGCAATTAAACGTTATTTCTAATGAAGAAATTTCATCCGAATTTCAATATGAAGCTATCACATTCATTGCTCCACACAAAGGAATGGTCCCTTGGGCACACAATAATGGTTTTATCTATGATGCTCTTCCTAGAGCATGGGAAAAAGTTACATTGGAAAACATAGATGAAACAGGGGAGGGAATTGTGATAGGAAATGTGGTGTACATCTCTAAAAGGAAATGTAACACTACAACTACATAATCTATTCGAAGTTTGAGTCCGGCTGAGGACTCGTTAATAAAATAAGCGCTTCGCGGGAGGCAACCCGTGTGTTTATTTTTGTTTTTTTTTTTTTCAGTGTCTATACCCCAAAGTTTTACCACTTGGTTAAACTTAAGTGTGGGGGTGTGCCACTAATTTGAATAAAGCTGCAATGCTTTTTGTTTGTTTGTTTTTGTTTCTAATAATGCAGGTGTTGATTGCAAGAAACAGAAGATTGGATAGGAAGATAAAACCGGATATCATGGTTTATTTTCTCATTTTCCCTACTTTCATACTTTTAAGTTCGTTTATCACATTGATGACAATGCTTAACTTAAATGTGGGGGGGGGGGAGTAGGTAAATGAGAAATTAAGTCTAATATCGATTTAATTTTTAAATTTTGGTTATCCTTACAATCTAGTTGTTTTCACACTTTTAGGAGTAATTTATTAGAACAACTAGATCTATCCACTGGTGAAATCAGTAAATTTGAAAAAATTGAGATGTGTCCCGATTAATATTGCAATCCATTTTGGGATCGATAACATTTGGTAGCGCATATTATAACCCTTTCCATTAAATTGTGAGGATTTAAGCCTATTTCATATATAGCATACATTTTTTATGCTTGAATCTTTTGTTATGAGTGTGCCGGTGATTTTATTTATTCTAGAACTTGTACTTGTAAATCATTACGAGACCGTTGTAAGATTACATTTTTGTAATATAAGTATACATACGTGATAAGAGGCAACCTTAGGATTTTAACCAAATAGCCTTCATTATTGATTTTTAGCTAGTCACATTGATTAGTTAACTTCCAATTTTTAAACCCTTTTGTTAGCGTTTATCTTTATCGCTAGATACCTTAGTTACACCCTCTGAGCCATCCTTTTCATTTTGTTAAATCCAGAAAAATACAAAAATATTTTACACTTTAAACCTTAGCCTTACCCTTTGTCAGAGTCTAAACGGTGGGTTGCTAGTTGCTTGATTGTTGGATTGTTTTCTATGATTATTAGTTAGCCACACTTTGTGAATCATGTGTGTGCCATTCCGACAAAGACGGAGACTGCAGCTTCTTATTTGTATTTTTGTAGTGATGCTTATGCGAAGTGTGGGGAATATGCTAAAAAAAAATGAGAATAAGTCATCGCAACTATAAGGTGGCAATTATAGCAAATGTGCTATATGTTAAGATGAAGTTATGTGATATGTTGTTAGCCAATGTGCTAAGTATAAAGAATATTTTTATGGCAAATCGATGTATCGATACGTGAATGTCTGAAGAAGAGAAGATTGTAACTATAATCATTTTATGGTTCGTGGTTTGTTTTTAACTAGCAACAATGGGACTTAGACTTGACTTTATTTTTCTTTTAAAACCAATTTCATAAATATTCCCATGCCTTATCCCTAACCTTACCAAATTACTTTATCTATCCGGATACTGTAATGGCTTTGTGATAATATCAAGTGCAAGAATATTGTAGTGATCATCCGGTTTTTGAGTAATCAAGAATTCGCGCCAGTAATCTATTGTGTTTTTGTATGAGATGTTTGAACATAAGCCTGGTACAACCCTGAAGCCTTACATTACAACCCAAATAAAAGACCTCTTTGATATGTAGACTTGGTGCTTACGCCATTTCTGTGTAGTTTTGTTTCTTGTACAAGCCTATAGTAATAATTAGATCATGACTGAGCAATGAGTGTGATTTATCATATACGCTACCCCATATATGAGTGTTATGAGTGAATTATATCTTATTCTTCTTTCGTGAGGTGTTTTAGAAATGTTAATCAAGCAAGAGAATCATCGGGTATTGTCAAACATCTCGATTTTTCACCACTAAAGCTTAAAAATGATGAATCTTATCTTGTACTTATACTTGGTGGATTTGCATCACATTTTTCTAATTATTCTCGGTTACCATGTGGATATTTAGTTTTCTTCTAGATTTTCTTGAGGACAAGCAAAGTTTAAGTGTGGGGGATTTGATAACACTCAAAGTTAACATGTTTTTATAAGTGTTATTAGTGTTTTTGTGTATGTTATTTGGTCGTTTTTATATGCTTTTGCCACTAAATCGTATCAAAGTATGTTTTTGTAGCATATGTAGCCAAATGTAGGAAAAATGGAGAAAAAGTGAAGGAAATGAAGTATATGCGATTACACGAAGATTCCCAAGCTCAAAAGTCCAATCTGTGACGCATTTCATATGGAGAACCTAAGTTTTGTCATCTCAAAGTTCCTAGTTCAGAGTTAATCAAGTTTGGATAGTGCATAAAGAACTACATAAGGAAAAGACAAAGTCCAAAGCAACCAGAATCATCCATCCGATCGGTTGGAGTATAACCGATCAGATAGCCATAATGACCACATCCATCTGATCGGTATCAACCCGCAACCGATCGGATGGTCATTCCTGCCTGTTTATACCAACTTTTGTGCACGAACCTTGATCTTTTGTCCCATGATTCTAGGCCCTTCTTAGTATCTTATTGTCCAAGTTCTAGCATTTAAGTCTCTATTCATTACTAAGAGTTTTGGACAAGCTTATAAGGACCTTAAGAGTAAACAATTAAAAGGGGATTGAAGAGACCAATTACTCTCATTACTACTCTCAATTATTATCATCATCTAGCTCTCAAAGAAGGAAAATTCGTGCAGAAAGAACCAGAAACTTTGGAGGACCAAGGAAGCAACATTTGGAGGCCGAAAATCTCAAGAAATCATCACCAACACTTTGGTTATCAATACTTTGTCATTTGTTATCAATTCCAAAGCATTGTAAGACTTAAAACCATGGATTCTAATGTTGAAAATTCTGAGTTTATTTGCATGTTTGCTATGAGTGGCTAGTAACCTTTTTACACTTGTTTTGATGATGTTTTATGCTTAGTGATAGTTATGATTGTGATAACATGTTTTAATTCAATTTCAAGTCAATCCTTAGAACCAATTGTACCTTGAGTTTCATCGTGACATTTGTTTAGCCAAGGTTAACTAATTGATAATAGTTTCAAGGGTCGAAAGATTTGTTATTATTCAACTAGTTATAATCATTTGTCTATGAATGATTGTTTTTCACCATAATTAATCTTGACTAAACAAAGAAACAAGAAGTATGATTGTAATGAGAATGCTTTTATAACATCAAATCGGATTGTTTGTAAACCTTTAGTTGGACGAAAGTTTAGATGTTTATAAACAATTGTAACCTTTTTGTCTATGAATGGGTTACCTTTTGTAATGACCATTTCCTAAGATTATTTGATTTGTAATAAGAGTTTATTCTTGTGTTTAAGATATTCACCATACCTTATGAACCTTGGATGGATCTTGAATTGATTGGTTTACAACTAAAGCTTGTTTTTATGAACTAAAATCTTGACAAAGGTTTAACTTGTAAAAACAATAGATTAGACCACCATCTAATTATCACAACCAACATGTTATCAAAAGTTATCACAATCATGTGTGTCATTAAGTAGAAAACTAGTCTAAACAAGTGTAGTTTTTAAATTATTGAATTCGCTTATTATCTTATTTGCGTACATTAGAGATTTACTTTTAGACTTATATTTTGATTCACTCACAAACCCTGCGAACGATCCCGACTTACCAACATATCTTGCTATAACGGACGAGTACACTTGCTCGTATGTGTTGTTTCTAGATTTGGAATTTACCCTTATAAATTTAAAACTTGCATAATAAAACGCACATCAAGTATTTTAATGAAGTTCTTAGATCTAGTTTGAACCCTCTGTGTTCAAATTCACCCGATCACAAACCCGTTTAAAATACCATCACGCCTCGTTGGGACTTAATGACCCGGGGATTTCCCTGTACTTCCACGGATATTATATCTTGCACTTTCTCCTAGGTGAGCCTATTGACCGCACCCGGTTGAATGGTTGGTTTAGGAGGAGTCAAATTTTGGCGCCGCTGCCGGGGAGGTTGTGCGCGTATTCTAAACGGTTTTGCGTATCAGTGATATTGGATATCTACTCATTGTACATTTACCATCCTTGTTCATATCTTTTCATAAAAACCCAAAAATATTTTTCCTTACCCTCTATCCGTTTGACCAAATTGAGAAAACATGTTAGTTTTGTACCTTTTTGGAAAGAATGAGGACTTTTTGTACTATTTTGATAAATAACTCTAATAATAATAATAATTTCAAAAAAAAATTCTTAAAAACAAAAAACTTACAAAGATTGATTGTTTGTGAATATATTGTAGATAGGGTTGCAATTAAGTCAAGCTTTTATCAAGTAACTCAAGCTCGAGCTTGACTCGATCGAGTCAATCTTTTATCAAGCTCAAGCCCAAAAAATAGCTCGAAACATATAACAAGTCAAGCTCAAGCTTTTGATAGCTCGGCTCGAGCTCCTATCAAGTTTTTTCGAGCTTTAATATAAATATACTACCATTATAAATTTATATAACTAATTATGGATAATTTGAGTATTAATATAATTATAACGACTTACTTTGTAAATAATTGAACATGTATTCTAGAAGGTAATTTAAACCTAATTAATCCAAACGTTTTGTATCATATCTTATGTATTCTTTACACTTCTTGGGCTGTCGACTGTTATAGTGTTATCATTTGTGTAAACCACTAGTGAGCTTGGCTATTATGGTTTAAGTTTGTTTAATTTTACACATATATTTATTGATGAGTTTGGCTATTAGATACAATATTTTTATATACGTTCACGATTTTCAAGTCAAGCTCAAGCTTTAATCGAATTTTTCAAGTCAAGTTAAAGCTTTAATAAAAAGACCTAATGTGTTTAAATAAGTGAAAGTAAAATAAATAAATGATTAAAAGTGAGTCTACGTCACCCGAAAAAAACACTAATACCATATTTAATGGCAATAAAAATCATACATTACTGTTTGACAAGATGATTCAGCTAGGTTCCTTGAAAACCTAAACTATCAGAAGCTACTTTGATAAAAAAAAATACCTATACTCAAAACTTTGACTGCACACCTACTAGCAACTTATGAAGGCTAGTTTTGACCGGACCCTCCCCTATTTTTTAGCCCGACCCCCTCTAGTTTTTTTTTTTTTTTTTATATATATATATATCAAAAAACTATAAACCTGAAAGTGCGGAACAGAAAATATAAAGTTTAATATGTCAAACGCATAAAACTGTCAAAAATACGAAACAGAAACTGACAAAAAACTGTATTGTACTGGAAGAAAGTGGGGGACAAAAAGGGACAAGAGGAGGACAGGAGTGGGCCACCCCCCGTCCGGTCAACATATCCCTTTATGAAAGCAACACACACGAATTCAAAAAAACTTACTACAAGCATTCCCTAAAAAAACAGGAAACTTACACAACGCAATACACAATTAACTCTTTTAAACAGACATTTACATTATTACAAAGGGTAAGGATCCAGTGAGAAGAAAACTTGAAATGAGAAGAATGAGAAATAATTATAATTACATATTTGAGATGTAACGACTTGAATTAGATGCATCTATACTTACTTATATGCATCCCAATTAGTTTCGAAAGTGATTTTGAAATGAAAAAGATGCAAAGTACTACTAGCGACAAATTTAACCCGCAGAGGACGAAAAATACATAAGATTCTTCTAACTTGATGAAATGCATCTAATATATGTATATGCATCTAATTTTTTGTCAGAAAATATATTATGATGCATCTAAAAGATTAAGGGTGCATCTAATTCAAATCGATGAATCTCTAATATGAAGTTATAATTATTTCTCATCCTTCTTATTTTAAGATTTCTTCTAATTTGATCGTAACTCTTATTATAAAACATAACACAATATTTGTTTGGAAACACTACTTAATATTAAGGAAAAATAAAGTTAAAAAAAAATTGCAACAAAACAGATACAATTTTGCTTGGAAGAAACCCGCTGGCTCCCCCACTTGTTGTAGATATAGAGAGGGATAATGATGAATGTGAATAGAAGTGATAGAGCCTAGGGGTAGATAAATATGACGGTTCATTGGGGTTTTAACTTGTGAATGCTAAAAAGGCGGGAAATGAGCATCAGTCAACTTTTGGTACACAATTTCCCATTATAGCCTATAACCCTAGCATCATTATACCCTGAAACACAATTTCCCATTATAGCCTGTAACCCTAGCATCATTATACAGACAATACACAATTTGCACCTCTGCGTTTTCCACCTTCCCCAAATACAAAATTTACACCTCTATATATACAATCCAACACATAGAAATGAAATAAGCTAATCACACGTTACTTTAACCCTAAACCACTTGTGATAAACATCGCCTACCACATACTTTCTCAAACATAACGCCTCTTTCACCATATCCTCTATAACCCAATTTACAATAAGAATGAGAACAAGAAAAAGGTGTTACAGCAGTAGTGTTGCAAAATCTCAAAAGAAAAAGAAGATTAGATCACCCAGTTGCAGTAGCAGTTCCACTTACTCCGCAGCTCCACTTTTAAGAGTCCGAGTCCCGCGACAGCTGGGAAACGGATCACCCAGTTGCGGTAGCAGTTCCTGGTCCACAGCTAACGGATCACCCAGTTCCTGTTCCTCCACAGCTCGAAGTGCACCCACCGACCCCAATGTAATAATGTGGGCCGAGCTTGGCTGTGTTCTAACGGACCTTCGTGGCCATGGGTTGTCTGCGAACGAGTTAACTCTATTTGGAAGATACTTAGAGCAAAATGATCTGGCAAGCCATTCTTTTTTGTGTATGAAAGGGGATCAGGAGATGATAGATTTTATAAAAGAGCTTGATCTGACTCCTTATAAGTAGAATCCAAATCAATAATGTAAGTTCATTTGCTCTTTAACATTATTTTTTCGTATGAATAGATTATTTGATTAAAATTAAATCTTTGTATTTGTGTTAACAATAAGAATATTTTGCTTTGTTATCTCCTATGTTAAATCTATGTTTCACAAGTGATTGTTTATTGATTTGATTGATAATTACTCTAGTTTTTTAGGTGCTTGTGTACTCGAGTTATAATATCACCATTTGATTCATTATTGGCTGTGTTTCTTTCTTGTTTCTAACTGATATCGACTTCACTAGTGGATCTTTCCTTGTGTTGCGGCTCTAAGCCTTTTCAATGCTTTCGAAAACCCAAACACAAGCATACTTTATTCTTATGAAAATGGGGCTATAAGCAAAGCTAAGGAGCGAGACTAGGTACAAGGAAATACTTTATATCTAATACGTGCTTTAGCCGATTTAGGTGCAAGTATCAATTTGATGCCCTATTCGTTGTATTCTAAACTTTCCATCAATACATTGAAACCTACTAAGATGAGTATAAGATTAGCCAACCATACATACCAATATCCTGTTGGGGTTGCTGAAAATATGCTTGTTCAAGTTGGTAAATTTGTTTTTCCTGTGGATTTTGTTATCTTATAAATAGAGGAAGATAGTCGTGTGCCTTTAATCTTAGGAAGACCTTTCTTAAACACTGCTGACGCCATGATTAAAGTCAAAGGCAGAGAACTCAATCTTGGAGTAGGAGAAGATAGAATCACATTCTTAATCGATAAAGCAATGAAATATCCAAATTCCAGTGATGACACATGCTATAACATCGATGTTATTAATGAAGTCACTGAAGAAGAATTGGATGCATTACTTGACAATTCAAAACCATTCATGACTACTTCAAAAAAGATAAGTGAAACAGATTCTGATAAAGAATTTGAGGAATTCATGGAAGTAAAATTAGAAGAAGAGGAAGAAGAGAAATTTGAAGATATAACTGAAAAGATCAAATGAAAATCAAATCATCTCTAGAAGAACCACCCACTAATTTGGAACTCAAACCCCTTCCTAATAATCTCGAATATGCCTACTTAGAGGAAAATTCACTTCTTCCAGTAGTCATATCGTCGTTACTCAAAACGAATTAAAAAGAAAGACTCGTTTCTGTTCTTAAGAAGCATAAACGCGCTTTTGCGTGGAAAACTTCTGATATTCCAGGAATTAGTCCAGATTTTTGCAAACACAAAATCAATTGTGAAGAAGGTACTAAACCTGTTGTAGAAAGACAACGTCGACTCAACCCCAATATGAAAGAAGTTGTTAAGAAGGAAATCATCAAGCTTCTTGACGCAGAAATTATTTATCCTATCGAGGATAGCCCATGGGTGAGTCCAGTTCATTGTGTTCCGAAGAAAGGAGGAATGACTGTAGTGACCAATGAAAGGAATGAATTAGTTCCTACTAGAACTGTCACTGGATGGCGAGTATGTATTGATTACAGAAAACTTAACAAAGCCACCAGGAAAGATCATTTTCCTTTACCGTTCATGGATCAGATGCTCGAAAGATTAGCAGGAAACAAATACTTTTGCTTCCTTGATGGTTTTTCGGGATATTTCCAAATTCCTATCGATCCAGCCGATCAAGAGAAAACCACATTTACATGTCCTTTTGGAACCTACGCTTACCGGCGTATGCCTTTTGGTCTATGTAATGCACCTGCAACTTTTCAAAGGTGTATGATCGCAATATTTCAAGACATGCTTGAAACATCTATGGAAGTTTTCATGGATGACTTTTCAGTTTTTGGTGATTCTTTTGAAACTTGTCTTTCCAATCTCGATAAAATGCTTGAGAGATGTGAAGTTGCACATCTAGTTCTTAATTGAGAGAAATGTCATTTCATGGTAACTGAAGGAATTGTGTTAGGACACAAGATATCAAGTTCAGGAATGGAAGTAGACAAAACTAAAATAGATGTTATAACCAAATTACCACCACCAACTAACGTTAAAGCCGTTAGAAGTTTTCTAGGACATGCAGGTTTTTAGCGTCGATTCAACAAAGATTTTTCAAAAATATCACGTCCTATGACTAAAATTTTAGAAAAGGATTCTGTATTTAATTTCAATGCAGACTGCATTAAAGCTTTCAAAATATTGAAAAGTCAATTGACTAGTAGTGCCCCAATTATGGTTGCACCTAATTGGTCACTACCATTTGAACTCATGTGTGATGCAAGCGATTTCGCTGTTGGAGCTGTTTTAGGACAACGTGAAGGAAAACATTTTCGTCCTATATACTTCGCTAGTAAAACACTCAACAATGCTCAACAAAACTATACGGTTACGGAAAAGGAATTATTAGCCGTAGTTTTTGCATTCGACAAATTCAGATCTTATCTAGTGCTTTCAAAAACGATAGTTTTTACAGATCATTCCGCACTCAAATATCTGTTTACCAAACAAGATGCAAAACCGCGTCTTATCAGATGGATTTTACTACTGCAAGAATTCGATATAGAAATAAAAGACAAGAAAGGAGCAGAAAATCTTGTAGCTAATCATTTGTCACGTCTCGAGAATCCGAATTTGGAAGAATTAAAAGAAAATGAAATTAACGATTATTTTCCAGATGAAACTCTCATGACGATAGATAAAGATGATGATGAGGAAATACCATGGTTTGCAGATTACGCAAATTATCTTGCAGGAGATATTCTTAAAAAAGGGATGAGTCACTACCAACATAGTAAGTTCTTTTCAGAACTAAAATACTATTATTGGGAGAAATCTTACCTTTTTAAAATGTGCAAGGATGGAATGATACGAAGATGTGTTTCGGGTGCCGAAACAAGAAAAATTCTTGATGAATGTCATCATGGCCCAACTGGGGGACATTATGGACCTTCCACTACAGCTAGAAAAGTTTTTGATGCTGGATTCTATTGGCCTACAATTTTCAAAGAAACATATACTCTAGTTCAAATTGCGATGCGTGCCAAAAATCTGGTAACCTTTCTCGAAGAGACGAAATGCCTCAAAAGAGCATTCAAGTTTGCAAAATATTCGATATTTGGGGAATTGATTTTATGGGACTCTTCCCTAAATCACACAAATACGAATATACCCTCGTTGCAATCGATTATGTTTCCAAATGGGTTGAAGCTGAAGCTCTTCCTACTAACGATGCACGAGTTGTTGTTAACTTTCTCAAAAAGCTTTTTGCTCGCTATGGAATTCCTAAAGCTTTAATAAGTGATAGAGGATCCCATTTCTGTAATAAACAAATGGAGAAAGTAATGAAACGATATGGAGTTCATCATCGTTTTGCTACAGCTTATCATCCACAAACTAGTGGTCAAGTCGAAAATACCAATAGAGCTATAAAAAGAATACTTGAAAAAACGGTTAAGGACAATCCTTCCGTTTGGTCAAGGAAATTAGACGACTCTCTATGGGCATTTCGTACGGCATATAAGACACCAATTGGTACAACACCATACAGACTCTTGTATGGGAAAACATGTCATCTACCGTTCGAACTTGAGCACCGTGCTTACTGGGCATTAAGAAGCTGTAATCCTGATCTAAAGATAGCTGGAGAAAAGAGATTTTTGCAATTGCATGAACTCGATGAATTAAGACTTCAAGCTTATGAGAACTCCAAGCTATACAAAGCAAGAACCAAAGCATACCACGATAGAAAGCTGAGAATTAGAAAACAATTCAAAGTTGGAGATAAAGTTCTGCTCTTCAATATGAAATACAAGTTTAAATCTTCGAAACTCAAGCCAAAATGGTTTGGACCATATGTAGTGAAACATGGATTTCCATCAGGTTATGTTGAACTTTATGACAAACATGGTGGAAGTTTCATTGTAAATGGGCACCGAATTAAACTTTATTATGATAAAGAGCAATTAAACATTATTTCTAATGAAGAAATTTCATCCGAATTTCAATATGAAGCTATCACATTCATGGCTCCACACAAGCGAATGGTCCCTTGGGCACACAATAATGGCTTTATCTATGATGCTCTTCCTAGAGCATGGGAAAAAGTTACATTGGAAAACATAGATGAAACAGGGGAGGGAATTGTGATAGGAAATGTGGTGTACATCCCTAAAAGGAAATGTAACACTACAACTACATAAATCTATTCGAAGTTTGAGTCCGGCTGAGGACTCGTTAATAAAATAAGCGCTTCGCGGGAGGCAACCCGTGTGTTTATTTTTGTTTTTTTTTTTTTTTCAGTGTCTATACCCCAAAGTTTTACCACTTGGTTAAACTTAAGTGTGGGGGTGTGCCACTAATTTGAATAAAACTGCAATGCTTTTTGTTTGTTTGTTTTTGTTTCTAATAATGCAGGTGTTGATTGCAAGAAACAGAAGATTGGATAGGAAGATAAAACCGGATATCATGGTTTATTTTCTCATTTTCCCTACTTTCATACTTTTAAGTTCGTTTATCACATTGATGACAATGCTTAACTTAAGTGTGGGGGGGGGGGGGTGAGTAGGTAAATGAGAAATTAAGTCTAATATCGATTTAATTTTTAAATTTTGGTTATCCTTACAATCTAGTTGTTTTCACACTTTTAGGAGTAATTTATTAGAATAACTAGATCTATCCACTGGTGAAATCAGTAAATTTGAAAAAATTGAGATGTGTCCCGATTAATATTGCAATCCATTTTGGGATCGATAACATTTGCTAGCGCATATTATAACCCTTTCCATTAAATTGTGAGGATTTAAGCCTATTTCATATATAGCATACATTTTTTATGCTTGAATCTTTTGTTATGAGTGTGCCGGTGATTTTATTTATTCTAGAACTTGTACTTGTAAATCATTACGAGACCGTTGTAAGATTACATTTTTGTAATATAAGTATACATACGTGATAAGAGGCAACCTTAGGATTTTAACCAAATAGTCTTCATTATTGATTTTTAGCTAGTCACATTGATTAGTTAATTTCCAATTTTTAAACCCTTTTGTTAGCGTTTATCTTTATCGCTAGATACCTTACTTACACCCTCTGAGCCATCCTTTTCATTTTGTTAATTCCAGAAAAATACAAAAATATTTTACACTTTAAACCTTAGCCTTACCCTTTGTCAGAGTCTAAACGGTGGGTTGCTAGTTGCTTGATTGTTGGATTGTTTTCTATGATTATTAGTTAGCCACACTTTGTGAATCATGTGTGTGCCATTCCGACAAAGACGGAGACTGCAGCTTCTTATTTGTATTTTTGTGGTGATGCTTATGCGAAGTGTGGGGAATATGCTAAAAAAAATGAGAATAAGTCATCGCAACTATAAGGTGACAATTATAGCAAATGTGCTATATGTTAAGATGAAGTTATGTGATATGTTGTTAGCCAATGTGCTAAGTATAAAGAATATTTTTATGGCAAATCGATGTATCGATACGTGAATGTCTGAAGAAGAGAAGATTGTAACTATAATCATTTTTTGGTTCGTGGTTTGTTTTTAACTAGCAACAATGGGACTTAGACTTGACTTTATTTTTCTTTTAAAACCAATTTCATAAATATTCCCATGCCTTATCCCTACCCTTATCAAATTACTTTATCTATCCGGATATTGTAATGGCTTTGTGATAATATCAAGTGCAAGAATATTGTAGTGACCATCCGGTTTTTTAGTAATCAAGAATTCGCGCCAGTAATCTATTGTGTTTTTGTATGAGATGTTTGAACATAAGCCTGGTACAACCCTGAAGCCTTACATTACAACCCAAATAAAAGACCTCTTTGATATGTAGACTTGGTGCTTACGCCATTTCGGTGTAGTTTTGTTTCTTGTACAAGCCTATAGTAATAATTAGATCATGACTGAGCAATGAGTGTGATTTATCATATACGCTACCCCATATATGAGTGTTATGAGTGAATTATATCTTATTCTTCTTTCGTGAGGTGTTTTAGAAATGTTAATCAAGCAAGAGAATCATCGGGTATTGTCAAACATCTCGATTTTTCACCACTAAAGCTTAAAAATGATGAATCTTATCTTGTACTTATACTTGGTGGATTTGCATCACATTTTTCTAATTATTCTCGGTTACCATGTGGATATTTAGTTTTCTTCTAGATTTTCTTGAGGACAAGCAAAGTTTAAGTGTGGGGGATTTGATAACACTCAAAGTTAACATGTTTTTATAAGTGTTATTAGTGTTTTTGTGTATGTTATTTGGTCGTTTTTATATGCTTTTGCCACTAAATCGTATCAAAGTATGTTTTTGTAGCATATGTAGCCAAATGTAGGAAAAATGGAGAAAAAGTGAAGGAAATGAAGTATATGCGATTACACGAAGATTCCCAAGCTCAAAAGTCCAATCTGTGACGCATTTCATATAGAGAACCTAAGTTTTGTCATCTCAAAGTTCCTAGTTCAGAGTTAATCAAGTTTGGATAGTGCATAAAGAACTACATAAGGAAGAGACAAAGTCCAAAGCAACCAGAATCATCCATCTGATCGGTTGGAGTATAACCGATCAGATAGCCATAATGACCACATCCATCTGATCGGTATCAACCCGCAACCGATCGGATGGTCATTCCTGCCTGTTTATACCAACTTTTGTGCACGAACCTTGATCTTTTGTCCCATGATTCTAGGCCTTTCTTAGTATCTTATTGTCCAAGTTCTAGCATTTAAGTCCCTATTCATTACTAAGAGTTTTGGACAAGCTTATAAGGACCTTAAGAGTAAACAATTAAAAGGGGATTGAAGAGACCAATTACTCTCATTACAACTCTCAATTATTATCATCATCTAGCTCTCAAAGAAGGAAAATTCGTGCAGAAAGAACCAGGAACTTTGGAGGACCAAGGAAGCAACATTTGGAGGCCGAAAATCTCAAGAAATCATCACCAATACTTTGGTTATCAATACTTTGTCATTTGTTATCAATTCCAAAGCATTGTAAGACTTAAAACCATGGATTCTAATGTTGAAAATTCTGAGTTTATTTGCATGTTTGCTATGAGTGGCTAGTAACCTTTTTACACTTGTTTTGATGATGTTTTATGCTTAGTGATAGTTATGATTGTGATAACATGTTTTAATTCAATTTCAAGTCAATCCTTAGAACCAATTGTACCTTGAGTTTCATCGTGACATTTGTTTAGCCAAGGTTAACTAATTGATAATAGTTTCAAGGGTCGAAAGATTTGTTATTATTCAACTAGTTATAATCATTTGTCTGTGAATGATTGTTTTTCACCATAATTATTCTTGACTAAACAAAGAAACAAGAAGTATGATTGTAATGAGAATGTTTTTATAACATCAAATCGGATTGTTTGTAAACCTTTAGTTGGACGAAAGTTTAGATGTTTATAAACAATTGTAACCTTTTTGTCTATGAATGGGTTACCTTTTGTAATGACCATTTCCTAAGATTATTTGATTTGTAATAAGAGTTTATTCTTGTGTTTAAGATATTCACCATACCTTATGAACCTTGGATGGATCTTGAATTGATTGGTTTACACCTAAAGCTTGTTTTTATGAACTAAAATCTTGACAAAGGTTTAACTTGTAAAAACAATAGATTAGACCACCATCTAATTATCACAACCAACATGTTATCAAAAGTTATCACAATCATGTGTGTCATTAAGTAGAAAACTAGTCTAAACAAGTGTAGTTTTTAAATTATTGAATTCGCTTATTATCTTATTTGCGTACATTAGAGATTTACTTTTAGACTTATATTTTGATTCACTCACAAACCCTGCGAACGATCCCGACTTACCAACATATCTTGCTATAACGGACGAGTACACTTGCTCGTATGTGTTTTTTCTAGATTTGGAATTTACCCTTATAAATTTAAAACTTGCATAATAAAACGCACATCAAGTATTTTAATGAAGTTCTTAGATCTAGTTTGAACCCTCTGTGTTCAAATTCACCCGATCACAAACCCGTTTAAAATACCATCATGCCTCGTTGGGACTTAATGACCCGGGGATTTCCCTGTACTTCCACGGATATTATATCTTGCACTTTCTCCTAGGTGAGCCTATTGACCGCACCCGGTTGAATGGTTGGTTTAGGAGGAGTCAAATTTTGGCGCCGCTGCCGGGGAGGTTGTGCGCGTATTCTAAACGGTTTTGCGTATCAGTGATATTGGATATCTACTCATTGTACATTTACCATCCTTGTTCATATCTTTTCATAAAAACCCAAAAATATTTTTCCTTACCCTCTATCCGTTTGACCAAATTGAGAAAACATGTTAGTTTTGTACCTTTTTGGAAAGAAGGAGGACTTTTTGTACTATTTTGATAAATAACTCTAATAATAATAATAATTTCAAAAAAAATTCTTAAAAAGAAAAAACTTACAAAGATTGATTGTTTGTGAATATATTGTAGATAGGGTTGCAATTAAGTCAAGCTTTTATCAAGTAACTCAAGCTCGAGCTTGACTCGATCGAGTGAATCTTTTATCAAGCTCAAGCCCAAAAAATAGCTCAAAACATATAACAAGTCAAGCTCAAGCTTTTGATAGCTCGGCTCGAGCTCCTATCAAGTTTTTTCGAGCTTTAATATAAATATACTACCATTATAAATTTATATAACTAATTAGGGATAATTTGAGTATTAATATAATTATAATGACTTACTTTGTAAATAATTGAACATGTATTCTAGAAGGTAATTTAAACCTAATTAATCCAAACGTTTTGTATCCTATCTTATGTATTCTTTACACTTCTTGGGCTGTCGACTGTTATAGTGTTATCATTTGTGTAAACCACTAGTGAGCTTGGCTATTATGGTTTAAGTTTGTTTAATTTTACACATATATTTATTGATGAGTTTGGCTATTAGATACAATATTTTCATATACGTTCAAGATTTTCAAGTCAAGCTCAAGCTTTAATCGAATTTTTCAAGTCAAGTTAAAGCTTTAATAAAAAGACCTAATGTGTTTAAATAAGTGAAAGTAAAATAAATAAATGATTAAAAGTGAGTCTACGTCACCCGAAAAAAACACTAATACCATATTTAATGGCAATAAAAATCATACATTACTGTTTGACAAGATGATTCAGCTAGGTTCCTTGTAAACCTAAACTATCAGAAGCTACTTTGACAAAAAAAATACCTATACTCAAAACTTTGACTGCACACCTACTAGCAATTTATGAAGGCTAGTGTTGACCGGACCCTCCCCTATTTTTTAGCCCGACCCCTCTAGTTTTTTTTTTTTTTTTTTTTTTTTTTAATCAAAAAAACTATAAACCTGAAAGTGCGGAACAGAAAATATAAAGTTTAATATGTCAAACGCTTAAAACTGTCAAAAATACGAAACAGAAACTGACAAAAAACTGTGTTGTACTGGAAGAAAGTGGGGGACAAAAAGGGACAAGAGGGGGACAGGAGTGGGTCACCCCCGTCCGGTCAACATATCCCTTTATGAAAGCAACACACACGAATTCAAAAAAACTTACTACAAGCATTCCCTAAAAAAAACAGGAAACTTACACAACGCAATACACAATTAACTCTTTTAAATTGACATTTACATTATTACAAAGGGTAAGGATCCAGTGAGAAGAAAACTTGAAATTAGAAGAATGAGAAATAATTATAATTACATATTTGAGATGTAACGACCTGAATTAGATGCATCTATACTTACTTATATGCATCCCAATTAGTTTCGAAAGTGATTTTGAAATGAAAAAGATGTAAAGTACTACTAGCGACAAATTTAACCCGCAGAGGACGAAAAATACATAAGATTCTTCTAACTTGATGAAATGCATCTAATATATGTATATGCATCTAATTTTTTGTCAGAAAATATATTATGATGCATCTAAAAGATTAAGGGTGCATCTAATTCAAATCGATGAATCTCTAATATGAAGTTATAATTATTTCTCATAATTTTTATTTTAAGATTTCTTCTAAATTGATCGTAACTCTTATTATAAAACATAACACAATATTTGTTTGGAAACACTACTTAATATTAAAGAAAAAAAAAAGTTAAAAAAAAATTGCAACAAAACAGATACAATTTTGCTTGGAAGAAACCCGCTGGCTCCCCCACTTGTTGTAGAGATAGAGAGGGATAATGATGAATGTGAATAGAAGTGATAGAGCCTAGGGGTAGATAAATATGACGGTTCATTGGGGTTTTAACTTGTGAATGCTAAAAAGGCGGGAAATGAGCATCAGTCAACTTTTGGTACACAATTTCCCATTATAGCCTATAACCCTAGCATCATTATACCGTGAAACACAATTTCCCATTATAGCCTGTAACCCTAGCATCATTATACAGACAATACACAATTTGCACCTCTGCGTTTTCCACCTTCCCCAAATACAAAATTTACACCTCTATATATACAATCCAACACATACCTCTTTCACCATATCCTCTATAACCCAATTTACAATAAGAATGAGAACAAGAAAAAGGTGTTACAGCAGTAGTGTTGCAAAATCTCAAAAGAAAAAGAAGATTGGATCACCCAGTTGCAGTAGCAGTTCCACTTACTCCGCAGCTCCACTTTTAAGAGTCCGAGTCCCGCGACAGCTGGGAAACGGATCACCCAGTTGCGGTAGCAGTTCCTGGTCCACAGCTAACGGATCACCCAGTTCCTGTTCCTCCACAGCTCGAAGTGCACCAACCGACCCCAATGTAATAATGTGGGACGAGCTTTGCTGTATTCTAGCGCACCTTCGTGGCCATGGGTTGTCTGCGAACGAGTTAACTCTATTTGGAAGATACTTAGAGCAAAATGATCTGGCAAGCCATGCTTTTTTGTGTATGAAAGGGGATCAGGAGATGATAAATTTTATAAGAGAGCTTGATCTGACTCCTTATAAGTAGAATCCAAATCAATAATGTAAGTTCATTTGCTCTTTAACAATATTTCTTCGTATGAATAGATTATTTGATAAAAATTAAATATTTGTATTTGTGTTAACAATAAGAATATTTTGCTTTGTTATCTCCTATGTTAAATCTATGTTTCACAAGTGATTGTTTATTGATTTGATTGATAATTACTCTAGTTTTTTAGGTGCTTGTGTACTCGAGTTATAATATCACCATTTGATTCATTATTGGCTGTGTTTCTTTCTAGTTTCTAACTGATATCGACTTCACTAGTGGATCTTTCCTTGTGTTGCGGCTCTAAGCCTTTTCGATGCTTTCGAAAGCCCAAACACAAGCATACTTTATTCTTATGAAAATGGGGCTATAAGCAAAGCTAAGGAGCGAGACTAGGTTCAAGGAAAGACTTTATATCTAATACGTGCTTTTGTTCCGGCTATAGTCCATTACCGGGGAATACTAGCATGGCGAGAAAGATGCCAATTCCCTGTATTGAACTCATACCCATCGTTAGGCTTTCTTCGCGCTTAAGATAGACCCTATTCTATTCCAGTGTCTTATAGAAAAGGAACTTCGCTGCTAGCAATCCGCCACTCCGGTGAGATTGATCAGCCATAAGTTTCACTCCTCACCGAGCTGTTAATCAGTCAATACCCGCCGTAGACAGTACATTCATTCCTCTAAGGCAAGGCCTTTAGCCACTCAAATACCCTCCGTAGACAGTACATTCATTCCTTTAGCCCCCTTCTTTTATAGTACATTGTATTCTTTCTGCAGTCAATATCCTCTGTAGACAGTACATTCATTCCTCTAAGGCAAGGCCTTTAGCTACTCAACTACTTGAGCTCATTCGATACCAGACAAGCCCTCATTGGCTACCAGGCGCTACCAGAACTACTCAGATCTTGGCTTTCTAATCCAATTCCTGTCTTAGCTTTCAATGTTATTGTATCATTCCTTCGTTCTGGTGCAATTCACTCAGTCTAGTCTTGCTCGAGCACCTTCCCAGCCTGGCAAGTCAGTCAGAGTCGAGGTTAAGGCCAAGCAAGAGCTATACTTTATCCCGCCTGCTTGAAACCTCCCTCGCTAGTCCGAACCTGCTGACCGCCAAACAGACATAGGTAATAGCCAAAGAGAAAACCGTTGGCAAGTCAAGTCTTTTTGAATACATTAAGGGGATCAGGAGAGGATCAATTTTTTAAGAGCGCTTGATCTGACTCCTAAGTATAATCCAAATCCAAGTCAATGATGTAAGTTCATTTAAGCCCCTCAGATGGTATTACTTGTTTATGTGATTTGATGATAAAAAGATTTAAATTATATTGCTAGAATGTGATTAAGAGCTGAAATTGATACGTTGATTGGTTTTAATAAGCTTGATTAGAAATTTCTAGCAATTTTTGCATAATATGATAAAATGAGTTCATGACATCATTTGGCTAGATAATGAGCTAGGTTATTATGATGCTAGGAACTTGTAATATTGGTTTTGTGGGATCAAGATGTATGGTTAGATTGAAAAACGGACTAAATGAGTTAAGTGGTATTAAAAAGGCATGAATTGAGTTGTAAACGAGTAGATGAATTAAATAAACCATTTGGCATGTATTAAAAGTATCCGTTTGGTGAATGGGCTAAGTTTGACTCAAACGGGTCAAACAAGTCGTAACCAATCACTAACTTATATGAAATAAACTACTCTTGAATGATAAATATGAATCGGGTGAAATATCATATAGTATTTAAATTTGAACTATTACCTAGTAATGACAAAATTAAGGGGGAACTGTGATGAATCTCTGCAGATATGACTAAAGTTGTGATTGTCCGCGCGTTGGCCGGGCAAATCAGTAGATTTGCAGCCATTGCGGATGTTTACGCATTTTTCGATTCCCACCCTGTCTGAGCCTCATAAACATTTTTGTCTGATTTTACATTTTTGACTGATTTGCTTTGAATGTATAGAATAGAATGGATTTAAGTTGGGGCCTTGGACATGTCGTTGCTTCAACATGTAAATCAATTTAAAGAGTTATATGTTTCGTGATTAATATATACTGAAAGTTTAAAAAAAAAAAAAAAAAAACCGCTTCGTAAATATATAATCTGAAGTTTGCGGACACACTAAAAACTGATTATTTGCTTGTAAGAATCTCTCGAAATAGAAGATCATCACAATGCTATCTTTTATATCACATTAAACTCTTATAACGCACCCAACACCCTTCTAAGATATCAAAGTTTTGTGCTTTTGTTGAAATACAAATTTCTAAGCTGAGTTGCTGTCCTATGTGTAAGCATCTTTATGTATGGATGTTGCAAAACTGGTAACTAATTCACTGTTTTCATATTTGTATGCGGGATCCAGCAAACAAAGGGTTATCGTATGTGATGAGAAGCTGAAAAAGATATTTGGACAGAGGGATCAAGTTGGTTTTCTCGAGATTGCTGGGCTAATTAGTCCTCACTTCAAGAAGGCTGAAAATTAGTATGAAACTATGAATAGTCCCTGATGTTATGTATATGGAGATCTATTTTGGTTGATGATATCGTTAGTAACAAAGAATAGTAGTACCCCTGCACCCCATCTTTTTGGTAGTTTTTGGCTTGTTAGGGGGCTTCAAGAAGCCACGTTTTAGAACCTTGTTCCGCTAGCATTTTTTGCTTTCTTGGATCTCTTTGCTTCAAATGTGGCCACTGATCAATTGCATGTACCTCTCCAAGCGCCGCCTGACACGTAAAATGTCCTCGCAAGAAGCTTCCTGAGGTTCCAAGAGTGGCTCCATGTAGTTGTTACTATGTTTCACGGATTTATATTCACTAGTGTGATATCTCTTGGTATATGCTTCATATTTCTTTGCATACATATAATTCCTCATTTTCTGGTGAACGAACATTCATTTATCATTATGATGAGCATAGTTTCGTGATTTGTTCTTGCCATACGAGCACCCTCTATTTGCATAATTTGTTGTTTGATTCTACAAATCTTGCAGTATGTATGGACAAAGAACGAGGTTTTCAGTCTCATCAAGGGCAGCGTGCTGAAGCTGTTATCAGCTTAAAGGTTTGATTATGTCGCATAAACAAAGATCAGAATTGGCTATGATACACAATTAGGGGTGTCATAAATCCCGACCCGGACCCGAACCCGAATAAGGATACTCGGGTCAGGTTACTCGGGTCCAAAATCTTAGTCGGGTCAATCGGGTCAACCCGACTAACCCGATTACGAAATACCTTGAGACTATCGATTTTAATATCCCCAATGGCAGGAAAGCATTGATTATGTTCCAACATTATTTTCCCTGCATAAAGAAACCACGATACTTTGTTTAGAAAAATGTACACTCTGATGTTTACTTTCTTAATTGAACATGGTAATCATTTTATCCACACATGACAGATGAAAGTGTTCCATAACTACACTGTCATATAATAAAAAAAACACTACAATGTATAGCATATTTAAAAAGTTTATTTCGAGTATCAACCAGCACATGGATACATTTTGTTTATTATAAAGTCAAATCAATTTAAATATTACTTGATATTTAAACTCTTAACACTACTGAACGGCATTGGCATAGCTTAGCCACATGTATAGCCTGAAATTCCTAACCCTAATGTACTTCATTTAAGCTTGTGCTTATTAGCTTATCAGGTACAATAACCTCCGTCTATATGTGGCCCCACATTGGCTACTAAGGACAGCTTGTTGTATTTGATAATACAATAGGCATGACTTATAAGGACGGGGTACCTTTTTTAGTCTAACGGGGGCTACATTTTAGGGGTACTTTTTATATATATTTTTTTTGACTTTTACCCTATTTTGTCGTTTAGCGCCGTTTTTTTTTTTTTTTTTTTTTTTTTTTTTTTTTTTTTGTGTTTAAAGTAAATGTATTGTATATGTATAATATTTTGTATATTTTGTGTTTAATAATGTTTTGTATATGTGTAATGTTTTGTATAATTATTTTGTTTGTATAATAGCACGTTAAATATTATCACGTTAAATAACTGCAACAAAAACTGTTATTATTAAATTAAACGACAACGTTATACATATTATTTAAAAATAACAACATCTACGACATATGAAGATTATTCATCTCATTTAAAAGATCATGGAGCCGGGCACTTGACTGACAAGCGTGATCCTCAGGATTCCTTGCCATTTCTAACTCCATTTCCAGCGCCTTTATTCTTGCCTTCAACAACTTGTTCTCATTTTTTGTAGCAACGCACTCATTTTTTGTAGCAACGCAGTTTGAGTAATGCGTTGAAGAAGAGGGTTGATTAAAGTGTTCTGCTTCAAATTCATCTTTCCACGCGAAGTATCGACACCCATAGTCTTGTGTACTTGGCTGTTACATGTTAAGAAAATAATAAGAAATGTATTTTTAACAAACAAATTATTTACATAACTAAGCAAACGTATGATTATTTACCACTGAAAGAGGACATGCATAAAACAGTCGCCCACGACTACCATCTTGCCAGGATTTCCGTTCTACAATATATCCTCTATTACATCGGCACCAGAAAGGATTTCTTTGGCTCATCTGACCAAAGAATTTGCATAATGAATCAATAATGTTATTTACTAATTTAAATAAATATTTAATCATCTACTATATAATACAAACAGTTATTTACAACATAAAATCAATAATTATTTACATTGTTTTACAAGTACAAAAATTACAAAGAATGCATTTTTACAAATATAGTAATCATTTACAATGGTTTTGTCGGTGTCTCTATTATTTACAAATACAAATAAATTTTACATTTGATTCACTATGTTTTGTCGGTATCTCTATTATTTACAACATAAATCAGTAATCATTTACAATGGTTTTGTTGGTGTCTCTATTATTTACAACATAAATCAAAGAACCATTAGTCGATGTTGATACGAAGTTGCCCATTCGGCTGCAACTGGCTCTCTGAAATGCCTCCATTGTGGGTGGATATAGGGTAGTCGAAAATCTCTGTCGAGCGTCAGTAAAATGTAGTGAGCACCCACACGGGCAATCACAATGGGGTCGGTTCCTTGTGATGAGTTTGGCCCGGTAAAAAGTGGAAAACATGTGTTCCAACCTTGATCGGATATAAATACAATAGGTCGGTGAATGCTTGAAGCGATAACCAGCCCCGTGAGTGGCATCACCATCCAGCGATCGTTAGGTGCAGGTCCATTGAACCAGTCTATTGTATACCAAAGTCGGTCAAAGTCTTGTTGCTCCCACATAGCTATGTAAGTTTGCCTATGATAATCTAACTCTTGCAACAACATACCTCTGACTTCGTCCCACCTATTTTCGTTTTGAACAAGACTGTGGGCAACGCACCGAAACCCACAATTTCCATCACCCTCAACATTATGTATGCTTATTACGAGTGGACGGAAAACAGGTGGAATATGCTTAATAAACGCATTGATCACACTATCTCCAGCATAAAATCTGTGGCGTAGAGTATCACCCGTGTAAGAGCTATGTCTTACAGGTTCTTTCCGCATGTTCGGCGCTTTTGTAGATCTTGAATTTGTACTTCTTCGGTGATCTACGATTGGTACTTCATCAAAGTCAGGGACTTCATTCAAGTCCGGAACTTCATTCAAGTCCGGGACTTGTGTAGCCTTGCCCTTTTTGTCCTTTGCGCTCGGACGTCCACGGGTATTTTTTTGAATAGCTGGTTCACGTGTGTCAGCAGATTCAGGTTGGAATATATCTTTTAACTTCGTTAACATATTCTTCTTGACAAACGATGTTGATTTGCTAAAAATATTCTTGAATTGTCGCATGCCATCGTTAAACGAAGTATTGTCATCATCATCATCATCATCATCATCATCATCATCATCACCACCATGTTCGCTGGAAGAGCCATCTTTATTCGGGGGCCTATTGATAACAGGCCACGGAACAGATAGGGTTCTCCAAAAAATATCAACTTGTTCCAGTGGAATGGGGCGTCCTGAATTCAATTAAAGTGACTTGTATAAATTACTGATATTAATGTGGAAAAAAACTTGATAGTTATAAATTTAATATACTTACCATGAATAACATAGATTCGCATCTCGTGAAAGCATGGTAGTCCGTATATTGCCCGATTCTTATGGCTACATTCTTCTAGGGTGATATTCAGGTGGAGTTCTCTGTGCATGAGGTTCAAAGCATGTTTAGAAACTTTATACGTTAATTCGTGAAATAGTGGTACATCACACTTAATTAGTTTCTCGTTCATGCTTCTATTGAAAGTCTCTTTTATCGCATCTTCTTGCGTCATGAGAATCTTATCGACCGACCTCAACAACCTGTCTAATTTGGACTGTGTGCCGTCCAAATATAATTTCAACAACGTGTGGTGAGCCTCAACTCTGCACGTTGTTGTCTGGCCGTAGGATTTATATCGGTCAGTAATATACGAGACAAACATGGGTGCGTAATCTTGCACCCAGTTATGCAGATACAAAGCGACATCTGAAGAAAAAAATGAATTAATAGCTCTTGTAATAATTAAGTACCCTGATGGTTGACCAATAGCTCTTGTAGGCGTCGATAACGTCGCTCGAACGATTCGAAGGTCGGAGCTTTAACCAACCAATCCCATCGGTTTTTAACGGACTCATAGTCAATATCCCCATCTGTGAATTTATTTTTGCAAAACTTAAGTATGTTTTGCTGTATATGCCATCGACAGAGTAATTGGTGAGCGTTAGGAAATTCTGCTCTTATTGCCCCAACTAACGCTAAATCTCTGTCAGTGACGATAACACGTGGGTAATATCTTTCGCCAATCACTTGCTTCACACGTTGCAATACCCATCTAAAATTATGCCCTTGTTCACTGGATAAAAAGTTATACGTCATTGAAAATGTTTTGTTTGTTGAAGTTAGTCTAACAATTTCCAACAACGGCAATTTAAACACCGTGGTATTGTACGTGGAGTCCATCAGCATGACTTCAGGGAATGTACACTATATAGCATACGACGTGGGGTGCACAAAAAATGGCTCCTCAAGCTCGTTGGTATGCTCATTTACCCCCGGGTACCATGTATACCCTGATTCTTGCAAATGCGAGTAAAGGACTTGAATTGGAGTTCTATCACCTACTCTGACTCTCCGAAACTTATCTTGTGCGTTATATATAGTTCTAACGCTAGACACGTTATCCGGATTACGACCCTTTATTGTCGAAAGTATATTAAGTGGTCGTACGTTATAATCTGTCAATTCTCTGACCAAACCCAACTCATCATCCTTTAATCGCATTGCATATGGCACACCATGCAACGACTCTAGCATATCATGATTATGCGTATCATCCTTCACCCTCAATACCCAATAATTTTTTGTTCGATGATATTTCGCATTTAATCTGAATGGACAACCAGTTTTGCATGTTTTGGTTTTCCGTCTGCCACTACCTTGAGGTATATACGGCCCACCCTTTGTACACCTATAATTGATTTCGTTCATATAACCATTTTCTGATTTGGTTCTATCTTTAACAATTACAAAACCAAGCTCACGAGCTATATTTTGCGCCCACTCAGTTACTTCCTCGTGAGAACCGAAAACCTGAAAATACATAACATTTTTTACTAATACTTTTGGTTTTAGTTTTTATTACAACTTTTGCATTTTTATAACAAAATTCTTTTACATTTTACTTTTATTACTTTTTATTACAAAAATTAATACAAATACAAATTAAAAAAAAATAATAAACCCGTGTATACCCACGCATATACCCACCCTCTCACACACACACACTCCACACACTCAAATACTCTCTCTCTCTCTCTCTCTATTTGCTCTCGTTTCTCTCTCTATTTTTAGATCTAAAAACGAATTTTAGATCTAAAATCAATATTTTGCAACCCAAATATTTATGTCATGTTTCTGTGATTTGAGAGAGAGTTTGTGAGTGTGTGGTGATGTTGTTGGGTAGATGGTTCTGTGTGGTGATGTTAGATCCGTGTGTTAATTGATTGGTACGTTAATTGATAAAAAAATTGATTTTTTCAAAGAAACCCTAATTTTATAAATTAGGGTTTCGTAAAATTAGATTGGGGGTTTTCAAGTTTGGAATATATACGTGATGATTCTGTGATTGGTTTGTTAGATCCGTGTGTTAATTGATAAAAAAAATGATTTTTTCAAAGAAACCCTAATTTTAAAAATTAGGGTTTCGTAAAATTAGATTGGGGGTTTTCAAGTTTGGAATATATACGTGATGATTCTGTGATTGGTTTGTTAGATCCGTGTGTTAGTTGATAAAAAAATTGATTTTTTCAAACAAATCCTAATTTTATAAATTAGGGTTTCGTAAAATTAGATTGGGGGTTTTCAAGTTTGGAATATATACGTGATGATTCTGTGATTGGTTTGTTAGATCCGTGTGTTAGTTGATAAAAAAATTGATTTTTTCAAACAAACCCTAATTTTATAAATTAGGGTTTCGTAAAATTAGATTGGGGGTTCTGTGTAGGTGGTTCTGTGTTCTTATGTGGTGGTGGTTCTGTGTAGGTGGTTTTGTGTTCTTATGTGGTGGTGGTTCTGTGGTGATGTTTCTGTGTTCTTATGTCTAGTAGTCAAATATGTAAGCCCCCGTTAGAATAAAAAAGTAGCCCCCGTCTTTATATCTCATGCCTTTTAGGTGTACTTTTATAAAAAAAACTGCTTATTATGATACTACTTAAATGCCTATAAGAACGGGGTCTATGGTGGTGGTTAACCTGTGGATGTGGGTAGGTTAACACCTTGATCTGCCACCTTTGAGTGGTATGAATACCTGCTCTGGCCTACCCCCAGTCCACAGGCTCTAGTTTTAAGCATATTTAAGGCAATGATGTTTTTTTTTTTTTAAATTGATATTGGCGTGGCATTTCCAAATGGATGGCAATAGAAACTTGAATTTTGCAACATTTGAAGTTGCAGCCATATAATCTGAGCCTAATGTAAAAGCGTAAAACTTATTGTTACCTCATTTGTGGAAAATCGTGACCTAGACATTTTGTGTTACTTGTTGTGATGCTCTGGCCCAACCCTTGTGATACTCTGCCCCAATCCTTGTTACTTGTTACTTATTGAGCTTTTGTTGTGATGCTCTGCCTTTTGTTGTGATAATCTGAGCTTTTGTTGGTGTTACTTGTTGTGATGCTCTGGCCCAACCCTTGTTGTGATCCTCTTGCCTTTTGTTGTGATACTCTGCCCCAATCCTTGTTGTTACTTGTTACTTGTTGAGCTTTTGTTGTGATGCTTGCCTTTTGTTGTGATAATCTGAGCTTTGTTTATAGTGGAGCAAAGCTGATTGTAACTGTTGAGCTTGTAAGTATTTCACATGCTTCTGATACTACTTTTCTTGGTGATTTGAGGGTTGCTTGAGGAAAGCTGCAAAAGCAAGTGAGAATCTTGCTGTTTACTTACAGGCTTTTGTTGTGAGAATCTTGCTGTTTACAGGCTTGTGAGTTTTTTGGAATGGCTTGTGGATGCTGTTGAGGTTATGTAACATGTGCTTTATAAGGACGGGGGCTACTTTTTTATCTTAACGGGGGCTATCTGCACTTGGACATGATAAATTTTGTGTGAATCTGCACTTTGTAACAAAGGCGATGACGAATGGTTTTTAAAACCGAATGACATGGCAAAGTGATATTTTTATCACTTTGCAGCCTTCATTATCCGAGCCTTAAGTCCATAACGAAATAGCCCCCGTTCTTGTATAACAACCCTTGTGGGCAGTGTGTTTATAGTGTAACATGTGATATGCTGGTACAGGTCTGCAAAAGCAAGAATCTTGCTGTTTATACATGTGATAGTTCTTGTGATTCTGATACAGGTTACTTATGCTGTTTACAGGTTTGTGTAACTATCACTTTGTAACTAAGGCGATGACGAATGGTTTTTAAAACCGAATGGCATGGCAAAGTGATATTTTTATCACTTTGCAACCTTCATTATCCGAGCCTTACTAAAAATCTGAGCCGATAAGGCGATGACGAATATTTCTTGTGTTTACTTTGTGTTGATTGTGTGAACTGCCTAAACATGAATCTGCACTTTGTGGTTGCTGCACTTTGGTCTTTGGTTGCACTTTGTGGTTGCTGCACTTTGGTCTTTGGTTGGACTTGGAGTTGGACTTTTTGTGTGAATCTGCACATTTGGTCTTTGGTTGGACTTTGGACTTTGGACTTATTTTTGTGTGAATCTGCACATTTGGACACAACATTTGGACAAAACATTTGTAAAAAAAACTTGTCAAAAAAAAAAACACTTCAAAAAATAAATTAAAACACTTGTAGTAAAAAAAAAAAAAAAAAGAAAAAACTTAAAGATTTGAAAAAAAAAGAAAAAAAAAAAAAAACTGCAAAAACCTGAATTTACTGACTGCTACAGTAAAAAGTACCTCCCTAATGTATAGGGAGGGTTTGCAGAAGCCCATCTAGACCCCGTTCTTATAGGGCAACCCATACAATAAGCCCATAAGTGCTAGAATGAGCTAATCATTACAATATCACATACAGACGATAAATAAATTTTATATTATATCTGATATCTAAGCGAAGATCACCGGATGTGGTAATGCGGGTATTATGTAAAGGTTCCATGTCACTTAGAAAAACACTCAACCACATTTTACCACTCAGTCGTAACACTTGATGAAACACACTCCTTTAAGTTAAAACTAAAAATTCGTTTAATATTAAAAGGTTTAATCTCATTAAACATAAGTAAGAATGAAAATTACATATAACTTGTATCTACTATTTTGCAGATTTTTTTTTTTTTTTTTTTTTTTTTTTTTTTTTTTTTTTTTTTAGAAAAGGATAAATATACAAATGTTTTCAAGCTGTAAGAGCTAAAAAGGTAAATACCAAACATACTCCTTTAAGTTTATGTTTTGGGTTTTTCATAAGCAACTTACTAATGCTTAGTGTTTTGGTTAGCTCATATATTTAAAACGACTAAAAGGTACTACATGAACATCTAAAATTGTATTGTTATACGAGGGTTTAAAAGTCCTTTATCATAACTAGTAGGTGACCCAGAATCGGTTTATTTACGAGAAGTAAAGAAAACTCATAAACCCAGAATTTGTGACCACATTCATTTTAAGAAAAAGGTGACAAAATAAACGGGTTGGGCCGGGTTTTGGTCACGTGCCTAGATGTGTTTGGGTTTAGGCGGGTCCGAGGTCTAGATGAGTCTTCTAGGGTTAAAATAGGTCAAGATCTAGATGGGTTTTGGTCCGGTCGACAATTTTTTTTTTTTTTTTTTTTTTTTTTTTTTTTTTTTTTGTAAAAGATGAAAAGAGTGAAAAAAAAGTAAATTTCTTTTTTGGACCCGTTAGACCTGTTTAGACCCGATGGATAATTATTACCCTAGTTAACCACTTCCATTATTTAGTCATATAAACGCATAGATAAACTTAAACAAACATACTTTAAAATGAAAATAAATAAATAAATAAATAAATAAAAGAAGTAGAAAAGGTTACTTTTAAGGTCGGAGACATAGTCTGAATGGGAGGCGATCATGACGAAATGGGTGTCGAGATTCGTGTCGATGAACAAGCTGCTGCTGTTGTTGTCTGCATGTGCCATTTTTTTGGTGATTGTTTGTTTGGTTGTTAATGGGGAATTGTCATTTTTAAAGAAAGAGGGTTTAAGAGGTTGGTTTGGTGTGTAAAATTATGGAATGAAATGATGGGGAGATTAACAGTTCTGTCATTTCATTCTAAAATTTACAAAATCATCCAATTTTACTACGTTTAGCAAAAGTAAGTTTATTTTTTAGTGTTTTTTCCATAAACTTACCAAAATTTTTTAGTGTTTTCAAATATAAAAAATCCTGAGCCTTGCGAAATTAGTCACTCTTGTACGATTTGTTTGACGCAGAGCTTTTTGGAGCTTTTTGAGACGATGAGCGGTGAGCAATGAGTTTTTTGTTTTTTTGTGTTCGTTTGGAAAATGAGCGGTGAGCTTTGCTATTTTTTAAGAAAGCTCATTTTTCCAATGCTTCTTTAAGAAGCTGTGAGTGGTGAGCTGTGGCTACTCCTCACAGCTACTTTTGTCAAACATAGCTTTAGTTTTAGTACGATTAGTTTTACATAATTTTATTTATTTATTTATTTGAAGTTTTAAATTGTAATTCTATGGTGTCATAAAATCCATGTACCTATCTGTTAGTACAAAACTTGGGCTCAATGCAAAACCTAGTTTAAGCTAGCTAAGAAAGAAAACACCGTTAGCCTCACTGCGGAAGAGGGACTTCCGCGATCAATCTCCGGTGTGAGAGTAAGTTATAGTTTTAGAGAGATAAAGTATTCAAAGTGTGTGAGTGATGTATGTGTTACCGTTTAAGAGCGGCGAATGCCCTCTATTTATACCACAGCATTTGTTGTCGGTTTCTTGGGACTCCGTACTATGATAGTGATGTTTTTAGGCGGCAAACCCTCAGGTCCCCTCTCGTTCTTGTCTTTTCATCGTGAGTGGCGCTTCCTTCGGAAAGGGGTTGTCGCCTTTCCTGTTTTGGGTCTGCCTTGGTCAGCTATATGATACTACCTCCGTCCCAAATTTATTGTTCCCTTTTGACTTTTTCGATCTTTACTTTTCAACTTTAACCTTAAATATTTTTGTTTATATTACATAATACTTGATACAAAACTAAAAAAAAAAAAAAAAAAAAAAATTAATCGGAGGCCTCAAAATGTCCCGAGACCCACCCTAACCACTTGCATTATCATATCATATCATATCATACTATCTTATAAAGCATTTAGGCCTTCTAATAAAAGAATTACTTAAAATTCAGCATTACAAGTTCTTAAACTAAAAGTACAACAAATTAAAACACATTTTCTAACATTAAATACAATTACAAGTTTTTAAGCTAAAAGTACAACCAATTAAAACATATTTAAGTCAATAAATACAATTAATGCAGTTATTAAAATATCTTTTATATAAGAAATACAAAGGGTACTACTAAATTTACCCTTAATCCACTATCTAAACCTTAAATTTTCATTTCAATTCCTATTGCTACTATAGTTGACTAACCTTTAAATTTAATACCGTAATATTTATTACTTTCACGCACATTAACGCATCTTATTTTTGAGGTAACTTTTTTAAAATAATACTTTGTTTTTATTTTTTTTTCTCACTTTCGTATTCCAATTACATGTCTACGTTACACCAAGTATTAGATATATTATATATGGGTTTTGTTAGAAAGGTATCCACGCGTCATCGTGTACCCGATAATTATTTTTGTAATGAGCAAATGTTTTTCAATTTTAAATATTTTTTTTTTATTTTATTATTTTTTTAAAACGGCAATTTTTTAAACCCTACACAACCTATCTCAAAAATTGTATCTCACATACCGCTTGGCCAACTAATTTATAGCCTAGTAGATATATGTTTTTCAAAAGTAGAACGTCAAAATTATTAATAGTGTAAATAGTTAGCACTTTTATTACCGATTCAATCGTCGGGTCAACCCTGTTTTCTACTTAAAAAAATAAAATAAAATAAAATAAATAAATAAATAAATAACTATTTTTTTCAACCGGGTCAACTGGTTCGACCATCGGATCAACCCGGTTTTCTATTAAAAAAAGAAAAAAACAAACCCGACCGAGTTTCGAGAACCGGATTGACTCGGGTCGTTTAAAACCTGACCGATTTAACCGGTTAATCCTTTTTTAAAAACCCGATTTTTTTTTGCGGAACCAGTTCAACATGTTAATACGGCCGGGTCGACCGAGTTTCAAAACACTGATTATAACCATGATGTTTCT
Organism: Artemisia argyi; assembly: GCA_030686995.1. Taxonomy (NCBI): domain Eukaryota; kingdom Viridiplantae; phylum Streptophyta; class Magnoliopsida; order Asterales; family Asteraceae; genus Artemisia; species Artemisia argyi. Next base: position 2,330,671 of record CM060705.1, read on the forward strand.
CAACCACATGTGATTAGATTCATATATAGATGAACGAATAAAATATTTGATCATACAATTTCCAGTCATTATGTTTTGAAAAATGTTATCAAATCAAAATAAAAATAATAATGGCAATAATCTGTAATATTTGTTTACTTTATAAATATATATTCTTAGATAAGTAAAAAAGAAGAAAAAATAAATAAAATGTAAGTGATTATTACTTTATAATAACATAAAAAGTAATAAGAAGAAAAATTCAATGACTAGCATAATAATGTGAGAACTTTAAGTAAAAAAATACTAGTAATAATTAATTAATGATTAGTGTTTGATTAGTAGAATTAATGGGTTCATTTAGCATGCCCCAATACAAAATATCTACAACTTAATGACAATTACTGTATTAAATGTCGCTAATATAAATAATAAAGCATATTATACAAATATTCAAGCCCCCAACGAGCACGGGCCAATGGGCTCGAGCCCGAACGGTTTACAACTCCTAGCTATCACTTTTGCCTTTTAATATCGTTAACATTTATTTTAGTGTACCCGCCGCTGCTGCAACGCCCTACTTTTAGTTATATAAGCTCATAGATAAACTTAAAAGAAAACATACTATAAAATGAAAAACAGTTGGAAAATGGAAGGTTACTTTTAAGGTCGGAGACCGTGTCGTAATGGGAGACGATCATGACGAAATGGGTGTCGAGATTTGTGTCGATGAACAAGCCGCTGCTGCTGTTGTTGTCTACATGTGCCATTTTTTTTTGGTGATTGTTTGTTTGGTTGTTAATGGGGAATTGTCATTTTTAAAGAAAGAGGGTTTAAGAGGTTGGTTTGGTGTGTAAAATTATGGAATGAAATGATTGGGAGATAAATGGGCTACAGTTGTGTCATTTCAATATTTCATTCTAAAATTTATAAATCATCCAATTTTAGTTCCTTTAAAAAATACTACGGAGTAGTAGCAAAAAAGTAAGTTTACTTTTTAGTGTTTTTTCCATAAACTTACCAAAATTTTTTAAGTGTTTTCAAATATAAATAATCGGTTGTACGATTTGTTTAGAGTTAGTTTTAATGCGATTAGTTTTACATAATATTTTCATGGGTTGTATTAACCATACGGGGGGGACAAGGGTGGCAGGCCCACTTGTCTCCTCTTGTCCCCTATTTTTTTCCTGTGTAATCCTGTTTTTTGTCAGTTTCTGTTCCGTATTTCTGACAGTTTTAAGCGTTTGACATATTAAATTTTACATTTTCTGTTCTGCACTTTCAGGTTTATAGCTTTTTGATATAAACAAAATTATAAAAATAAAAAAAATATAAAAATAAAAATAAAAAATAGGGGGGGGGGGGGGGGTGTGGCTAAAATCTAGGGGAGGGTGTGGTCAACAAGCCCCTATTTTCATTGCTTAAAAAAAAGTTTTAATTTGTAATAGTATAAAAAAATAAAAAATAAAAAATAAATAAAAAAAAGGAAATATAGGCAACTTAACAACAAATTTATGTGCTCTCTGTTTATTTAGAAGCATATGATCTTAATGAGGTGGAAGGCACTCACGTATTGTGACGGCTTTTTGGTTTTGGTTTGTGAACTTTTGTATGCCATTTTATTATTATTATTATTATTATTTGGTCTATTACTTTTGTTTTAGTGTTTATATAATTATTTCTTGTAAATCGTTTTTATACGACTTATGCATAGCTTTTAGAAGTTTGTGTAACCCGTTTTTTGCCGTTTCTTTTACGTTTTCGCCCGTTTTTGTCCCTTTTTTTTACGTTTTTGTCCGTTTTTGTCCATTTGTTTACGTTTTTGCCCATTTTTGTCCCTTTTTTTAACGTTTTCTCCTGTTTTTGTCCTTTTTTTACATTTTGGCCCGTTTTTGTCAATTTTTTTACATTTTCGCCTGTTTTATCCGTTTTTTTTATGTTTTCGCCCGCTTTTTCCCTTTTTTTAGAAACTTTTTTTTACCCAAAATTTTTCTTTCGAAAAATATATTTTAGAAACTTTTTTTTACCCAAATTTTTTTTTCGAAAAATATATTTTAGAAACTTTTTTTTACCACCCTAAACCCTAAACTTTTTTTTATCCAAATTTTTTTTTCGAAAAATATATTTTAGAAACTTTTTTTTACCCAAATGTTTTTTTCGAAAAATATATTTTAGAAACTTTTTTTAACCCAATTTTTTTTTTCGAAAAATATATTTTAGAAAACAGGCGAAAATGGACAAAAATGGGCGAAAACGTAAACAAACGGACAAAAACGGACGAAAACGTAAAAAAATGGACAAAAACGGGGGGAAAACGTAAAAAAATGGACAAAAACGTATGAAAATGAAAGAAAATGGGCGAAAACGTAAAAAAATGAACAAAAACGGACGAAAACGTAAAAAAAATGGACAAAAACGGGAGAAAACGTAAACAAATGGACAAAAACGGGCGGAAACGTAAACAAAAATGGACAAAAACGGGCGAAAACGTAAAAAAATGGACAAAAACGGGCGAAAACGTAAAAAAACGGACAAAAACAGGCGAAAACGTTAAAAAAAACGGACCAAAACGTATGAAAATGAAAGAAAATGGGCGAAAACGTAAAAAAATGGACAAAAACGGACGAAAACGTAAAAAAATGGACAAAAACGGGCGAAAATGCAAACAAATGGACAAAAACGGGCGAAAACGTAAAAAAACGGACAAAAACGGGCGAAAACGTAAAAAAATGAACAAAAACGGGCGAAAACGTAAAAAAATGGACAAAAACAGGCGAAAACGTTAAAAAAACGGATAAAAACGGGCGAAAACGTTAAAAAACGGACAAAAACGTATGAAAATGAAAGAAAATGGGCGAAAATGTAAAAAAATGGACAAAAACGGACGAAAACGTAAAAAAAATGGACAAAAACGGACGAAAACGTAAACAGATGGACAAAAACGGGCGAAAACGTAAAAAAAAGGATAAAAACGGGCGAAAACATAAAAAAACGGGCGAGAAAGTAAAAAAAGGGACAAAAACGGGCGAAAACGTAAAAAAAACGGACAAAAACAGGCAAAAACGTAAAAGGATTAACGATGCAGCGCTATTTAACCAAAAGGGGCTAACTTGTAAATTTTAACTAACCTAGTTAACACCAGTTAAACCAAGGGACTCGTGGTGTTATTTGTTTACGTACTTAGGGACTAGCCATGCAACTTTTAAAAGATAGGGACGAAAGTTGTTATTTTGGACAAACTACAGGGACCAACAATGTAATTTACTCTTAACTTAAACTTATATTCAATTTAAACTTGTTATTGCGTATATATTATTCTTAAACACAAAATTTATCATATATATCTAAGTAACTATTTTATAAATATTTAAACCCAAATAAATCATTATGATTATAGTTTAAATACAAAAAGACCATTATATCCTTATTCTTATCATTTCTCATAGGTACAAATCAATCAGTAACTTCACCAAATAGACAAACTACGCACAAATATTGTATCTAAGGCTTCTCACAGTGGCAACCCATATTGCATCATCTTTTCGGCTACCACCTCAGCTTTATCTCTCTTCAACCCATATTCATCTCTCTCATCACAGTGGCAACCCATATTACATCATCTTTTTTCTTTCTTTTAAAAAAAAACATCTTTTAACACAAACACAACTTTTATTAATAAAACGTAAACATTACATAAACGAAACGATACGGAATTAAAACATTACAATACTAAATTAAATATAAATATGACTAAACATCACAGAAATTCTTCATCGTCTACGTCATCATCGTCCTCATCTTCGTCTTCATTGTCATGAGGGAGACGATGATGTCTACGATTTCTCCAAATGTGCTCGACCAAATCAGCTTTTAAGTTTTGATGAATTGATGTGTTATCGAGCTCCAGAGAAATTGCTAAAGATTCTTCAAATGTATTTAAGGGATCGTGTGGTTGGTGGACCTCCTCTTCGTGCCATGTAGGACATATCGCCCGCTGGTCGTCTTTTATGATCATATTATATAATATGATACATGTATACATAATATCTTTGAGATCACTTTTAAAGAACCCTCGAGCTGGAACTTTAAGCATTTTCCACTTCTTCTTCAACACACCAAAAGTCCGTTCCACATCTTTCCTTGCTGCTTCGTGCTTCATCTTGTACAATAGCCTTTTATGATCATCCGTGGGAGGATTTGAAATGGACTTAATAAGAACGGACCATTGTGGATATATCCCGTCAGTAAGATAATATCCCCTTTTGTATTGTACATCGTTTGCTTCGAATTCAAGGTCTGCTGCTCTCCCAGATCTGATATCATTGAAGACAGGTGAACGACGTAAAACGTTTACGTCGTTATTTGCACCGGAAACACCAAAGAACGCATGCCAAATCCATAAATCTTGAGAAGCGACCGCCTCCAATAAAATGAATGGATGTGGCCCATGATCACCTCTAGCATATTGACCTCTCAAACTGTTCAGGCAATTCTCCCACTCCCAACTTGTACAATCAATGCTTCCCATCATCCCAGGAAACCTGTTGATATAAATAATGTTTGTGAATGTTATTAATATTTTTCAATAAACCTATGTTTTGATAATCACAAAACTTAAATCAAATTAAGTCAAGAATAAGGCATAAACAAGTATTTGGTGACAAATATTTACCTCTACATCTTATATCACTTAAGGTATGCATAAACTTAGTAACTTATGCATTACATGATCAAAGGAAATTTTATATTAATACATAACATTATATAAAATGATTTTAACATTTTATATATATTTGTAAATCATTTTTGGTAAAGCTTTATTAAACCACAAAAATATGATTTCAAATTTCCAACCAAAAAGGGCAAATTTTATCCAGAGAATCTTTTCAAACGTTCAGGAGGGCGGCCCCCTTAATTTTACTAGGCGGCCCCCTTAATCATTAAGGGGACCGGCCTATAATTAAGGGGACCGGCAACGCTCCCGAACAGTAAAATCTGGCCCTTTAAATACTGGATCATTTTGCACATTTTCCTTACCTTTTTGCACTATAAACTTTCTGATCCAATCCTCTTCTCTAGATCTAAAATCCTTTGATCATATATTTCATAAGTCTTTGTTTCCAAGTGATCCAAAGCTTCATCCATTCAAGTGCAAGAAGAAGAACACTTCTCTACATTCATCTTATTGTAGTGGTGTTGTGTATAGCTAGTTTCATATAGTACTAGTGATAGCTATTGATTAAGGTGTTGTGAATACTTGTTGATTGTAGAATCTTGGTGTGTTGTAAACTAGTTTAGTAGTAGTGACTTAGTTGTGCATAGAAGAAGGTGTGAAGATTGACTAGGTGTGAAGACGGTGTGAAGTCTTGAAGAAGGTGTGAAGGTGTAATTAAGGTGTGAAGATCACGTGGTGTGATATTTGGTGTGAGATTGGTTCTAGCTACGATTAGAACTCGACATTTAGCTTAGTGTCGTTAACTTGTGTAAGCCAAGGTGTGTAAGGTTTCTCCACCATAAGGAGTTTGTTGACATAGTGAAGAAAACTCTCGAGTGTGGTACTCGGGGAGTGGAGTAGGGCAAGGATGGTGTCCTTGTAGCCGAACCACTATAAATTCGCGTGTTGTGGTTTGATCTTTCTAACTCTATCTTTTCTTCATTATATTTCAATACTTTCAATATTAGTTTAGACTTGCTCATATTGGTTGCTACTTGAATTCACTTAAGATCGAATCGAAAGTTTTTATAACCAACAAAATATTTTGGAAATAAATTTAAAAAGGACGTAAAACTATTCAACCCCCCCTTCTAGTTTTCCACAAAACCCATGCTTATGCTCGTGATGAGCATACAATCTTTCAAGATCAGAATACGTGGGCTTTCGCAAATACTCAGGACCATATAACTCGATGATAACTTTGCAAAACTTACGGAGGCATTGACGGGATGTTGTTTCGGCTATTGCCAGATTCTCGTCAAGAGAATCTGGAACGGCCACGTATCCCAATTGACGAATGGCCGCGGTACACTTGACCAATGGGCTAATACCAGGTACGCCCCTACAATCATTAGTTTGTTCAAAATAAGTAGAATAATCGGTTACCTCTCGAACAATTCGTGTGAACAGTTCTCGGCGCATTCGGAAACGTCGACACAATGTTCTTTCATCATGCATCGGGTTTTCGCCGAAGTATGCATTCACTAACCGATTGTGTGCAGCAACATGATCCCTAGGTACGTACCTTCTTTTAGGTTTTGGCTTATGTGCTTGATACGCGTTCTAAGCAAACTTATTACCTCAACAAACTCACTAAAAACTTCTTCGTCATCGTCGGAAGACGAAGAACCAAACAAATACTCGTAGGACGACATGGACATGGTGAATGAATATTGATGATAATTTGTTTAAATTGTGTTTGAAATTGTGTGTTTGAATGTGGGTTTGAGTGTTGGTATTTATAGGATGAAAAGTGGTAATGTTTTTGAAAAAAAAGTGTTTTTTTTTTTTTTTTATTCAAACGGTATAAATTGAAAGATTTCTTTGTGAAATATCGGTTGGTTTCTCGAACGATATTCAAATTTTTGATCCGGCGACCGATATACATTTCACCTCCACATTGGTGATATCGATCGTCTATATCGATCGATCGATCTTAATGATCGATTTTTTCAGATCCACTGTGATCAGCCTTAGGCTTCTCACAGTGGTGACCTATATTGCATCATCTTTCCGGCTGCCACCTCAGCATTGTCTCTCCTCAACCCATATTCACCTCTCTCATCACAGTGGCAACCCATATTGCATCATTTTTTTTTAATTCTTTTTTGTTTTTTAACATGATACACCTTACATAGCACAACTTTATTCAGAGGAATTGAAACAAAGATTTATATCTGCATCAATGAGTTTAGTGAAACGTGGCAACCTTTTACTTGTATATATCTATATTTGCATGCATGTACAACACATATACACAACATACACCTTCAAAGTTCATCCAAAAACTCCATACTTGGTCACTGTAATAAACAAAACTCCATACTTGGTCAAGTACATTTTAAAACACCGACAAGAAGTTCAACACATATTCATCAAACAAAACTCTATACTTGGTCACTGTCATAGAACAAGAAATTTGCAGCAAGATATAATTTAAACCACTTGACCACTTGAGATTCCATAGTAGTAGTACTGGAAGCAAAGAACAGGGGAAGTTTAGGAAGACATTTGGTGTCAAATGGTAAGGTTTTTTGTTTGTTTGTGTTTGTCAATATCGTTCGAAAATGCAACCGATTGTCACAAATGTTGGCCGGCGACCGATATGCCCACAATGGAGTCGACCGATGTCCGAATCGGTCGACCGATGCCCGAATCGGTCGACCGATGCCTTCGAACGATTTTTTTCAGTCCACTGTCACCAGCCTTATTACCTTGCATCTTATTTATTATTGTGTTTGTGTTGTTACTTGCATTGGGCCTCTAGAGTATGCTTTATTTATGTGTAGCCATGTAGGAACAGTTGATATATTTTATTTGCTTCGATATAACGTTTTTGCATAGGCGCAATGATAATAATGAGTTCATCTTCATAGCATGTGTGATGCACCGGTTTTGTTTTTAAATAAACTATTTAACTATTGCTTATGGCTAAAAAATAAAAAATAAATAAATAAAAATAAAAAATTGTTATTATAATTTACAAATGGCTTCAAGCCAAAATTTTGTATTTTGTCCTTTGTATTCATTATTTAAGTTGATATTTTTAATATGATGTATTTTGTTGTTCAAATTGGATGTACTAAAACCCACCGTTACAAAAGAGCGTTATTATACCTTTATCGGTGACATTATTCCTACATTACATGCAATGTACCAACGTTGTTATTCATGTAAGTGATGCAAACATATTCTTACATAGTTCACTACTAATCTTTATCCACTTGCTCATCATAATTACGCATTACCGAATGTAATCTTTTAGTAGCTTACCGATGAAGCAACACTCAATATTATTCTTTGGTTCCTTGTCAATACCGTGCATATGTAAAAGTTTGTGTAATCATGTATATATAATAATGCCACATAAACTGTATAAAAATCGTTACAAACCTTTTTTGCTTCATCTCGTTTTACTGTACAACTAATTTAATTAAAAATTAACATTGAAGTCTAACTAATATTAATAAATTTTATCAATAAACTCAATTCTAAATAGTTAACTGTTGGGATATGAAGGTCAAAGTACTTCTGGAAGTTCAAAGTAATGCTGTGTCAAAGTGCTGCTCAAGGTCAAAGTACTGCTCGTGTATGAAGATTATTCAAAGTACTTCTAAAGTTTAAGGACTGATATGCAATATTGTTTAAGGATTGTTATGTAATATTATCAGAATATCCTAGAATTAGTTAGGGATAGTTTACTCGTCGTTCAAGTATTGTAAACCGACTTAAGGTTTTCCTTATGTCTATAAAAGAAGCCTTAGGATGGTATTAGACGTACGATTATTAGAATACGAATTCAGAAAAATAAGTATTAGCAAGTACGATATTACAGAGTTAGGGATTGTTAGTGAATCTGTATAGAGAAGCAGGTTCAGAGTTTGGTTTAATATAAAGTTATTCTTCTTAGCTTTGTGTTAGTAGATTCCGCATACTTTACAAAGTTACATCAGTGTTTCATTATTAATAGTTTTGAGTTATTCAAGATTGTTAAAACCTTACAAGCTACAAAGTTGTTTGGTCAGAGTATATCGATCCAACAAGTAGTATCAGAGCTTGTGTGGAAACTCTTATTTAAGAAGAAACCCTTAAAACCAATTTTACAACAAACCCTACAAGATGTCGACAGAAGTTGTACCAATTCCTTCCATCACCTCAGTTAGAATTCCGATTGTCAAGAAGGGTGAGTATGATCTATGGAGCATGAAGATGAGGCAGTAAATTGCTATCACTGACCATGCACTATGGGATGCGATTATCAATGGTAATGTTGTCATTGATGAACCTGTATGCATTGAAGGACAACCTACACCACCTAAGCCAACCTTGCCAGCAGCTACTAAAAGATATCAAGATAAGGCTCTCAACATACTACTTTCTGCTATTCCTGATGGTCACCTATTGAAGTTTCATGATGCAAAGGATACAAAACAACTATGGGCTGCTATTAAGACTAGATTTGGAGGTAATGATGCTTCCAAGAAGATGCATAGAAACCTATTGAAGCAACAGTTTGAAACATTCACTATTGGTGAAAGAGAAAGCCTTGACTCTGCCTATGACAGATATCAAAATCTACTCAGTATGCTAGAGTTATATGGAGCAGAGGCATCTGTTGAAGATGCAAACTTGAAGTTCTTGAGGAGTTTGCCATCTGCATGGCATGTGGTTGCTACTATGATAAGAGGATAACCTGGTTTAGACACTATTGACTTTGATGATCTCTACAACAATCTAAAGGTGTATGAGGATGAGATGAAGGGTAACAAAGGCTCAAGTTCTCATAGTATTGCTTTTGTGTCTTCTGAAAACAGAGGCAGTACTTCCACTAAAAGTACTGCTTACCCTGTCCAAAGTACTATTGAAGAGAAACAGCATCCATGTACAACCATGGTCACTACCACTTCATCACCATCAAACAACACCAACTCAGATGATGTTCTATGTTCATTCTTTGCTCAACAAGCCACTCTACCTGTTACTTATCAAGAAGATGTCTTGCAAATTGATGATGATGCTCTAGAAGAAATTGACATAAGATGGCAGGTTGCCATGATCACTGCAAGGATCAAGAAGTTTATGAACAAGACAGGGAGAGGTATTGATTTCAAAGCTAAGCAGGGTATAGCATTTGATAAGTCTAAGATTGAATGCTTCAATTGTCAAAAGACTGGTCACTTTACAAGAGAATGCAAGTTTGCAAAGTATCAGGTAAACAGAATGATTGAAAAACCCAAGGTTGAAAGAAAGGAGGTTCCTATTGCTGAGCCAAAGTCACAAGCTTTGGTGGCTCAAGAAAATCTATCAGAGGTTGACTAGAGTAATGAATTTGATGATGAACCAGTAACCTACTCTATGGTTGCATTGGAAGAGGTTGATTGGAGCACAACTTTTGATGAGGAACCAGGATATGCAGCTTTGGAGTCAGGAGATGGTCTAGGAAGCTTTGATTGGAGCATGGAAATTGAAGAAGAACCTGTTCAGCTTGCTATGATGGCTACTTCACCAAGTTCATCCACTATCTTTGAGGTATGTTCTAAATGTAGTAACTCTTATCAAAAGATGCTTAAAGAATATGAAATTGAAAGAGATAACTATAGAAGGGCTAGGTCTGAGATAGCTGGTTACCAATTAACTTTAGAGTCAATGGAAGCCAAGATAATCACACATGAAAATAATGAAGTAGTTTGGGCAGAAAAATATGAGCAACAAGATTATCAATTAAAGTTAAGTGAGTGGAAGTTAGGATGTAAGGTTTCTGAACTAGAAAATATCACTAAAGAAAGAGATAAGTTGTTAGCAAAACTTGCTGTTTGGAAAGAATCAGGTCTGTCACATGTTAGTTTTGTTGAAAAACAAAGAACTGCAAACATTAAAACTGGCCTAGGTTATGATGATAGTAGTTCAGAAGAAATCCCAACTAGGAACATGGAACTAAGTCTTTCACAAGAGACCTCAACTAGTGAAGAATTCATAAGCTTAGAGGAAAACATAACTAGTGATGAGGAATCACCTTGTTCAACACCTCCTGTATTTAAGAAAGACAAGGGATACAATGAAGTTCCTCCACCCACAGGAAGATTTCAACCACCTAGGACAGATGTTTCTTGTTTTTGAGTAGACAATTTAGAATTCAGGAAAAAGCTTAAAGGTCAATCTAATTCAAGTCAATCTAGTCCTGAGCCCTTAAGAGAAACTATTGAGAAACCTAGGGATAATAACAAAGGTTCTGGGAATGAAAAAGTCTTTTCAAAACAAGCAGTACTTCCAAAAACTTCTCAAAGTATTGTTGATCATTCAACAGTACCTACAAGGAAACCTTTTCAAAATACTGCTTATTATAGAAAACCTTTTGGAAGTGGATTTGGGAATATGGGACCAAAGTTATGTTATGTATGTTATAGTCCTCATCATTTGATTAAGGACTGTGATTATCATTCAGAATACTTAAGCAAATACCCAAAGACCACATCTGCAAACCATAAGCACAGGGAGAATAAACCAAGGGAGAATAAACCAGCTTGGAATTACTGAAACAGGGTTAACCATAGTAATTTCTCAAAAGACTATAGGTACCCTCACCAGAAAAGACCATTTTCCAAACCCTCGGTACCTTCAAGAGATACTTTCTAAGTACTGGTAAAACAGTACCTTCTCAAAATACTGTTAGGAATTCCCCCAACCAAGGTACTGCTAGCAATAGCTCTAATGTAAGACCTAGGAGATTCAATTCTTACAAACCTAGAAGGCCTTACAACTCAAGAAAAGTACCTAGATCAAAGAACCCAACACTAACTGTTACAACTAAATGGGTTAAGAAAGAAAGTACTGCTGAGGGTGAAACAATACTTTCAAAAAATAAGGGTGAAAAAGGGAGTGTTGATAATAATCCAACACATGTTTAGGGATCAAAAGCATTAATTCTTGATAATGTTTTCAAAACCAGTGGTGATTACATACTCAAAGAATTTGAGTATGTCACTCCACAAGGGGAACACAAGTCAATAATGGCTTGGGTTCCTAATAGAAACTAACCCTTTTCATTTTTATGTAGGGCAACCCAGAAAAGGAGCTTAAAATCATCTTATCATTGATAGTGGTTGCTCTGGAAGCATGACAGGAGAAAAGGAGCTCTTGTCAGATTTTAAGGCTTATTTTGGAGGAAGATTTGCATTTGGGAATGATCCTGATAGAGGGAGAATCACTGGCAAAGGAACAATCAAGAATGGATCCATTGATTTTGAGAATGTTAGATATGTGAAGGAGCTTAAATTCAATCTTTTGTCAGTTTCTCAGATCTGTGACAAGAAATATCCTGTGTTATTCCTTGACACAGAATGTCTTATTCTCTCCCCTGAGTTTAAGTTAGAAGATGAAAACTTGGTGATGCTGAGAGCACCAAGAACCAATGATGTGTATAACATAGATTTGAAGAATATCAATTTTACTGAAAGAGCAATATGTTTGGTAGCAAGGGCAACAATGGAAGAAGCACATCAATGGCACAGAAGATTAGGGCATGTAAATTTCAAGAACCTCAACAAATTGGTCAAAGGCAATTTAGTTAGAGGTTTACCTTCTAAAACATTCAAGAATGATCACTCATGTTTGGCTTGCAAGAAGGGTAAACAACACAAGGCTTCATGTAAAAAGATTGAAGAAAGAACCATTAGAGAGCCTTTGGAATTGCTGCATATGGATCTGTTTGGACCTGTTTCTGTTGCAAGTTTAAACAAGAAGAAGTACTGTTTGGTTATAACAGATGATTGTAGCAGATTTAGCTGGGTCTTTTTCTTGGGATTTAAAGATGAAACTTTTGATGCTATTCATGATCTTATAATAGCACTTGAAAATTAGTTAAGATTCAAGGGTAGATCCATTAGATGTGATAATGGGACTGAATTCAAGAATCAGCTTATGGATGAATTTTGTGCCAAGAAAGGAATTAAGAGAGAGTTTAGTATTTCAAGAACTCCCCAACAGAATGGAGTTGCAGAAAGGAATAATAGAACTTTGATAGAAGCAGCAAGGACAATGCTTGCAGATTCTCAATTACCTGTTCCATTTTGGGCTGAAGCTGTAAGTGCTACTTGTTATGTGTTAAATAGAGTATTAGTGACAAAGCCTCAGATGAAGACACCTTATGAGTTACTTATGGGAAAGAAACCAAACATTAAGTTTATGAAACCTTTTGGATGTCCCCTGACTATTTTGAATACTGTTGATACTCTGGGAAAGTTTGATGCCAAGTCAGATGAAGGATACTTATTGGGTTATTGTACCAATAGCAAAGGATTCAGAGTATACAACAGGACTACCAAGAAGGTTCAATAATGTCTTCATGTTGAGTTTTTAGAAGTTCAAGGAAATCAAAAAGGTAAGGGTCCTGATTGGATGTTTGATATTGATAGTTTGGCCTCATCCATGAATTATGTGCCTGTTAGAGAAGAAAATCAAGTTGTTCACAATGAAGCAGATATACAATACATTGTTCATGGAGTAAATATGAGATCTGAAGATGTTCCTGATGAAGAACCCAGTGATAAGAAGAAAAGTACTTTTGAACCTCAAAGTACTGTTGAACCCCAAAGTACTGTTGAACTACAAAGTACTGTTCAACCAAAATCCACAGTATCTGATGAAGACCAAGCTATCCAAGATGAACTTAATATGATGCTTCTTCAAGACACTATTGTGAAATCCTATGAAGATGATCAAAGGAGAGCTTATGAAGCAGAAAAGAAGAAGGCTAAAGGCACTAACAGTACTTTGCATCAAAGTACTGCTGATCCATTTGAAAATACTTATAATGTATTAGATACATCAAATTGGATCAATACTGATGAATTGACTGATCCAACCATGCCTGCCTTAGAAGATACTGATGATGAATCGGAGAAAGAAGGCATTTTCTCAGATTCCAATGAAGATCCTGATTTCACAAATTTGGAAGATAATCTTGAAGTTTCACCAACTCCTACACTGAGAATTCATAAAGATCATCCTGTTGGTAAGATTATTGGACCTTCTACCTCAGGAGTGCTCACAAGAACAAAAGCTAAGAATCTTTCTAGGCAACATACTTCTTTACTTAGCTTTGTTTATAAACAAAACAGGGTGAATCACAAGGATCAACAATTGTGCTTATTTGCTTGCTTTCTGTCTCAAGAGGAACCTAAGACAGTAGCTCAAGCATTAGCTAAAGAGAGTTGGGTTGAAGCCATGCAAGAAGAACGTTTACAATTCAAGCTTCAAGAAGTATGGGTATTATGTGATTTACCTGATGGTAAGAGGCTAATTGGTACAAAATGGGTCTTCAGAGTTAAAAGAGATGAAAGAGGAAATGTCATCAAGAATAAAGCAAGGTTAGTGGCTCAAGGCTACAGACAAGAAGAAGGGGTAGACTATGATGAAGTGTTTGCTCTTGTGGCAAGAATTGAAGCCATAAGGTTGTTTCTGGCTTTTGCATCATATATGGGTGATGCGTGGTAATCGCACCTTGCTTTACCTCTCGAGGGATCTCCAGAAGCTTACAACCCCCACCAGGCAGTGTACCTGATCGTTGTAGTATAGTATAGTGACAAGTACCGGGGGATTGATCGTTCAGCTTAGGAATAGTGTCGCTAGGATTAGAAAACCTAATTAATAGTTCTAAAGGTGAGGGATGATTATTTTTGTGTTTTTATATTTTTATGAAAGCAAGTAAAATCTCGGGTTTTGGAAGAGTGGGCGGAATTAGTTGCTATTCAACTAACCCAAAACTAATAAATAATCAAAATAAAATACTAAAAATGAAATTAAACTAAATTATACTAAGGTTGTGAGCAGTAATTGGAGAAATTGTGTTTACTTAGACTTCACTACTCCCTAGATATCTTTTACACGTTAATTACTCGTTATACTTGTATGGATGACGGATTGTATTCCTTAATACCATTCGTGGGGTGGCATACATAACTCCCCAACTCTATGAGCTCTTATCTCCTCCTACACCATGACCCAGCACAACTATAGGGATTGTAAACAGTGGCTCATGCATTAAATACAACCAATAAAGACCTAGTACGCCTTGGTTCATGTTTTTTAAGACGTTCAAGCATGTTACCATTTGGAGATCTGCCAGTTTTCTTAAGCCTAACATATAAAATCATTCATCCAAGACAAGAATAAACAAGTAATCAACACATAATCAACATCTAGGTTTCATTAGATCTAAGCAAACACAAAAGAGATCTAGCCTAGCATAATAGAATTGAGACAAGAACAAGATATAAACAACCAACACATAGACATATTGATTGAATTAGAAGAACACTTATCTCAATTACAATGCAAGGTATCAAGGGTTTGGAACCCTTGAAAAACCTGTAAAAGATACACCAAATTCGTCTTTAGGGTTTCACCAAAACTTCTCCTTTTTTAATGAAAAAACTAGAAAACTATATATAGGAAAACCGAGGTGACGGCGTCAAGAGCAATGGTGTGACGCCGTCATCTCGCCGCCAAACACTTCCTCGGACGGCCTTGATCTACTTATGACGGCCTATGTGACGCCGTCAGCTACCACGGTGTTTTATTCTTTGTACTTTGACGCCGTCAAGATGACTTTTGACGCCGTCATCAGCTACGGTGTTTTATTCTTGATGTCTGACGCCGTCAGGGTATAACTCTTGACGCCGTCATCTAGTGTCTTCAGCATGGAAAATTGGTACTTTGCCGTTTTCTTCACTTTTATGCTCCAAAAACGTCCAAAATGGCTTCTTTTCCAGAATTCACTCTCCAAGTACCTAAAATCACAAAAGGAACGATTTAGGGCAATATTTGATCAAATAAAGTCGGATTCGGGCTTAAATGACTCCCTAAAAACGGATCATTTTTCGCCTCATCATATACCCTTACACTTGAGATTTGCTTGTCCTCAAGCAAATGAGCTTTTATTCTACTCAAAAGACAAGTTAGGGGTCATTTAACACTAATATAAAAGTAATTATAACAAATAATCGTTCCACTAAAGACCAATAGACAAGCACGGAGGTCATACACAAGCACCTCGCAAATAGTGTTTAGATACTCACATCTCTCGGGTGTAATAAAGTAATATAACATTATGGAAATGGAAGATATCTCTCACTACCTGTCATAGCAAAATAGATTACCATAGGCTTGGGAAAGGATCAAACCTCCACCACATGGCGTAAGCACCTAGGATAAACTATCAAAGAGGTCTTTTAAAGGGTTGTAACGTTAGGTATAGGGATATGAATTACACGGTTTTGTTGGATAAAGGAAGTTTTACTGGTGGCGAGTTAACAATCTCGGTTAATTACATGTACAAGATGGCGTTGCTAAGCCAAGACTAGACTCGACTTAAGCTAATAAATGAAAAATAACAAAAACATAAAATGAACATAGAATAAAAAATGGGATGGTAGTCCGTATATTTTTTTCTCTTTTTCTTTTCTATTATTATTTTTTTTTTTCGATTTTTTTTTTTTTTTTTTTTTTTGCATACACTCTTACCCTACCATCCAAAATAATACATCATAGGGGTATGAACGTTCCCCTTACACTTGAATCTTTACATACTTTACATTTAACTATTCTAATGACTCGAATTAAGAAAATCAAAACACTTGGAGCACTTTTAAAATTAACGCACATATGGGGGTAATAAATGATGTTCTTCCCCATTACTCCATAAAATAAGTACTTACCCATGAGTCCCAATCGTCCCAAAACAATATGTACAAGGATATGACTCGACTTAGCAACCATGTAATCAATTAGAAAGTTAACTTAGGGTTTAACAAATAACAATAATGCACTAAAAATGAGCGCATACACGGAAGGCTAAGGCGATTTGGGTGTACATTCAAGTGGGGTGTAACAAATTCTTCCTTTAAGTAAAATGCTTAAAGTTAGAAACGAAAAGATAGGCTCGGAGGGGTGTACTAGGGGTTTCGTGTACAAAAAATGAGTACAACGCTAAGGGTGTGGGAAAAATTAGTTGACTTAACTAGCCAAGTAATATGACTTAAATGGTCAAGTAATTATGATACGGGTTTAACACAAGGGTAATCCTAATGCCTCTTATCATGTAGTAAATCCTATTACACGAATGTAGTCTCACTAGCGGTCTCGGGATGCATCACTAACGCAAGTTCTAGAATCTAAATGCTACCGGTACACTCATAAGCACCAATAATGAATGCTTTTCCTATCAAATCTAAAGGTGAACCTCACAAATTTGGGTGGAAAATTTTTCTGAATATACGGTTATGTGCTAGTCATACAATCTCCTATCCATGAGATGCTTGCTATGGCTAAAGTTTCACTCCTAAATGTTGTAAAAAATTTTAAATTTGGCGCTAAAATTACACTAACAAGTATTTCTCATAGTTTTATTACACATCTACTATCAAACAAAACAAACTCAAGCGAAAGTGCATATGTAAGGTATCATCTTTTTACCCTCCCCTTACACTTAAGATGAACATTGTCCCCAATGTTCAAGTAAAGAATGTAAAAGTGAAAAAGTAAAGAGAATGAAATCAAATACTCCCCTGATTCGCTCGGTATGAATTATAGGTTGGCCAGGTTAAATCTTCCTCCAAGAAAATGAACAATCAAAGCTTCCCTTCCAGAATATAAATCATCTTCTTGTCATACATAACCTGTAAATCCTGACAACAATAGACAAGACAACCTCGCGTAAAATCGGCGGCATCCTATATAAGTTACTAAATCCTAGAAAACAAAGTAAGATATAATGCTTGTGGAATGAAGTTTGCAGATTTCCTGGAGATTATAAAACTTAATAATTCACAAAAACCATAAGACTCCGTTAGAAAAACAAAACTGGTAAAATTTCCAGATTTTTAACTCCTGACGCCGTCAAGAGTGATACTCTGACGCCGTCAGAATGGACCTGCAGAAATTCTTATGTTAAGTTTCCGGAAAATTTCTGGAAAAACTTTGTCCTACTTCCTGGAAAATCCTGCAAAACTTCATTATGACTCAATACAAGCATTTGACTCTAACAAATACGAATATACATGTTCATTTAATATTGTGGGAAATCATGATCGGTTTGTTTCTTAAAAACATATTTGGGGTTTCCCCTTACACTTATCTTTTGCAAAAATACCTTTAGGTTGGAGTTAAGACTAGGCCAAACAACATAATAAAGTATTTCCACATTTTAATTGAGAAACATGATCAACCAACAATAAAAATAAAACATGCATACGGAAGCAAATAACTATCAAACAAATAAAATCACACAAAACATGGGTTGCCTCCCAAGAAGCGCTTTTCTTTATTTACGAGTCCTGTAGCTAGACTCAAGGTCATGGGCTATCGTGTATCGCTTATGCTCACATAACCAAGTGTGAGCCATCTAATAGTCGCCTCATCTTTCTTATACTCTTCTCCTAACTCTAAGCATCCGCGATAGTATCTTTTATTCTTTTCATGAGTATACTTAAGTCCTCTTTTCTTATCATTCTCGCTTAGCATTTCTATAGGCGGATACCTACTACACTTTTCCATGGAGAAATCCTTGAACCTAGGGTGTGTGCGGGGCATTTGATAGACAAATTCTTCATCCCCATCCGAGAATGTAATTAACCATTCTATGAGTTTTTCATCGAGGTTGGTCAATCGTTTGAAAGGTCTTCCAAACACAACTTGGGTCAATTTATCATCAATAAATTCTCCTAGATTCTCCATAACCATGAATTCAACAAGATAAACCAAACTTCCTACAAACACATGCAATAGTATTGCCCTAGCCACAATATTTTCCCCTTTGTATTCTAACTCATCTACCATAATTTTATTATATTCATTGCGCGAGATTATGTTCATTGGGAGAGATGAGTTAAGATAGGCGTTAAAGCTCTTAAATCCGATCTTACAAGGAAATTGCATGTTGAATGAGCTATCACACTCAATCCTAGTCCTAGGGTCAAAATACCTAAGAGGGTTTATTTCCTCTTCCATTCTATCCTCATTAATCACATCACCATCATCAAGATCCTCATCAGAGTCTGAATAGTAAAAAGGACTAGCCCTATGGTCATCATCATGATCAGACTCTTCTAACTCAGAATTATTGTCAAAGTGGTGGTTGGGTGAGAGGTTAGGTGGGTTCTCATTTTCTGCTAAAGGAAGTGGGGCGGGCATTTGGAACATCCTACGACGAAAAACACGAATAACAGGAATCAGCCGATCAATGTTATTGTTATCCATCGAAACAGTTTACGGACAAAAACACAAAGAAATAAGATAGACTAAAGAAGACCTAAAAAAAATAAAAATAAAATCTTACTAGAAAGGAATCTAGCAAGTAGACCTAATAAAAAGAAATCATAACCTAGACAATAACTATTCCCCGGGCTGCGGCGCCAAAAACTTGATGTGTGGGAATCGCACCTTGCTTTACCTCTCGAGGGATCTCCAGAAGCTTACAACCCCCACCAGGCAGTGTACCTGATCGTTGTAGTATAGTATAGTGACAAGTACCGGGGGATTGATCGTTCAGCTTAGGAATAGTGTCGCTAGGATTAGAAAACCTAATTAATAGTTCTAAAGGTGAGGGATGATTATTTTTGTGTTTTTATATTTTTATGAAAGCAAGTAAAATCTCAGGTTTTGGAAGAGTGGGTGGAATTAGTTGCTATTCAACTAACCCAAAACTAATAAATAATCAAAATAAAATACTGAAAATGAAATTAAACTAAATTATACTAAGGTTGTGAGCAGTAATTGGAGAAATTGTGTTTACTTAGACTTCACTACTCCCTAGATATCTTTTACACGTTAATTACTCATTATACTTGTATGGATGACGGATTGTATTCCTTAATACCATTCGTGGGGTGGCATACATAACTCCCCAACTCTATGAGCTCTTATCTCCTCCTACACCATGACCCAGCACAACTATAGGGATTGTAAATAGTGGCTCATGCATTAAATACAACCAATAAAGACCTAGTACGCCTCGGTTCATGTTTCTTAAGACGTTCAAGCATGTTACCATTTGGAGATCTGCCAGTTTTCTTAAGCCTAACATATAAAATCATTCATCCAAGACAAGAATAAACAAGTAATCAACACATAATCAATATATAGGTTTCATTAGATCTAAGCAAACACAAAAGAGATCTAGCCTAGCATAATGGAATTGAGACAAGAACAAGATATAAACAACCAACACATAGACATATTGATTGAATTAGAAGAACACTTATCTCAATTACAATGCAAGGTATCAAGGGTTTGGAACCCTTGAAAAACCTGTAAAAGATACACCAAATTCGTCTTTAGGGTTTCACCAAAACTTCTCCTTTTTTAATGAAAAAACTAGAAAACTATATATAGGAAAACCGAGGTGACGGCGTCAAGAGCAATGGTGTGACGCCGTCATCTCGCCGCCAAACACTTCCTCGGACGGCCTTGATCTACTTATGACGGCCTATGTGACGCCGTCAGCTACCACGGTGTTTTATTCTTTGTACTTTGACGCCGTCAAGATGACTTTTGACGCCGTCATCAGCTACGGTGTTTTATTCTTGATGTCTGACGCCGTCAGGGTATAACTCTTGACGCCGTCATCTAGTGTCTTCAGCATGGAAAATTGGTACTTTGCCGTTTTCTTCACTTTTATGCTCCAAAAACGTCCAAAATGGCTTCTTTTCCAGAATTCACTCTCCAAGTACCTAAAATCACAAAAGGAACGATTTAGGGCAATATTTGATCAAATAAAGTCGGATTCGGGCTTAAATGACCCCCTAAAAACGGATCATTTTTCGCCTCATCAATGGGCTTTCCTGTATATCAGATGGATGTTAAAAGTGCTTTTCTCTATGGCACTATCAAAGAGGAAGTATATGTCAAACAACCTCCTGGTTTTGAAGATCCTGCACATCCAAACAAAGTCTACAAGGTTATTAAGGCTCTGTATGGCCTCCATCAAGCCCCTAGAGCTTGGTATGAAAGACTCTCCACTTTTCTATTGCAACATGGTTATAGGAGAGGTGCTATTGATAAGACTTTGTTTATCAAAAGAGACAAAAAGGATATTATGCTTGTCCAAGTGTATGTGGATGACATTATCTTTGGAGCCACAAAGCAGTCAATGGTGAAGGAATTTGAGGATCTCATGCAAAAAGAGTTTCAAATGAGTTCCATGGGTGAATTAACATTCTTTTTGGGGCTTCAAGTTCAACAATCAAGCAGTGGAATTTTCATCAGTCAAGATAAGTATGTTACAGACATTCTAAAGAGGTTTAACTTCGCCACTGTCAAGCCAGCCTCCACACCCATTGATGCTAACAAACCATTGGGAAAAGACGAAGATGGAGAAGATGTTGATGTTAAGCTATATAGATCCATGATTGGTTGTCTAATGTATTTGACTGCATCTAAACCTGACATTACTTTTGTTGTGTGTTTATGTGCAAGACATCAGGTCAAACCCAAAGTTTCACATCTGAATGCAGTAAAGAGGATTTTTATGTATCTTAGGCAACAACCTAAGCTAGGGTTGTGGTATCCTAGGGAGTCTCCTTTTCATTTGGAAGCCTTTTCAGACAGTGATTATGCTGGAGACAATTATGACAGAAGATCAACCACTGGAGGATGCCAATACCTTGGAAGAAGATTAGTTTCATGGCAATGCAAGAAGCAAACAATTGCAGCAACATCTACCACAGAAGCAGAATATGTGGCTATTGCAAGTTGTTGTGCCCAAGTACTTTGGTTGCAAAATCAACTTTTGGACTATGGATTCAACTTCAAGAACACTCCTATCAACATTGATAATGAGAGTACAATCTGTATTGTAAAGAATCCTGTCTATCATTCCAAGACAAAGCATATTCAGATTAGGCATCACTTTATCAGAGATTGTTATGAGCACAGACTCATAAATGTGGTTAAAGTTCACACAGATGATAATGTAGCAGATTTACTCACAAAGGGCTTTGATGTTTCAAGATTTACTTTTTTTATTGGTGAGTATTAGGATGATCAATAATTAAGCTACATTTGAGGGGAGGCATTAGTAGCTATTCATTATTTGAGAGGAGGCTACATTCATCATTAAACAAAAAGGTAACTTTATTCATTATCATCATAAGAAAAGTTACATTCAACATTCCAAGACAGAGACACATCATCAAAACAAACAAACACAAACCCTAAACAAACTACATCCTACACCAACTACTCCATTGGCCTCTTTTCCTTTTAGCTCTGCTTTGTCTTCTGAGCACCTTTCCTCTTGTTATCAAAGGTAGGTTGCTTTCTTGGGCAAGCAAGGCCTAGCACTTGCTTTGGAGGCCTTTCTAGTCTTGCAGGCTTCTTTTGGGCAGGCCACTTCATGTTCTTCAAAGCTGATTCCAGTGCCTGTGTCAATGCCTGTGGCAACTCACTGGATAGAGATGGAGCAGGAGCAGGAGTAGAAACCTTTTTATTAGGCTTCAGGTTGGTTGAGCTTGATGCACTTGGAGGAAAATAGCCATTCCATCCTGAATCAGAGTCAGAGTAGTAGCTTATCTCTGAGTCAGAAGAGTCATCTGATGAGATGTAAATTAGTGGAAAGTGGCTTATGATAATACTAGGGTTTCTGTGATGGTAGAAACAAGGTTTTGATGAAGTTATGTGTTACTACAAGTTCTTTTTATAGGCAAGTCAATCCCAAGGGTTATTTATGAAAGCTATTAACTCCTACTTGTTTTGGTAGCTTTGGGGAGTAAATATGGAAAGTATTTATTATCTCGGGTTGACTTTCAGAAGATATTTTGGTCAATAAGTAAATATTGTTAGATATTTTGGTGGAAAGTACTATTAGCAAAAGTACTGCTTCATAAGGAATGAAACTACTGCTCCATGTTATATGGCAAAGTACTGTTTGGCGCTTATTGGAAAATACTGACGTGTCAGGGTACTGTTCCAACGGTCAAAAATGGGGGTAACAACTTTACGAAAGATATGGGGAAGATAAATCCCAAAAATAACGGTAAAATCATTAATTAACCGTGATTTTTTGTATATTATCCTCTTTTATGATTATCTTTTCCATCTTTACATACCCTCATCCTCATTCCTATTCATCCATTCAAGCACTAACAAATTCATCATCGATCATCATTCTCTTTCACAAACACAAACAATGGCAAACCGTCCAACAATTACAAAACACAACATGATTGCCAACTTGGAGAAGACGCAAAAGAATGTTGATTTTCATGGAATCATTGATTTTCTTACTGGGTCATCTATCAATTACTCACTTTTGGTCAATCCAGAAATCATTGGTCCCTGGATTCAAGAGTTTTGTGCTACGGCTAGATCTGATTTGGAAGAAGGAGAAGATGTTATTCATGCTACAATTGTAGGGAGGCCTATTCGTATCACTGAAGCTACAATAAGGGATGTCTTATTGTTTGATGATGAAGAAGGTACTGTACTTTTTGATAAACAAGTTATTTGGGATGAACTTAGAGAGATAGGCTATGAAGGTGTTCTCAATAAGCTTACTTTTCAAAAGGCATTAGTTAGTCCTCATTGGAAGTACCTTATCCATGTTTTGCTTCATTGTCTAAGTCCCAAAAGTACTGCTTGGGATCAATTTGGACATAACATAGCCTCTGCATTAGTTGGGTTAGCTACCAATCAACAATTTAACTTCTCCTACATGATTCTTGATGGTATGCTTGCTCACATCAAAGTTGGTTCACCATTTTTGATATATCCTAGGTTTGTTCAGTTATTCTTAGACAAACCACTTGAGGGTGTTCCAAAACCTCAAGATTTTATACCTACTGTTATACTTCAACATAAGGTGTTCACTTTTATGTCTCACAAGGGTGTTACGTTTTCTGGCCAAAATACACCTTTGACAGCTCATATATTGGAAGTAGCACAAGCAGTTAGGGATGCTGCTGATGAAGAAAGTGATTCTGCACATTCTGAGCCTTCTGCATCAGAACATACTTCAACGCCACCTCTTGCTTCACCTCAGCAAGTAGCTTCAAGTGAAAGAACTGCTTCTATGTCTGTTCATGTTCATGTATCAAGGGAGAAGACTATTTCTATTGAAAGTACTTCTCAACATCCTGTTTCCAAGGAAAGTACTTCTCTGCAAGGTACTGCTTCAGATCAAGATAAACCACCATCTCCTGATGATTATACTTTCACAGGTGGGTTTCAAACACCTGAAGGAGATGTGGGACATCTGGATACTTATGCTTTGACTAGGGAATTCAGAAGAATGAAGAAGATCATTAATGCACAAGCTGATTAGATCAAGAGATTGAGAAATAAGTTCAGGAGGTTGAAGAGATTTGTTTGGCCACTTGCTCAAAATCACAGATTATGGGTCAAGCAAAAGATGAGAAGTGCTAAGAAATCCAAGAAGGCTTCTACATATAAGTAGAGCAAGAAGAGGTCATCATCATTCATATTGGGGAGGAATCAGAATGATAATCTGAATGAAGATGATGTTGAGTCTCACGATAAATATGAAGAAGCTCATGCTATGGATTTTGAAGACATTGCTCAAGGTACTGCTGAAAGAAAAGTTGATGAAGTTGAGCAAATTGTTGCAGAAGAAAATAAAGCACAAAGTACTGATGTTGAAGGTGTTGATATTCAAGGTACTGCTAATCAACATATAGATACTCAAGGTACTGATCCTCAAAGTACTGGTGTGTAAAGTACTTTGGATCAAGGTGATCAAGGTACTGCTGCCTTAAATGTTGATGAATCTGGACCTTCTACAAGGATTTTTAATGATGAAGCTGGCCCTTCCATTCAGCAAGAAGAGATAAAAGAGCACACAACTAGTGATGATGAGACTATTGTTGAGATTATGGTTAATATGTCAAGACCAAGAGGGATAAGTATTCCTGGTGCTGAACAAGCTCAAGTCTCACAAGCTTCTTCTGAATATGAAGAATTAGATCCTAAGGATAAAGGAAAAGGGATTATGCCAGAACAAAGAAGAAAAAGAAGAAGAAGTTTACTCTGGCACAGTTAAGAGCTTTTGAGGTAGCTAAGAATGAAGAAGCTGCAAGAAAGTATCAAGTTGATTTGGATGCTGATTACTTAAGGGAATCAAGAGAGCCAGTTGTTGAAACAAGAAGGCCACTGTCTGAAGCTCAAGAAAGAAATTCTATGATTAGTTTTCTAAAAGGCAAAGGATATAAGAATCTACAAAGATTAAGACATCCACAGGTGAAAGAAATATATGACAGTGTTCTAGAGTCAATTCAAAGAGAGTTAGATAGTTTTGTGCCTATGGATTCTGAGAAAGAAAAGAAGTTGGAAGATATAATGAAAGAACAAGCTGAGAAAAGAAAGTTAAAGAGGAAGAGAGCAACTCAAGATGATTAGTTATCAAAGAGGCTCAAGATGCTAAAAGCAGATACTGTTGATGAGCTGAGGAATTATCTTAGGGTTGTGGATTTTGAAAATCCAAAGAAGACAGAGAATGCTGAAAAGAAGTCCAGGATTTCTACATTTTCTGTGGTAGAAGCATCTGATGGAGATTATCTCATTTTTCATAGAGAAGATGAAAGCTTTACAGTATTCAATATGCTATGGGATATACTGCACAAGGTAGATAGAGAAGATTTATACTATTTGTATCTACAAGTGCATGATTATTTTGAGAATATTGAGCCAAAAGGAGTGGGATTGATCTTATTGGGTGATTTAATAACCATCTGGGAGACAAATGAAACAAGTAGTGATTCTCTGTGGAATGATCAAGAGAATTGGGAAATAACAAGTTGGAGGTTCTTTGAGTCATCAGGGGTACACTCACTTGAAATGGAAGATGGAGCCACGATCCATATGTTTGCAGAGAGAAGATATCCTCTGATAAGGGAGATTATGGTTAGAATGTTGGATCATGGTATGGAAGTTGAGAATGAGACTGAAGTAGCATTAATGGTGATTGAATTGTTCATACAGTGGACTACTTCAGATGAATGATATTGCAGAAATACTGGTATGATTTGTATTGTATAAATATTTTTTGAATAATAAAGTACTTTATTCAAAGTACTGCTAGACAAACAGTACTTTCTCAAAGTACTGCTTGCTACATAAAACCAGTAAAGTCTTTTGATATTGATTAAGTTTTAAAAGAAATTTTTTGTGAAGCATAAGATGATATCAATAAAGGTTTTGAGAAGTCACACATGGTGTTAGTACTTGTACTACACAGCAAATGGTACTCAACTCACCATGTTTAACAGACAAGAAAGAGTTTGACTCATCATGAGGGTACGACTCTGATGTGATAACCAAATCCGTTTTTAGTTGACAATTTACTAAAAATTGTATGGTTTTCAACTCACCATATCTATAAAAGTGAAGAGTTGGCTAGCCCACAAGAAAATGGCTTGTGGTAAAGGCTGTGGAAAATCCATTTATATAGGAATTAGTTCACCATGGTTATGTTTATACTAAAAGAACTAACTAGTCCAAAAGCAAACGGCTCTTAGTAAAGACTAAACAAATCCGTTGATAGCTGATGATTTGCTAAAAATCATATGGTTATCAATGTACCATGGTTGTTCTAACCTAAAAATTGGCTATTCCAGAGTTAATGGCTTTGGTAAAGAGACATCAAAATCCATTAAATTTCAATGATTCACCTCTCACATAAGTTTACACATCTGGAAGTGATGAGAATAGTATGAAACTTTAAAGATTTGATGTACACTTTGTCAAAATACCGCTGAGTTGCTAAAAAGAATTGTTGCTGTGATGATATCATCTGAAGCTGATAAAGAGTACTTTGACATACAAGTTAGATAAAAGATAAAAATACAATTTTCCTTGAAGATAAAGATGTTAAAGATCAAAAAGATAACAAAGAAACTTGAAATCAAGCAAGTAGAATTCAAGTTAGGGGAGGATTGTTGGGATATGAAGGTCAAAGTACTTCTGGAAGTTCAAAGTACTGCTGTGTCAAAGTGATGCTCAAGGTCAAAGTACTGCTCGTGCATGAAGATTATTCAAAGTACTTCTAAACCGAATTAAGGTTTTCCTTATGTCTATAAAAGGACCCTTAGGATGGTATTAGACGTACGATTATTAGAATACGAATTCAGAAAAACAAGTATTAGCAAGTACGATATTACAGAGTTAGGGATTGTTAGTTAATCTGTATAGAGAAGTGATACGTGGGAATTGCACCCTCGCAACAGGTTTTACCTCTCAAGAGATCTTGAGAAGCTTACAACCCCCATCAGGCAGTGTACCTGATCGTTGTAGTATAGTATAGTGACAAGTACCGGGGGATTCATCGTTCAACTCAGGAATAGTGTCGTTAGGATTGAAATTAATCTAACTAGGTCTAAAGGTGAAGGATGATTCTTTTTGTGTTTTTATATTTTATGAAAAGCAAGTAAAAATCTCGGGTATTGGAAGGAGGGGTGGAATTAGTTGCTAATCAACTAACCCAAAAGCTACTAATTAAACTAATGTGTAAGAAAAATAAACTAAGGTTCTACAAGGTAAGTGAAGCATGTCTACCCATGATATGTTACTCCTTGCTAGCTATCCAATTCTACCTATTGAATTGTCACACCTTGCTTTAATTGACGGGTTGTATTCCTTAATACTAGTCGTAGGGCCGTGTACGATATTCCCTAACTATATAAGATCCTACTTTACTTCTATGTCGAGTCGTTAAAAGCTCCTAACATGGGATCATTAGAATTCACTTATGCATTAAATACAACCAAAAATTGTAGTACACCTCCGATCATGTTTCTTAAGACGTTCAAGCAAGTTACCAATTGGAAGTCTGCCAGTTTTAAGCCTAACATCGAATTCAATCAACCAAACAAGAGACAATAGGAATCAAGAATTATAAGCTAAATCAACTAGACCTATTGAAGTTGTCACACCCTAATTGATGAAGATAGACACAAACATCAACAAGGAATCAATAAGATCTAATCAATTATATACAAGTTTCACACAATCATAAGTAGACACAAGATGAATTAGCCAATCATAATTAATGAAGAACAAGCAACAATAATGATAATTGAAGACATGAATTAAGATAGAATCAACAAACCATTACAAGATGTTTATGGAGTGATTGAAACCCTCTAAGTTGCTGGAAAAACACCTACCTAAACCCAGGAATCGACCTTAGAGTTTAGGGCTTACCAAAAAGTGAAGTAATAAGGTTATATTTATAGGCAGATTTTCTGTCGGCCCATCTTGACGGTGTCAGCCCGTAAGGATTGACGGCGTCATGACCATTTTTTCACCAAATCGAAGATTTTTTCGTCCCGGTCGTTTTCTTTTTTGAATCGCTCAAATCCGAGTTCGTATGCAAAAGTTATGGCCAAAACAGTGTCAGCTACTCCACACGCAAGTTGTGATTGTCTCCATCATCTTGTGACGGTTTCACTAAGGTTTCTTCTTGTGTAAGCCTTCTTCCTGACGTCGTCACTCTAAATCATTTGACATCGTCAGGTTAGATCCTGACGCCGTCATGTATAAACATGTTCTGGGCCGTCAAATGTAACCTGACCCTGACGGCCTTGGTGACGCCGTCAGGTCAAATTGCCTTGAAATAGTTCTGGCCCGTCACGTACAACTTGAATTATCCACCTCTTTATCAATGAGTGACGGCGTCACCTTGTAGAGCTTGACGCCGTCATGTACTGTTTCCAGCATGGATTCTTGATTTTCTCGTTTTCTTCATTCTTGAGCATAAAAACGTCCAAAAAGCTCCAAAATGCTTCATATTCCAGAAATCACGTCCCAAGTACCTAAAATGATAAAAGGAACGATTTATGGCAACATTTGATCAAATAATCATGATTTAGGGCTTAAATGACCCCCTAAAAGCGGTACACTTTTCGTCTCATCAAGAAGCAGGTTCAAAGTTTGGTTTAATATAGAGTTATTCTTCTTAGCTTTGTGTTAGTATATTCCACATACTTTACAAAGTTACATCAGTGTTTCATTATTAATAGTTTTGAGTTATTCAAGATTGTTAAAACCTTACAAGCTACAAAGTAGTTTGGTCAGAGTATATCGATCCAACATTAACCAAATGAATATTAATTAACACACTGTTTATAATTCCTAAAACCTTTGGACTCCACATGTAAACTATAGATACTTTCGTAGATTTTGATGTTAACAGATTTTTTTTGGGTAAAGGGGAGTAATCCATGTTAACACATTTTTTTGGGAAAGTAATTAAATATATCAATATAACATCTATACCTAATTTTTTTGAAGTAATAATCGGAAACACTTAGTTATGGTTCATAATAAAATGTTCAAATTATGATAACGTTATGAAAAATATTGTTACCAAATAACCCCGATTCGAACTTTTGTGTTTGTGCATGTGATTTTGGCCGATTTATATAGGAATGCATTAGGTTAAATCATCAATTATTCGTGCAACCTTTTCAACTTCATCAGTCCATAACTGACTTTTAATTCTATACTAATTACTAAATATCATGTGATCAATTCCGGCAAGCCTTGCACTTCCATCTCAATGTTGTATATACTTCAAACTAAATGCACCGGTTTTGTCTTTCGATAAAAGTTTGAACTTTTGTTTATGTTTAAAACTCAACTTTTTTATTTGATATTATAAATTATTAATTATTTGCAACATTTTCAACTCCATCTCAATCCATAACCGAATTTTAATTATATACTAAATACGTGATCAATTCCGGCAACTCTTGCACTTCCATCTCGATGTTACTTCACATTAAATTATGGGACTCCATATTGATTATCTTGATTACTCCACTTAAATTAGTGGACTCAATCTTGTAGTATTATAGATAGATAAATAATTTTCTTGTTTCCTCCCATTATATTTGGATCCAAAAAAGGTTCTTGGTGTCGCCGAAAGACATCCAATAAGGAAACAATAATCATAGTGTCTAATGCAAGATTAAGTTAGCTTGTTAAAAAAAAGACTTATTTAACCATTTAAATGTTGCTTTACATACATGCTCGTGCACATTTTCTTGAATCAATTTGCACATGTGAGCTACATCAATAGAAAACACACATAAATTACTTGTATATGAAAATGCATTAACATAATACATATATCTATATATATGCTTATCTATAACAATCACCTAAATATGTAAGAAACAAAGAAAATAGTTAGTATCCCAATCTTTGGTTCCATTTATCTGAGCATGCATGATTTTGTGTGATTTTCATGGTACCTATGAATGATGACTAAATTAAGAAAAAAAAAAGAAGACCAAGTTAATTACAAAGATCTGAAAGATGTGTCACTTCAACATGTACGTACTAAATGTTGCAAAAGAGAATTTACAGACCGCTAACAACAATTAAAGATCTAAAAAATGTGTGAATCATCTTCAAATGTACATACTAAATGTGATTTTGGCCGGTTTATATAAGCATGAATTAGGTTAAATCATTAATTATTTGCAACATTTTCAACTCCATCTCAATACATAACTGACTTTTAATTCTATACTAAATACGTGATCAATTCTGACAACCCTTGCACTTCCATCTCGAGGTTACTTCACATTAAATTATGGGACTCCATCTTGAGTATCTTGATTAGTTTGTATCTAATTGTTTATCGCGTAATGTTTATGTAAATTACCGAATATACAACAATCTATAACTAAGGCTCCCGCAGGAGATATTGGTTATTTGTTGAAATGAATTTATTTAGGTTTATGTAAATGTAATCATTTTGTTGATTTAATAGTTTATTTATTATTATTATTATTAATTTTTTTAGTTTTATTAGACTCGTGCGTTGCACCGATTTGTTATTATAATTTACAAATGGGTTAGATCAATAATTGTGTATTGTTTCCTTTATATTCATTATTTAAGGCGGTATTTAGTTGTGTTTTTTTTTTGTTTAAGGGTTTTAAGCTTCTTTAATAGTAAAGAATGCAATTAAACCAATAATATGGTCGA
Organism: Artemisia argyi; assembly: GCA_030686995.1. Taxonomy (NCBI): domain Eukaryota; kingdom Viridiplantae; phylum Streptophyta; class Magnoliopsida; order Asterales; family Asteraceae; genus Artemisia; species Artemisia argyi. The sequence continues at coordinate 2,361,368 of CM060705.1, forward strand.
TAACAAATAAAAGAGAAGTAAAGAATGAAATTGTAATTATTCAAAAATAAAAACCATCAATATTATAGGCATGAAGCTGGAATAAAATCAAACCACTACAGTTGATATCACAATATAAAAAATGATTCTTTAGTTTAACTACAAAAACTCATGTGATCATTATATATTATGCAACATATCTTCATTGTGATTTTATAAATCAATACAATGAACACTCAAAATCATTAAGAATTTATGAGTACCATTCTCATTTGTAAATTCAATATATATTTAGTAGTATCTCTAAAAAAAGCCATCCAAACCAACCGATGAGTCCTCATTTGGGATCGGTTTTTCTACGTTCGAATCTTTCTTTCTATGATCTTCTTTGTAGCCCGTCTTGAACGACCTTTTTGACCATTCGTTGTAGTCCTTTTTGAACGACCTTCTTGACCAACTCGTCGTGCCCTACGTATTTTTATCATCTTTAACTAGCAGGGTACCCGCACGTTGCAGCGGCGGGTACCCTGAAATAAAATTTTACACTAGAATTAATAAAAATGTCACGGGAAGTTATTTCGACACCTAAATTTGCTTGGTCACAGCCTTGTGTATCGAGTCGAGTTTTATTGAGTCGAGTTTTGGTCACAGGTTTATGTCTAGGTTAAGATGGAGGGTTGTACATTGCGTTTAAATTATTGTAATATTGGGTGTAGGAGTGTTTTTAATGTTATTAATATAGAATGAGGGTTGTACATTGTGTTTAAATGATTGTAATATTGGGTGTAGGGATGTTTTTAATGCTACTAATGTAAAATGAGGGTTGTACATTGTGTTTAAATGATTGTAATATTGGGTGTAGAGGTGTTTTTAATGCTATTAATGTAAAATTCTAAGGAAAGTGGTCTGAATTTCGATTCATGATAGTTTTTGTTGTACACAATATTTTGGTTGTTGTAATTATGAAAATTGCTTGCTTTAAAGTGTTGTAAACCATGCATCATTTTTTGTAGATCTGAATTTTTTGGAGAAAGAGTCCTTCCTACATTATAAGTAGTATAGATGTATTATTCCTTGTGATAAGGGAAAAATAAGAGATTACTTGAGAAAAGTAATAGCAAATATATATGCATTTATGTATATCTCAAATTTTGGCTCATCAACCCGTGGAACCATTTTTAAAATCCAGTAAAATATATGAACGTATAGGAAGGTGCATACCAAAGCATGAGTAACGTGAGAATGCATGTTAAAAACTGAACCTGCTTTTGTTTTGTGTATGAGATTAATTATATTTACATTGTAGTTGTTTTGAACTTTGAGATTTCAAGATTCTTTTTATTATTCTTATATAAAATATATATATAATTTTCAAATGAGACTGAGAAAAGAAAGAGTATAGATACATCACCTCTTCTCTTCTCTTGTAACATTAGTAAGAGAATCATGTTGTATGTATTACCTACACACGGGAAAAAAAATCAAGAAACAATAAATTACAAAATAAAGTAGGAGGAATGAAGATTCGAACTTTTGTGTTTGTGAATGTGATTTTGGCCGGTTTATATAGGCATGGATTAGGATAAATCATCAATTATTCTTGCAACCTTTTCAACTTCTTCTCAATTCATAACCGAATTTTAATTCTATACTAAATACCATGTGATCAATTCCGACAACCCTTGCACTTTCATCTCCTCCATTAAGCAAACATGAATGTAACGACATGACTCTTTGCATGCTCGCAATTACTCAAGTCTAAGGAGGGTTGTAACCCACATGTCTCTTCATATGCAGGTATGTAGGCAGCTATTAACCCCCATTAAGGAGGTTTGAAACCCACGGGTCTCTTCATATGCTGCTACTAATTATTATAAAAAAATAAAGCTAAAAAACACTCAAAATTATATCATGAAGAGCATTAGGTTGTTGTACTCTATGCAATCTTTACGCCTCCACAATAAATTAGAGGGCTCAAGCTTATAGTATAATAGATATTTGTCTTTTCTTGATATAAAAATATCTCTCTTCAATTAGTGGGCCAAATTTAAAATTTTTATTATTTTATTTTTAAAATAACTAAAAAATCAAATAACAATATGAAATCCAATTTATGAAACAAACACTTGATATTACAAATTCACATCTAAATCCAAATCATAATCTAAACACAAATTCAAATCCAAATCCTAATCTTAAACCCATCTACAAACCAAACGGACCCTAAATGAAAACATTGTGTTGAAAAGTTAGTACAAACAATTTACCTGACTCAAATAGATGGTGATTTGCACACTCCACAATTTAATTGGCACACTCAAATTTAGTATGTATTGCCATTTATACCCTTATAGAGGTGAAGAGGAGTACAAGTAATGTAAGGGTATAAATGGCAATACACACTAAATTAGAGTGTGCCAATCAAATTGTGGAATGTGCAAATCACCTCCCTCAAATAGAGTTTAGAGTTGTAAAAGTCTATGTGTCTAGATGGTTATATGATCAGTCTATAAATTTATTACTAAACGAGTAGTCGTGCATAATAAAGAGATTTATAGCGGCATATACTTTTAGTGATAAAAAAAGTTTATGGGCTGTAAACGAAAAATAATAGAAGTTGATAATTTAGGGATTAAACATAATGTTTTGAAACCTGCTTCGACCCGAGTTGATCAACCAGTTGAACCGTTAAAAATGGGTCAACCCGACGAGTTGGGTCGGAAAAACGGGTCAAATAAAACCGAGTTAACCCGCCGGGTTTTAAGTGTCCCGGGTTAACCCGGTTTTCGATGTGTGTTAATAGTTTCCTTATGTGTATTAATAGTTGACATTGCTCATAATTAATTGTTCCAACATTTTTTTTAACATTTTTTTTTTCACATTTTACTTTTTTATTTTTCACTTTACACTTTGACTGTTTTTGTTTTATAGATAGTATAGATAACCAAAAGGTATAATGGTTAATTTATATTTAAAATTATAATTATCTTGCGTTTTTCGGTTTTAAATATATATAAAATACTTATTTAAATATATATGAAAATTTTTATATTTAGGAAGTATATACGCAATTATAAGTTTTAGTTGGATATATATGCAATTTTTAGTTTTTAGAATGATATATATGCAACTAAACGGGTTTCCCATGTCAACCACCCATGTAACCACAACCATAATTCGTTTATTGTTGTGTCGATGTCAAGTCGTGTTTTGTGATGGGTGAAAATGTTTCATGATAATTTAACAAATTCTGACAAATTTTATACAAAAACTAACACTTTATATGAGTCAGATTCAGATTCCTCGGCCTCTTATTCACATTAAGATGGAATCAGAGTCAGACGTTTCAACCACATATTCAAATTCAGATGTACGAATCAGATTCAGATTCAGAGCCTCTTAAGAAACAAACAACACCGAAGTATGAAAACAGTGATCATCAAACTCGAGTATATGACAGTCAAATATATGTGGAACAGTGTAATGACCAAACTGTCCTTGACCCATATGTTGACTAACAAGAAAGGTTAATGGTTGTTAGCCCAGAAGGACTAGTCGCGCAATTAACAAAGAACATTGGGTCTAAAAGAGCGATTTTTGAGAAAAAAAGACCAAAAGCACGAATCAAGTATAGTTTGGGGACTAGCTGTGTAATGTACTCTTTAAATTATTAACCCCGTCTCAAAATAATTGTTCATATTTTCTTTTCGGAATGTCTCAATTAATTAAAGTTGTCAATTTTTTTTTATTAAACTTTGTGATTTGCGAAAATTACTGCAGAGGTCTCTGCCATTTTGTGTTACCTTTTTTAGAGCTGGTTTTTTTTTTTTATTCCCAAAAAGGCCACTAAAATCGTTGCATGCCTGCAGCGAGATACATTTCATACACGTGTCATGATCTCGTTGGTTTTAAAAAAAACAAAAAAAACTTGTATTTCACATAACCATTGTAGCGAAATACCTTCTCTCCTCTTTTGGTCCCACTTTAATAATATAAAAAATATATATATTGGTACTTCACCTTTCAAATGCAGCGAAATGCAATAGTGGAGGACCTCGCGTTAAATTAATATATATATATATATATATATATATATATATATATATATATATATATATATATATATATATGTAATTCTTGTTTCAGTTGCAGCGAAATAGAGATTGGAGGCCCACACGTTCACTAAAAACAAAAAATAAAAAGTATTTCTCCTTTTAGTTGCAGCGAAATAGTTTGTAATTCACGTCTAATTTTGTGCCTAAACATATGTGGCAACAATTCATTAGTTGTATCAACCGGACCCACTTATTCACAATCAATGAGGTAATGACACATAAGTTAGGCACAAAATTAGTCATATGTTTTAGGTCTCCCAATCTTTTTCTTATGTTTTATTGTTTTTGGCTTGTAAGATTAAGAGTTTAGCGTTTGTTTTTTTTTGTTTTTTTTTTGTTTTTTTTTTTTTTTTTAATAATTTTAGTTTTTGTTATTATTGCGGTATGTGATGTATAACAAACTTTATTAATCAAATATTTATTAAATATCTAGCGAATTCGCTAATAAAAAATATACCGTTGCGAAGAGCTCTAGATTACGAAAAAAACGAGCCCAATATCGATATGTTTTTGACGTATGTACGATTTTATAAAATGTTGCCACAAAAACTAAAATTATTAATGAATTCGCTAGATATTTAATAAATATTTGATGAATAAAGTTTGTTATATTAAAAAGTTTAAGGGTAGATTTTGCACGTACGTCAAAAGCATATCAATATTGGGCTCGTACGTACGTATTTGCTAAATTGTACGTACGTACGTCAAAAGCATATCAATATTGGGCTCGTTTTGTTCGTAATTTAGAGCTATTCGTAACGGTATTTTTTATTAACGAATTTGCTACATATTTGCTAAATATTTAACGAAAAAAGTTTGTCATATAAAAAACTTGTAAATATTAAAAAGTTTAGGGTTGAAAAGGTAAATTATAATAGTTGAAAGCGACGTGTGTACCTTTTAATTTGTTCTTCGCTGCAAAAAGAGGGTGAAATGCACATATTTGTTTTTTAATTATTTAAGTGGACCCAAATAGGAGAAAAGAGAAAAGGTGGGTCCCTTGTTAATGTATTTTGCTGCAACATATATGTGAAGTACATATATATATATATTTTTTAATTATTAAAGTGGGCCCAAATAGGAGGAGAGAGATAAGGTGGACCCATTTAAGTTGTATTTCGCTGCAACATATATGTGAAATACAAGTTTTTTTGTTTTTGTTTTTTTTAGAATTAACGAGAGGGCGACACGTGTTGGGTATGTATTTCGCTGCAGGCTTGCAGCGATTTTAGTGGCCTAATAGGGAATTAAAAAAAAAACCAACCCACTGCGAGGCAACCACTCCACACAGTGGCCTCTGCAGTAATTTTCGCTTGTGATTTTTGTCTTCTGAAAATAATTTTGTTAATGACTAGTATTATATAGGTTAGAAAAGGAAAACGTAAAGTCATGGAATTTTAATAGGGTGTTAAAAATGGAATTTATTTATTTCCTTTGCTAAATAAAAAGGGGGGCCTTTATATTTATATTTGAGGGGGAAATCAAAAACTGAAAAAGAAAAAAAAGGGGGGAAATGGGAGGGCGGAAAAAAGTAATCGGAGAAATGACGGCGGTTGAAGAAGAAGAAGATGAAGAGGAATCATTAATGGCTTTGTATGAACATCGCTTCAAAGAAGTCCAACATCTTCGTGGCCGTCTTGATTTCTACGAGTCTCAGGTTCTTTACTCGAGGGTTTTTATACTTACTTTAGAGTCTCTACTTATTTGCAAAACACAATCAACCAGCTTTTCACTCATGGCATTGTGTGAATCTTATTGACCATTGTGCGTTAGTGTAAAGTAGAAATGTATTGGTCCCAATATTTGGTTAGTTATTTAGTAGATTTATTTGTTAATGGGAAAGTTGAAATTGGGGCTCTTTGTTGTTTTGTATTTATTCAAAATCTTGCCTTTTTATGGAGTAAATGCTCAGATTGTTGCTATATAAATGGGTTGTCTTGACACGTGGAATAATTGATTTGATGTACCCGGGTCAAACGGGTGGCACCCTATTTGTGCGACCAACTTGTCTAAAATCGAAAAAACAGGAAAGTAGACATGTATTGAGCACAGGTAAATTTTTTCTGGATTTGGTATGAAGAAACCATATGCATATTTGGGTAGCTTTTTAGTAGTTTTAATTGTTGAATGACGGTGAATGGAAAAAGTTGACTGCATTCTGTTCGTTTTGTTTTAGTAGTAGAAATGGGGTCTTTTGTTGTTTTGTTTGTCTATGGAATTTTGCTTTTTTACATAATAAATGCTCTAATTGTTGCTTTATAAAAAATGCAACTATTTATGTAGTAACAAGTGCTTTTGATTGTGCTGTTTTGGACTATGGTTGTGCAACAATAATTGCTAATATAGAAAAGTTACTTTATGTTGTGCAATTATAGCTAATATTGTTTTTAATAAGCTATGCAGCTCAATGAAGCTGAGAAGAGGTTGGACGAAACACAACGCCAGTTGTCACGCGTTCGAAGTCGAGGATGTGCTAAAAGTTCAATTGAAAATCTAGTAAGAGTTCAAAAAGAGGCAACACCTAGTCCTTTGAAGATTACTAAAAAATGTAACGTAAGCTTGTCTGACAGTCAACCAGAAGAAGACTGTAAAATTATTAACACCCAACAGAAAACACTACTTCATATCCCATTTGTAACCTTAAAAAGGCCCTCACCTTTTGATGTGTCGTCTAGTGAAGATTCGACTGAAATTCGGTCTCAATCTTGTTTTTCTGTTCCGAGATTTAAGAAAAAACCTAAACTGGAGAAAGCTGCTGAGAGTCAAGCAAACTTGGTTGCAACACCCAAATGGCCCCCGCGTGTTGAGATGGAGGAGTCCTGTGATGAACCAAGCGAATTTGGTTGTCGACCTCTCATGTCAAATAAACAGGAGAAAGCTGCCGAAAGTCAAGCTAGAGGGACAAAAAAGAAATCTGGTAATACTTGCTACATGTTAATGGTTGGCTCTATGAAAGTATTAGTAATTGTTTGATTTGCATTGGACATGAGATTCGTTTGACTTGTGCGTTTTAACTTTCCATACTTTTTTCGTGAGCTTGTAGGCTTGATAGTTGTATATTAATCATGACAGGGAAAAGTAAAGAGAGAGATTTGATTGAGGTTGTAAACAGCTGTTCATCACCTAGCAAAATCATCTGTGAAGCATCCAACCACATTCCTAGCCAACATAAGAGAAAGCTGAGAACTCTTGTCTTGTGTCCGACAAATGACGAGCTTTTTGTGACGAGGTATTTGGTATAGACTTTAATCGTGTACATTGGTAATTGGCTTAATCTTACTTGTGATCATGTTTTGAAATCTTGTGCAGTGCTTTGGATGGTATTGTCAATCTTTGGAAAATACAGGGAAAAGGGTATGTCCTATATTTTACTTTGATATCACCATTAGTTTTACGTCTCTACATTACCTTATTTATTCCCTGTTTTGTGACTGGATTTTGATTCTTGAAAGTTAAAACAGTCTCCTTAAACTTATTCTGTAACCGTAACTAAAAAAAGCAAATAATTGAATGGAAAATTATATGAATTTAGGTGTCACTAAATTATGTTATGCCACAGTTGCAATGTTGTAGGTCACATTCATTTCTCTTCGCTATACTTTAACGGGGCCCATAATCATGTCCTCATTTGTTTTAACACTTGCAGAAAATGACCGAATGCATAGACTGGCGACATTTTATATATAACTGAGTATTTGTTATAATTATCAAACGTATATATCGCTGAATATTTGTTTGTTATGGTTTAACTTGTCAATATATATCTATTGGTTATAAGCGTGTATGCAGATGAATCATACACGTGTGCTTTTTTATTAACTATTAGTTGTTTAATGTCAGGTCACATGCAATTCATCAAAGTTCAACTAATGCTGCATCGTTAAAGCTAAAGCGATGGCCTGAAGACGGTGCTTGGCATCCAAATGGAAACAGCATGATCTTCGTGTATAGTGCAGATGGTGGGGACTCTCAGGTAGGAGTCATGGACTTGAATAAAGGACAAAAGGTAACACCTTAAAAGCTATCTTCCATCATAATTCTGTTTCAATATTTTATCTTGTTGATGCCTGTAACATAGTGTATAACAAATCAGGTCACCTTTTTGGAGCATAAGCCACATGTTAAGGGGACTATTAACAATGTAATGTTTATGCCATGGGACGGAAACTCCTTCATGACTGGTGGAAACGATCATGCTGTTATTCACTGGAGCGAGAAAGCTGAGAACTGTTGGAAACCTAATGTGCTTCACAACACTATTCATACTGCTGCTGTTATGGGTGTTGCTGGAATTAAACATAAGAAGACTGTAATTTCTGTTGGAGCGGACAGGAGAATTATCGGTTTTGACTTGGAGACTGAAAGAAGGGTTATCAAACATCAGATAGACAGCAAGTGCATGAGTGTACTTCCAAATCCACGTGACTCCAATCTTTTTATGATTCAGACCGGGTAAATTGCAATTGATTCAACTTTATACATTTGTCAGGATAATTTCTTACAGCTAATATCTCTTACTGTTACCATTCATTGTGTTTGCTAATTGCTATGATTTATTCTCTAAACCATGAGCCCCTTTTCGCTTAAATTTCAGGGTCAATTATATAAAGTATCAGTGTCTTTTTCTATTCCTTTTTCATTATATAATCGTAGTCCTAAGTATATTTATTTAAATGATAATGTTCTACAAAAACAAATTGTTTTGTGTCTCGTTTGGGTCACTTTATTACCCATGATCTTTATTGTATTCTCTTCATCCGTTGCCTAAATAGTGATCATATATATATAGTATCAGTTGTTTGTGTATTGTTTACTTCTTTTGATATTTTCTGCTAATAGTGCGCCATTTTTTACTTATTTCTTGCAGGACTCCTGAGAGGCAACTACGACTGTATGACATGAGGCAAAAGGGAGACGAAATCCATGGATTTGGTTGGAAACAAGAAAGTAGTGCGTCTCAATCATCCTTAATAAATCAAGCATGGTCCCCAGATGGTTTACACCTAACATCAGGCTCTGCAGATCCAATGATACATATCTTTGACATCAGGTTCATTGCCAACCAACCTTCACAATCTATAAACGCTCATCAAAAACGAGTTTTCAAAGCTGCATGGCATCAATCTCTTCCTCTGCTCATTTCCATATCATCCGATCTCAATATCGGATTGCACAGCATCATTTAAAATGTGCATTTTGTGTAGGGGTATATATTTCATGTCACCTAGTTTGAACTTTTTGAAGTGAACATCATAGTTGCAAAAGGTAAAACTGGTACTCCAATATTTTGAATTTAGTATGCAGCTATGTAATGCCACCAGTTACAACTTGGTGAATGAAGCTTTTCTTGGATAATCTCACCTACATTCCCTATAATATTAGTTGTTGATGATTGCCTCGAAATTTAAATCGTCGATAATAATTGAACGCATATATACATATGATCATATTGCTGTTTTTGTGATTTTATCCAAACTCATTGTTCATGTTAGTTAGAGCATTTGGTGTGGCAATGTTGACCCCATAATTCTGCGTTACCAGCAATCTCTTGTGTAAAAGCTCATCTATAATCAGACATGTCGGGGAAAGTGGGAATGGAACGAAAAAGAAGTACGAAAGATGCAGCTCGAGCGCAAACAATCAGAACATGATGTTTGTTTTCTTGCAATTACAACAAATGCCCAAATGTGTATAGCTCAATGACAATTATATGTAGAACTAACCATGCAATTAACAAAAAAGTTTGAACTATCTATGAATAAAACTGATTGTTAGCCCATGGTCACAATGTTCTTTGTAAGTTACTACCTATAACAAAAAGCCGTTCAACTGAACTGTACAAGCAAAGTGAACAGCATAAGTGGTATTATTTATATAAGGCATATGTATGCTCTTTTACCAAATTGTCATGAAAGGATTCAATTACGATTGACATTTTTCCAAAAAAACTCCAAACTTGATCAGCATAACCATACAGAGATGATTTGTTATAGCACACATAATGCTGAGATTCTACATTATACACTAGTAATTCATTTTTCTTAAGAGCACAGAGATAGGGCAGAGTAAGCCCTTTCAAGCTACTGGTAACCACTTGACAGATATGATCAGAGATCATTCATGGGTACATAAAAGAAAAACAATCCCCAAAGAGTGACAAAATAACCAATATCTTTCCACTTTCAAAATCAATTACTACAATTCTTTGTCATCGACACATTCAGCAAACCACAAGATTAGCCAGTTAACAAAAGTTTGAAAAATACCAAAAAAAAGCAGAGTTCTATTTCGGCTATCGGAGATGCTCGATGGAGTGTCAATAACTTCTTAGCAAGCATCAACTGTCCATGGTCCCCACAAACAAACGCTTCTGAGTTGGGACGAAGAGTCATATTCTTTAACAACAGAGAACAGCGAACTTTTTTACTATCAACTAACACTTAATCACTTTAAACAATTTGTTCCTCCGATCTCCATTTTCAGCCCTACCAGCTTTCAAACGAGAGAAGCTATCATTGCAAAAGTGAACATTATTAGAGCAGTGCAACGTGCATAATTTTATACACAAACAACATACATGAGTGTATGAAAAAAGACATTCATAAGTAATATTACCTCCAAACAGCGATCCCCAAATGTAATATCTTCGACATGGCCAAGGCTTTCTAAAAGTCCTTCAAACACTTCTTCCTCGAATATCAAATATTCCCTCCAACTGATCGAATAAGCTAAGTGAGCTTTGACCAAAGATGACACATTAAGCAACACAAGCTCCCGCAAAACCAACACACCTTCTATAGTTAGAGACGATATGTAAGGAGCATCGATTTTGACACAATCTATATAAGCCTCGTCGTCTAGATCCCCATACATAGAGTAGTGTCCCAAGAACACCAACTTCTTAACACTCTTTGAAGTAATATCAATCCGCCTATAACCATAGCAATCGTCCAACTCCAAAGATTCCAAGCAAGGACTTCCGGATAATATCTTCTCAATCATATCTTCATCCAAAGTCACAGCACATAAACACAAACACTCAAGTCTTTCCCAACTAATCGCACCATTAGGAGGATTAAACACACAGCAGCGCAACTTCACATGATTAAAACACAAATTGTTGAAACAACTCATCATCATAGCTAAACGGTTCCCCTACCCATAACCGTAAATCAACATCTTCAACATTGCGGCTAATAGCATAACGAATCCAACTATTTGCTCGTGATTTAAACTCAGAATTATCCATACAGTAATTGATATCAAGTATGAATTTTTTGAGGTTGAGATTTGTAGGACACTGATTTAGGGTGTTGTCGATGAAAGAAATGTAACCATGGAGATCAGTTTCTTTATCTACTAAATCGGGGAAGTCATATTCATCTGAGAAAATGAGATGAGGAAGTGAAGTCCAGAGGTTTTTCCATCGTGTAGAGATGGTAGCCGTTGTTCTGATCAGCCCTTTGGTAGTGCAGTCCAAACGAGACATGATATTATTGATTATCATTTCATCATCTAACTCATTCAACCGATCTGCTCCTTCATGACCAACTAGACGTTACAAAACGAGAAATGAAATGTTAGAAACAGAAGCAGCTATATCAAAACGCGGAAAACTGAATTACATATGTTCAATAGAAAAATGAAGAGTAACCACTAGCAATGGCATACAATACGCGATAGCTAAATCAAACACATTGGCCCTTACTAAGGTTGCGCCTATCTATATGTTCATATTTGTAGGAGTGGTGTTTGTTTGTTTGTGCGCGTATTTTGTTTGAAAAATGCTAAAAGAGAATTTCATAAAAGGTGTTTATTAAGAATCAATCCCAAACACCACCTAAATAAGAATCAGTTTACTAAACACATAATGGATTGATCAATGTTAAACATATGATATAAGTAACAATCTTATTATTGGGGCATTTCATCAAACAACTGGTGTGTGAGTGTGTGCATCAAATAATAAACAGCAACAAAATGTAACATTCTGATTGGGGCATTTCATCAAACACTTGGTGGCTGTTGATCAGTTAATAATCATGAATCATGAAACTAAATAAGTTGATGAATAAAAGAATACGTACCAAAATCTAATTAAGGTTTTGGTATCGACAGAAAACTAAACAAAAAAAATGTAGTATACGACTATATATATACTCCGTATATGTTTAAAGTAAGATCGACTAGTGGGTTTATTTTGTGTTGGTTAAAAGGAAATAAACACTTAAGTTAGACCTTGTTTTTAAGCCCACTTCAATAGCCCAATATGTTACCAATGTAAATGTGACGTATCTTGATCAACTGTGTTTTTTTTGGACGGGGCTACATGGCCCCTAGCCCTGAAGGCGTAGCGAGCCCATACAACCAGGTTGGGTCCAGCCCAGAACGCAATGACACCCTTCTCTTTAAGCACGCGGGAGGAAACCCCTATCACCCTAGACAAAAATCAAACTTGAGACCTTGCCTAGGAGGGTAAAACCTTCATACCGCTAGACCATAGACCCATTGGTATCTTGATCAACTGTTAAAACACATACAGTGTAAATGCACTAATAATGTATCAAGAACGAGCGTGGTTGGGTCAGAGAATGCATATATAACCTCTACTCCATAACGTTAGACTAAGCTCTTACATGATTTTATATATAGTGCAACGAGCTTTCATGATGATAGTGGATCGAGCTTAGCTTGAGAAAGTCTTGAAAGCTTTAGATGTATTGAAAATGGTAGAGATTTAGATGAGTTACGAAAGTTGATTTAAGCTCAATTCAAAAGCTCAATATAGTTCAAATTAGGATTAACAACTTATAATATAATCCTAGCTCAAACAAGTCCATATACAGCCGACTTTGTACAACCATAAGTACATAGAAGTTAGAAGTATATATTTTCGTGGTTTTCATGCTGACAAAAAACCGTCATAATTGTAGTTGCAGTTTTAATTTTTGTCTTTTAAAAATGTCGGCGGAGATGGCGTTGGTAGGAATCGAACTTATGACCTTACTGTAGGTAAAATAAGTTTTTGCAATCTCCACAAACACGATATTGACAATCAATTGTGTTTTTCAATATACTTAACATGAAAATAACTGAAAAAGTAAAAGGACAACTACACAATTAAATTAGATCATCTATATACCGTATAAGCTGTTCACATAATACGAATAGTATCTTTATTGAAAGTATGCTACATTGATATTATTATAAATCACTACTTTATATAGACTTACATTTTATTGAAAGAAGTAGAAGAAACTTTAGGAATTCCAATTAAGGTAGAACCCTTGGACCAGGCACCACTTGAGGATATAGGTTTGAACACTTGTAGTGATAACCTTACTCCTAGTTCTAGGGAATTTTCTAGTGTTGATGAACCGGAACCTCAATCTTTACACACTTTTCCATCCTTAGATATATTTCTAGGAGACAAAAGAGGAACCGACCCACCCATCAACTAATATTATCCGGGTAGTTTTAGGATGAAGGAAGCCATTCACTCACCCCCTTCACCTCACGTGGCATATTCACACCCTAAGGGTGTGTATCGCTACTTTCACCCACACTTAATCCTAAGTGTAGGGAGAACCTCCTCTATTTCCATTAAATAAGGGTAGAGTCAGGCTCGTGACTCGAACAAAAACAAGCGCTTCTTGGGAGGCAACCCATGTTTTTTGTGTTTTTATTTGTTTGTTTGTTTGTTTGTTTGATTTTATTTGTTTCCGTATGCATGTTTTATTTTTATTGTTTGTGGCTCATGTTTCAAAGTAAATTGTGAAAATGCTTTATTTTGTTTTTAACTTCGTCTTAATTGCATATAAAGGTATTTTGCAAAAGATAAGTGTAAGGGAGATCCAAATTTGTTTATAAGAACGAAATTGAGCATGAACCACAACAATATTAAATGGACATGTGTATTAGTACTTGTTAGAGTCAAATGCTTGTATCTAGTTGTAATGATGTTTTGCAGGATTCTCCAGGAAGTAGGACGAAGTTTTTCCAGAAATTTTCCGGAAACTTAACATAAGAATTTCTGCAGGTCACTTCTGACGGCGTCACGAGTTTACTCTTGACGGCGTCATGTGTAAAATTCTGGAAATTTTGCTAGTTTTGTTTATACCGGAGTCTTAAAGTTTTTGTTGATTCTTTAGTTTTATAAACTCCAGGAAATCTGCAAACATTCATTCCACAAGCATTATATCTTTAATTGTTTTGTTTCTATTCCTAAGTCTGGAATTACATCTAGTTGTGAGTTATTTTTGTTCGGGTTGATGCTTTGGGTTTTTGTTTGTTTTCTTAGGATTTACAGGTTATGTATGACAAGAAGATGATTTATATTCTGGAAGGGAAGCTTTGATTGTTCATTTTCTTGGAGGAAGATTTAACCTGGCCACCTTATTATCAATACCGAGCGAATCAGGGGAGTATTTGATTTCATTCTCTTTACTTTTTCACTTTTACATTCTTTACTTGAACATTGGGGACAATGTTCATCTTAAGTGTAAGGGGAGGGTAAAAAGATGATACCTTACATATGCACTTTCGCTTGAGTTTGTTTTGTTTGATGGTAGATGTGTAATAAAACTACGAGAAATACTTGTTAGTGTAATTTTAGCGCCAAATTTAAAATTTTTTACAACATTTAGGAGTGAAACTTTAGCCATAGCAAGCGTCTCATGGATAGGAGATCGTATGACTAGCACATAACCGTATATTCAGAAAAATTTTCCACCCAAAAATGTGAGGTTCGCCTTTAGATTTGATAGGGAAAGCATTCATTATTAGTGCTTATGAGTGTACCGGTAGCATTTAGATTCTAGAACTTGCGTTAGTGATGCATCCCGAGACCGCTAGTGAGACTACATTCGTGTGGTAGGATTTACTACGTGATAAGAGGCATTAGGATCACCCTTGTATTAAACCTGTATCATAATTACTTGACCATTTAAGTCATATTACTTGGCTAGTTAAGTCAACTAATTTTTCCCACACCCTTAGCGTTGTACTCATTTTTAGTACACGAAACCCCTAGTACACCCCTCCGAACCTATATTTTCGTTTCTAACTTTAAGCATTTTACTTAAAGGAAGAATTTGTTATACCCCACTTAAATGTACACCCAAATCGCCTTAGCCTTCCGTGTATGCGCTCATTTTTAGTGCATTATTGTTATTTGTTAAACCCTAAGTTAACTTTCTAATTGATTACATGGTTGCTAAGTCGAGTCATATCCTTGTACATATTGTTTTGGGACGATTGGGACTCATGGGTAAGTACTTATTTTATGGAGTAATGGGGAAGAACATCATTTATTACCCCCATATGTACGTTAATCTTAAAAGTGCTCCAAGTGTTTTGATTTTCTTAATTCGAGTAATTAGTTTAGTTTATTGTAAAATATGTAAAGATTCAAGTGTAAGGGGAATTCTCATCCCCTATGATGTATTATTTTGGATGGTAGGGTAAGAGTGTATGCAAAAAAAAAAAAAAAAAATAATAAAAAAAATAAAAAAAAAAATCGAAAAAATCAAGAAAAAGAAAAGAAAAAAAAAATAGAAAAAGAAAAAGAGAAAAAACATACGGACTACCATCCCGTTTCATTCTATGTTCATTTTATGTTTTTGTTATTTTTCATTTATTAGCTTAAGTCGAGTCTCGTCTTGGCTTAGCAACGCCATATTGTACATGTAATTGACCAAGATTGTTAACTCGCCACCAGTAAAACTTCCTATATCCAACAAAACCGTGTAATTCATATCCCTATACCTAACGTTACAACCCTTTAAAAGACCTCTTTGATAGTTTATCCTAGGTGCTTACGCCATGTGGTGGAGGTTTGATCCTTTCCCAAGCCTATGGTAATCTATTTTGCTATGACAGGTAGTGAGAGATATCTTCCATTTCCATAATGTTATATTACTTTATTACACCCGAGAGATGTGAGTATCTAAACACTATTTGTGAGGTGCTAGTGTATGACCTCCGAGCTTGTCTATTGGTCTTTAGTAGAACAATTATTTGTTGTAATTACTTTTATATTAGTGTTAAATGACCCCTAACTTGTCTTTTGAGTAGAATAAAAGCGCATTTGCTTGAGGACAAGCAAATCTCAAGTGTAAGGGTATATGATGAGGCGAAAAATGGTCAGGTTTTTAGGGGGTCATTTAAGCCCGAATCCGAATTTATTTGATCAAATATTGCCCTAAATCGTTCCTTTTGTGATTTTAGGTACTTGGAGAGTGAATTCTAGAAAAGAAGCCATTTTGGACGTTTTTGGAGCATAAAAGTAAAGAAAACGGCAAAGTCTCAATTTTGCATGCTGGGAACAGTACATGAAGGCGTCAAGAGTTGTTCTTGACGGCGTCAAAACCTCAAGAATTAAAATCCGTAGTTGATGACGGCGTCAAGCTAGGCCGTCACGTGTACCTGAAGGCGTCACCAAGGCCGTCACGTATAAACTTGTCAAAACTTGCGCGCGAAGTAGCTGATATTGTTTTGGTCATAACTTTTGCATACGAACTCTGATTTAGGTGATTCAAAAGCCCACGCGAAGAGGACGAAGAGATCTACAATTTGGTGAAAAAGTGGTCTTGACGGCGTCAAGAGTAACGGGCTGACGCCGTCAAGAAGGGCCGACAGAAAACATGCCTATAAATATAACTTCATAACTTCACTTTTTGTAAGCCCTAAACCCTAAGGTCGATTCCTGGGTTTAGGTGGGTGTTTTTCCAGCAACTTAGAGGGTTTCAATCACTCCATAAACATCATGTATTGGTTTGATGATTCTATCTCAACTATGTCTTTCATTATTCTTGTTGATTGTCCTTCTTTGATTATGTTTTGTTAATTCACCTTGTGTCTACTTATGATTGTGTGAAACTTGTATATAATTGATTAGATCTTATTGATTCCTTGTTGATGTTTGTGTCTATCTTCATCAATTAGGGTGTGACACTTCGATAGATCTAATTGGTTTAGTTTATAATCCTTGTTTCCTATTGATTCTTGTTTTGATTGAATGATTTATATGTTAGGCTTAAGAAAACTGGCAGATCTCCAAATGGTAACATGCTTGAACGTCTTAGGAAACATGAACCGAGGCGTACTAGGTCTTTATTGGTTGTATTTAATGCATGAGCCACTGTTTACAATCCCTATAGTTGTGCTGGGCATGGTGTAGGAGGAGATAAGAGCTCATAGAATTGGGGAGTTATGTATGTGTTGGGTCAATATTTCTCCCAAATATTACCCACAAGTATTTGAAAATAAAATAGCCTAAATACTTACTGAATAAAATAGTAAAATTACTATTTTAGTAAGAAACAAGTCACTGAGCGCATAGACACTCAGTGAGTTACCTTCAGGATGCTCGGACCGGGTCTAAATAGAAAGACTCAATCATTCAGTGTGGCGGTACTCAGTGAATGATCCCTGAGCCAAGAAGAAGGTGATGGAGTTTAGTGAGTGATGACAATAACTCACTAACTCCCTGAAGCTATCTCTACAACAAACATACTCCCTGAGGATGCACATGCTCCCTGAGGATGCATGTGCTCCCTGAGGATGCACGTGCTCCCTGAAGATGTACATGCTCCCTGAAGAATGCTTCATGCTCCCTGAGGAGGCTCATGCTCCCTGAAGCATTATGACAGCAAGTACAAAAAGGGAATAAATATAGGTATGCACTTTTTTGGGAATACAAGCTACAAGAAAGACAAAAGTACAAAAGCAAAGGAATATTCAGAAGCATATTCCAAGCAGTGGATGACAACTCATCCTTCACATGTGTACCTACCACTATCACATGTGATACTTGTACTTCCTATATATATGTTAGTTGTAAAAGAGATAGCTAAGTGAGTCCAATGTAATACTTTGTATTAGTTAGGACTCCTCCTCTCATTTAATTAATGAGAGAACATTGTCACTCTGTCCTTAGGGATAAATGGGGATAATATACCGAAATTATCCCCTCAGAGAAGCTGAAGATGTTATCATGTAATCTAGTTGGTTGAGTAATCTTGTAACTCTTTTATTCATTATTATTAATGAAGTTCTAACTTATGTTTATCAAGATTTGCTCAATTTCGTGGACCAACAAGTGGTATCAGAGCGGGTGGATTATTCTTATGATCCAGATCCGTTCAAAGGATTACATGATAAATATCAAAGCAACAAAATAAATGTGTTCTTCAAAATCTGCTGCTGTTGGAGCAGTTTTTGAGGGGGAGAAGACACATTTATTAAAGAGTGACAATAAAATACCCACCAAAACCCCTCCCTGACACACTCCCTACCACACATATCTTATCCAAAAACCCCACCTACCACAAATCTCATCCAAAAATATAAAAAAAAACCCACGTTTTTTTTATTTTTGATATTATATCTCTCAACTCTCGATCTATACAAAAAAAAAAAAAACAGATCCACAAAAATCGAGTACAAAAAAAAAAAAAGGAGATATCCTTATCTCTTCCTCACTCTAAAAACCAGATCTCACACAAAACATCTCACCAAACCGACACACATGAAAAACAAATCCACACAACCAAATACACCTAAACTATCATCTCCAATCAAGATTCACCACAGAATCTTCAATCTAAAACCGAAAAATCTCCGACGACCGGCGACATCTATGGCGGCGACAAACTCAGATCGATAACAATTCGATCAAAACCAAAATGAATCGGATTTTTTGGTTATGAGCATTAAGGAGAAATTGTTTGTTTCCTTCGGGCATCAAATACCTAAATCAGTTTAACTGATAAAAGGGTGATGGGTTTTAGGTCAGGTCACTGGTGGTAGTAAGAAAAAGGACCTCGAGTCTGAACAAAGGTGTTAACGAGATGGTTAATCGGATTTAAAAGTTTAGTTAGGGAATGGTGGTGTTGGTTAAAAATCATCAGGGTGTGATGAAGAGTAAGGCAGTGGGCGTGGAATATGTTGGAGGAGCTTCTGCGTCCAGGGAGATGTTTGTGAATCAGTGGGTAAATCAGTGCTTGGGTATGGTTATGGGTCGTTCGACCTTGGTAAATATCAGGGAGTATAAAAAAAAAGGTGGGAATATGGGTCAGTGATATTTGCTACTCAGGCAGGGAGTTATGATGTGTTTAGGCTGATATATGGAGCGTTAAAGTTTCAGGCTGCCTGAGCAAAAATATGGGTCGACTCAGGTGGTAGTGCGACATCAGTATGAGATTGTGGGTATTGAGCCTGATTCAGAAAGTGGAGTCAAGGAACCTGACGCACCAGGGAGTTGTCATGGCAAAAATTGAGTTTGAAAACTCAATGGTTAAGTTATGATATTTATGCGTTAAGGTTTCAGGTTGCCTGAAAAAATTCAGGCAGTGGGGGTGGTAAAAACTCAAGTGGGTACCTCAGTCTTAAAGTGCAACAGCAGTAGGGGTGTAAAACAAGTCACTGATAAACAATAATGGTTTATCATACTGAGGTAGTCAAGAAGGAGACTGATAAAGAAAATCAGTCAGGGAGTACGGTGGAGTGTGGGTCTCAGTCTTTGGAAGTTGCAGCTCAGGGGTTAAAAATTAGTTGCAAACAAAAAAAAACAAAATGTTGTAATTTTTAGTAAAAGTTAAAAATTATTACTTTGTTATTAGACTGAGAAAATGTAAAAGAGAGGTCACTGATGTATCAAAAATGAACCAGGACCCTCTAAAACAAGTGAACCTTAGGAGCCTGAACCTAAGTCACTAAAGTTTTAAACCACAAAGGAGATTGGACCCTGATGGATCAAAATTGAACCAGGTCCCTGAATTCTGACCCCTCCCTTAGGTCACTGAACCTCTCTCAGTGAACCTGGTCAGCAAACCCCCTGAACCCCCTGAACCCTCAGTCAAACTGCCCTGGTCACTGAACCCCTTGTGACTGAACTATTGGTGACTGAACTGGTCACTGAACCTGAACCTTCTCACTGACCTGAACTCTTGAACCTCAGGAACTAAACCCAAGTTCCTGAACCCCAGGTCACTGAACCAAAAATTGGGTGGACACTGATGTATCAAAATTGAACCAGGTCTTTTATTTAAACCCAATCACCTAGGCTATTTGTATATTCAAATAGGGGGAGATTGTTGGGTCAATATTTCTCCCAAATATTACCCACAAGTATTTGAAAATAAAATAGCCTAAATACTTACTGAATAAAATAGTAAAATTACTATTTCAGTAAGAAACAAGTCACTGAGCGCATAGACACTCAGTGAGTTACCTTCAGGATGCTCGGACCGGGTCTAAATAGAAAGACTCAATCATTCAGTGTGGCGGTACTCAGTGAATGATCCCTGAGCCAAGAAGAAGGTGATGGAGTTTAGTGAGTGATGACAATAACTCACTAACTCCCTGAAGCTATCTCTACAACAAACATACTCCCTGAGGATGCATGTGCTCCCTGAGGATGCACATGCTCCCTGAGGATGCACGTGCTCCCTGAAGATGTACATGCTCCCTGAAGAATGCTTCATGCTCCCTGAGGAGGCTCATGCTCCCTGAAGCATTATGACAGCAAGTACAAAAAGGGAATAAATATAGGTATGCACTTTCTTGGGAATACAAGCTACAAGAAAGACAAAAGTACAAAAGCAAAGGAATATTCAGAAGCATATTCCAAGCAGTGGATGACAACTCATCCTTCACATGTGTACCTACCACTATCACATGTGATACTTGTACTTCCTATATATATGTTAGTTGTAAAAGAGATAGCTAAGTGAGTCCAATGTAATACTTTGTATTAGTTAGGACTCCTCCTCTCATTTAATTAATGAGAGAACATTGTCACTCTGTCCTTAGGGATAAATGGGGATAATATACCGAAATTATCCCCTCAGAGAAGCTGAAGATGTTATCATATAATCTAGTTGGTTGAGTAATCTTGTAACTCTTTTATTCATTATTATTAATGAAGTTCTAACTTATGTTTATCAAGATTTGCTCAATTTCGTGGACCAACAGTATGCCACCCCATGAATGGTATTAAGGAATACAACCCGTCAATTAAAACAAGGTTACAATTCAATAGGTAGGATTGGATAGCTAGCAAGGAGTAACATATCATGGGTAGACATACTTCACTTATCTTGTAGAACCTTAGTTTAGTTTTCTTGTTAATTAGTTTAAATAGTAGCTTTTGGGTTAGTTGATTAGCAACTAATTCCGCCCACTCTCCCAAAACCCGAGATTTTTACTTGCTTTTTATAAAATATAAAAATACAAAAAGAATCATCCTTCACCTTTAGACCTAGTTAGATTAATTTCAATCCTAACGACACTATTCCTAGCTGAACGATCAATCCCCCGGTACTTGTCACTATACTATACTACAACGATCAGGTACACTGCCTGGTGGGGGTTGTAAGCTTCTCGAGATCCCTCGAGAGGTAAAGCCTGGTGCAATTCCCACGCATCAGTCCTTGTATTCCTTGAATGAATTTCCAAACCACACAATTCTTTTCAAGATAATACATATATACGACATGCATGCACTAGCTTCATATCATTTCCATACTCTTTCACAAACGCATTTCTTCCTAAACATCAACCTTACAAATCACAAGTCGCTTGTATATTAGCTTGGACTCAAGAAAAGAAATCGGGTTCTAATATATATATAACATTTGGGTTATATAGTGAGACTTGATAATCTTGTGTTCTATCCTATCACTTTCGACTTTGATCACCTCTAAGGTGTTTGTAAGTAGTTTCCAACCTTTCTCAATTCATTTCCTACGTTAAATATATGTCATGCATTATATATATATTGTTTCATCGTCTTTCATTTTAGTATACATATACACGTATATAACTATCTTTAGAACACGAAACGTGACTAGCCTCTATCTTGGTAGGCCTAGGAGTCACGTAGCACACTTGTTTCACCTTTACTTTCATGTTACATGCATTCTACGAACCTAATTCAAACCAAGTCACACGTATAAAATTTCATTAAAACACTTAGTGAATATTTCATGTATTTCAAATTAAGTAATCGATACAAACATGCCACAAAAGCTACGTATAACTTTTTATTTCACTTAACAAACGTACCATATTTTTCTACGTATTAATAGACCACCTAGAAAACTATTAGTTTCATATACACGACTTATAAAAATATTCACGTTTTGACACCCAACTTGAGCCAAATCAAATCGACATAAATCAGATTTTTAAAACAAAACTTATATAAAAACTAATAAGCTTTGTCGAGTGGGCTTAAACAAGGCCCAACAAGACTTTGCGTTTTAACAGCCCACTGGGCCTATAAAATATATTTTTAGAATCATAATGGAAGCCCAAGTTCAAGCCCAAAAGAATTTCTATGCCCTCGCCTCTAAATTTTTAAATGGGCCTTAGTTTGGTTCGAATCAAGGCCCATAAGCTAAATAAATAAGCTTTTTATGGAATATGCAGTTGAAATAAGCTAGAAAGTAATAAAAGAAGCCACGGAAATTTTTCTAAATTTTTTATAATCACTTTTGCAAAAATAGGACTAAAAATGTAACGCGACGACACGTATAGGGACTAAATGTGAAAACTGTGAAAACTAAGGACTAAAAATGTAGAAACAGAAAGAAAGGATAAAAATTGATAAAATAATATTGTTACAAGTTTAGATTGTAATATTTGACATGTAGTGGACTATAATTGTAAATATATATAAAAAGGACTAACGGTGTGACGCTAAAGCCGTTAGTATAAAAGTTGTAAAATTGGAAAAAGGACAAGGACTACACTTAATCTATTTGACATTCTTATTTTATTTTCTATTTTACGGCAACCCTCACGTCATATGCATTTTGTTACGTTTTATATATATATTATTTATTTTTACGTTAACTATATATATAACGATACCTAATAGGTTAATATTTTTGCTTACGATTTAAAAGGGTAAAACTACGATGGATATTTTATATAAAGTATTTTCATATCATGCATGACATAATAAATATTTCACTACACCTCATCTATTCGCCATAACGAATAATGTTTATTCGTTATTCGTTCGTATTTACCAAATAGTATTTGGTTATATTCTCTGATAAATTTATTTATCAGGTTCCGTATCAAAGACGTTTCCATAATCGTTTCCATAAATCTCATCCTATCTTACTTCTCATCATTTCCAAATCAATCCAGGTGAGTTATAGCCCCATTTCAAATAATTGTTTTTAACTCATTGGGGGAGATACATGCTTACATATACTTTGATAATTTGATAAGTATATGAAATAAAATAAAATACATGATTCAAATCAATTTCCTAATTGATATTAAAAATAATATAATTTGTGATTTATAATATATTGATATTCCCAATGTGATTATTGTGGTATGTAAAAAATCTATATTGATGAATTATTTGACTGAAATATTGATATTCATGTGAAAGTTGTTCCCAATTCGATTTTTGTGATGTGTGATATAAATGTGTTACTGGCGATATATATTCAAACTGAATTTCTGATACTCAAGCGATACTATTTTCAAATTGAATTTCTGATACTCAAGCGATACTATTTTCAAACTGAATTTCTGATACTCAAGCGATACTATTTTCAAATTGAATTTCTGATACTCAAATGATAATATTTTCAAACTGAATTTCTGATACTCGAGCGATACTATTTTCAAACTGAATTTCTGATACTCAAGTGATACTATTTTCAAATTGAATTTCTGATACTCAAATGATAATATTTTCAAACTGAGTTTCTGATACTCAAGCGATACTATTTTCAAACTGAATTTCTGATACTCCAGTGATACTATTTTCAAATTGATCTCTGTAATGCGATACTTGATTTCATGATGTTATGCTAAATGAGCCCAAAGGTCCTTGATATTGCCTAAGTTAGCTTATCGCCATAAAGTCCCTCTATCATGAGCCATTAATCACTGAAAAGTGAGCGCGAATATAGTGGACAGCTTCGAAACCTGTTTCGGGTTGATCTCCGATCCCACTAATGCTTGACGGAATGCCAATTGCAATTGGTTAGCCGCATTAGTCGTGATACACTATATTTGAGTAAAAATAGGAATTGGCAAATCACCTATTACACGAGGGCAAAATCTGTCATTGATTTGATAGATCACCCCTTCTATTAACGTCTTGCGTGTCATGAGGCTTGGTGCAATATCCATAAAGGAAAGATATATGTATTCAACATATATTTAGATACAGCTGTATAGGTTCGCCCATATGTGAATTGTTTACCTGATTGATTTAGTATCATGAGTTTCCAGCTCATGTTAAGATTATTGATTCTTTATTGAATGTGATTGAATATTTATATGATTTATTTGTGAATATATTCGATACTTGTTTCGTTACTGTTTGTATTTTATTAATACCAAATATTCCTGAAATCTAACAAAATAAAGGGTTTTTCCTAAAACTCTATGAACTCACCAACCTTTGTGTTGACACTTTTAAGCATGTGTATCTCAGGTAATTTAACGGAGCAGGACAAGACACGGAGTGGGCATTTATTACTCTGATAAATTAAAATGGTGTAAAAATCAAATTTGTCATTTTTAAAAGTCTTTATATCTTTTCATAAGATTTTAAATCAAATGGTTCATCTTTTATCAAAATTATTATTTAAATGACAAATGACTTTCAAAATGTTTCTTTTAAACCGTTTTATTGGTTAAAACTTCGATCCTCACCGTAACACCCAAATTTATTTTCCGCTGCGACAAACTATAAAAATGGGGGTGTTACAGCTTCCAGCATGGAAAATTGATACTTTGCCGTTTTCTTCACTTTTATGCTCCAAAAACGTCCAAAATGGCTTCTTTTCCAGAATTCACTCTCCAAGTACCTAAAATCA
Organism: Artemisia argyi; assembly: GCA_030686995.1. NCBI lineage: Eukaryota > Viridiplantae > Streptophyta > Magnoliopsida > Asterales > Asteraceae > Artemisia > Artemisia argyi. The sequence goes on from CM060705.1 coordinate 2,386,323, forward strand.
CAAAAGGAACGATTTAGGGCAATATTTGATCAAATAAATTCGGATTCGGGCTTAAATGACCCCCTAAAAACGGATCATTTTTCGCCTCATCAAATGACTAGAACAGGACGAAGCAAAAAGTACATTCAATTCACATATATTTTCGGTGTTTGGAATTACTTAGTAACATAACTTCTTTTAGGGGCTGTTTGAGATTTCTTATTGACACTGGTTTGGTCTTTTGTTCAGGAAAGCAGCAATAGTGGAAGATCTATGTGAAAAAAGGGGTTCGGTTTGTGAGTCTAAAAAAGATGATAAACATGGTTGATTTGAATAAATGGTTTGAGTTAATGATGATATTGAAGGTGAATTACGAGATTCCGAGGGAGATAAGGCAAAAGGAAGATATGGCGTGGTATGCGGATGGGGAGACTAGGATGATTGGACTTCCAAGTTGTCATGGAGAATATTGAAGAAGGAACAATAAATATTAATACCCATGCAAAGTATGGAAAAGGATGTAGATCATTAAACTTTAACGAAGTATTTGGTACCTCAGCAAGCCAAGGTTGGTTCATCCACTTCTGGTCACTAGAACTTTACATTGATCATGTTCTGATTACTTACTTAATGATAATCAATGTTTTCATTTGACATATATTAGTAGTACTTTAGTATAATTGATTTTTAATAAACAAATATGCTTAGGATTGCCCAAAACAACCATGAAACGTTGGGAGACTCGATTAAAATAAGAAAGTGAGTGATTCTAGTTGCGTATTCAAAATTCTTGTCTGCTTACAATATATAGATGATCTGACAAGCACTTAAATGGGCAATAGAGTACATTCAGTTTGAGTAACATGCTTATGTGTAATAGATGAAGTTTTGTGATTTGGGTGAAATCAAGGCCAGAATGGAGTCCTATTGCTTTTTTGGCAATTAAGACTTTCATGGTTTCATAAATGTGCCATGCTATTTGTTTGATTTTTGTTAGAGTATCATGATTTATGCCACTGATTTAGTTTGAATGACTCTGATGCGTGTTTTGCAACCTGCCAAAAGGTTTTACCTCTCAAGGGATCTTGAGAGATTTTTGCAATCCACCAGGCAGTGTACCTGATCGTTGTAGTGTAGTATACGATAAGTCCGGAGGATTTGTCGTTCTCTAGGGGAATAGTGTCGTTAGGATTGAGATGTAGGTCAACTAGGTCTAAAGGCGAGGGATGATTCTTTTTTGTATTTTTATGTTTTATGAAAAGCAGTAAAATCTCGGGTATTGAAAGAGTTGGGGAAATCAGTTGCTAGTCAACTAACCCAAAATTACTAAATAACAAAATAAAATAAAATAATAACAAGAAAAGTAAATGTGGTGGACTTCTTATAGGAGATAAGTGTGTTTACTTAGATTTCACTACTCCCTAGTTATCTCTTATTGATTTATTGATTTGTCACATTGTTTGATTGAAGGATTCTATTCCTTAATACCGGTCATGGGGGCTTGTACGTCCTTCCCCAACTCTATGAGTATCTATTTCTTCTTATGATGACACGTTTAGTATCCTATCATAGAATCATCAACATCTACTCATGCATTAAATACAATCAATAAAACCGCAGTACACATTCGATTACGTTTCATAAGACATTAAATACAATAAATAAAACCGTAGTTCCACAAGTTCCACCTCATTTCTAATGAAAAAAATCTAAAAGTATATATAGAGATACACAGGTGACGGCGTCAGGTTATGAGTCCTGACGCCGTCATCTCGCCAAAGTTAGGGTTTCTTGATGCCCAATTAAGCGGCTAGACGTCATCACTCTTTATCATCACTGGGCTGTCTCTTGTAAATTTTACACGTGATTGCCTACTTCAAATAACACGTGACGCCGTTACGTGTTAATCTACCAAATGTCTTCAGGCGCGTCATATGCAAATAATTCCACCTCTTGAATCTTCAAGTCACGGCGTCACCTTGTAAGGTGTGACGTCGTCAGGTGCAATTTCCACCATAGTTTCTTGATTTTGTCGTTTTCTTCATTTTTAACTCCAAAAACGTCCAAAATGCTCAATTTTCTAGAATTCTCATCCCAAGTACCTAAAATGACAAGAGAAATGATTTAAGGTAATATTTGACTATATGTTTACAATTTAGGGCTTAAATGACCCCCTAAAAGCGTATCAAATAAATCCTTTTCAGACTCAAACATGATTATACGATGATTGTGTTAGACCAGACATTTTTCTGTAGGTTGTTATTGGCATCATTTGTGTTGTATAGAAATATTCCAAATGGCTTGCATACCTATATATGTTGGAGTTTGTGTAGATTTTGAATAATTTACATTGCATACCTATATTTGTTGGGTCTAGCCTTATAATGGTCGGGTCTGGCTATATATGGTCGGATCTAGCCGTATATGGCCAGTTCTTGCTGTATAATAGCCGGGTCTAGCTGTATAATGGCCGGGTCTAGCCATATACAGTCGGGTCTAGCCATATACAGCCGAATCCAGTTGTATATGGCCGTTTCTAGTCATATATGGCCGGGTCTAGCCTTATAATGGCTAGGTCTAGCCATATATGGCCGAGTCGAACCGTGTAATGGCCTGGTCTAGCCGTATATAGCTGGGTCTAGCCGTATAATGGCCGAGTTTAGCCATATATGACCGGGTCTAGCCGTATAATTACCGGGTATAGCCTCATAATGGCCGGGTCTTGCCATATATAGCCTGGTCTAGCTGTATAATAGCCGGGTCTTGCCTTATAATTTTTGGGTCTAGCCGTATAATGACCGGCTCTAGCCATGTATGGCCAGTACTAGCCGTAACAATGATCATTCCAAAATGATAAAAGCCATTGATGATGATAAAAACGCAATTTGCTAATATTGTAAGAAATAATCATATCGGAGTTGAAATGGTAACTTATAATCGTTCTTTAACATCCGATTGCATTGTATTAATTACGAGTGACATAAAGTACTTTCATATGGTTATCACATGGTCCAATAGTGATTTTTTTTGCAATAATAATAATAATAATAATAATAATAATAATAATAATAATAATAATAATAATAATAATAATAATAATAATAATAATAATAATAATAATAATAATAATAGGATAATGGTTTCTCCTCTTTTCTCTCTTTTTCTTTCTCTTCTTTTGGAGAACTTGAGAAGAATGCAGTGACCTTACTAAAGCGTATCCGAAGATTCTCGGTGACTCAAGACATTAGAGCACGTGCTGATGCTTATTTGTTCCATTTGGCTTATTTCAAGTGTGTAATCATCTGTGTATGCTTAATTTGTCATTTCCTAGCTTTTTCAAACATGGCATAAGTCCTAATAAGCTAATTTGTATACTGTTTGGAAAAAGGGGGTGCACATAGCTTATTTTTAAGCTATAACAAAAGTGTCTTTGTAAAAGTTTCTTGTTTTTAGCTTATTTCCATCTGTCAAAAAGAAAAACCAACAAAAAACCAAATTTAAAAATAGTGATAGCTTCTATTTAATAGAATTTATCTTTTTAATTTTTTTTTAGCTTATTAATAAGCATCTCATCATTTTCATATTTTTCTTAATTTCCTGTTACCTTAAGGTATTTTCAATAATTTTCTTAGATTTTTCTCTTTTGGTTTGATAATTATTAGAATCAAAAATAGTTTAATTAATTAATTAGGTAATATTAGTAATTAAATAGTTTTCTTAATTTTTAATTAACAACAGTAGGTTTTTATAATTTTCCTAGGTTTCATAAATCATTTAAGACTTTTAGAAAATAGTTTCTTAAATTCTACTGTTCATTTTCTATTTTTCTTAATTAATTTAGTTAAATTAGATTTAAATTAATAATAAAGTAAATAATTAGTCAAATAGTCTAAATATAATTTTTAGAAACTTTTTATAATTTTTTAGGATTCCTGTGATGGTTAATTAGTTTTGTAAATTTTTCTATAATTTTCTAAGTCATTTTAGTATTTTTAGTAATTTAAAATTATTTAATTAGTTTAATTAATATAATTAGTATTTAATTAAAAGAAAACCCACAAAAGGACAAAAACATTTCTTTTTAATTTTTAAATTTTCTTTAAGTTAATTTAGAGGCTTAGAAAATAATTTTGCAAGTTTTTAGTTTAATTTGTAGCCTTTATCATTTTTAGTTTAATTTGAATTAGATTTAAATTACTTTTTAAATAGTTTTAATTAATTAATTAGTATTTAAATATTAAAATAATCAAGTAAATCATTTTCTTTTCATTTTTAATTTTCTTTCCATTTTAAGTTTGTAAAAAGTTTCACTTGCACCCCCTGTAGTTTTAAATTGTTAAATCTCACTTTTCTCTGTCTGTAATCTGATTCCAAGTTGCATTTGCGTGACTAAATCTGTATATCTGTTATTGTTAATGTTGTTTCAAATTGTTCAAATACCAAATAATCAGTAGCATAATCATTTTTCAATCATCTTTGGCTACTGTTCTCAGTGCCACTCATTCCTAAAACCGTTTTCAAAGCACCATTGCAATCTCGCTGGGACATAACGACCCGGGGAAACACTATACTATCCACGGAGAATTGGCCTAAGCTATTTTTGACTTATTGACTATGGTCAATAATATCTGACGGTTTAGCCCCAATCAGTGAACAAGTGAATAACTAGGAATGTCTTTGAGTAATTATCCCTTGTTTTTGAAGCTTGCTTAGGTTATTAAAAAGTCTTTCAAAGATTAACATTCTTTTCTATTTTGAAAGATCTATTTTGTTTTAGTAATTGCTTTACTCAAATTGTTGGATTGATATACTCTGATCAAACTACTTTGTAGCTTGTAAGGGTTTAACAATATTGAGTAAACTCAACACTATTAATATTGAAACACTGTTTAACCTTGTAAAGTATGCGGAATCTACTAACACAAAGCTTAAGAAGAACTTTTATATTAACCAAACTTCGAACCTGCTTTGTTACACAGATTCACTAACAATCCCTAACTATTTAACTTGATTGACTTCTAACTTGTAAAACTTATAAAACTTCTAAAAACTCTGTCGACCAATACCTCTTAAGGCTCTTTATATAGATAACCTTAAGTCGGTTTACAACATCTAATTCTTGAACGACAAGTAATTATCCCTAACTTATTCTAGAATATTCATCTAATATTACACATTAATCCTTATCTAATATTGCATATCAGTCCTTGTTTCCTTCGAAGTACTTTAAGCATTCTTCATATCAGCAGTACTTTGACTTTATTCTTCAGCAGTACTTTGACTTTATTCTTCATGCAGCAGTACTTTGACATCCAGAAGTACTTTGATATTTCATATCCCAACAATCCTCCCCTAACTTGAACTCTACTTGCTTGATTTCAAGTTTCTTTGTTATTCATAATCTTCAAATCCTTAATCATGCATTGAGGTTGTTTCTTTATTCCTTTTCTTCTATCTGTCATCTGTCAAAGTACTCTTTATCAACATCATATCTTCCATAGCATCTTTTCAGCAACTCAACAACATTTAGGTACAAAGATCATCAAATCTTAAAAGTTTCATACTATTCTCATCCCTTCCAGGTGTGTTAACTCCTGTGAGAGGTGAATCATTGAAAATTATGATTTTTAGAAAATCATCAGCTATCAACGGATTTGATATGTCTTTACCATTAGCCGTTTGCTATGGACTAGCCAACTCTTGATCACTTGGATGTATGGTGAGTTGATAACCTAGTTTTTGGTAAACTATCAACCATTAACGGATTTGATAAGTCTTTACCAGTAGCCGTTTGCTCTAGACTAGTTGATTCTTATATGGATTAGACATGGTGAATCAATAACCATTTGTTGTGTAGTATAAATACTAACACCATGTGTTTCTTTTCAAATCCTTTTTCCTTTTTAAACATCCAAAACATTTATTTTTATTTTTAAAAAAAACTTATACTGGTTTATATCAGCAAGCAGTACTTTGATTAAAGTACTGTTTGTTTTTGCAGTACTTAGAAAAATACTTTATCTTTACAAAACAAATCATACCAGTATTATGCAATATTACTCTTCAGACTTAACCCATCTGATAAATAGCTTGATAACATCCAAAGCTACTTCAGATTCCTCTTCAAGTTCCATTCCATGATCCAGCATTCTGAGCATTATTTCTCTGATCAATGGATATCTTCTCTCAACCAACATGTGAATCATGGTACCATCTTCCATCTCTAGTGTATGAACTCCTGATGACTCAAAAAATCTCCATCTTGTAATTTCCCAATTCTCTTGATCATTCCAGAGAGTATCAACACTTGTTTCTTCAGTATCCCAGATGGTAAACAAGTCTCCAAGCAAAACTAATCCCACTTCTGAAGCTTCATGCTCTGAATAATAAGTCTGCACTTGCACATATAAATCATAAAGATCTACCCTTGAGATACAGTGCAACAAATCCCATAGCATAAAGAATGTTGTGAAGCTTTCATCTTCTCTGTGGATCATAAAATAATTTCCCTCTTTAGATTCAACCACAGTAAATGAGATTATCTTGGACTTCTTTTCAGAATCATCAACCTTTTTGTTCTCAAAATCAACAACTCTGAAGTAATTTCTGAGTTCATCAACTGTATCTTCATGAACTAACTTCAGCCTTTTTGTCAGTTGATCATTTTCAGCTGATTTCTTTCTTTTCAATCTCCTTTGCTCAGCTTCTTCCTTTCTGACATCTTCCAATTTCTTCTTTCTATCAACTTCCATGGGTACAAAACTTTCTATCTCTCTTCTGATATCTTCTTGTACTTTGTCCCATAAAGCTTTTATTTCTGGATACTGATGCGTGGGAATCGCACCTTGCTTTACCTCTCGAGGGATCTCGAGAAGCTTACAACCCCCACCAGGCAGTGTACCTGATCGTTGTAGTATAGTATAGTGACAAGTACCGGGGGATTGATCGTTCAGCTTAGGAATAGTGTCGCTAGGATTAGAAGACCTAATTAATAGTTCTAAAGGTGAGGGATGATTATTTTTGTATTTTTATATTTTTATGAAAGCAAGTAAAATCTCGGTTTTTGAAGGAGTGGGCGGAATTAGTTGCTATTCAACTAACCCAAAACTAATATATAATCAAAATAAAATACTGAAAATGAAATTAAACTAAATTATACTAAGGTTGTGAGCAGTAATTGGAGAAATTGTGTTTACTTAGACTTCACTACTCCCTAGACATCTTTTACACGTTAATTACTTGTTATACTTGTATGGATGACGGATTATATTCCTTAATACCATTCGTGGGGTGGCATACATAACTCCCCAACTCTATGAGCTCTTATCTCCTCCTACACCATGACCCAGCACAACTATAGGGATTGTAAACAGTGGCTCATGCATTAAATACAACCAATAAAGACCTAGTACGCCTCGGTTCATGTTTCTTAAGACGTTCAAGCATGTTACCATTTGGAGATCTGCCAGTTTTCTTAAGCCTAACATATAAATCATTCATCCAAGAACAAGAATAAACAAGTAATCAACACATAATCAACATCTAGGTTTCATTAGATCTAAGCAAACACAAGAGAGATCTAGCCTAGCATAATGGAATTGAGACAAGAACAAGATATAAACAACCAACACATAGACATATTGATTGAATTAGAAGAACACTTATCTCAATTACAATGCAAGGTATCAAGGGTTTGGATCCCTTGAAAAACCTGTAAAAGAGGCACCAAATTCGTCTTTAGGGTTTCACCAAAACTTCTCTCCCTTTAATGTAAAAACTAGAAAACTATATATAGGAAAACTGGGCTGACGGCGTCAAGACAAGCATGTGACGCCGTCACCTCGCCGCCAAATACTTCCTCGGACGGCCTTGATCTACTTATGACGGCCTGTGTGACGCCGTCACCACCTACGGTATTTTATTCTTGGGACTTTGACGCCGTCAGGATGGATTTTGACGCCGTCATCAACTACGGTGTTTTATTCTTGATGTCTGACGCCGTCAGGGTGTAACTCTTGACGCGTCACCTAGTGTCTTCAGCATGGAAAATTGATACTTTGCCGTTTTCTTCACTTTTATGCTCCAAAAATGTCCAAAATGGCTTCTTTTCCAGAATTCACTCTCCAAACACCTAAAATCACAAAAGGAACGATTTAGGGCAATATTTGATCAAATAAAGTCGGATTCGGGCTTAAATGACCCCCTAAAAACGGATCATTTTTCGCCTCATCAGATACCTTTGTTTATGTAAATTCTTGTATCTCTTCTTTCTTAAAAATTGCATCATCCAATTCCTTTCCTGAGCTTTGGTCATTGGCTTCTTTGTAATTGGCCTGCTAACTTCTTCCAAATACTCAGCATCATACTCAACTTGTTGCTTCTTAGCAAGCTCTAAATCATCTGTAATCTCTAATTCTCTAATCTGAGCAATAGAAAATTTCTTCTTTTTCTTCTTAGTATCTTTCTGAACCATTATACCTTTCCCTTTATCTTTTGGATCTAGTTTCTCTGATTCAGAAGTACTTTCATCATTCTTTTATGCAGGCTCAGATATATGTATTCCTCCAGTAGGTCTTCTTAAATTCATCATAACCTGAGCAATTGTTTCATCATCACTAGCAGTATGTACTCTTTCTTCTTCTTGCTGTATAAAAGTAGAAGGACCAGCTTCATCTACATAATTCATTGTAGAAGGACCAGCCGCAGTGACTTCACTTTCATCAATATTTCTGGAAGAAGTACCTTGCTCAGCAGGACCTTGCAAACTTATGTTTTCTGCAGCAGTACTTTGAACACCAGCACTTTGAATGTTCTGTGCATCTTCATCCAGCTTAACAATCTCTTGCTCATCATCTAGCTTCTCATTTTCTTTTTGCTCATTCTCTTTCTCTTGCTCAATATTCTTATCCTCTTCAACATAGCTTTATGATATAAGAGTCTTTGGACTTTCTGGATATTTCCACAAATGAGCATCTTCTGAAATTTTAACTTCAGCATCATCTTTATTCAAATTCTCACCTTGATTCCTCCCCAATTTGATAAATGATGATTTCCTATGCTTCTTCTTAGACTTAGACTTTTTCTGTTTAGATTGTTACTTCTGAGACTGCTTCTTTTCTTTCACAAAAAGCCTAAAATGCTTAATAAGAGGCCAAACAAATTTCTTCAATCTTCTAAACTTCTTCCTTAACTTTTTGATTTCTGCAGCTTGAGTATGAATAGTGGACTTGAGCTTCTTCAATTCCTTAGCCAAATCAGAATGACCCTCAGTACCTGGAATACCCTCATCTCCTCCAGGTGTTTGAAACCCACCTGTGGAAGTATAATCATTGTGAGTAGGTACTGGTGAATCCTCTGAAGCAGTACCTTGAGGATCAGTACTTTGTGGAGAAGTACCTTGAGCATAAGCAGATTGATCCAAAGAAGCTGTAACTGAGGGAGTTCTTACATCTGAAACATCATGTTGAGGAGAAGCAATAGGTGGTGTAGAAGTATGTACTGAACCAGAATGCTCAGCAGAATAAGATGGAGCATCATGATCAGAATGTGCAGAACCACTATTGGCTTCTTCATCCCTAACAGCTTGAGCTACCTCTAACATATAAGCATTAAGAGGTGTATTCCTACCTGAAAAATTAACTCCCTTATGTGACATAAAAGTGAAAACTTTAGGTGGCATCCTATGAGTAGGTACATAATCCGGAGATTTTGGTACACCATCTAGTGGATTTTCTAAAAGCAATTGAACAAACCTAGGATACATAAGAAAAGGTTTGCCAGCCTTAATATGATTAAGCATACCCTCAAGAATCATGTATGAAAAATTAAAAGACTGATTGGTAATCAGACCAACAAAAGCAGAAGCTATAGAATGACTGAATTAATCCCAAGCAGTACTCTTTGGACTCAAACAATGTAGCAAAACATGAATAAGAAATTTCCAATGAGGACTAACCATAGCCTTCTGAAAAGTAAGCTTAGTCAAAGAGCCTTCATACCCAACATCTCTGAGTGTATTCCAAACTTCTTGTTTCCCAAATAAAACAGAGCCTCCTTCATCATCAAATAACAAGACCTCCCTAATTGAAGTTTCTGTAACACGTATAGCTCTCCCAGCAACTGTAGCAGTAATAACATCCTCTCCATCTTCAACATGTGACTGAGCTGTATCCCAAAAAGCTTGAAGCCAGGGTTCAATAAGCTCCGGGTTGACAAGAATGGAGTAACAAATGTTTGAACCAGTAAGAAAATCAATAATTCCATGAAAATCAATGTTTGCTTGGGTTTTCGCAAGATTTGCAATCATGTTGTGTTTGGTGTTGGTTGGTCGATGAGCCATGATGATTAGGGTTAGAATACAGAGAGTGATGATCGATTGAAAAGTAGGTATGAGATTATATGGATGAGTAAGGTGAATAAAAGAAAAAGATATGAGGGTTATATACAGATAAAATTACAAAAAATCACGGTGAATTAATGACTTTACTGTTATTTTTGGAAGTAAATATCCCTTATCTTTCGAAAGTTTGTTAGCCGCAAATCTGACCGTTGGAACAGTATCTTTGACACGTCAGCGAACCCTTTTAATTACACCAAGCAGTACTTTCCATAAAGAGTGGAGAAGTACTTTCCCCAGAAACTCAAACCAAAGTACTTGCCCATAAAAAATCTCCAAGATTGACCATTTGACCAAAAGATCTCAAAAAGTCAATACGCATTAATGACTATCACCACATTAAATACCAAAACAACCAGGGTAAGTGCACTTCAATACACTTCAATAAATACTCATTAACCTTCACCTTGCTTATTAAAGCAACTTTACCAATAACTTTGAAAACACCAAATCTTCTCAAAACACAAACAAGTAAGCAGAATGAGTGACATACCCATTGTGAACATCTCTTCAGACTCAGAAGGTACCACAGACTCAGAGATAAGGTACTACTCTGACTTTGAGTTTGAAGATCCAGGATGGTTAGACTATTTTCCTCCTCATGTGCAATGGATGGGACACCAAGAAGCTTCATCAACAATGAGTGCAGCCAACTCTACCATCACTGATGCAGGCAGTACTTCCATCAAAAAGCCCAAAAAGAGAGTTGGTTCTGGTTCAACTTTGGCTAAAGAGCTTCCATATGCATTGACTCAGGCCCTTGAAACAGCTATCCAGAACATGAAGTGGCCTGAACCAAGAAAAGAAAGACCTCCCAAACAGGTACTTGGCCTGGCCTGCCCAAGAAAACAGACTTCTTTTGATGACAAGAGAAGGACTGCTCAGAAGGGAAAGCAAAGACATGAAGGCAAGGGTAAAAGGCCTATGGAGTAGGATGTGGAGCTTGGTAGTAGGTGGATGGAGTCTTGAGTTTGTGTTGTGTTTGTTGTGTTTGTGATGTCTGTGTCTTGTACTTGAAAGTAAGAATGTGGTTGTACTACTGAATCATGAATAAAAATTCTTACTTTGGAATGATACATGTAGCCTCCCCTCAAAAAATGACTAACTAATAACTACTAATGCCTCCCCTCAAAAATAGCTTACATATTAATCATGCCAATACTCACAACTAAGAAAGTAAATCTTGAAACATCAAAGCCTTTTGTGAGTAGATCTGCTACATTATCATCAGTATGAACTTTAACCACATTAATAAGCCTTTGTTCATAGCAATCTCTTATGAAGTGATGTCTAATCTGAATGTGTTTGGTTTTGGAATGATAGACTGGATTCTTAACAATGCAGATGGTACTCTCATTATCAATGTTGATGGGAGTATTCTTGAAATTGAACCCATAATCCAAAAGCTGATTCTACAACCAAAGTACTTGTGCACAACAACTTGCAGCAGCTACATACTCTGCTTCTGTAGAAGAAGTTGCTGCAATTGTTTGCTTCTTACATTGCCATGACACTAATCTGCTTCCAAGGTACTGGCATCCTCCAGTTGTGGACCTTCTATCATAGTTATCTCCAGCATAGTCACTATCTGAGAAGGCATGGAGATGGAAAGGTGAATCTCTAGGATACCATAATCCTAGCTTAGGTTGTTGCCTAAGATACCTGAAAATCCTCTTGACAGCATTTAAATGAGATACTTTTGGATTAACCTGATGTCTTGCACATAAGCTCACAGCAAAAGTAATATCAGGTCTTGATGCAGTTAAATACATAAGACATCCAATCATAGACCTGTATAAAGTGACATCAACATCTTCTCCATCTTCATCTTTTCCCAAAAGTTTGTTAGTATCCACTGGTGTAGATGTAGGCCTAACAGTTGTAAAAGTGAATCTCTTAAGAATATCTGCAACATACTTATCTTGACAAATATAGATCCCACTGCTTGACTGTTGTACTTGAAGGCCTAAGAAAAATGTTAATTCTCCCATGGAACTCATCTGAAATTCCTTCTGCATAAGATCTTCAAATTCCTTCACCATTGATTGCTTGGTAGCACCAAAAATAATATCATCTACATAGACTTGAACAAGCATAATATCCTTTTTATCTCTCTTAATAAACAAAGTTTTGTCAATAGCTCCTCTTCTGTAACCATGTTGCAGTAGAAAGGTGGAAAGTCTTTCATACCAAGCTCTTGGAGCTTGATGCAAACCATAAAGAGCTTTTATTACCTTGTAAACCTTGTTTGGATGTGCAGGATCTTCAAAACCAGGAGGCTGTTTGACATAAACTTCTTCTGTGATTTTGCCATATAGAAAAGCACTTTTAACATCCATCTGATATACAGGGAATCCCATATAAGATGCAAAAGCCAAAAATAGCCTAATGGCTTCAAGTCTTGCCACAGGAGCAAAAACTTCATCATAGTCTACTCCTTCTTCTTGTCTATATCCTTGAGCCACTAACCTTGCCTTATTCTTAATCACATTACCTCTTTCATCTCTTTTTACTCTGAAAACCCATTTAGTTCCAATAAGTTTCTTTCCATCAGGTAGATCACATAATACCCAAACTTCTTGAAGTTTAAACTGTAGAAGTTCTTCTTGCATAGCTTCCACCCAGCTTTCTTTGGCTAGTGCTTGTTTGATATTCTTGGGCTCTTCCTGAGATAGAAAACAAGCAAATAAACACAACTTCTGATCCTTGTGATTCACCCTGTTTTGCTTGTACATAAAACTAAGTAAATAAGTATGTTGTTGAGACATATTCTTAGTCTTAGTCCTTGTGAGTACCCCTGATGATGAGGGTCCAATAATATTTGTAGCTGGGTGAGTTTTATGAATTCTGAGAGTTGGAGTTGGTGGAACTTCAAGATTATCTTCCAGATTAGTGATATCTGGATCTTCATTGGAATCTGAGAAAATGCCTTCTTGATCCAATTCATCATCAGTATCTTCTAAAGTAATGGTGTTTGGATCAACAGTATCTTCTAAGTTAGGCATATTAGGATCATGAACAACATCAGTATTTAGCCAATTTGAAGTATTCAATGGCTGAAAAGTACTTTCAAAAGAGTTGACAGTACTTTGGGGTAAAGTACTGGCTGTTTCTTTTTCCTTCTTTTTTTCTGCTTCATAAGCTCTCCTTTGTTCATCATCATACAACTTAGCCATTGTTTCTTGAAAAAGCATCCTAGAGAGCTCATCTTGAATGGCCTGATCTTCTGCAGATACTGGTATTTGTGGTGGAACAGTACTTTGAGGATCAACATTACTGTTTGGTTGAGAAGTACCTTTCTTCTCATCATTGGCATTATCTTTTGGCTCATCTTCAGATCTTAAATTAACATCATGAACAATGTACTGTGCTTCTTCTTCAGTGGGAGTAACTTGATTTTCTTCCCTTACAGGTACATAATTCATTGATGAAGACATTAAATCAAGATCAAACATCCAATCAGGACCTTTACCTTTAGAATTCTCTTGTTCTTCCAAAAAATCAACATGAAGAAATTCTTGAACCTTCTTGGTTGCCCTATTGTACACTCTGAATCCTTTGCTATTTGTACAATATCCCAATAAATATCCTTCATCTGACTTTCCATCAAATTTTCCCAAATTATCAGCAGTATTTAAGATGGTGAGAGGACATCCAAAAGGTTTCATAAACTTGATGCTTGGCTTCTTTCCCATGAGTAACTCATAAGGTGTCTTCATTTGAGGTTTAGTCACTGATACTCTATTCAATATATAGCAAGCAACACTTACAGCTTCAGCCCAGAATGGAACAGGTAATTGAGAGTCTGCAAGCATAGTCCTTGCTGCTTCTATAAGAGTTCTATTCTTTCTTTCAGCAACTCCATTTTGTTGAGGAGTTCTAGCAATACTGAATTCTCTTTTAATTCCTTTCTTGGCACAAAATTCATCCATAAGCTGATTCTTGAACTCAGTCCCATTATCACATCTAATGCCTCTAACCTTGAGCCTTAGCTGATTTTCTAATGCTATAATTAGGTCATGAATAGCATCAAAAGTTTCATCTTTAAAACATAAGAAAAAGACCCAGCTAAATCTACTGCAGTCATCTGTTACAACCAAACAGTACTTCTTCTTGTTCAGACTGACAACTGAAACAGGTCCAAACAAGTCCATATGCAGCAATTCCAAAGGCTCTCTAATAGTCTTCTCATCAATCTTCTTACAAGAGGCCTTGTGCTGTTTACCCTTCTTACAAGCAAGACATGTGTGATCATTCTTGAATGTCTTAGAAGGTAAACCTCTAACTAAATTTCCTCTGACCAGCTTATTGATGTTCTTGTAATTAACATGTCCCAGTCTTCTGTGCCATTGATGTGCTTCCTCCATAGATGCTCTTGCAATCAAACATGTTGCTTTTTTAGCAGAATTTACATTCTTCAAATCTATGCTGTACACATCATTAGTTCTTGGTGCTCTTAGTAACACCAAATTTCTGTCTTCTAACTTGAAATCAGGAGAAAGTATGAGACATTCTGTGTCAAAGAATAACACAGGATACTTCTTATCACAAATCTGAGAGACTGACAAAAGATTGAATTTTAGCTCCTTCACATATCTAACATCTTCAAAATCAATGTTTCCTGCCTTGATTGTTCCTTTGCCAGTAATTCTTCCTCCATCAGGATCATTCCCAAATGCAACTTTTCCTCCATAATAAGCTTTAAAATCTGACAAGAGCTCCTTTTCTCTTGTCATACTGCCAGAGCAACCACTATCTACAATAAGATGATCTTTAAGCTCCTCCTCTGGGTTGCCCTGCATATACATAAAGAGGTTAGTTATTTTTAGGAACCCAAGCCATTACTGACTTGTGTTCCCCTTGTGGAGTGACATACTCAAAGTTTTTGAGCATGTAATCACCACTGTCTTTGAAAGCATGATCAAGAATTAAGGTTTTTGTTTCCAAAACAGTTTGTTTTTCATGATCAATTTTCCCTTTTTCACCCTTAACCTCTGAAAGTACTGTTTCTACCCCAGCAGTACTTTCTTTCTTAACCCATTTTGTTGTGACTTTAGGAGTTGGGTTGTGTGTCCTAGCATTTTTTCTTGTGTTGTAGGTCTTTCTAGGATTGTAATGACTGTAACTCCTAGGTCTTACACTTGAGTGTTTGCTAGAAACATTAGGGAACTTTCTATCAGTACTTTGTGAAGGTACTGATGGTTTGGAGTATGGTCTTTTCTGATGAGGGTACCTATAGTCTTTTGAGAAATTACTATGGTTGACCCTATTTGTATAGTTCCAAACTGGTTTGTTATCCCTTGGCTTATTCTCCCTATAACTTGGTTGTGCAGTTCTGGTCTTTGGATAGCTACTTAAGTAGTCTGAATGATAATCACAATCTTTAATCAAATGATGAGGACTGTAACACACATAGCAGACCTTTGGACCAATGTCCCCAAATCCCCTTCCATAAGAGTTTCTAAAATTAGCAGTATTTTGAAAGAATTTTCTTTGAGGTAATGCTGAGTGATCAACAGTACTTCGAAAAGAGTTTGAAGGTACTGCTTGTTTTGAAAATTTGGACTCTTCTACCTTAGGAGCTTCAACAGATCTTTCTAAAGTCTCAGATTTAAGCTTTTTCCTAAACTCTAGATTATCTACACCATAACAATCAACATCTTTCCTAGGTGGTTGAAAGCTACCTGGGGGGGTGAGGAACTGCATTATAACCTTTTTCTTTCTGAAATACAGGAGGTGTGGGACTAGGGGATTCCTCATCACTAGAAGTGTTTTCATCTAGACTTATGAACTCTTCATCACTAGTGGAGGTATCAACAGTAAGATTAAGTTCCTTGCTCTTAAATGGAATATCTTCATTACTATCATATCCTAGGCCTGTCTTAATATTAGATGTTCTTTGCTTTTCAACAAATTGAACATGTGACACACCTGCCTCATTCCATACAACAAGTTTTTCTAACAACTTATCTCTTTCAGCAGTAACCTTTTCTAGTTCAGACACCTTGCAACCTAGTTTCCATTCACTTAACTTAACTAGGTATTCCTGTTGTTTATAATTCTCAAGCCATGCTACTTCATTGTTTTCATGTGTAAGAATTTTGGCTTCCATTGACTCTAAAGTAAGTTGATAACCTGTTATCTCAGCCCTAGCTTGTTGAAATTTTTCTCTTTCAGCTACATACTCAGTAAGTAACTTTTGATACATATTATTACACTTAGGGCATACCTCAGAGTTAGTGGATGAACTTGGTGAAGCAGCTACCATTGCAAGCTGAACAGGTGCTTCTTCAAACTCCATGCTCCAATCAAAACTTCCTAACTCATCTCTTGACTCCAAAGCAGCATATCCAGGCTCTTCATCAAATGCTGTGCTCCAATCTTCCAATGCAACCATTGAATAGGTTACAGGCTCTTCATCAAACTCATTGGACCAATCAAACTCTGACAGATTCTATTGAGCAACCAAAGCTTTTGGTTTTGGTTAAGTTATTGGAATCTCTTTTCTTTCAGGTTTGGGTGGTTCAATCATCTTGTTTGCTTGATACTTTGCAAACTTACACTCTCTTGCAAAGTGACCAGTCCTTTGACAGTTGAAACACTCAATCTTGGACTTGTCAAATGTTATTCCTTGTTTAGCTCTGAAGTTGATGCCTTTACCTGTCTTGTTCACATACTTCTTGATCCTTGCAGTGAGCATAGCAACTTGCCATCTAATATCGATTTCTTCCATGGCATCATCATCAATTTGCAATACATCTTCTTGATAAGTGACTGGCATAGATGCTTGTTGAGCAAAGAATGAATATAGAACATCATCTGAGGTGGGGGTAACTGATTGTGATGAGTTTGTGGTGACCATTGTTGTGCATGGAACCTGTGTTTCGGTCACAGTACTTTGAGCAGGGTAAGCAGTACCTTTGTTGGAAGTACTGCTTCTCTTTTCAGAAGAGACAAAAGCAATATTCTGTTGTGTGCTTGATCCTGTAGTACCATTCATCTCATGCTCGTACACCTTCAGATTGTTGTAAAGATCATCAAAGTCCATAGTATCCAGCCCTGATTGTCCTCTGATCATAGTAGCAACTACATGCCATGCTGATGGCAAACTCCTTAGAAACTTTAAATTAGCATCTTCAACTGATGCTTCAGCATCATATAGTTCAAGCATACTCAAAAGATGTTGAAATCTTTCATAGGCAGAATCAAGACCTTCTCTTTCACCAACAGTGAAAGTTTCAAATTGTTGCTTCAGCAAATTCCTATGCATCTTCTTGGAAGCATCATTACCTCCAAACTTCTTCTTTATTGCAGCCCACAGTTGTTTGGCATCTTTGGCATCATGAAACTTTAGTAGGTGACCATCAGGAATAGCAGAAAGCAGTATGTTGAGAGCTTTGTCTTGATTTCTTATGGTAGCAGCAGGTACAGGTATTTTTGGTGGTGTTGGTCATCCAGGTACCTCTACTGGTTCTTCAACTTGCATGTTACCATTGACAATCACATCCCACAAAGCATGGTCTGTGATGGTAATGTACTGCCTCATCTTCATGGCCCATAGGTTGTATTCTCCCTTCTTAACAATAGGGATTCTAACAGCAGTGATTGAGGGAGCAGGTGCAGCATCTGTCGACATCTTGTAGGGTTTGTAGTGAGATAGGTTTAAAGGTTTTAAAGGTTTGTCTTCTTAATCAGAGTTTCCAACACAATCTCTGATACCACTTGTTGGATCGATATACTCTAATCAAACTACTTTGTAGCTTGTAAGGGTTTAACAATATTGAGTAAACTCAACACTATTAATATTGAAACACTGTTTAACCTTGTAAAGTATGCGGAATCTACTAACACAAAGCTTAAGAAGAACTTTTATATTAACCAAACTTCGAACCTGCTTTATTACACAGATTCACTAACAATCCCTAACTATTTAACTTGATCGACTTCTAACTTGTAAAACTTATAAAACTTCTAAAAACTCTGTCGACCAATACCTCTTAAGGCTCTTTATATAGATAACCTTAAGTCGGTTTACAACATCTAATTCTTGAACGACAAGTAATTATCCCTAACTTATTCTAGAATATTCATCTAATATTACACATTAATCCTTATCTAATATTGCATCTCAGTCCTTGTTTCCTTCGAAGTACTTTAAGCATTCTTCATATCAGCAGTACTTTGACTTTATTCTTCAGCAGTACTTTGACTTTATTCTTCATGCAGCAGTACTTTGACATCCAGAAGCACTTTGATATTTCATATCCCAACACAAATATCCGAAAAAACACTTTTTATCAAATTTGTTTTAATTACCACTATGACTTGTGAATCAAATTTTTATGACCTTGTCAATATTATTTGACTCAATGTTTGACACAACACAAAGGATGTTGTTTTTCAATTTTAATAATTCATCTTCCTTGTTATTGATCTTGGCTTACTTGTCTTATCAACGTTGGACTTTCGACTAAGTCGTCATCTACCAAAGATGATATCTTAGAAGGAGGTGGTCTTTCATCGAATGTTAAATTCAATGACTCCTCGACTCTTTGGGTTTATTTACTTAAAACACTATGAGTGTAAATGTCCAAGAGATGCAACATCATAAGACTATGGGTCAAATTTGATGTGCAAATCCTAGATGTTTATAAATCATTTTCTCCCAATCATCCTAATGAATTCAAATGATTTATTTTTCTTTGTGTGTCTTATATGAAACTTTAACAAAAGAATGATTGAATTTAAGACACAATTGAAGCTGTGAGATATAATGTCAAAAGACGTTGTTCTACAAGTATCTAAGAAATGTTTTGGTTTTGCTAGATTTGCAAGCATCATAAAAGTGTTGATTGTCTTATCACTTAGGAGATTCTTAGTTAGCTCACTTGTAGACAAGTATTAAGTAAGACTTACACAAGAGTTACTCGTGTCTTTTCCCGAAGGTTAAAAGAAGTAAAACACCTTATATCTCATACTAAAAGTAGTGTCTAAATCCTTTAATTACAAAGGATCTAATCCTTATTGTTACTTACACAACATACCCATCTTAGAGTAAAAACTACTTAGTATTACCCATGACAGAACTTAATACTAATCAACATGAAACATTGAAAGGTAAGTTGAAAAGACGTGTGCCTTTTAAGCTCCATAGATTAGCCATCAAGAACATAATCATAAAGCAACTAATCTTGACTCGTAGAAAAGCTAAACTCAAATGCTTATGAATCCAAGAAGGTTAGACAAACACATAAAAATATTTGAACATGATATCTTTATCTTTTTATCATGATCTCCTACTAGAGGATGAATTACTCCTACAATTCTCTCCTAAGTTAAACACAACTTGCTTTGTTTTACTTGTTGATAGTTCAATAGAGTTAAATCCTAATCCGGTTCTATCTCTAAATGACTTTTGACTCTTTAAACAACATACAAGAGCTTTTGAACTTTCTTCAAATTTAGCAAGCATTTTTCCTTTTTCATTTTGCTTTTTAATCTCATGTTTGTAATCTAGACATTATTTACATTCTAGATCAATTTCAACATTACTCTCAAGTCTAGACAATTTATCTTCTAACAAGATTTCCTTTTCAAAGTTATTCATAAAGGATTTTGAAGACTCATTGTTAAAGATAGTTTTTAGGTTCATGTTACCTAAAAGTTTAGACTCATTTTCTAATTTAGAAAATTCTAAGATAAATGTGTCAAAGCAAAAATGTTTGATTTCAACATGTACCTTGCTTGTTGTTTCAATAAATTGACAATCACCCACCGGATCATTGTCTTCGTCTACATCCGTTTCATTCCATGATTCGCAAGCAAGTTCATCAAGACATACGTACTCATCTTCACTTGTACCTTCATTTAAAACATTTAAACTAGTAGCACATGTATTAACTTCTACTAAGTGTCTATCTATTAGTTTTTCTAAAACTTCTAATTCATATGTAAGATCAAATTGGTCATCTTTGACTTGACATATTTCTTTATGAAAGTTGATTTTATTTTTCCAAATATCATTAATTGTTTGACAAAAATACACTCTTTCATATTCGGTACTAAAGCTTTATAAATCATTGTCTTAGCTTTAGTAATTTTTTTTAACAAGTTTAGGATAGTTATCTTGGTTTTCAAAACTTGTTTTCTTTGGTTTGAAATCACCAAAAGAAATAATATGCCAAAGATCTTGATCAATTGATTTCACATAGTTTTCAAAATTACTTTTCCATTCAAGGAAGTTTTCTTTTTCAAATAGCGGTGGGTTTTGAATAAGTTGCCCTTCTTTGAGATTTTCAAAATCCATGGATCGATCCAAGTTTTAAAATACACCATATTTTAAAGATCTTGAGTAACGTAGCTTCTGATGCCAATTGTGGAAAACTAGAAGGGGGGGGGGTTGAATAGTTTACCGCTTTTTAAAAGCTTTACATGTTCAATTCTTTGAAAAGCTTTACGTGTGAATAACAATCCTAACTTTACTTGTTTAGTTCTTTGAAAAGCTTTACGTTTGTTTAAAGATATAAACACAACTTTACTTGTTTAATTCTTTGAAAAGCTTTACGTGTGATTAGCAACTCT
The DNA here is from genome assembly GCA_030686995.1 of Artemisia argyi. Lineage (NCBI taxonomy): Eukaryota > Viridiplantae > Streptophyta > Magnoliopsida > Asterales > Asteraceae > Artemisia > Artemisia argyi. The sequence goes on from CM060705.1 coordinate 2,407,279, forward strand.
AACTAAAGACAATATGTAATAAGCAAAGATAAAGAAAGAAACGATCAAACCACAACACGATTGTTTATCGTGGTTCGGCTACAAGGACTCTTTTTCCTTGCCCTACATCCACGCCCCGAGTTTCCAACTCGAGAGTTATAAGCACTAATCAACAAGCTCCGTTCCCGGTGGAGAAACCTTTACAACGTCGCTTACACTTTTACCGACACTAAGCTAGATGTCGAGTTCTTTTACACGGGTACAACCACTCCCATCGTCGCTTACACTTTTACCGACACTAAGCTAGATGTCTGATGCGTGGGGATTGCACCAGGCTTTACCTCTCGAGGGATCTCGAGAAGCTTACAACCCCCACCAGGCAGTGTACCTGATCGATGTAGTATAGTATAATGACAAGTACCGGGGGATTGATCGTTCAGCTAGGAATAGTGTCGCTAGGATTAGAAAACCTAAATACTAGTTCTAGAGATGAGGGATGATTCTTTTTGTATTTTTTATATTTTTTTCAGAAAGCAAGTAAATATCTCGGGTTTGAAGGATATGGGCGGAATTAGTTGCTAGTCAACTAACCCAATACTAAAGATGCAATCGAAATAAAATACTAAAAATGAAAATAAAACTAAATTAAACTAAGGTTGTGAGCAATAAGTGGAGGAATGTGTTTACTTAGATTTCACTACTCCCTAGATATTTTTTACACGATAATTACTTGTTATAGTTGCGTGGATGACTGATTGTATTCCTTAATACCATTCATGGGGTGGCGTACTTAACTCCCCAATCCTATGAGTGCCTACTTCACTCCTATGTCGAGCCGGCTAAGAAGCTCCTAACATGAGATCATTAGAATTTACTCATGCATTAAATACAACCAATAAAACCTAGTACACATCGGTTCATGTTTCCTAATACGTTCAAGCATGTTACCAATTGGAGATCTGCCAGTTTTCTTAAGCCTAACATTGAAATCATTCATCCAATACAACCATAAATAAGTAATCAACACATAATCAACATCTAGGTTTCATTAGATCTAAGCAAACACAAGATAAATCTAGCCTAGCATGGTGGAATCAAGACAAGCAAAAGATATAGACAACCAACACTGATGAGTGTGTAAATACTCATCATTTTTACCTTTTTCTGAGCTGCCAAAACATCTAAAACACTCAATATTGTATCAAAATAGTGAAAATATCACAGGAAAGTGTTTTACATGTTTCAAATACAAAAATATCAAAAACAGATGAAAAACGCACAAAGTTTGCAAAATTGGCAGTTTCAGTCCCTCAACTTTCAAAAGTTGTCAAATCTAGTCCCTAGTTGTTCTAAAAACTTGAAAAAGTCACCAAAGGTCCTTTTAAATCAAAAAGTGACACAATTAGTCCTTTGGTGCAAAGTTTCACAAAATGTCAAGTTTAGTCCCTGAACTTTGAAAATTGTCAAAAATGGTCCCTGGGATATCAAAAACTTTGAGAAAAACAAATTTTGTCCTTTCACTAACCTTTTATGGCAGGATTGGTCCTTGGTGGAAAAGTTTGGTGAAACTACACAAATGGTCCCTGAAGTTTGAAAGTTTGGCAGTTTTAGTCCCTGGTGAAAATTAAATGGAAAAGTCAACCCAGGACCTTATACTATTCATAGTTTGGCAAAATACACCCTTTGAAATACTTTGGAAAATTTCCAAAACCTTACCCCAAACTTTCGTTAAATTACAAAAATAGTCCTTGTGTAAATTAAAATCAAATCCGGACCTATAACTAATAATACTACTCCTATAAGCCATAGTCCAGTCCACACCACAAGCCCACCCCTTCCTAATTTCTGGGCCCAAAACATAACCAAACCCAACACCCCATTTTATAATAACAAACGGGTCAAATGTTTGACCCTCGGTAAAATATAGTCAAGCACCACCATCCCCACCAGCCTTCCCTCCCCCACAACCCCACTTGCAGGTCCCATCATCCCTCCATCACAAGCCACCGCCCAAACCCACTATCCCTTTCACCTCACATTTAATGCGCCACCCCTTGCCTGAAACAATCCAAAATTCACACACCAAGTTTTCCCGCCAAAAACACGTGGCATCAATTTAGAGAGTTGCAGTGATCCAATGGCTGTGATTCAAAGTGGGAAATGCTCAGAGGAGTGGGGAAGACCTAATGGACATCTATAAAAGGCTCAAGGATGCAAGGAAGCTGTGTGTAGTTTATATTAGCAATTTTAGTGTCGAATTAAGTTTAGATTTCAAAAATAGTTGTAATTTTCTTAATTAAAGCTTTGTAGTAGCTGTTTAGTTGTACTCTTAAACTTTTGAAGTTATAAAATTATAAGTTTCAGTTCTAATTCATGTTTGTGCAATTTATTTAATTTTCCAAAAATCTCAATGAGCTAAATTGTATCTTGAAGCAAGAACCATGGACTGAATTAGGATCACTTAAGTTCCATAAAGCTTATTGAAGCTTTTTAGAGACCCTAAAACTCAGCATTGATAGAAAACATCAAAAATATAAAAAGGTCAACATTGGTCAACTGTGTTTGCTTTTGAAGTGTTTTCAGGTATTGAGGAGCATTGAAGAGCAGCTTGGAGTTGGATTTGGCCTAACTAAAGATAGGCATCATTAGGAAAATCCCTTGTACAAGCTAGGGGTGTCTTGTAAGATTTGCTAAATTTAATTTTTCTCTGAAATTTCAATTCCTAATTATCTTTGTAGCTTGCTTGTGATTCTGTGGTATTTGTGTTATTTAGGTGTTATTAATTAAGATTGTGTATTAAAACTAGTAGCTTAGACTTAGTTTTCTTTTATTACTAATAATCTTAGTCTTAACTGCCATAGTAGTTATAAACTGTTTCTTGTGCTATTAGTGGGTTTTTACTTTCATTTCTGAGCTTAACTAACTAAGTTAGATCATATTAGAACAATCTCATAAGCTGTATTAGCCTTTATCCTCTTAAAATAAAAAACAGATAGTTAAAAAGGGTGTTTGGATTAACTGAGTTTGAGGACTCAGGGTGTGTTTTGTGTGTTGCATTAGGTTGGAACAGCCTCACCTAGGTGCCTTTAGTTTAGCTCAGTCATAAAATACCTAAGACATTCATTAAAAAATCAAAATCACAAAGATTCACCCACACAGTCAACTGTATGAGATTTTGAGTTTCAAAAGCCCTTCATAACCTAGCTTAGAGTGTTAGATTAACCTAAATCAACCTTAGTATAACTTGTTAACTTGTTTTCAGTCACTTAGGATCAAGCAAACTTCATAAAAGTCAAAGCTTGTGTTTTCATCAAAAAGTCAAAAGTTGCATCTCAGATTTTTCCAAATATTCAAGTAATTTTTGTGATTTATATGTTTGGATTGAGGATTTAAAACTTGTTGGAGTTAAACATTATCACCTAAACTTCATTTTCCCAGGGTTGCTTAAATTTTGTGAATTTCCTTTGTGGACTAAATTACCCTTGGAAGTGAACTGCAGGGCAAGCCATTGCCCTGTGCACAGCTGACCATCTCACCACCACCACTTTGGTGGTGATTTCTGGCCAACCCAGTTGGCCCCAGTGGTTCAATTTGGTTTTTCCCAACCCCCTCCTACCAGATCAGAGTTTGACCCTTTGTTTGACCTAGGATCAAGTGGACCCCACCTGGAATCCACCAATAAGTCTGTCCCATTCTGTGTTGACATTCAGTTTGCTTAAGTGCTTATTTGGTCCTAATCAGCTTATTTGTGATCATTGCATGCTATTTTCAGCTTATTTAAGTTTGTTTAACTTATTTGTATCAAGTTTCATCATTGAAGACCCCACCCAAAGTCATTTGTGCTTATTTGCTTGATCAGTCAACAAAAGTCAAACTGCTTAAGTTTAGGGGGTGCATACTGCTTATTTATAAGCTATTTCAAAAGTGTTTTCACAAAAGTTTTCTATTTTCAATAGTTAAGTAAGTTTGTAAAAGAAAAACAAAGAAAATCCAAATTTAAATTAAGTGATAGTTTCTATTTAATTCAATTTATCTTTTAATTTTCATTTTTAGATTTTTGTTAAGCACTTAGCTTTTTTATATTTTTATTAATTACCTTAAATAGTAAAGTAATTTTAGTAAATTTTTCAGTTTTTTATTTTGCCATTTAGTATTTATTAGAATTAATCTTAGTTTTATTAGTAATTAGTTAATAATTAAATTTTAAATAGCATATTTAGTTTTTATAAAGCATAACCTAGTTTTTATATTTTTCCTAGCTCTAATATAATATAATAGACTTTTAGAAAATATATTTTTAGTTTATACTGTTCATTTTCCATTTTTCTTATATTAATCATTTAAATTAGACTTAAGTTAATTAAAAGATAATTAATTAGTGGATTAGCCTTAAACATAATTTTTAGAAGTTTTTATAATTTTGTAGGATTCCTGTGATGGTTAAATAATTTTATAAATTTTCTCTTAATTTTCTAAGTTAATTTAGTATTAATAATAATTTAAAAAAGTTTAATTAGTTTAATTAAGTTAAATAGTTTTTAATTAATAATAAAACCATAAAAAGACAAAAATATTTATTTTTATTTTTATACTTTCTTCAAGTTCTAATTTAAGTTTAGAAATTATTTTTGCATGTTTTTAGGTTAATTTGTAACATTTGTCATTTTTAAGTTAATTTAAATTAGATTTTAATTAGTTTAATTAATTAAATAATATTTAAATAGTAAAATAATCATTTTTATAATTTCATTTTTCATTTTCAAATTTCTTTTTAATTTTAAGTTTCAAAAGTTTCAAAAGCACCCCCTGTAGTTTGTTAATTATCAAAACCTCACTTTTCTCGTCTGTTACGTGATCTTAATTGTGAATTTGTGCATATACCTGTATATCTGATTTGTGTGAATATTATATCTGTGTACAAATACCAAAATAACAGTAGCAAAATCAATTCCATATCATCTGGGCTACTGTCCTCAGTGCCACTCACTCATATGCGATTTCAAATAATACCATTTCAATCTCGCTGGGACTTTAACGACCCGGGAAAACACTATACTCTCGGAGAATACGCGTGGTTTGACTACTTTGACCATCCTTTGGTTAAGTGGTTGATCCGGGCGTATCAAAAAAATTTGGCGCCGCTGCCGGGGAGGTTGTTGCGTGTTTTAAAAATCGTTTTAAGTTTAGTGGTTTTTCAAAACCCTCCCTGTACAAATTTCACACAAATTTGTAAAAAGTTTTGTAAAAACATAATCATATCTAAAAATTTCATTAACACTTTTCCTAAAGTGTTAAAAACACCAAAAAAAATCAAAAACAACAAAACAAACCGTGAAGTTAAATTACTTCGTTTTCTTTAAGATTACAACCTGAAACAGTTGGTTTAAGGTAAGTTCTGACATTAAAATGCGAACTGAAGAGGAAACCTATTTACTTCCTCCCGCCAACCTGCGAGTAATCTTAAAAGAACGATTTCGGTTAACGAATCAGTTCCAAAAATATTTCCCAAGTTTTCTGCACACACACCCATAAGCCTAAAGTAGTTTTTCAAATTAATAAATACATAAAATCTTACCACGGCAAACCAAGGCTGAACACCTACCAACTGGGGGTGTGGACATAATAAGTTCCCAAACTTAAGATAAAAACTTGCCTTTATATCCCTGTAAGTGGTGTACCTTTTTTAAAGAAGCCATTCACTTGTGATAATTGGTTTAAGTTCACTATGGTTTTGCCTCGATCTTGTTTTGAAAAATTGTTTTTAGTGCATGCGCACTCGGTCACAAACAAAACGTAAACATCAGAAAAACGTACCCGAGCTACGTTTTGACACACAAGAACCAAAGACCGAAATGGCTGCTGGGCCACCACCACCATTACCACCCCCTGACCCTCCCAGGGATGTGCCAGCTCCCGATCTCCGAACGATGGAGGAGCTGTGCCAGCCTACCATGCAAGGGCGGGGTGGGCCTATTGCACCACTCACTATTGAGGCTACGGACTTTGGCCTCAAGCACCACATGATCCAACAAGTCCAGAATTCGTGTCAATTTCACGGATTACCGGGTGACGATGCTAACAAGCATCTTGACAAATATCTCACGGTCACCCAAAGCATGAAACAGCATGGTGTCACCGATGATGCCCTCCGGCTGTACCTCTTTCCCTATTCTCTCACTCATCATGCCACTGCATGGTTTGACCGACTCCCAAAGAATTCTATTCATACCTTTGATGAAATGGTAACCAAGTTTTAGCAAAATATTTTCCACCTTCCATGGTTACCAAGTTACGAAATGATATCAGCAACTTCCGGCAACGTCCCAATGAGTCTCTTTTTGAGGCTTGGGAACGTTATAAGCTAGATATTGATCGGTGCCCTAACCACAATATGTTGCAAGTTACCATCATAGATACCTTCTATAATGGTCTGACATTGAGGCACCGGGATATTCTAAATGCTGCTGCTGGTGGAACCTTTAAGAAAAGGCGTCCCGAGGAGTGCTATGACTTAATTGAGAACATGACTGCCCACCATAACTTTTGGGATTCCTCTGCGGAGAGGGATGCGTCATGTAATTCAGTTACTCCTTCATCATCATCTCCTGAAATAATTGCTCTTACCAAAAAGATGGATGATATTTCTACGGCTGTGTTGAGAATGTACCAAACGATGCAAAATCAGGTTCAAAATCAGCAAGTGAAAGCCGTGGCCCGAAGTTGTGAAACTTTTGGGGGACCACATCTTTATTCCGAGTGTCCAGCTACTGCTGGTTTTCCTCAAGAGAACGTTTATGCTGCTCATGGTTCCTACAATACGGGGGGTAATTCTTACCAACCGCAAGGGGACCGTAATCTCTTAAGCTATCGTTCCAACAATTTTCTCGGACCTCCCGGTTTTAATCAAAATCAAAACCATAACTCGAATCAGCATTTTAACCAAGGTCAAAACTCAAATTTCCAAAACCCGAACCAAAATCAAGGCCAGTTTAATCAAAACAATTTTCAAAATGGCAATCAAAATCAAGGTTTTCAAGGAAATTTTCAAAGAAACCAAAATCAAGGAAATTACAATCAGGGTAATTTCAATCAGAGAAACAATTTTCAGGGTAACAACAATCAAAATCAAGGGAATTTTCAAAACAACCGTGTTCAAAATCCTCCTCAAAACGTTGTTCCACCCTCGTCTTCTGATACGTGGGAATCGCACCAGGGTTTACCTCTCAAGGGATCTTGAGAAGCTTACAACCCCCACCTGGCAGTGTACCTGATTGTTGTAGTATAGTATAGTGACAAGTACCGGGGGATTGATCGTTCAGATAGGAATAGTGTCGCTAGGATTAGAAAACCTGAATACTAGTTCTAAAGGTGAGGGATGATTCTTTTTGTATTTTTATATTTTTTAGAAAGCAAGTAAAAATCTCGGGTTTGAAGGATTTGGGCGGAATTAGTTGCTAGTCAACTAACCCAATACTAAAGATGCAATCAAAATAAAATACTAGAAATGAAAATAAACTAAATTATACTAAAGTTGTGAGCAATAAGTGGAGAAAATGTGTTTACTTAGATTTCACTACTCCCTAGACATCTTTTACATGTTAATTACTTGTTATAGTTGCATGGATGACGGATTGTATTCCTTAATACCATTCATGGGGTGGCGCACTTAACTCCCCAGTTCTATGAGCTCTTATCTCCTCCTATGCCATGCCCAGCACAACCATAGGGATTATAAACAGTGGCTCATGCATTAAATACAACCAATAAAGACCTAGTGCACATCGGTTCATGTTTCCTAAGACGTTCAAGCATGTTACCATTTGGAGATCTGCCAGTTTTCTTAAGCCTAACATCAAATTCATTCATCCAAAACAATTATAAACAAGTAATCAACACATAATTAACATCTAGGTTTCATTAGATCCAAGCAAACACAAGATAGATCTAGCCTAGCATAATGGAATTAAGACAAGAACAAGATATAAACAACCACCACATAGACATATTGATTGAATTAAAAGAATACTTATCTCAATTACACATGAAAGGTATCAAGGGCTTAGAACCCTTGAAAAACCTGTAAAATTCGCACCAAGTTCGTACTTAGGGTTTCTCCAAAATTTCTCTCTTTTTAATGTGAAAATTAGAAAACTATATATAGGAAATAGGGTCTGACGGAGTCAAGACAAAGCTTGTGACGCCGTCACCTCGCCGCCAAAATATTTCTCGGACTGCCTTGATCTACTTCTGACGCCGTCATGAATTAGCATTTCCAGGCCATCATGATTTTTACTCTTGATGCCCTACTTCGTGACGCCGTCCAATATATACTGGGTCGTCATGGAATTTACTCTTGACGTCGTCAGGATGTTACTCTTGACGCCGTCACCTACTGTTCCCAGCAAGGAAAATTAAGACTTTGGCGTTTTCCACTTTTATGCTCCAAAAACGTCCGAATTGCTTCCTTTTCCAGATTTCACTCCCAAAGTACCTAAAATCACAAAAGGAACGATTTAGGGCAATATTTGATCAAATAAATTCAATTCCGGGCTTAAATGACCCCCTAAAAGTGGTTCATTTTTCGCCTCATCATATACCCTTACACTTGAGATTTGCTTGTCCTCAAGCAAATGCGCTTTTATTCTAGTCAAAATACAAGTTACGGGTCATTTAACACTAATATAAAAGTAATTACAACAAATAATCGTTCCACTAAAGACCAATAGACAAGCACGGAGGTCATACACTAGCACCTCACAAATAGTGTTTAGATACTCACATCTCTCGGGTGTAATAAAGTATAAATTACAATATGGAAATGGAAAACATCTCTCACTACCTGTCATAGCAAAATAGATTACCATAGGCTTGGGAAAGGATCAAACTTCCACCACATGGCGTAAGCACATAGGATAAACTATCAAAGAGGTCTTTTAAAGGGTTGTAACGTTAGGTGTAGGGATATGAAATACACGGTTTTGTTGGATAAAAGGAAGTTTTACTGGTGGCGAGTTAACAATCTTGATTAATTACATGTACAATATGGCGTTGCTAAGCCAAGACTAGACTCGACTTAAGCTAATAAATGAAAAATAACAAAAGCATAAAATGAACATAGAATGAAACGGGATGGTAGTCCGTATGTTTTTTCTCTTTTTCCTTTTTCTATTTTTTTTTTCTTTTTCTTGATTTTTTCGATTTTTTTTTTTTTTTTTTTTTTTTTTTTTTTTTTGCATACACTCTTACCCTACCATCCAAAATAATACATCATAGGGAATGAACATTCCCTTTACACTTGAATTTTTACATACTTTACAATAAACTAATCTAATGACTCGAATTAAGTAAATCAAAACACTTGGAGCACTTTTAAGATTAACGTACATATGGGGGTAATAAATGATGTTCTTCCCCATTACTCCATAAAATAAGTACTTACCCATGAGTCCCAATCGTCCCAAAACAATATGTACAAGGATATGAATCGACTTAGCAACCATGTAATCAATTAGATAATTAACTTAGGGTTTAAGCAAATAACAATAATGCACTAAAGATGAGTGCATACACGGAAGGCTAAGGCGATTTGGGTGTACATTTAAGTGGGGTGTAACAAATTCTTCCGTTAAGTAAAATGCTTAAAGTTAGAAATGAAAAGATAGGCTCGGAGGGGTGTACTAGGGGTTTCGTGTACTAAAAATGAGTACAACGCTAAGGGTGTGGGAAAAATTAGTTGACTTAACTAGCCAAGTAATATGACTTAAATGGTCAAGTAATTATAATACGGGTTTAACACAAGGGTGATCCTAATGCCTCTTATCATGTAGTAAATCCTACCACACGAATGTAGTCTCACTAGCGGTCTCGGGATGCATCACTAACGCAAGTTCTAGAATCTAAATGCTACCGGTACACTCATAAGCACTAATAATGAATGCTTTTCCTATCAAATCTAAAGGCGAACCTCACATATTTGGGTGGAAATTTTTTTTGAATATACGGTTATGTGCTAGTCATACAATCTCCTATCTATGAGACGCTTGCTATGGCTAAAGTTTCACTCCTAAATGTTGTAAAAAAATTTAAATTTGGCGCTAAAATTGCACTAACAAGTATTTCTCATAGTTTTATTACACATCTACCATTAAACAAAACAAACTCAAGCGAAAGTGCATATGTATGGTATCATCTTTTTACCCTCCCCTTACACTTAAGATGAACATTGTCCCCAATGTTCAAGTAAAGAATGTAAAAGTGAAAAAAGTAAAACAAATGAAATCAAATACTCCCCTGATTCGCTCGGTATGGATAATAAGGTGGCCAGGTTAGATCTTCCTCCAAGAAAATGAACAATCAAAGCTTCCCTTCCAGAATGTAAATCATCTTCTTGTCATACATAACCTGTAAATCCTGAAAAATAGACAAAACAACCTCGCGTAAAATCGGCGGCATCCTATATAAGTTACTAAATCCTAGAAAACAAGATAAGATATAATGCTTGTGGAATGAAGTTTGCAGATCTCCTGGAGATTATAAAACTTAATAATTTACAAAAACCATAAGACTCCGTTAGAAAAACAAAACCGGTAAAATTTCCAGATTTTTACACGTGACGCCGTCAAGAATTAACTCTTGACGCCGTCGTAAGTGACCTGCAGAAATTCTTATGTTAAGTTTCCGGAAAATTTCTGGAAAAACTTGGTCCTACTTCCTGCAAAACTTCATTATGACTCAATACAAGCATTTGACTCTAACAAATACGAATATACATGTTCATTTAATATTGTGGAGAATCATGATCGGTTTGTTTCTTAAAAACATATTTGGGGTTTCCCCTTACACTTATCTTTTGCAAAAATACTTTTAGGTGGAGTTAAGACTAAGCCAAAACAACAAAGTAAAGTATTTCCAATATTTAATTGAGAAACATGATCTACCAACAATAAAAATAGAATCTGCATACGGAAGCAAATAACAAACAAACAAAATAAAATCACACAAAGCATGGGTTGCCTCCCACGAAGCGCTTTTCTTTATTTACGAGTCTTGTAGCTAGACTCAAGGTCATGGGTTACTACGTGACCTCGTCCCTTGAAATGATATACCCCATGTAGTTGCGATCATTACTGTTATGGTTGTAGTGCCTCAACCTATCGATACTCGCAATCACCATTCCACCTACTTCACTTCTCAAGTTAGCTATGCCATATTGGCTCACACCTTCAATTGTGAACGGCCCATACCACCAAGGACTTGGTTTATCGGGCGGTATCTTTGTTTCCAGGTGTCTCAAGAGTACCAAGTTTCCTTCCTCAAATAGTACATGATTTTCTGCGGGTTGAGTATGTTCGAATTCGACCTGAACCTTATTGCTTTTGCTTCTTTCATATTTAGCCTCCTTATAGCTTTTGATTCTTGCCTCCCATGCAAGAATTTTATTCTGAACATGAATGGGTGTCGTGTCAATGTTGTTTTTGATCTTTCTCCTACTCAAATTCTCATGCCCACTTCGCGGGGTCATGGGGAAGCTAATCTTTCTTTTTCCAGATTTAAGCTCGATCTTCCTACCTTCATACTTAATGACAGCCCTAGCGGTGGCGAGGAATGGTGCCCCAAGGATTATTGGCATGCATCCATCTCCTTTATCATCGATAATCATAAAATCAACGGGGTACATGAATCCTGCGACATTAACTAATACATCTTCTGCGATTCCTAGGGGGTATACGTATGAGTGTCCAGCGAGAGATAACCTAGCACGAGTAGGGGCTGGCATTTTTGATGTTAGTTGGATGTAAATAGTTAGGGGCATAAGATTTACTTCTGATCCTTGGTCGGCGAAAGCACTAAGATATTTCAAGTACCCGATGCTAGCTGGTATCTCAAAGTTTCCACATGCTATCTGCTTAGTAGCCACTTTTTGTACCAATAGCCTCTCGAATATTGATCCTCCAGGTAGCGTATCATACTCATCTTTCACTTCTTCCTCTTTCTCAGAACCCTGTTTGGAAGGTTGGTTACGCCCATCACCCTTAATCCAATTTGTTATGGTGTTTTCGTTTATATGATGTTTCAGGTAGTAACTCAAAGGTTGGGATTCTGGTGGTTTTTCTAAGGTCTGTTTAGCAGGGGTTTCTACCTTCTCGTTATCCTTTTGGACAATTGTGATGGAATTAATAAATTGGGTAGTGGGAGTGGCGCTTTCTTTCCTTAGTAACATTCTTTCGGGGGTTCTCTGGTTGGCATACTCCTCTAATAAACTCATCATCTCATTCATTTTCTCCTGCATCTCCTCTTTTTGCTTATAAACTGCTTCCTCGAATCTAGCAAGCCGATCTGAGTGAGTTTCCATATATTCTCTCATCCTAGCTTCAAACTCCGAGCTAAGCTCCTCGGAAGGGGAACAAGGTGGGGAATAGTTCTGAAAAAGTCTCGACATTTTCTCTAGAAGGTGACTCAGATAATGGTGCAGAAGTTGGTTTTGAGACAGAATTGACAGTAGCCCGTCTAGGACTTACAGGTCTCCTTTGCCTTTCCTCAAAATAGTCAACTTTTGCCTCGAGTTTGCATAGGAGTTTATCAGGGATTTCGGTGGTCCCTCCAGATGTTGAGACTGCATTGATAGCCGCTTTTATTGTATGATTAAACTCCCACATCTCCTGATTATCAGTGGCGAGCTCCTCGATAACTGCCCAAGACTCCTCGGCATTCTTATCACGCAATTTACCTCCCGCGGCCCTATCGATTGTGCGCTTAGTGTGATAGTCAACATGGTCATAGAAAATCTGGACTAATAACCAAAGGTTTATACCATGATGAGGGACCTTATGGAGGAGATCCTTAAAACGGGCCCAAGCTTCGTAGAAAGTTTCACCCTGCTGTTGTTCAAACTTCAAAATGTCATTTCTAAGCATTGCAGTCTTCCCCGGTGGGAAGAATTGAGTAAGGAAGCGATTGGTGAGGTTATCCCATGTGGTGATGGATCCCGCGGGTAAACGCTCAAGCCATTGAGTAGCTTGATCCCGTAGAGAGAATTGGAATAGGCGTAATCGGGTTGTCTCTCTAGTTGCAACATCTAGGTCTATGGAATCTACGATTTTGAGGAAGTCCTTAAGATGTTGGTTTGGATCTTCGGAACGAAGTCCATGGAATGCACATCTGCTTTGCACCAACCGGATGGTGTCGGATCGCAAGGGGTCACATTGGCTCCGGTGAGCTCAATGGTGTTTCGGTAGCCTTGGTGGCTAGGTCGGGAATACTCTCCTAAGGTTCGGGGCCTAAGAGGTTGTTGGGCCATATACAATCATGTATATGTGATTTGATACAACACTACATATGCTTCAATGAAGATAATTGAAGGACATAATATGCATAATGGAGATTCTACAAGCTGATGGAGTATATACTTATGTTTATACCAGAAGATCTTGCATAGAAGATTACAGAAGATATTGTTTACTTGTAGGATAAGTTTGTAACCCTAGAATCTCTATTATATAAAGAGATGACAGGCACGTAGTTTTATAGAACAAGAACGACACACACAAACATACACGTTCCATATATTATTAGTTAGTTCATAGCTTCAAGGTTGTAAAACCCTATCACTATTAAGAGTGATCATATTAATAATATTGAGGCTTAGTTTGATATTATTATTGTGTTCTGCTATTCTTAATTGTTCATGTTCTTCTTAGCCTTACTGAGTAGATTCCGTATACTCATTAAAGTTACAGGTAGAATTCCACTTAGTAATTTTGTACTTGTACAAGATTGCTAAACCCTTTATAAGTTAAAGGTTAAAGATCAATACAACTGTCTATGGATCATCTATGTATTTGGAACCTACATGTGGTATCAGTCGCCAGGGGGAAATTCTACATAAGAAGAACGATTACTGATCCAGTGAAGTTTGTAGTGATGGCCACTTTTTACACATCATCCAGTAATCCAGACAAGAAGGTAAAATTCTGTGTTAACTGTCATGCTTCTTATCAAACTTTGCTTAAAGATCTTGAACTTGAAAAAGAAAATCATAGAACAGCTGGGGCTGAGAAACTAGAATATTTATATACTTTAGAAGAAGTAGAAGTAGAAGCAAAAGTTCATAAAGAAAATGAAGAAGCTTGGACAGATAAGTACAACCAACTAGAGTATCAATTAAAATTAAGTGATTGGAAGTTAGGTTGTAAGATATCAGAAGTTGAAAAGCTCACCAAGGAAAGGGATGATCTTTTACAAAAACTTGCTTGTTGGAATGAATCTAGTCAATCTAGTGAATCTGTGAAAAGTGAAAGTTTAGGTGAGAAGAAGGATACACTAGAATCACCTACTCAAACTAATACGATTGATAAAGTAGTTCCTGAAGGTTTTTCAAAGGTTAAAAAAAAAGAGCTTGAAGTATGTGAAGTTTGCTGACCCTTTAGAAACTAAACCTGTTACGAGTCACAAAAAGTCTAATACAAACCCTAGGAAAAACAACAATAGTCCTAGAGGTAATCAAAGAAACTGGAATGGGATGCTAACTCACAAACTAGGGAAGAATTTTGAGTTTCAGAATAAAGCTTGTTATGTTTGTGGAAGTTTTAATCATCTGCAGTATACATGTAAACACAAGAATCCAGTTAGTGATCAAAAGCAGGTATGGAACAACTCAAGGAGGATTAATCATAGGAATTTTTCAAGTGATTCTCAATATCCTCAACAAAGGAAGTTTTTTAACCCATCAGCAGTACTTACTAAACAAGGATTGAAACAAATTGCTAGGCCTAAAGTGACAAGATCCGTACTTTCTCAAAGTACTGATAGGTTATCTCAACGTACTGCTAGGCCAAAAGAAAGTACTGCTAGGTCGAACTCAGAGGTTAATGTTGTTACGAACAAAGATGTTCCCGTTGTCCATGATGTCGGGTGGTGAAGAGTTACGAACAAAGACACAAAGAAATAAGATAGACTAAAGAAAACCTAAAAAAAAATAAAAATAAAATCTTACTATAAAGGAATCTAGCAAGTAGACCTAATAAAAAGAGATTCTAACCTAGACAATAACTATTCCCCAGGCTGCGGCGCCAAAAACTTGATACGTGGGAATCGCACTAGGCTTTACCTCTCAAGGGATCTTGAGAAGCTTACAACCCCCACCAGGCAGCGTACCTGATCGTTGTAGTATAGTATAGTGACAAGTACCCGGGGATTGATCGTTCAGCTAGGAATAGTGTCACTAGGATTAGAAAACCTGAATACTAGTTCTAAAGGTGAGGGATGATTCTTTTTGTATTTTTATATTTTTTAGAAAGCAAGTAAAAATCTCGGGTTTGAAGGATTTGGGCGGAATTAGTTGCTAGTCAACTAACCCAATACTAAAGATGCAATCAAAATAAAATACTAGAAATGAAAATAAACTAAATTATACTAAAGTTGTGAGCAATAAGTGGAGAAAATGTGTTTACTTAGATTTCACTACTCCCTAGACATCTTTTACATGTTAATTACTTGTTATAGTTGCATGGATGACGGATTGTATTCCTTAATACCATTCATGGGGTGGCGCACTTAACTCCCCAGTTCTATGAGCTCTTATCTCCTCCTATGCCATGCCCAGCACAACCATAGGGATTATAAACAGTGGCTCATGCATTAAATACAACCAATAAAGACCTAGTGCACATCGGTTCATGTTTCCTAAGACGTTCAAGCATGTTACCATTTGGAGATCTGCCAGTTTTCTTAAGCCTAACATCAAATTCATTCATCCAAAACAATTATAAACAAGTAATCAACACATAATTAACATCTAGGTTTCATTAGATCCAAGCAAACACAAGATAGATCTAACCTAGCATGATGGAATTAAGACAAGAACAAGATATAAACAACCAACACATAGACATATTGATTGAATTAAAAGAATACTTATCTCAATTACACATGAAAGGTATCAAGGGCTTAGAACCCTTGAAAAACCTGTAAAATTCGCACCAAGTTCGTACTTAGGGTTTCTCCAAAACTTCTCTCTTTTTAATGTGAAAATTAGAAAACTATATATAGGAAATAGGGTCTGACGGCGTCAAGACAAAGCTTATGACGCCGTCACCTTGCCGCCAAAATATTTCTCGGACTGCCTTGATCTACTTCTGACGCCGTCATGTATTAGCATTTCCAGGCCGTCATGATTTTTACTCTTGACGCCCTACTTCGTGACGCCGTCCAATATGTACTGGGTCGTCATGGAATTTACTCTTGACGCCGTCAGGATGTTACTCTTGACGCCGTCACCTACTGTTCCCAGCAAGGAAAATTAAGACTTTGGCGTTTTCTTCACTTTTATGCTCCAAAAACGTCCGAATTGCTTCCTTTTCCAGATTTCACTCCCAAAGTACCTAAAATCACAAAAGGAACGATTTAGGGCAATATTTGATCAAATAAATTCAATTCCGGGCTTAAATGACCCCCTAAAAGTGGTTCATTTTTCGCCTCATCATCTTCCTCCGATGAAGTGCTAAAAAATTCTTGAAAGCACAAGAGGAAACAAATCGGTTTTTGATCAGCAAGATTTCTGAGCTTCAGAAGTCTTTAAATGATCGACCCTTGGGCCCGGGTACACTACCGAGCAACATGATCGCTAACCCGAGGGGCGATGTCAAAGCGATCACCACCCGAAGTGGGGTATCATACAATGGACCCTCGATTCCCTCTACCTCTTCTTCTCCTCCTAAGGTAGCGGAACGTGAACCTGAGGTTACCACGGACATGGTACTTCCTACTAATAACGGAGGTATCAACAACGTCCACCCTCAAGTTGTCCCGGTCCCGGCTCGTAAGCCGAAAGTTGTATTTGATCCGCCTGTGAGTTCTGATGAAATCCCAAAGAATGATCCTAAGCCGTCAATTCCATATCCTTCACGTTTGAATGATCAAAAGAACCGCGAAAAAGCTAACCATCAGATGGAAAAATTTTATCAAATTTTCCAAGAATTACACTTTGATATTAGCTTCGCGGACGCTCTTCTTCTCATGCCTAAGTTTGCTTCAACAATCAAAAATCTGATAAGCAACAAAGAAAAACTCTGTGAGATGGCAAAAACTCCTCTTAATGAGCATTGCTCAGCAGTGCTCTTGAAAAAGCTTCCCGAAAAGCTTGGAGATCCCGGGAAATTTCTCATTCCTTGTATTTTCCCGGGGATGGTTGAATGTTTTGCCTTGGCCGATCTCGGTGCAAGCATTAACCTGATGCCTTACACAGTCTGGAAAAGACTCTCTCTTCCTGCTCTCACTCCGACCTGCATGACACTCGAGCTTGCAGACCGTACTATATCCCGTCCTCTCGGCATTGCCGAAGATATCTTCGTGAAAGTAGGAAAGTTCCATTTTCCAGCAGATTTCGTGATTGTTGATTTCGATGCTGACCCAAGAGTTCCTCTCATTCTCGGGAGGGGATTCTTAAGAACGGGTCATGCTTTAATCGATGTATTCGAAGAAGAAATCACTCTACGTGTTGGTGGCAAAGCCATCACATTCAATCTTGATCAGACTTCAAGATACTCCTCCAACTATGACGCTGAAACGGTTAACCGAATTGACATCATCGATGTTGCGTCTGAGGAGTATTCTCAAGAAGTCCTTGGTTTCTCATCCAGTGGCAGTCTTTCTACTAATCCTATCATTTCCGACCCTTCCCCTTCCCTTACTCCGTTTGAGGGAAGTGACTTCCTTCTGGAAGAGGTCGAGGCTTTTCTTGCTCAAGATAGCTCAATCCCAAGTGGGGCTGATGAAAACTATCTTGACCCGGAGGGGGACATTCTTCTTCTTGAAAGATTGTTAAATGACGATCCTTCACCCTCTCCGTCTCCAAAAATACTTCATAAAGCGGAAGTCAAAAATGTTGAAATAACTGAAGACTTTCCCGAGGTTGAGCTCAAGGACTTGCCTCCTCATCTAGAATATGCATTTCTGGAGGGTGATAATAAATTACCCGTCATTATTGCTAAAGACTTAAAAGATGAGGAAAAGGCAACACTCCTGAAGGTTCTTAAAGCAAACAAGCAAGCAATTGCTTGAAAACTCTCCGACATTAAGGGCATAAGCCCGGACTTTTGTACACACAAAATCTTAATGGAGGATGACTTTAAGCCAGCAGTGCAACAACAGAGAAGGGTAAATCCCAAAATCCACGAAGTTATCAAACAAGAAGTTCTTAAACTTCTTGATGCGGGATTGATTTATCCTATATCTGACAGTCCTTGGGTTAGCCCAATTCATTGTGTCCCTAAAAAGGGTGGCATTACCGTTGTCACCAATGAGGATAACGAGTTGATTCCAACTCGTTTGGTCACGGGTTGGCGAGTATGTATTGACTATCGAAAGTTGAATGAAGCCACCCGTAAAGACCATTTTCCTCTCCCTTTTATGGACCAGATGCTTGAAAGACTTGCGGGGAATGAATACTACTACTTCCTCGATGGTTTTTCGGGTTACTTCCAAATCCCCATTGATCCCCAGGATCAAGAGAAGACTACCTTCACATGCCCCTACGGAACTTTTGCTTACAGACGTATGCCTTTCGGCTTATGTAATGCACCAGGCACGTTCCAGAGGTGCATGATGTCTATCTTTTCCGAAATGATCGGGAAAACCATGGAGGTATTCATGGATGACTTTTCAGTCATCGGGGATTCATTCCAGTCTTGCCTCTCCCACTTGGAACAGATGCTTAAACGTTGCAAAGAAACGAATCTAAGTCTCAACTGGGAGAAGAGCCACTTTATGGTCAAGGAGGGCATTGTCCTCGGCCATAAAATTTCAAAAAACGGGATTGAGGTTGACAAAGCCAAAATCGATGTCATTGCTAAATTACCTCATCCCACCACCGTAAAAGGTGTTAGGAGCTTTTTGGGTCATGTCGGCTTCTACCGTAGGTTTATCCAAGATTTTTCTAAGATTGCCCGGCCTATGACCCATCTCCTCGAGAAGGATGCTCCTTTCATCTTCTCTCCTGAGTGCATCGAAGCTTTTGAAACATTAAAGAAAAAGCTTACCGAGGCACCGATTCTTGTTGCCCCCGATTGGGACCTACCTTTTGAGCTTATGTGCGATGCTAGTGATTTTGCCATAGGTGCGGTCTTGGGGCAACGAAAAGCAAAATACTTTCAGCCTATACACTACGCAAGCAAAACTATGACCGAGGCTCATGGTCATTACACCACCACTGAAAAAGAACTCCTAGCTGTGGTGTATGCCTTTGAGAAATTCCGACCATACTTGATCCTGACCAAATGCATGGTGTATACGGATCACTCGGATTTGAAGTACCTATTTGCAAAGCCGAGGCTTCTCCGTTGGGTTCTCCTCCTCCAAGAATTTGATATCATTATCCGTGATAAAAAAGGAGCTGAGAACCTTGCTGCTGATCATCAGGATGTGTTCGAGAAAAAGGAAATAAATGAAACATTTCCTCTTGAAACACTCAATGCGGTTGCTTTTTGTGGTGACTCTACTACCCCATGGTTTTCCGACTTTGCAAATTACCATGCGGGTAACTTCATCGTTAAGGGGTTAACGTCCCAACAGAAGAACAAATTCTTCAAAGATGTTAAACATTACTTTTGGGATGACCCTTTTCTCTTCAAAATCTGTGCCGATCAAGTCATCAGGCGATGTGTATACGGAGAGGAAGCCGTTGATATTCTCAAGGCTTACCATGCTGGACCCACCGGGGGCCACCATAGTCCTAACTACACCGCCAAAAAGGTGTTTGATTCTGGTTTCTATTGGCCCACGATCTACAAGGATGCCCACGAGTTAGTCAAAGCTTGTGATGCTTGTCAGCGTCATGGGAATATTTCACAAAAGAACGAAATGCCACAAAATGCCATTCAAGTTTGTGAAATCTTTGACGTCTGGGGCATTGATTTTATGGGGCCATTCCCATCTTCTCGAGGAAACAAGTATATTCTCGTGGCTGTTGACTATTTGTCAAAATGGGTTGAGGCTAAGGCCTTACCCACTAACGATGCCCGAGTTGTTGTGAAATTCTTGAAATCCCTCTTTGCTTGTTTTGGAACTCCACGTGCCATCATTAGTGATCGCGGTACTCACTTTTGCAATGATCAATTTGCAAAAGTCATGCTTAAGTACGGTGTTACTCATCGTCTTTCTACCGCGTATCACCCCCAAACAAGTGGGCAGGTGGAGGTTTCCAACCGTGGTATAAAACGGATTCTTGAAATGACAGTAGGTGAAAACCGTGCTTCCTGGTCGGATAAACTAGATGATGCACTCTGGGCCTTCCGTACAGCTTACAAAACACCCATCGGGTGTACTCCATACAAGCTTGTATACGGGAAGGCGTGTCATTTACCGATCGAGCTCGAACACAAAGCCTACTGGGCCTTGAAACATGCTAACTACGACCTTCATAAAGCGGGTGATCACCGTAAGGTTCAACTCAATGAATTAAACGAACTTCGTGATCAAGCCTACGAGAACTCTTTGATCTACAAAGAAAAGACAAAGAAGATTCACGACTCTAAGATTAAGAACTGCGTTTTCAACGTTGGTGATAGAGTCCTTCTTTTCAACTCAAGGTTAAATATCTTCTCGGGGAAATTAAAAACCCGATGGACTGGACCATTCACTATTGCTAAAGTATATCCATACGGGACTGTTGAGTTATCTCAACCCGAAGGTCCCAACTTCAAAGTGAATGGTCATCGTTTGAAACATTATTTTAGAGAGGACATACCACCCATGGTTGTCCCGGATCTCCAAACTTTCCTCATGGACCAATGAATTCGGGGATCGAGTCAAGCTAGTGACTCGGTGAACAAAAATTAGCAACATATATGGGTTTTCACCCGTATTTCTGACTTCTTTCTACTTTCTACCACCCTAGTGTGGGGGAGTGGCCGTCCCCCACCTTTTGAAAAGTAAATATGTATATAAGTTTCAGTTCAAAAAAAAATGAAAAATGTTTATATGTACAGATAAATAAAGTGAAAAATAAAATCGATATTTCCACAGTTAGATTCGAATGTTAGCTTCTTCCGTTCAGAGATTCGGCATAATCGCCGGGACTTTGAATATTGAGGACAATATTCAATTCTAGTGTGGGGGGGGGGGGGGGGAATTCTTGCGAATTTTATCACAAAACTTTCTAAGTACCCCCATTTTTAGGCCTAAATTTTTCACTTTATTTCAAAATTTTTGCGGTAATCAGTCCGCCAAAGTCTAAATGACAAATGGATTTTCTAGTCCAGGAGCAAACGGCTCTTGGTAAAGACATCTCAAACCCGTTGATGGCTTGCAATTTGCCAAAAATTGTATGGTTCCTCAACTCCCCATATCCCATAAAGCAAATGAGTTGGCTAGCCCACAAGATTATGGCTTGTGGTAAAGGCCGTGGAAAATCCATAATTGGTAATCAGCTCACCAAGATGTTGACTTAGTCCATCAAGATGCTGGCTAGTCCAGAAGCAAACGGCTTTTGGTAAAGACTAATCAAATCCGTTGACAGCTGGTGGTTTGCTCAAAATCACACGGTTATCAGGTGTGCCACAGTTCTTACACCTGGCTACTCCAGAAGTGATGGATTTTGGTAAAGAGATTTTCAAATCCATCAGGTTTTTCTCAAAAGATTGCTAGGGACTAGCAATGTTTTAGTGTGGGGGATTGATGAGTGTGTAAATACTCATCATTTTTACCTTTTCTGAGCTGCCAAAACATCTAAAAACACTCAATATTGTATCAAAATAGTGAAAATATCCCAGGAAAGTGTTTTACATGTTTCAAATGCAAAAATATCAAAAACAGATGAAAAATGCACAAAGTTTGCAAAATTGGCAGTTTCAGTCCCTCAACTTTCAAAAGTTGTCAAATCTAGTCCCTAGTTGTTCTAAAAACTTGAAAAAGTCACCAAAGGTCCTTTTAAATCAAAAAGTGACACAATTAGTCCTTTGGTGCAAAGTTTCACAAAATGTCAAGTTTAGTCCCTGAACTTTGAAAATTGTCAAAAATGGTCCCTGGGATATCAAAAACTTTGAGAAAAACAAATTTTGTCCTTGCACTAACCTTTTATGGCAGGATTGGTCCTTGGTGGAAAAGTTTGGTGAAATTACACAAATGGTCCCTGAAGTTTGAAAGTTTGGCAGTTTTAGTCCCTGGTGAAAATTAAATGGAAAAGTCAACCCAGGACCTTATACTATTCATAGTTTGGCAAAATACACCCTTTGAAATACTTTGGAAAATTGCCAAAACCTTACCCCAAACTTTCGTTAAATTACAAAAATAGTCCTTGTGTAAATTAAAACTAAATCCGGACCTATAACTAATAATACTACTCCTATAAGCCATAGTCCAGTCCACACCACAAGCGCACCCCTTCCTAATTTCTGGGCCCAAAACACAACCAAACCTAACACCCCATTTTATAATAACATACGGGTCAAATGTTTGACCCTCGGTCAAATATAGTCAAACACCACCATCCCCACCAGCCTTCCCTCCCCCACTACCCAACTTGCAGGTCCCATCATCCCTCCATCACAAGCCACCGCCCAAACCCACTATCCCTTTCACCTCACATTTAATGCGTCACCTCCCTTGCCTGAAACAGTCCAAAATTCACACACCAAGTTTTCCCGCAAAAAACACGTGGCATCAATTTAGAGAGTTGCAGTGATCCAATGGCTGTGATTCAAAGTGGGAAATGCTCAGAGGAGTGGGGAAGACCTAATGGACATCTATAAAAGGCTCAAGGATGCAAGGAAGCTGTGTGTAGTTTATATTAGCAATTTTAGTGTCGAATTAAGTTTAGATTTCAAAAATAGTTGTAATTTTCTTAATTAAAGCTTTGTAGTAGCTGTTTAGTTGTACTCTTAAACTTTTGAAGTTATAAAATTATAAGTTTCAGTTCTGATTCATGTTTGTGCAATTTATTTAATTTTCCAAAAATCTCAATGAGCTAAATTGTATCTTGAAGCAAGAACCATGGATTGAATTAGGATCACTTAAGTTCCATAAAGCTTATTGAAGCTTTTTAGAGACCCTAAAACTCAGCATTGATAGAAAACATCAAAAATATAAAAAGGTCAACATTGGTCAACTGTGTTTGCTTTTGAAGTGTTTTTAGGTATTGAAGAGCATTGAAGAGCAGCTTGGAGTTGGATTTGGCCTATCTAAAGATAGGCATCATTAGGAAAAGCCCTTGTTCAAGCTAGGGGTGTCTTGTAAGATTTGCTAAATTTAATTTTTCTCTAAAATTTCAATTCCTAATTATCTTTGTAGCTTGCTTGTGATTCTGTGGTATTTGTGTTATTTAGGTGTTATTAATTAAGATTGTGTATTAAAACTAGTAGCTTATACTTAGTTTTCTTTTATTACTAATAATCTTAATCTTAACTACCATAGTAGTTATAAACTGTTTCTTGTGCTATTAGTGGGTTTTTACTTTCATTTCTGAGCTTAACTAACTAAGTTAGATCGTATTAGAACAATCTCATAAGCTGTATTAGCCTTTATCCTCTTAAAATCAAAAACAGATAGTTAAAAAGGGTGTTTGGATTAACTGAGTTTGAGGACTCAGGGTGTGTTTTGTGTGTTGCATTTGGTTGAAACAACCTCACCTAGGTGCCTTTAGTTTAGCTCAGTCATAAAATACCTAAGACATTCATTAAAAAGTCAAAATCACAAAGATTCACCCACACAGTCAATTGTGTGAGATTTTGAGTTTCAAAAGCCCTTCATAACCTAGCTTAGAGTGTTAGATTAACCTAAAGGAACCTTAGTATAACTTGTTAACTTGTTTTCAGTCACTTAGGATCAAGCAAACTTCATCAAAGTCAAAGCTTGTGTTTTCATCAAAAATTCAAAAGTTGCATCTCAGATTTTTCCAAATATTCAAGTAATTTTTGTGATTTATGTGTTTGGATTGAGGATTTAAAACTTGTTGGAGTTAAACTTTATCACCTAAACTTCATTTTCCCAGGGTAGCTTAAATTTTGTGAATTTTCCTTGTGGACTAAATTACCCTTGGAAGTGAACTGCAGGGCAAGCCATTGCCCTGTGCACAGCTGACCATCTCACCACCACCACTTTGGTGGTGATTTCTGGCCAACCCAGTGGTTCAATTTGGTTTTTCCCAACCCCCCTCCTACCAGGGATCAGAGTTTGACCCTTTGTTTGACCTAGGATCAAGTGGACCCCACCTGGAATCCACCCATAAGTCTGTCCCATTCTGTGTTGAAATTCAGTTTGCTTAAATGCTAATTTGGTCCTAATCAGCTTATTTGTGATCATTGCTTGCTATTTTCAGCTTATTTAAGTTTGTTTAACTTATTTGTATCAAGTTTCATCATTGTGGACCCCACCCAAAGTCATTTGTGCTTATTTGCTTGATGAGTCAACAAAAGTCAAACTGCTTAAGTTTAGGGGGTGCATACTGCTTATTTATAAGCTATTTCAAAAGTGTTTTCACAAAAGTTTTCTATTTTCAGTAGTTAAGTAAGTTTGTAAAAGAAAAACCAAGAAAATCCAAATTTAAATTAAGTGATAGTTTCTATTTAATTCAATTTATCTTTTAATTTTCATTTTTAGATTTTTGTTAAGCACTTAGCTTTTTTATATTTTTATTAATTACCTTAAATAGTAAAGTAATTTTAGTAAATTTTTCAGAATTTTATTTTGCCATTTACTATTTATTAGAATTAATCTTAGTTTTATTAGTAATTAGTTAATAATTAAATTTTAAATAGCATATTTAATTTTTTATAAAGCATAACCTAGTTTTTATATTTTTCCTAGCTCTAATATAATATAATAGACTTTTAGAAAATATATTTTTAGTTTCTACTGTTCATTTTCCATTTTTCTTATTTTAATCATTTAAATTAGATTTAAGTTAACTAAAAGGTAATTAATTAGTGGATTAGCCTTAAACATAATTTTTAGAAGTTTTTATAATTTTGTAGGATTCCTGTGATGGTTAAATAATTTTAAAAATTTTCTCTTAATTTTCTAAGTTAATTTTGTATTAATAATAATTGAAAATAGTTTAATTAGTTTAATTAAGTTAAATAGTTTTTAATTAATAATAAAACCATAAAAAGACAAAAATATTTATTTTTATTTTTTATACTTTCTTCAAGTTCTAATTTAAGTTTAGAAATTATTTACAAGTTTTTAGGTTAATTTGTAACATTTGTCATTTTTAAGTTAATTTAAATTAGATTTTAATTAGTTTAAATAATTAAATAATATTTAAATAGTAAAATAATCATTTTTATAATTTCATTTTTCATTTGAAATTTCATTTTAATTTTAAGTTTCAAAAGTTTCAAAAGCACCACCTGTAGTTTGTTAATTATCAAAACCCCACTTTTCCAGTCTGTTACGTGATCTTAATTGTGAATTTGTGCATATACCTGTATATCTGATTTGTGTGAATATTATATCTGTGTACAAATACCAAAATAACAGTAGCAAACTCAATCCCATATCATCTGGGCTACTATCCTTAGTGCTACTCACTCATATACGATTTCAAATAACACCATTTCAATCTCGCTGGTACTTTAACGACCCGGGAAAACACTATACTCTCGGAGAATACGCGTGGTTTGACTACTTTGACCATCCTTTGGTTAAGTGGTTGATCCAGGCGTATCAAACACATAGACATATTGATTGAATTAAAAGAATACTTATCTCAATAACACATGTAAGGGTTCAAGGGCTAAAAACCCTTGAAAAAGCTGTAAAATACGTATATGGTTCGGCCTTAGGGTTTCTCCAAACTTGTTCCTCCTAATGAATGAAACTTAGAAAACTATATATAGATATTAGAGGCTGACGGCGTCAAGAACAAATGGGTGACGCCGTCATCTCGCCGCCAAAATAATTCTCGGACTGCCTTGATCTACTTTTGACGCCGTCATGTAATCCACTTTTGCAGGCCGTCACATATTTAACTCTTGACGCTCTACTTTGTGACACCTTCATTTCTGTACTGGGTTGTCATGATCTTTACTCTTGACGCCGTCAGGAAAGTACTCTTGACGCCGTCACACACTGTTCCCAGCTTGGAAAATTAAGTCTTTGGCGTTTTCTCCACTTTTATGCTCCAAAAACGTCCGAATTGCTTCCTTTTCCAGATTTCACTCCCAAAGTACCTAAAATCACAAAAGGAACGATTTAGGGCAATATTTGATCAAATAAATTCAATTCCGGGCTTAAATGACCCCCTAAAAGTGGTTCATTTTTCGCCTCATCATATACCCTTACACTTGAGATTTGCTTGTCCTCAAGCAAATGCGCTTTTATTCTAGTCAAAATACAAGTTAGGGGTCATTTAACACTAATATGAAAGTAATTACAACAAATAATCGTTCCACTAAAGACCAAAGACAAGCACAGAGGTCATATACTAGCACCTGACAAATAGTGTTTAGATACTCACATCTCTCGGGTGTAATAAAGTAAAAATTACAATATGGAAACGGAAGATATCTCTCACTACCTGTCATAGCAAAATAGATTACCATAGGCTTGGGAAAGGATCAAACCTCCACCACATGGCATAAGCACCTAGGATAAACTATCAAAGAGGTCTTCCAAAGGGTTGTAACGTTAGGTGTAGGGATATGAAATACACGGTTTTGTTGGATATAGGCAGTCTTTACTGGTGGCGAGTTAACAATTTTGGTTAATTGCATGTTCAATATGGCGTTGCTAAGCCAAGACTAGACTCGACTTAAGCTAATAAATTAAAAATAACAAAAACATAAAATAAACATAGAATGAAACGGGATGGTAGTCCGTATGTTTTTTCTCTTTTCCTTTTTTCTATTTTTTTTCTTTTTTCTTTATTTTTTCTATTTGGGTGTACATTTAAGTGGGGTGTAACAAATTCTTCCTTTAAGTAAAATGCTTAAAGTTAGAAACGAAAAGATAGGCTCGGAGGGGTGTACTAGGGGTTTCGTGTAATAAAAATGAGTACAATGCTAAGGGTGTGGGAAAAATTAATTGACTTAACTAGCTAAGTAATATGACTTAAATGGTCAAGTAATTATGATACGGGTTTAACACAAGGGTGATCCTAATGCCTCTTATCATGTAGTAAATCCTACTACACGAATGTAGTCTCACTAGTGGTCTCGGGATGCATCACTAACGCAAGTTCTAGAATCTAAATGCTACCGGCACACTCATAAGCACTAATAGTAAATGCTTTTCCTATCAAATCTAAAGGCGAACCTCACATATTTGGGTGGAAAATTTTTCTGAATAGTACGGTTATGTGCTAGTCATACAATCTCCTATCCATGAGACGCTTACTATGGCTAAAGTTTCACTCCTAAATGTTGTAAAAAATTTTAAATTTAGCGCTAAAATTGCACTAACAAGTATTTCTCATAGTTTTATTACACATATACTATCAAACAAACAAACTCAAGCGAAAGTGTATTTGTAAGGTATCATCATTTTACCCTCCCCTTACACTTAGGATGAACATTGTCCCCAATGTTCAAGTAAAGAATGTAAAAGTGAAATAAGTAAAACAAATGAAATCAAGTACTCCCCTGATTCGCTCGGTATGGATAACAAGGTGGCCAGGTTAGATCTTCCTCTAAGAAAATGAACAATCAAAGCTTCCCTTCCAGAATATAAATCATCTTCTTGTTATACATAACCTGTAAATCATGAGAAAACAAACAAAGCAACCTCGCATAAAATCGGCGGCAATCTACATAAGTTACTAAATCCTAGAAAACAAAATAAGATATAATGCTTATGGAATGAAGTTTGCAGATTTCCTGGAGATTATAAAACTTAATAATTCAACAAAAACTTTAAGACTCTGTAAGAAAAACAAAACTGGTAAAATTTCCAGATTTTTACACGTGACGCCGTCAAGAGTAAACTCGTGACGCCGTCAGAAGTGACCTGCAGAAATTCTTGTGTTAAGTTTCCGGAAAATTTCTGGAAAAACTTGGTCCTGCTTCCTGGAAAATCCTGCAAAACTTCATTATGACTCAATACAAGCATTTGACTTTAACAAATATGAATATACATGTTCACTTAATATTGTGGAGAATCATGATCGGTTTGTTTCTTAAAAACATATTTGGGGTTTCCCCTTACACTTATCTTTTGCAAAAATACCTTTAGGTGAAGTTAAGACTGGGCCAAACAACAAAAATAAAGTATTTCCACTTTTTAGTTTAGAAACATGATCTACCAACAATAAAAATAAAACATGCATACGGAAACAAATAAAATTAAATAAACAAACAAAATAAAATCACACAAAGCATGGGTTGCCTCCCAAGAAGCGCTTTTCTTTATTTACGAGTCTTGTAGCTAGACTCAAGGTCATGGGTTACTACGTGACCTCATCGTTGGTTTCACTCTCTAGGTCATCTTCTAAACCAGTTTTGTATTCCGGACCTAGTTGCAAGCATTCTTTGTAGAAACCAAGCATCCTATTCTTCACATACTCAACTCCTCTACGTCTATCCTCATCATTCCTATAATAAGCCGCTTGCTTGTGTTCCTATTCTATATTAGAGAGAAGGCGATATTGCTCAATTTTGTAGGGCATTCGGTAGGCAATCTCATCATTCTCTTCCTTGAATCTAACTATCCTTAAAGTCGTATCATAACTCATCCTAGTGGCCTCAACAAATGGTTTTCCGAATATTATTTGGCTTAGGCAATCATCTATCACCGGACGAGTGTCTTCCACTATCATAAAATCGATCTCATAAGTGAAATTACCTATAATCACATGCAATCCCTGCACTCTCCCTACAAAATTACTTATCAAATTCCTATTGGGCATCATCCTAAAATCAAGTTGTTTCTTCATCACCCAATTGTAATAAGTCCTAGTCATGATGTTTACAGGAGATCTAGGATCGATGTAAGCTTTCCATATATGCATATGCCCGATATTGCATGGTATGTTAATGTTAGAGGGGTCTCCCATTTTGATAAGGGGTGTGCCAAGGATATATGGTCTCTCAGGACTATCGAATAAATCCTTATGGTATTCCCGTTCTTACTTGGTGGGCAACTTATCAAAGTGCTTTTCTATAGTTTCTACTTCCTCTAACTCCTTTTCCTTATTAACCTCAACATCCCTACTTTTATCCCTAGTTTCGGTTTCTACTCCAACTTCATCCTTGTCACTTTCTTCTATCTCTGATGACATATAGTCTATATATGGGCCACGAGCCCAAATGATAAACATTACTAAGGCCTAAAACCACCATGCGTGGGCTATTATAACTTGGGCCGCATTAATAATGGGAACAGGCTCACATAAGCCCAACCCAAATAAACTATACATGGTATAGATAAGGATTATCTATCTATGGAATAGATATCCTTACCCGGATAAGCACCATGGGTGCGAAACGTAAGGAGCACGAACCCTACAAGGATTCTGCGCTTATATAAGAAACGTAAGGAGCACGAACCCTACGAGAACCCTAAATCGATTACTTACTCTCACGCCGGAGTCTAATCGTGGGAGACAATCCCACGATAAGCCTAACGGTGTTGTTTATTTTCTTAGTGCACAAGTACTAAGAAGCGAATTGGTACGAGAGCAAGAGCCCATAATTAGGAACGCCCAACTTTTGTATCAACAAGTGGCGCCATCCGTGGGACCCTACTAAGAACTAGAATGACGAAGAATAAGAATTCAAGCCAGCGGACTCCGCAGTCAGAAAGACGTGACCCCCAGAGGAAGAATCAACAAGATTCGACCCTGCAAGTTGCTGGAACAACCAGCGCACCTGGTCACCAAGAGGCAGGGACAACCCAACCTCTTCCAGCGGTAGAACTACCTGTAAGGACTACCCAAATCACCCCAGTGGTCCCAAGCGTTGAGGAACTCCAGCGCACTCTCTTCACCAATCCTCACCAAACTGTACCCGCAGTGAACAACACTGTGCCGCCAGGCGCGCCTAACCGAGATAGGGTGCCTAATACTGAGGCAGACATCTTTGCAACAACTGAGGACACACCCAATCTAACGTTGGGAAATTTTGTATCCCAAAATTATGAAACCTTAACCGCCCTTATGCAAGAAGAAGCAAGGAGAAGAGCAAGCACGAGCCTACAAGCTCGACTCAATTTTGGTCCTGAACGCGAACCATCACCCCTGCGCCACCCACGGGGAAGACGCGCAGAACATACCACTATCCATGATAGGCTGGGTACGATATCTGATTCACAATACTCAGAAGATAGCGAGAGGCGCACTAATGTTCACTCCAGACTTGGCAGTCGAGGAATACAAGACCGATTAGGACCTCAGCATTCGCCAAGCCAAGGATCCTCCAAACCTGGGAGTAAAAGGATGCACGACATATTGGGGAAAAGAAGATACCCAAGTGAAAGTCCCTCAAGCTCTTCTTCTGAAAGAAGCCGGCGTAAGCGCCGCAAAAGAGACTACTCTTCCTCTAGTGACTCCTCAGACAACGAGGATAAAGAAACAGGACATTAGAAGTCAAGAGGACGACGTCGCGAGGAAGAGAATGAAGATATGTCTCTTCCATGGCGTCGCCAGAAAGTTGATGCGTTTACACGACGCATCAGCGATTACTCAGACCGCAAACGAAGGCGCATGCCCACTAATGTAAAAACATATGATGGAACAGGTGGCCCGGATGATCATCTAAAAGTTTTCGAATCAGCCGCCACTATCGAGAACTGGCCACAGCCTGTGTGGTGCCACATGTTTAATTCTACGTTAGTAGGGAACGCGTGCACATGGTTTAGCAAACTCCCACGTAGGAGCATCGGTGGGTTTGAGGAATTACGGAAAGCATTCCGACTCAACTTCACCCAAAGAAAGAAGTGCGCTAAAAATCCTGTTGAACTAGCAAGAGTAAAACAGCGCCAAGGGGAATCAACCAGTGCTTTTATGGAACGCTTCAAGGATGAGTGCATACAAGTAAAAGCATGTCCTGAAATCCTAAAAATTTCAGGGTTCATGAATGGGATTAATAACCCAGAACTTATCCGTAAGCTAAATGACAAAGTTCCCCAGACTTTCGATGAGCTAACAAAGCGCACCAGATCTTTTATACAAGGAGAAGCAGCTGTTGCGGACAGCAAAAAGGGTTATTCGAACTATAGGCAGCAAGAGCAGCCTAGGAGACAATCCAACGATCAGAATAACAACCGCAGCAGAAATTACCGCAGTGGAAGAGACAATGACAAGTATAACCCTCTTACAAAAACTCCGAGGGAAATATTTTTAACAGAAGGTGCAAACTTCCCAAAACCGCCACCAATGCCCACCACAGAGGAAAAGCGCATAGGGAATGGATACTGCGAGTACCATGGTCAAAAAGGCCATACAACCAACGAGTGTGTCCAGCTAAGACAACTAATTGAAAAGTTAGTAAGAGAAGGCAGAATGGACCACCTTGTAAAAAACATCAAAGAGGGAAAAGATAAACAGAAGAACGGGGGTAAGAAAGAACCCCCTAAAGAAAAAGCTGATACCATATACATGATACAGTCATGGCAGCGCAAGATAAAGCAAAAAGTCAGCAAAAAATTCTCTCCAGAAAAAGAGATATCTTTCCCTACTCTAGCTGCGGACAACGCAGTTGTAGAACCTCTAACTATTGAAATACATACGGGAGGACATGATATCCATCGCATGTACATTGACGGAGGGGCATCCGCAGACATCCTGTATGACCATTGTTTCAAAAGACTGCGACCTGAAATCCAAAATCAGTTGATACCAGCAACAACGTCATTGACTGGATTCACAGGAGAAAAGATCTGGCCCATGGGGCAGCTACGCTTGCTGGTGGTCGTAGGAGATAAACAACACTCAACCGCAACATGGATAAATTTCATGGTAATAAAATCTCCCTCACCATACAATGGTATCATTGGGAGACCTGAAATATCATCCATGCGCGCTGTACCATCCACAGCGCACGGAATGCTTAAGTTTCCAGTGGAAGGAGGAGTTGTCACCCTCTATAACACAACAGTACCACCAAGAGAATGCAATGCGGTAATAACTGAAGTAGAGACTATTCCAGAACAGCGCACAGATAAAACACCAAACCTAAAAGTCGCTATTCATCCCGATTACCCGGAACAACAAGTTTCGATTGGTGGATCTTTATCTGACAAAGGTACAGCAGCCGTATGCGCACTCTTGCAGAAAAACCTGGACATCTTCGCATGGGAACCAAAACACATGACAGGGGTGCCACGCTCTATCACAGAGCATAAGCTACAAATCCGACAAGGATATTCCCCAATACAGCAAAAGAAGCGCGGCCAGGCCCCAAATCGTGCAAAGGCTATTCTGGAAGAAGTACACAAGCTTGTAGACGCCGGCATCATGCGCGAAGTGTACTACCACGTCTGGCTCTCTAACCCAGTTATGGTAAAGAAGAGCGATGGCAGTTGGAGAATGTGCGTGGACTTCACGGACCTCAACAAAGCATGTCCACAGGACTGCTACCCACTGCCAGAAATAGACTGGAAGGTATAATCTCTGTGCGGATACCCTTTCAAATGCTTCCTAGACGCATACAAAGGGTATCATCAAATTCAGATGGCAGTCGAAGATGAAGAAAAAACAGCTTTCCACACGAGTCAAGGAGTGTACTGCTACACAAAAATGCCTTTGGGCTTAAAAAATGCAGGCGCGACATACCAACGATTGGTGGACACAGCTTTCGAGAAACAAGTAGGCCAAAACTTGGAGGTCTACGTTGACGACCTTGTCATCAAAAGCCACACAGAGGATGAATTGGTGCGCGACATCGAGGAAACATTCAGAACATTGGGACGAATAAATATGAAGCTAAATCCCAAGAAGTGCACCTTTGGCGCAACCGAAGGTATGTTCCTGGGATACTTAATAGAACCTGATGGAATCAAGCCTTGTCCAGAAAAAACAAAGGCTTTTATTGATCTCCCCTCACCGCGCACACTCAAAGAAGTCCAGTCATTGAATGGAAAGTTAGCAGGACTAAACCGTTTCTTATCCATGTCAGCAGACAAATCCCTTCATCTCTTTAAAACACTCACGAAGTGTACTAAAAAAGGAGATTTTCGCTGGACCGAAGAAGCGGAGGAAGCTTCCCAACAACTAAAACACCATCTGGCATCTCTTCCCAAACTTGTCGCACCGCGACCAGGGGAAGAGCTAATCATGTACTTATCGGCCACACATGGAGCAGTTAGCGCAGTACTATTGACAGATAGGAACTTCGTCCAGACACCCATATACTTTTTAAGCAAAGCCCTGAAGAAGACAGAGACTAACTACAGTGCTTTGGAAAAGCTGGTCTTAGCTCTAGTATTCACAGCCAAAAGGTTGCGCAGATACTTTCAAGCACACCGAATAGCTGTAATCACTGATCAGCCAATCAAACAAGTTATCTCTAAGCCTGACGCATCAGGACGCTTACAGAAGTGGAGTGTACTGTTAAGTGAATATAACATCTCATATAGACCGCGCACTGCAATCAAAGGACAAATCTTAGCCGATTTCATTGTGGAGAAGCCAGATAACGACAATCGAACACCTGCAACCAAAACAGATCTACAGGAACCCTGGATTCTGTTCACAGATGGGTCCTCATGTGTAGATGGATCAGGCACGGGCCTTATTCTTACAAATCCAGAAGGTATGGAATTCACCTATGCGCTACGCTTTGAATTCACAGCCACAAAACAATGAGGCAGAATACGAAGCCCTACTAGCCGGACTACGCATCGCAATCCAAATGGGTGTACGCAACTTGGAAGCGAATGTAGATTCTCGGCTAGTCGCTAACCATGTGCTAGGTGAATATGAAGCCAAGGATGAACACATGATCCAATACCTAGAAAAGACCAAGTCCTTAATCAAAAACTTTGACAGGTTCACAATAAAACAGGTGCCTAGAGAAGATAACAGGAAAGCGGATGCGCTCAGCAAAATCGCATCCACAAGCTTTGCGCACCTCTCAAAACAGGTATTGGTAAAAACCCTAAAAAATAAGTCAATCTTGGAAATGGAGATATCCACAGTGATAGAAGAACAAGATCCTACATGGATGACGCCTATCATTGAATTCATTAGCAAGGGAATCTTACCACAAGATCATAAGGACGCTCGAAGAGTGCGGCGCACAGCGCAACGGTTTGAACTACGAGACAACATACTCTATCGACGCTCTTTCTTACAACCCTGGCTCAGATGTGTTGGACCTCTTCAAGCAGACTACGTACTCAGAGAAATCCACGCTGGATCATGTAGTATGCACTCAAGGCCACGATCTGTGGTGGCAAGCGCTCTAAGGTCAGGGTATTGTTGGCCAACCATGCATCGCGACGCACGCAATCTGATAAAGAAATGCAGCAATTGTCAAGTACATAGGCCAATCCCGCGCCAACCACAACAAGAGCTAACACCTATTACCTCACCATGGCCATTTTATAAATGGGGCATTGACATCGCGGGACCCTTTCCGGTTGC
Source organism: Artemisia argyi (assembly GCA_030686995.1). Taxonomy (NCBI): domain Eukaryota; kingdom Viridiplantae; phylum Streptophyta; class Magnoliopsida; order Asterales; family Asteraceae; genus Artemisia; species Artemisia argyi. Next base: position 2,441,768 of record CM060705.1, read on the forward strand.
AGCAGGAGGAGTCAAGTTCCTCATAGTAGCCATAGACTACTTTACGAAGTGGATTGAAGCAAAGGCGGTGGTGAACATCACAGGAAACCAAGTCAAACGCTTTGTCTGGGATAACATTGTCTGTCGCTTCGGACTACCGGGAGAGATTATATCAGACAACGGAAAACAATTATGTGATAACCCATTCAAAGATTGGTGCGCGCAATTAAACATCACGCAACACTTCGCTTCAGTAAAACACCCACAAACCAATGGCCTAGTTGAGCGCGCAAACCGCAGTCTAGGTGAAGGAATAAAAGCGCGCCTTGATAGACACAAAGGAAGGTGTGTGGATGAGCTCTCGCATGTCTTATGGGTGCATCGCACAACAGTCAAAACCAGCACTGGCGACACGCCATTCTCCCTCGTCTATGGAACAGAAGCCGTCATACCAGCTGAGATAGGAATGCCAACTATACGAACAGCAGAGGTCAACGTCACAACAAATGACGAGGAACGGCGCATAGACTTAGACTTACTAGAAGAAAGGCGTGAACGCGCAGCTATACGCGAAGCAAAGGGTAAGGCAAAAATGAAGAAGTATTATGATGCAAAGGTCAAACACACTTCATTCAGACCAGGAGACTTTGTTTACCGCGCCAATGATGCGAGCCACGCAGAAGACACAGGCAAGCTCGGACCAAAATGGGAAGGACCTTACGAGGTCACAGATGCGCTCGGCAACGGCGCATACAGACTGGGCGATATGGAAGGTCACGACCTAGCGCGCACTTGGAACATCTGCTATCTCAAAAGATGTTACTTTTAGGCTACGACCACTACACAGACACCTTTGCATCCTACGAGATGCCCAATAAGTGTTTGTTTTTCTTTACTTTCCTAGGAATTGTATTTTTCTTTTTTCGAACACTTGCAAGTATCAATAAAATGTTATGGTTTCTAGCTAACTCCATAGCGTATTTCACTTTATTGCATACATACTTATATATGTCAATATTGTTATCTTATATTTTTGCCTACATGGCGTGCATGCACTAATTAAAGACCCACGAAGGCATAAAGGATGAGTAAACCTACTAATTCACTCGTTGGGTTGCAAACCCATCAACATTGGATCACGTATCCTTGCTAAGCGCCTTTCTCTTGAGACGTCGAGGTAAGTTTCACGTGCGCATCCCACGACGGGTGCGCAAATATTAAGTACACCGTACAAGCTTAGCAAATAACGAGCCAAGACACTTGGTCAAATAATAAAACTTAGCAAACAATGCAAGTATATTTTTAAAGTCACGCACTTAACGAGCCAATACACTTGGTCAAATAATTAAACTTAGCAACACAATGCAAGTATATTTCTTAAGTCACGCACTTAATCAACAAAAAGGTATCTTATTCAATATTTTTTACACAAAAATTACAAGGAAAGATACACTTCATTATTTACATAGTGCATATACAAAAAGCCTACACACTATGGCGATGCTCCGGGCTCTCCTCTGGAGCAGCAGAACTCCCCGCCTCCTGAAGCTTCCTCAGAATCAAAGCGTCCTTGGGAGATACGGTAGGAACACTCACGGGCACACCATCAAACCTAGGGATGTGTGCAGCACCCACGCCACACAACACTGCCTTGCCCTTAATGCTCTTCTTCTGAGTAGCCCTCTGTGCGTGACGCTCCAAAACCTCTTTCAAGGGAATCTCCCTCTCAAGTGCAAACGGGGTAAGGATGTGGCGAGGCTGCGCGAACACAGGAATCTGCAGCTGCGACACATCAGGCTTCAGAAAGTAATCTGATTGCCCCTCTGCATCCTCTCCAAGGTGGCGCTCCAACGTCAACCCCGCCATAAGTACATCTATGGGGTTGTCTTGGTCGCTCTCCAACCTCCCAATGTGCGGCAGCTCGAGGACCTTTAACCCCGCCATAGCCTGCATCAACTCATCATAGGCAGCCACATTATAACCAGGGACCTCTGCTAAGTCCTTGGTCAGAAGCTTGGCCTCGTGGAGATCCTCCATAGCCTGCGACTTCCCGCGCGCCACCGCACAGTGAACCACCTTCCCAAAGGCGTCCAACACCTCTTGGGACTCCAAAGTCCCCATAGCTGCCAGGCGCAACAAAAATTATTATGAAGAAGAAGAGTATAAAAGAGATACCTGCGCTCAGCGATGGTCGACATCAAATGAGGGTATAACTCCTCATCGTACTCGATGCTCAGGCCACGCAACTTGTCCTCCTGCAGCTGGACGATCTTCATCATATCTTCCTTGAACTTGGCAATGTTAGCAAAGTGCTCCACCTTCTTCTTTTCCAAAAACCTAACAGCCCAAGTCATGTCAGACTTGTAATGATGAAGCTTCCCGCACGCCTCCTCCACCTCAGCCAGGGCAGACAACTTCTCATGGGTGACTTTCTCAGTGTACACCCGCGAGGACTCCAACTCCGCCTGCGCATCCGCCAGCTGCGCACGGAGCTTCGCTATCTCCTCATCCTTCTGGGTGAGAGTACTGCTCTCCCCAACATCTTCTCCCTCAACTGAGCCACCAGCTCAGCCTGACGCACAGCAGTCGCAGCTAACCCATCCATCAACTGCTGCGCCGCTCCACCCTCATCAACCTTGGCTTTCCCCTCCTTGTTTTCATTCTGCGGAGAGGAAACCACATCCACGAAGACTCCATCATTCTTCGCGGCATCATCCCTACAAGACATGAAGACAACAGTTAGTACATATTGCGACAAGTAATGTACAAGAAACATAATATAGACGCAAATACTTACAGAAAGGGAGAGGCCTCAGCAGCCTTCTTATCCACGCCAGAAGCGGATGTCTCCTCCTCCGCGGACGACTCCGCATCCCTAATGAGGTAGCGTCGTCTCTTCTTGGGGCCACTGGTCTCCGCCTCCCCTTTGCGCTTAATATTCTGCGCCACTTCCTCCTTTAGCACCTCCTCGGGCTTTAGGATCTCTATGCTGTCAGACGATGCAGCGCGCGCCTCCTCTTGCGCCACCTCCACATCTGGCGCCACGCTCTGAACAGGCGTCACTTGGAGCGGTGGCGTGTTTTCAAGGACAACCTCTGGCAGCACGGTCAAACGACCCTCAGTCGCCTCCAGTAGTGGCTGCTCACCCTCCCTCAGAGGGCGCACCCCTATAGTCACCTGCTTCGGCTTGTCCAGCTTCACAACGGCGAACAGATCCATCTCTGCGCACATAAACAAAACAAGAAAGAAGAAATGATTAGTTATTAAAGGTGCGCATACAAAAAGACTTACAAAATTTGAAGTAGAAGGGACGAACACCCACCCCGGCCTTCCTCACTTATAAAAGTGGGCACCTCGTCAGCAGCGCCGAAGTAATTGCGACTCAACCCCATGTGCACCAAAAACTCCTCCGAATAAGGGTTAATGGCTAGGCGGTTGGCATCAAGAGTCTGCGCATCAGTCAGCCTATAGGAACCGGGTGCGGGGCGCCCATCCCTTGGCAAAGTATCCTGAGTATAAAACTCATAGGGCGATGGAAAAACCACATCATCAACCTAGAAAAAATGCTCCCTCCAATTTCTTAGGGAGTCTACCTTCTCAGTGTGACACTGAAGCGCCCCCGGGCGCTTCGCAAAAGATACCCATCCATTTGACCACGTCGTGTGGTAAAAGGAGTGAAACAAGGCTATGGTCGGTTCTATCGCAAGTAAACGATAGTTTACTTCAAAATTCGACACCTTAGCCGCACCTATACAATGCAGCTGTGAAATGTGGAGGCGATAGTGGTTGAGCAAATCGCTCAGAAAAATAGAAATTGGCACGCGGTAATTCGCGTACTCAAAGAATTTTGTGTATAACCCTATTTTCCCTTCGGGGAAATCGGCTATACACGCGTTAACGTCTGGAGCCTCTGGGCGCACATCCAGAGGAATGAAATAGTCAGAGGTAAACTCTGTAACATCATTCTCCGTCATCGCAGAGCGAAAGTCCTCTAACTGGGCAACCATTTTCATTAATTCACTAGTAAAACGCACACAAAAGTTACCTAAGGAAATAAGTATTTTCTTTGCAAAAGATAGCTTTCAAGAACGTGAGCAATGGTGAGTGTGTGTTTTACTGTGTGTGATTGTAAAAATGGGGCGGTGACGTGTGGCTAGAACCGAAACGGTACATGCACTTTTTCCCAATTTATGAGGGCCACGTGGACACAACCCCCAATTTTCGAGGTACCCCTTTTGAAATTCCCATGACTAGGTGCATTGCACTTTAAAATGGGCGGCAAATTTCAATGTTCTCCCGCCACGCTTACCGCTGTTAATATTAGTATAGCATCCGCGGCTACGAGCTGCGCATACTAGACTGGGGGGACATGATGACGTATAGTCTATATATGGGCCACGAGCCCAAATGATAAACATTACTAAGGCCCAAAACCACCATGCGTGGGCTATTATAACTTGGGCCGCTTCAATAATGGGAACAGGCTCACGTAAGCCCAACCCAAATAAACTATACACGGTATAGATAAGGATTATCTATCTATGGAATAGATATCCTTACCCGGATAAGCACCATGGGTGCGAAACGTAAGGAGCACGAACCCTACAAGGATTCTGCGCCTATATAAGGAATGACATAACTCTCATTCAAGGTACGATTCACAAACCCTAACTCTTTACGAGAACCCTAAATCGATTACTTACTCTCACGCCGGAGTCTAATCGTGGGAGACAATCCCACGATAAGCCTAACGGTGTTGTTTATTTTCTTAGTGCGCAGGTTACAAATACTAAGAAGCGAATTGGTACGAGAGCAAGAGCCCATAATCAGGAACGCCCAACTTTTGTATCAACAATCTCCTTATCTATTGGCTTAATGGTGACAACATTGACAAAGTGGACATGTTTGGATGATGAGGGATCCTTTTGGATTCCGTTATTGGTGTCCCTAGTGTCCTTCTTAGGTGTAGTTAACGCTTGGTTGTTGAGGGCTTTCAACAAGTTGTCTATCTTGTTGGTCATCTTCGTTTGTTGTTGGTTGAATTCGGTTTCGAACCTAGCTATGCGAGCTTCTTGAGATGCCATGAACTTAGACATCAATCCTTCAAGATTGTTGGTACTACCATAGTTGTTAGAAGGATTGTTGTTGAAAGTACGGTTGGAGGGTGGACCGTTTGGTTGGTAATGATTAGGCGGATTGGAAGAATTGGGTTGATTTTGTTTCCACCTAAGGTTTGGGTGATTTTTCTAAGAGGGATTGTATGAATCACTGTAAGGGTTTGGCTCGGGTTTGAAAGTGTACCACTTATCTCCCGCTTCGTCGGTACGCGAGGATGCGTAGTCCGCAAAAGCTGTTCCGGGGAGTTCCATACAATCACGAGTGTTATGGGGACCACTACATAATTCGCATGAAGTGATTTTTTTCACTTGGATTGAAGGCTTAGGAGCTTCGTAAGATTTCATGAGAAACTTGACTTGGTCCTCAAGTTCCATGATCCTACGGTCGGGAGTGCTAGAATTGTTCGAAGGCAAGGATATTGCCTTGACCGTTTTGTTCAAATCACGGGGATCATTCCAACTTTCGTTGTCATAGAGAGCAAGATATTCTATGAGTTCCCATGATTGTTCCGCACTTAGATCACTTAGCTTACCACCGGCCGATTGGTCAATGGCTCGCCTCGTGGAGAGATCGATATGGTCATAAAAGATTTGGACTTGGAGCCAAAGATCTATGCCATGATGAGGGACTTTTTAGAGTAAGTCCTTGAAACGAGTCCATGCTTCATAAAGAGATTCATTTTGACGTTGTTGGAACATCAAGATGTCATTTCTAAGCTTAGTAGTTCTCCCTGGTGGGAAAAATTGAGCAAGGAAACGAGTGGTGAGATCATCCCATGTGGTGATGGATCCCGCGGGTAAACGCTCAAGCCATTGACTAGCTTGATCCCGTAGAGAGAATTGGAATAGGCGTAATCGGGTTGTCTCTCTAGTTGCAACATCTAGGTCTATGGAATCTACGATTTTAAGGAAGTCCTTAAGATGTTGATTTGGATCTTCGGAACGAAGTCCATGGAATGCACATCCGCTTTGCACCAACCGGATGGTGTCGGATCGCAAGGGGGTCACATTGGCTCCGGTGAGCTCAATGGTGTTTCGGTAGCCTTGGTGGCTAGGTCGGGAATACTCTCCTAAGGTTCGGGGCCTAAGAGGTTCTAGTGGTGGGTTTTGTTGTGGTGGGATGACGGGTTCAAAGATGTTCCCATCGTCCATGATGTCGGGTGGTGAGAAGTTACGAACAAAAACACAAAGAAATAAGATAGACTAAAGAGAACCTAAAAATAAAAATAAAATCTTACTAGAAAGGAATCTAGCAAGTAGACCTAATAAAAAGAGATTCTAACCTAGACAATAACTATTCCCCGGGCTGCGGTGCCAAAAACTTGATGCGTGGGGATTGCACCAGGCTTTACCTCTCGAGGGATCTCGAGAAGCTTACAACCCCCACCAGGCAGTGTACCTGATCGATGTAGTACCGGAGGATTGATCGTTCAGCTAGGAATAGTGTTGCTAGGATTAGAAAACCTAAATACTAGTTCTAGAGTTGAGGGATGATTCTTTTTGTATTTTTTATATTTTTTTTAGAAAGCAATTAAATATCTCGGGTTTGAAGGATATGGGCGGAATTAGTTGCTAGTCAACTAACCCAGTACTAAAGATGCAATCGAAATAAAATATTAAAAATGAAAATAAAACTAAATTAAACTAAGGTTGTGAGCAATAAGTGGAGAAATGTGTTTACTTAGATTTCACTACTCCCTAGATATTTTTTACACGTTAATTACTTGTTATAGTTGCATGGATGACTGATTGTATTCCTTAATACCATTCATGGGGTGGCGTACTTAACTCCCCAATCCTATGAGTGCCTACTTCACTCCTATGTCGAGCCGGCTAAGAAGCTCCAAACATGGGATCATTAGAATTTACTTATGCATTAAATACAACCAATAAAACCTAGTACACATCGGTTCATGTTTCCTAAGACGTTCAAGCATGTTACCAATTGGAGATCTGCCAGTTTTCTTAAGCCTAACACTGAAATCATTCATCCAATACAACCATAAACAAGTAATCAACACATAATCAGCATCTAGGTTTCATTAGATCTAAGCAAACACAAGATAAATCTAGCCTAGCATGGTGGAATCAAGACAAGCACAAGATATAGACAACCAACACATAGACATATTGATTGAATTAAAAGAATACTTATCTCAATAACACATGTAAGGGTTCAAGGGCTGAAAACCCTTGAAAAAGCTGTAAAATACGTATATGGTTCGGCCTTAGGGTTTCTCCAAACTTGTTCCTCCTAATGAATGAAAATTAGAAAACTATATATAGATATTAGAGGCTGACGGCGTCAAGAACAAATGGGTGACGCCGTCATCTCGCCGCCAAAATAATTCTCGGACTGCCTTGATCTACTTTTGACGCCGTCATGTAATCCACTTTTGCAGGCCGTCACATATTTAACTCTTGATGCTCTACTTTGTGATGCCTTCATTTCTGTACTGGGTCGTCATGATCTTTACTCTTGACGCCGTCAGGAAAGTACTCTTGACGCCGTCACACACTGTTCCCAGCTTGGAAAATTAAGTCTTTGGCGTTTTCTTCACTTTTATGCTCCAAAAACGTCCGAATTGCTTCCTTTTCCAGATTTCACTCCCAAAGTACCTAAAATCACAAAAGGAACGATTTAGGGCAATATTTGATCAAATAAATTCAATTCCGGGCTTAAATGACCCCCTAAAAGTGGTTCATTTTTCGCCTCATCAATGTCGAGTTCTTTTACAAGGGTACAACCACTCCCATCGTCGCTTACACTTTTACCGACACTAAGCTAGATGTCGAGTTCTTTACCAAGGGTACAACCACTCCCGTTAGTTCTTTTACAAGGGTACAACAACTCCCGACACACTATGTATTTTGAGGCCTAAAATACTAACCGATCACTTCTACACACATGATACGAATGAAGTATAAACTACCAAAGCTTATACATAACAAAGCTAACTAGTCTTGCAACTTTAGAGTTGAAGCTTGTAACTTCTTGAATGATCTTGTGAAGTCCCTTGCTACATAAGAGGATCACACAAGTCAAATGTTATTGAGTTAGTTGAGAGAGTTTATGAAAATATATGTCCTAAAGTGATGACTCAAAACTAACAAGTGGTTTGGTATTTATAGCAAAACATTCTGCAGGTCTGGCGGATACGGTGGAACCCTCAGAAGGGTTCCGTCCGTGTACCCCCAGGGTTCTGCCAAGGCTGCAGTTGGTTTTCCAATAAATCTTTCAAACCAAACAAGGTCACATCTCATAAACACTAGTCAAACACAAACTTGTGCAAGAAAACTTATGGTTAGTCAAACACACTTTCTTTCCATAAATGTATAATGACAAACTTACCATAAATGTGATGTGACAAGACACTTTCTAATTTAAGAAATAAAAACAATGTTTTGTTTAAAAGGAAATTTAAACCTTAGTTAAACAAGACTTAAACACTAAAGTGATAATTTACTATTAGCTAAAGTTCATACTTTGTCATTAACAAAACTTAGCAAAGATCGTAAAATATAAATAACGTTTTTAGGCGATATTTGTATTAACAAATACCCATGCAAAGTATGGAAAAGGATGTAGATCATTAAACTTTAACGAAGTATTGGTCACTAGAACTTTACATTGATCATGTTCTAATTACTTACTCGATGATAATCAATGTTTTCATTTGACATATATTAGTAGTACTTTAGTATAATTGATTTTTAATAAACAAATATGCTTAGGATTGCCCAAAACAACCATGAAACGTTGGGAGACTCGATTAAAACAAGAAAGTGAGTGATTCTAGTTGCGTATTCAAAATTCTTGTCTGCTTACAATATATAGATGGTCTGACAAGCACTTAAATGGGCAATAGAGTACATTCAGTTTGAGTAACATGCTTATGTGTAATAGATGAAGTTTTGTGATTTGGGTGAAATCAAGGTCAGAATGGAGTCCTATTGCTTTTTTGACAATTAAGACTTTCATGGTTTCATAAACGTGCCATGCTATTTGTTTGAATTTTGTCAGAGTATCATGATTTATGCCACTGATTTAGTTTGAATGACTCTGATGCGCGTTTTGCAACCTCGCAAAAGGTTTTACCTCTCAAGGGATCTTGAGAGATTTTTGCAATCCACCAGGCAGTGTACCTGATCGTTGTAGTGTAGTATACGATAAGTCCGGAGGATTGGTCGTTCTCTAGGGGAATAGTGTCGTTAGGATTGAGATGTAGGTCAACTAGGTCTAAAGATGAGGAATGATTCTTTTTTGTATTTTTAGGTTTTATGAAAGCAGTAAAATCTCAGGTATTGAAAGAGTGGGCGAAATCAGTTGCTAGTCAACTAACCCAAAATTACTAATTAAACAAAATAAAATAAAATAAATAACAAGAAAAGTAAATGTGGTGGACTTCTTATAGGAGACAAGTGTGCTTACATAGATTTCACTACTCCCTAGTTATCTCTTATTGATTTATTGATTTGTCACATTGTTTGATTGAAGGATTCTATTCCTTAATACCGGTCATAGGGGCGTGTACGTCCTTCCCCAACTCTATAAGTATCTATTTCTTCTTATGATGACACGTTTAGTATCCTATCATAAAATCATCAACATCTACTCATGCATTAAATACAATCAATAAAACCGTAGTACATTACGTGTTAATCCACCAAATGTCTTCAGGCGCGTCATATGCAAATAATTCCACCTCTTGAATCTTCAAGTGACGGCGTCACCTTGTAAGGTGTGACGTCGTCAGGTGCAATTTCAACCATAGTTTCTTGATTTTGTCGTTTTTTTCATTTTAATTCAAAAAACGTCCAAAATGCTCAATTTTCCAGAATTCTCATCCCAAGTACCTAAAATGATAAAAGAAATGATTTAAGATAATATTTGACCATATGTTTACGATTTAGGGCTTAAATGACCCCTTAAAAGCGTATCAAATAAATCCTTATCAGACTCAAACATGATTATACGATGATTGTGTTAGACCAGGCATTTTTCTGTAGGTTGCTATTGGCATCATTTGTTGTTGTATAGAAATATTCCAAATGGCTTGCATACCTATATATGTTGGAGTTTGTGCAGATTTTGAATAATTTACATTGCATACCTATATCTGTTGGGTCTAGCCTTATAATGGTCGGGTCTGGCTATATATGGTCAGATCTAGCCGTATATGGTCAGTTCTTGCCGTATAATAGCCGGGTCTAGCCGTATAATTGCCGGGTCTAGCCATATACAGTCGGGTCTAGCCATATACAGCCGAATCCAGTTGTATATGGCCGTTTCTAGCCGTATATGGCCGGGTCTAGCCTTATAATGGCTGGGTCTAGCCATATATGGCCGGGTCTAACCGTGTAATGGCCTGGTCTAGCCGTATATAGCTGGGTCTAGCCGTATAATGGCCGAGTTTAGCCATATATGACCGGGTCTAGCCGTATAATTACCGGGTATAGCCTCATAATGGCCGGGTCTTGCCATATATAGCTTGGTCTAGCTGTATAATAGCCGGATCTTGCCTTATAATTTTTGGGTCTAGCCGTATAATGACCGGCTCTAGCCATATATGGCCAGTACTAGCCGTAACAATGATCATTCCAAAATGATAAAAGCCATTGATGATGATAAAAACGCAATTTGCTAATATTGTAAGAAATAATCATATCGGAGTTGAAATGGTAACTTATAATCGTTCTTCAACATCCAATTGCATTGTATTAATTACGAGTGACATAAAGTACTTTCATATGGTTATCACGTGGTCCAATAGTGATTTTTTTTTTTGCAATAATAATAATAATAATAATAATAATAATAATAATAATAATAATAATAATAATAATAATAATAATAATAGGATATGGTTTCTCCTCTTTTCTCTCTTTTTATTTCTCTTTCTTTTGGAGAATTTGAGAAGGATGCGGTGATCTTACTAAAGCGTATCCGCAGATTCTCGGTGACTCAAGACATTGGAGTACGTGCTGCTGCTCATATTTTTAGTAGGATTAGATTCGCTATAGCTAGAGGGGTGGGGACACAGTTAGTATCTCGGCTACCTACTAATTTCTTGTAAATCCTATGATTTTCTAATAAACTACCACTTTAAACAACAACATTAATAAATTATTGTCATGAAAAATGTATATAATTAAAAAATATTTGCTCGTCGAAAATTTTAGTTATACAAATACCCGCCTTCGTAACGAGCGAGCGAGTAATCGAATAAGTGATATAACGAGGTTGGTAGTATAAGAGAAGAGAAAAGGACAATAATTCTTTTTGCTGTCCATTGATTTCATCGCCTTCTTTTTATGTTTTTTGATCCCCAAAAATTCACGACCAAAAGATTGTTCTGGTAATTATTATTGAGTGACTTACGTAGTATTTCTTACTGTATTTTTACCTTTTACAAATTACTACCTAATACCTTCAACTTTCTTTTTTTATGCTATGAGTATCAATAATTATGGAAATAATGATCTTCTTCCACTTTACCAAAACTGTTTGTTTCTTCCTCTTTTTGATGTGAAAACAACCAATTAAGCTAAGGTATGAAATTTCTATTTTTATAATAGCTGCATGCAATTTGTTTCCACAACAAAGCATGAATTTGGTCTCAAAATGCTTCTTCTTGATTGTCATGGCTTTCATCATAACCACCATTTTACTACATCCTAATCCTAATCATCATAAATCCTTGAAATTGGGCTTTCTTGATCATCATAATACTAAGTATTTAGAGGTACCTCAGATTGTGTGGGGTTTAAACAACCAAAAGATTGCTTTTGCAAGAGCTGCTTTAACTGCAAGGTTCCTAAACAGATCCCTTGTCATGCCTAGCTTCAGTGCTTCTTTGTTTTACAAACAAACCCGTCTCTTACAACCCATTTCATTTCATAAACTCTTTCACTTTGACAAATTCAATTCTCTTTGTAAAGGCTTTGTCCAGCTGGCCCGATATTCGCGTCATAGCGAAATCCTTGTTGTTCAAAAGGGCAGTGGTAGACGATGGACCATTGACAAGGATCTTGACCATTTGAAAGAATTGAACAAAAACAACAATGAGACGATTCGTATACATGGAAAGAATCCGTTTCTATTGCATGATCATTGGCCTGTCGAGGATTACGCTAGAGTATTTGAATGTATGGTTTTTGTGGACGAAATCTCGAAAGAAGCTGATAAAGTTGTAGCCAAGATAAACGAGCTGGGAGCTGGTAAGGGATATGTAGCAGTGCATATGAGAATCGAAAACGACTGGATGATACACTGCAAGAAGCTACAGCATAGATTAAATGTGTCAGAAATATGTAGTAGTAAAGATGAGATCATGACTAGAGTAGCCAATATACCCGGCCTGAAAACACCAACAGTTGTTTACCTTGCTGTAGCTGATGCACTTGTCGTTGATGATGATCAAGAGATTTTGAATGGTTGGAGGGAGGGTTTGCAACCAGTTGAGAAGAAGAAATTAGGTGTGGTAGATATTTACAACAAGCACCTGTATCTGATTCAGGCTGCAATTGATTATCAAGTATGCTTAAGAGCGGATGTGTTTGTGGGGAACAGTTATTCAACATTTTCAAGTCTGTTGGTACTTGAAAGGAGCGTGAAGATGGTAAGACTGGGAGGTGTTAGAGGGTGTGGGATGGACGTAATATGGCCATCTTATGCTTACAATCTCAAGCTCAACCAAGAGGGAGAGGATTCTCCTCGCCCATGGTCGTGGATGTCAAGTTTATCTGATTCAAGCTTAAAGGCAATCAGTTACGGGTCTAACAACATTTCATGCTGAGCAAATCGACTAATTAGATTTTACTAGGTACATCAATTCTTTTATGTATAAACAGGGTCATGTAAATGACGAGTAATGTTTGTAGATAGTTTATAAAAATTTCGAACTAGTCTAAGTGTGCAGATATACAGACAATAGAACCAAAAACAGAGGAGAAGGACTAGATAGGAATGAAAGTCCCTTGAAAACTAACAACAATCAACACCATATAAACAGTACAGGAGGCTGACGGCACCTGAAAAACAATGGCTAATATAAGTTACTAATGGCATATGTTTATTAACAAGCCATTTGTATGTTACGTGTAAACAAATTAAGCAGATATCAAAGATAAGAGTGCGGCCTAAATGTTATCTCAGTGAAACGAAGAAAATGACAAATATGCCGTCCCAGGAGGCGGCCGGGAGACATTGGTTTTACTATAAGCCACCCCAAAATACAAGACTAAATACAAATTCCTCTTAAACAATAAATCCTCGAATAATTCGCATGTTATGCCAGAAGCAGTTGGTTTTCGATGCAACCTATTTATTCTGAGTAAGTCTTGGAAAGCGACTGACATTGTAAAATGGGTAAAGGCCAAAATAATAAGGAAATGAATTGGATGCTATATATGAAATACAACCTTATACCTTACGAATTAAGGAAAAGAAATGGAGCTGAGCATGGTGGGAGTGGTGATTGTTGCTGGATTAGTTCTTGCGGTTGCAGCAATGGCAGCCTTGCTTCGTGCAAAAGCTTTCCCAAAAGAAATGGATGGCATCCCAGGTAGTCTTGGTTGGCCAATCATAGGCGAGTCTTTCTCCTTTATTTCTGAATTTTCAAGTCCTGCTGGTATTTTCAGTTTCATGAACAAAAGGCAAAAAAGGTACTAAACTAATCCACCTAAATAAGTTTATGCAATTCACACCAAACTATATTTATTTATAACATTTTGATTACAATTTTGTAGATACGGGAAAGTCTTTAAGAGCTACGTTTTAGGACGATATATGGTGTTTACAACGGGTAGGGAAGCAAGTAAGATACTCTTAACAGGAAAAGATGGGACTTGAACCTGTTCTACACAGGTCAGAAGGTGTTGGGTCCCAATAGCTTGCTTCAGCAGAATGGAGAAGACCACAAGCGCCTCCGACGCCTCATTGCTGAACCCCTCTCCATTGACGGCCTCAAGAAATACTTCCAGTTTATTAACAATTTGGCAATTGAGATGTTTGATGACTGGGCAGGAAGAAAAGTCCTTGTTCTTGAAGAGGCTTCAACGGTTACTAACTAATTTATTATTCTCTCCATGTTAAACTCTTGAATATTTTTTTTATGATTAGTGACATCATAATTACCGTGATTGCACAGTTTACTCTCAAGGTTATTGGCAACATGATAATGAGTTTGGAGCCTACTGGTGAAGAGCAAGAAAAATTTCGAGACTATTTCAAAATCATTTCTTCCTCGTTTGCATCCTTGCCCTTTAATATTCCGGGGACCGCCTTCTATCGTGGTATGAAGGTAATATACCATAGCCCTGTATAGCACAGATATATATATATATATATATATATATATATATATATATATATATATATATATATATATATATATATATAGTGTATCTTTATTTTCAGAACTCTGTTAAGTGCGGGAACTGCGAGAACTCTACTTTTGCATTAGAAAACATGCATGTTCACATAAAACATGTATGTTTTCCTACATACACCTTAGTACACATACCTGCGTAACATATATGTTCGTATAAAAACCTATCAAGTGCAACAGATCGATGCAAAATGGTTTTTTATGAACATGTATGTTACGCAGGTATTTGTATTAAGATGTATGTAAGAAAACATACATGTTTTATATGAACATGCATGTTTTCTAATGCAAAATTGGAGTTCTCGCAGTTCCCGCACTTAACAGGGTTCTGAAAATAAAGCTCCCCTATATATATATATATATATATATATATATATATATATATATATATATATATATATATATATATATATATAGATAGATATGTTTTTTTTAGTGATGGCTGATACCATATTACATATAAGAGCAGGCTCGAGATAAGATGTTTGAGATGCTAGACGCGATAATTGCAAGACGAAGAATTGGAAGCGATTTACAACAGGATTTCTTAGGGTCGTTAATTAAGAAGCATGGATCAGATGATGATGAAAAACTCACAGATGCACAAATGAAGGACAACATATTAACACTGCTAATTGCAGGTCATGACACAACAACTGCTGCCCTTACATGGCTCGTTAAATTCCTGGGAGAAAATCCAGTAGCTTTGGACAGTCTCAGGGTATGTAAGATTCATACTTTACAAGCAGCTACAAATTTGTTATAATATTATCAAAACTGTTAGTATTAATATAAAATTATAATTAATCAGGAGGAACATATGGAGATCCAGAGTAAGAGGGAATCTGGCTCAAGTCTCACATGGTCTGAAGTCAATAACATGCCTTATACCGCAAAAGTAATCATTATAATTAATCTACATTTGTTCATATATAATTATACTATATATATGTAAAATGATTTTTTATACTTTGATGGTCAATCAGGTAGTCAGTGAGACGCTAAGAAGAGCAACAATCTTACCTTGGTATTCTAGAAAAGCCGCACAGGACTTTGAAATCAATGGTAACTCCCCTCATCTCCTCCTCCATACATCAGTAAGAAACACTTGATGAGCAAACAATAAATGTTGTTTTGTAAACTTTTCAGGACACAGTATAAAGAAAGGTTGGTCAGTGAACTTGGATGTAGTCTCTATTCACCACGATCCACAAGTTTTTGTTGACCCTCATAAATTTGATCCATCTCGGTTCGATGTGAGTTCATCCCATTTGCATGTTACGTTCTTCCAGATATTTTCACCACATGCTTATCTTGTTTGGGTTACAGGATCCTTTACGATCGTTTAGCTTCCTTGGGTTTGGAAGTGGACCACGTATGTGCCCTGGAATTAATCTGGCCAAGCTCGAAATATCTATTTTCATTCACCACCTTGTCTGCAGATACAAGTAAGTTAATGCCATATACGATAACATAAAAACGTGACACTAGTGATAACCATCCATATACATATACAATAAGAGATAAATTAATTTGCAGGTGGAAACCTATAGAGAAAGATGACTGTGTGCAGCCAACACTTGTCCGGATGCCAAAGAACAAGTACCCAATCCTTGTTGAGCCGCTTCACTGATCGATCTGAATAATCTTCAAGCAGGGGATGAATAAAAAAGCAAAAGAATTACGATAAACAAAACCTAACATGCGATTAATTATGTTTTTCCACCATTTGATTATAGTTTGATGAGTCTGTTTATTGAGTAATAAAGCAATCCTTATCGCCATGACACGCATAATTAAATCATCATTCACGGCCGTACGTCCCATTATATATGTCTTTTTTTTTTGGTGCAAAAGGTGAATGATTATATTAATATCAACATTTACAAATTACAAGCACAATTCTCACATTAACTAGATTGAAACAGACTTCAACCAGTAGTATACAAACAACCTTCCATACTCACAACTCTATCAACATCTGATGTACACAATATCAGACATCTTTACTATTTCTCAGACATCACAGTCTTCATTCCAAACTTATCAAAACTGCAATGTAACAAAAACCATGCCAGCTTTGAAACTTCATTCACCATTTATAGCACCTACCATCTAGCTACATTTCCACATCATTTCCCCACCAAAGCCATTCAACCATCACCCAAAATAGCTAAGACATAGCAAATGTGTGGCTTCACTAGGAACCCTTACCCATCCATGGAGGGGCTCTGCCAAACAGCCTACATTTCCCTCTCTAAAAGGGCTTCAACTGTTTGGGAACACTCTCCCTCAATGATGACCAACCAAGCCTCCTGTGCCAATGTATTGAATGGACCAAGCAGGTTCATCTTTCACTCCGTGCTATTCCATTCATCATACATTGGCCTGCCAAACCATATACCATTCACAATGGTTGTTCTACTTTATGGTACATTCAAAGAGATTAAACCTCTCACAAAATCATCAAAGCCTATCACAGTCCCCCCCCCCCCCCCCCCCCCCCCCCCCCCCCCCCCCAGGCCAAACTGGATAGGAGAATGATGATTCAGTTACTAGAGTCTTACTCAATGAACTCCAAGTTACAAGATACAGACACATTGTTATGGTTCCAATTATAGTCTAATTTGACTTTAATGTCACAAAGTCAATAAGACATCAATACTGCATAAATCCATACCCAGACACTTAATAAGCAATCCAGTCCACCTTTTTATGCAAAATCACACATTTCAGTGTACTAACTCAATCTTGATCACTTTCAATACCCCACACATTGTAGACATCTTCCACGTCAGTAGATTTAATAACCTTCAGACATGAAATTTTAAGCTTTACATTATCCTCAATTTCTTTCCACAATACTTCCCATTCTCTTTTAACACTTTGAAACAGTCTCAAATTCCTTTCTTGCCATATGAAGTAAATACTAGCAGCATACACAACTTTCTTCACAATGATCCAAATATTTTTAACATTTGGCAATTCAATTAACTCTTCCAAAATCTTCTTCCATTCATAATCCAAACACTCAATTCTGCACATTATTCTTGCCTTGTCCCATACTTTTGAAGAATAACTACATTTAAAAAACAGATGTTCATGGCTATCATTAACATTACCACATAGAGCACATTTCATTCTTTTATCAGTGTGCCATTTGCTAATTCTATCCTGTGTAGGCAATCTTTCATGTATCATTAGCCAGACTATAAAAGCATGTCTTGGAATAAAGTTTGAAAACCAAACAACTTTATCCCAAGACACTTTTTCCTCATTACTCCTCATATCCTTCCATACTCTATTTATACTAAATTTTACCACATTCCCTTTTGTACTCTTCCATTTCACCATATCCTCTTTACCACTAATTACCTCCAGTTGTCTTTTTGGAAGCAATGTATCATAAAGCTCATACCACTCTTCAGGGAACCTTAACTGACCATTATATATGTCTTAACCAATCATATTTAACTTAGTTAAAAACTAACCAATCAGGATACAAGTAAGTATAATATTAATATTAATATTAGCATGAGAGTTTAGAAATCTAATGTTACTACTGCACAGAGCCTCCTAGTTTGACAAGCAACAACTAGTCCACGTCATCCAGTTGCGTAGAAAAATATAAACCAAATGATTTTATTAATGAAAACCAACGATTACAAACCAAACTGTTCTCAAACAGTTTTCAAGAATAACAACTAGAATATATTAGATGCATGAATGTTTTCTAGATGATTCAAAATGAGAGAGTAGATCCGAATATATAGAAGAAATCAAGCATAAGTCGTTTTCCAGAAAGGGGCCAGGAAAACGGCTAGAGGAACACAAAACTATAAACCTAATGAGACAACCCTAACGGGAGTATATCTCCCCAAGATTATAATTTGATCCTTGAGAGAATAGCAAAGAGACCCATCCGTGCTTCATCTTTTATGCAACAGCCACATATCTTTGACAAAGAGACATATCAACCCCTTCATAACCAGCAAGCAACACAAAGAGATCCCCAAAGGACAGAAACTGAAATGAAAAATAAACCAAGTTAGTCCTGAGGTTAATACCCGATATCTCATGAGTCCTATTTTCTCAACATCCCCCCTTCATCAGATATCTGGTAGAGATCTATTAGACCCAGTTTTTTAACCAAATATTTGTGTTGAACTGTATCCAACCCTTTAGTAAGGATGTCAGCAATTTGATCTACAGAATCCACTTTGATAGTTTTGATTACACCATTTAGAGTTTTTTTCTCTAACAAAATGTAAATCAATTTCAAGATGTTTTGTTCTCTCATGAAAAACTGGGTTGGCTGCAATTTTAATTGCAGAGTTGTTGTCACAGTGAAGCGCAACAGGAAGAAAATTTTCAAGATTTAAATCCTTTAAAACTTTTAGAATCCAAATGACTTCACTAGTAACTGAAGCAAGAGCTCTCTACTCTGCTTCAGTTGAGGATTTTGAGAGAGTGGCTTGTTTCTTGCTTTTCCAAGAGACAAGGGTATTATTCAAGAGAACACAATATCCAGTAACAGATCTCCTGGTAACCAGGCACTTGGCCCAGAGTCAGCATCAGAATAAGCCATGAGAGACATACCTGAGTTTTTTGCAATGTTAATGCCCATACCTAGAGATCCTTTAAGGTATCTTAATATCTTGAAAGCAATTCTGAGATGAGACTTAAGAGGACAATGCATGAATTGGCTTAAACATTGAACATCATAAGAAATATCAGGCCTAGTATTAGTCAAGTAAATCAACTTCCCAATGAGTTTCTGATAATCAGTAATGTTTTCAAGAATGGGATCATTATCAGTGGCCTCATTGGTTAAGACAAGTTTGGACTGCAAAGGGGTTTTAGCAGGTTTACAAGCAAGCATACCATATTCAGATAACAGATCAAGGCAGTATTTCCTTTGATTGATGCAAATACCATTGTTAGTATCATTAACCTCAATGCCAAGAAAGTATTTTAATTTTCCTAAGTCCTTAATCATGAACTTAGAATTAAGAAAAGCTTTAAACTTATCAATCTCAGTAACACTATTGCCAGTGATAATGATATCATCAACGTAAACCAGCAGAGCAAGAAACACATCATTACCAGACTTAGTAAAAAGAGAGTAGTCAGATTTACTTTGACCAAAACCATTTTCAATAAGAACAGCAGTCAATTTAGCATTCCATTGCCTAGGAGCTTGTTTTAAACCATATAAAGACTTCTTAAGCCTACAAACTCTGGTACCATCTTTAGGAAATAACCCTCAGGTAATTTCATATAAACAGTTTCTTCAAGATCACCATAAAGGAAAGCATTGTTAACATCAAGCTGAAACACAGGCCAACTATTTTGAATAGCAACAACAAGCAAACATCTAATAGTAACCATTTTGACAACAGGAGAGAAAGTTTCATCAAAATCAACTCCCTCCTTTTGGTTACAGCCTTTGACAACATAGCTTTATATCTCTCAACTTCTCCATTAGACTTAAACTTTATTTTCCAAACCCACTTATTACCTATAGCCTTTCTACCAAGAGGTAATTCACATATTTCATAAGTATCATTTTTATTTAAAGCTTCTATTTCATCATTTATAGCATCAATCCAATATGGATATTTAGAAGCTTCAAAGAAAGACTTTGGTTCACTAAGTTTGTTAAGTTGGGTGGTAAAACAATAGTTTGCAGAGTCAAGTTTGGAGTAGTTGACAAATTTCTCAAGACCGTATTTGACTTTAGAGTCAACAACAAAGTCATTGTAATTTCTTGGAAACATAGAAGGTCTAGAAGACCTTCTCAAAGGTACTTCACCCTGAACAGAAGGATTTGAAGTTTGATTCAAATTGCCCTCAGAGATATGATTTTCTTCAAGTGTAGCGACCATCTCATCCTTATCGGCAGAGTCTTTATCACTGTTTTGATCAGTGACATGGATTCCGCCAGACAGAGGAGAGTAGTCGCCTTCACTTTGTGACACAATGTCACCATTCAACTTATGGTCTACTCTCTCTTCATCATCAGGCAGTTCAGGGGTTTCAACATCAAAAAAGTTCAAATGATTTAAGCCTTGGAAAACATTTTCAGAAGTATCAGTATTTGAAACTGACTCTTTAAAGGGAAATATATTTTCAAAGAACTTTACATCCCTTGAAAAAATGAACTGATGTTTATCAAGACTATATAATTTATATCCCTTTTTAGAATTAGAATACCCCATCATAACACATTTCTCATATCTACTGCTCATTTTATCATTATTGTTAATAATAGTAGCAAAACATAAGCAGCCAAACATGCGTAAATCAGAGAGAGCATTTTTTTTTATTATAATTATTATATATCATTTCAAAAGGAGATTTCCCATTAAGGACTGAAGAAGGTAATCTGTTAATAAGAAATGTAGCAGTAAGAATGCATTCAGTCCAAAATCTTAGAGGGATTCCCCCCTGAAACAGAAGGGATCTAGCCACATTTAATAAGTGCCTATGTTTTCTCTCAGCAATGCCATTTTGCTGTGGAGTGTAGGCACAAGAGGTCTGATGGATGATACCTTTTGTTTCACAAAACTTAGAAAAGTTTTGATTAACAAACTCAGTTCCGTTATCACTTCTAAAACTTTTGACTCTTTTTTCAAATTGAGTTTCAAGCAGATTATAAAAAACCGTGATATAATGAAACACTTCATCTTTGGTTTTGATTAGGTATACCCAAACAGCTCTAGTGAAATCATCCCCAATAGTCAAGAAGTATCTGTAACCTTCTTTACTAGCAACCTTATAAGGTCCCCAAAGGTCTAAATGAACAAGATCACCTAAAACAGTAGTAGAATGATCACTTAAAGGAAATGGTTCTCTAGTTTGCTTAGCTATTTGACAGATTTCACAAATCATATTTTGAGAGTTAGGATTAAATTTTAAATCAGATTTTAGAACATTTAGCACAGGGTCTGCAGGGTGACCAAGTCTGCAGTGCCAGTCAAATTGAGAGAGGTTTGTAATAAAAAAAAGAAGTATTATATGAAACACCTTCAGAGTTGAAATAATACAAACCACCACATTGATTACCAATCCCCAGAACTTTTCCCATTTTCAAATCATGATCCAAGAAATAACATTTGTTCTCATCAAAGGCAATCAAGACTTTATTATCCTTAGCAAGTTTATGAACAGAGATCAAAGTGACACAATATTCTGGTATAACCAGAACATCATACAATGTTAGGGACTCATTTAATTTGAGATTTCCAGTTTTAGTTATAAAGGCTTCTGATCCATTAGGATGGCCAACCTTTATTCTGAAATCAAAAATGTCAACAACATTGACTAAGTCCCTATCAGTATATGTCATGTGCTGGTTAGCACCAGAATCAATGATTTTTCTGTCTGAATTTAGTTTGAGTTTTAAGTTGCTATTAGTTGAAAAAAACTTTTGGAAATTTTGATTAAAAATTTTGCTCTTGTTGTAATATGTACCTGCCATATTGGCTTGCACATTGTTCCCTTTGAGAGAGTTGTCTTTGATGAGAGACATAAGAGTAATTGAGTTGTTCATCTGTAAAACCAGAGGATGAACCAGAACCAGAAGAAGAACCAGGACCAGAAGCAAAAGAGTTGTTATTAGAATAAAATCTCTTATTGTTGTTCTGAGATCTATGATTGTTCCCTTTGTTTCCAAAATTTGGAGGGAACCCAATTAATTTAAAACATCTTTCTTTAGTATGACCATTGTAGCCACAATTTTCACAAGTAACAATGGGACCAGAACTAGTGTTTCTCCTATAATCTGGAACTCTATTAAAGTTGGCAGAGACATTATTGGTCTGATTAGTAGGTGTAGCACTAGACTGACTAGTTTGAGTAACAACCTTAGAAGAAAAGGCAGAATTATGGGTTCTGCTAGAACTTCCAGAAACTACATGCCTATAAGATTCCTCACTACAGATAATGACATAAGCACCTTTGACATCAGGCAAGGGTTCTCTAGATAGAATGTTGCTTCTAATTTGCATATAAATATCATCAAGCCCCATTAAGAATTGCATAAGTTTCATAAGTTGATTATGCTTTTTAAATTCATCTGCAGCATGACAAGTACACCTAGGCAGTTTAACCATAGCATCAAATTGTTTCCACAAAGTGCTTAACTTGTTAAAGTATTCGAAACAGTTGACCCATTTTGAGTTAATGAGTTGATCTTATGATGCAAGTTAAATGTTACAGACCCATCAACCCTATCAAAGGTATCTTTTAATTCATTCCAAACATCACAAGCACTTTTAGAAAAAATTTGCCCAAGGAATAACTCATCTGAGATGGAGTTCAGGATCCATCCCAGCACAACAACATTGACTCTATCCCATTGTCTACCCAATACTTCATCTGTATGAGATCTCCTACATGTACCATCAATAAAACCAGTTTTATTCTTGCCCTCAAGGGCTAATAGCATAGCATAAGACCACACATTGTAATTCTCAGTTCCTTTTAGTTTTATAGAGATAACACTTAAAGCAGCAGAATCATTAGGATGTAAATGTAATGGTGACTTAAGTACATAAGTGTGACCATGTACAGACATAATAAATCAAATATCATACACAAGCACACAAAGATAAGGAAGAGAAGGAAGTTCCCATGCTTTCCTTGCCACTAAAGTGGTAGGTCAAGGGCGCAAACAAGCACAACAACAGAAAAAAACAAAATTACAGCTAAACAGATAAGCAGATAGCACCACCACCACAAACAAATACAACCTACAGCAACCCAACTCCTACACCTTGTCAAACTAAACAGAAAATTAAAATATTGACAAATAAAGAAAGAGGGTGTGAGAAGTGTTACAGTGTACTCAAAAGAGCAGTAGCGGAAGAACAGCCCTACTACACCCTAGATTCACTTAGTCTAGGGATATAGCAGAGAAACAGCATGAGCCCAGCACTACTACACCCTAGATTTACTTAGTCTAGGGATATAGCAAATAAACAGCACGAGCCCAACACTAGGATCAAACCCTAATTTTTTTTTTTTTGAAAATTAGGGCAAACCCAAATTACCACCTCCAATCGACAAATCAGCACCACCAGGATGGAAGGACCACTCTTAATTAACACCAGGAACCTTTGAGAGTCAAAAGCCCCAAATTTATATGAAACCCTAAAATTTTGAATTGATAATCAGAGCAAGATTTTGGAACCTGGCTCTGATACCATGTAGAAAAATATAAGAGTAAATTACATAGATGGTCCCTGTGGTTTGCCCAAAGTTTCACCCACAGTCTCTGAAAGTTAAAAGTTGCACGGATAGTCCCTATCTTTGAAAAGAATAACACTCACGGTCCCTCCACTTAACTGGTGTTAGTGGCTTCCGTTATCTTTTACATTGTAACAATTCGCATTTTCAGGTTAATTACTATTCCCGGAAAAATTTCACTATTCACTTTTACTATTCATTTTTCCCGAAACTTTCCCGAAAGTTGATTTTTATTTGATATTCTCGAGTGATAAATCATTTCCATGGCAAATTAAATGTTTGACATCCATCAGATCATTTTCGTGAAAGTTATTAAGGAATTACACGGAATTACACGTTTTAGGGTAAAACGTCATTCAGAAATTCTACGCACAACGAAATTCGATCCCGTCAGGTGACCCCACATCAGTAAAATATTTTACACACTCATGATTTATTTGAGAATTAATCGTGACTGAGAAAAACATGACCAAAGACTTCCCAGCAGGTCACCCATGTCGGTACTACTCTCACATAAGCACGCTTAACCGAATGGGCGATTAACCGTTAGACCACGAAACGAGTTTCTAAGACGTTTTGAGTTTTCAAACTTATTAGAAAAAGTCAACATATTTTTCCCTCCTCCATTGACCAAAAATCATCCCTTGATGTTATAAGTCATTTCGTGATTTTTAGGCTTACGGTTTGATGTCTAAAAGGCATTTAATACCAACCGACACTAGACTGAGCCCAGTCTAGACATTATAAGTCATTTTAAATCATTTTTATCACATTAGAAAAGTAACCTTTTACTTTTCTCAATTTTACGCAATATTCAGCGTTTTACGCGAATTACGCGTTTTAGACCCGTGTTTCCAGTTTTTAGCAGGGTTTTAGCACCCGATAGAACCTACCACTCATTTTATATTTTATTATGGACTATATGGACATGTTTAACCATACTTTCAAATTCCATAATTTTACGACACCCGGTTTTACGTTTTGAGGCTTAATCATTTACGATTGGCATTTCCCGGAGTCAAAACTAACCAAGTATCTTGGATAATACCAAGAAAAGTCCACACCCTTGCTCTCCAAGCTTACTAACCGACCTAGGAGGGGGGGAGTCATCCCATGTGGCTTCATCTCATGAAATTACCCCTAGATCATCTCTAAATTACAACTTGGTCACCAAGTTTTGGTAATTTCCTACTAGTTTCCTAACCTCCTCATTTTTGACTATAAATAGCCCCTCTCCCTCCCATTTGTGCCGTGCATCCCCAACATCCAAAACCTTTCCATCCTTTGCTCATTTCCTTCTAGTTTCATGCAAGATTCAAGTGCTAGTTCAAGGTAGAAACCCTAGATAGGTTATCATCCACCAAAACTCTTCCAATCCCTAATATACTTGGTGATTTCTCTTGAGTTTAAATCCACTCAATTCACCTCAACCTTCATCATCCATCTTTCAAGATTACAAGAGTAGAAAGATTGCATGAAGAAGTGGGTTGAAGCAAGTCTATCAATGTCCTATCCTTACATGTTAACTTCCTTTCATCTTTGAAAGCCAAAAGTTGTGAGCCAAACCCTAACTTGATTCTTGTTAAATAATCATGTTCATGTTATTTACATGTTATTCTTGCTATATTATGTCTTGTAGTTATGTCCATGATGTATAAAAGTGAGCAAAACAAGTTATTGTTATTGATTGTTACAACAAGTTACTAAAACAAGCAAACTAATGAATTTCTTGGTAAAACCACGACCAAAATGGTAAAATTATGATATTGGATCATTACAAATTACAGTAGAGGACTTAACAAGGAAACCATAGCAATTTGAACCACCCAAAACGAGTATACGAGTCAAAAGTTATGGCGATTTGAAATTACCAAAGATTTCCGGCAAAACTGCCAAATAGCTTCCTGATCAAATTTGGGTTTTGAAAGTCATACTTCTGGTCCGATTCATCAAAAAGTTAAAACACGAAAGTTGTCCGAAACGACGTTTTCGTTCAGGAACAAAGAAGCTCGAGACCTAAAAATGCTTTCCGAGTGATAAAATTTCTTCAAATTCTAAACAGCCCATTTTTAGACAAAGTCATTACATATAGGTTATGGTTTATGAAGACCAAAGGGGTCTTATGACCTATAATCAAGACCACAACCATGGCTAGAGCCAAGGTTGTGTCTCATGACCTTGAAACAAGGACCAAAGGTCATGGCTAGGCCATGACGAAATGACCATACCAACTTTCATAGGCGTAAACATGAAACAAAGAGTTGACGAGAACTTGAACATACAATTTGGATCTACTTCATCTAAAAGGAAACCATGAGATTTTACCAAGAGAAAATGGTCATTCAAGACTTATGAAACTACCCCTAATAACAATCTTCATGTACTAATAAACTTTCCTAAGTTTATTCAAATATCGGACATGTAACTTTTCGGATCAAAACTTATATCTATATATTTCATCAACTACTACAATAGTAGGGAGCCTCATGTGAGGAGTTCATTATGTAAGCCGTCGAGTTGAGTTGTGGATTTACGAATTAAAGTGTCCTGGCTCCTCGAACGCTTACTAACATGACTTCTGAATTATGTCGGCCCGAACGGTAGTAAACGATATACCAAAACATACATGTTTCATGAATCTTTCTTTCAAAGACTTATACTATACATCATACCACATCATGGACTAAATGCAAGATATATATATAGGCACTACTTCATATTCTTTACTCCGATCCTAAGTCGCGACATTCTATTATAGGTTGCTTGTAGAAACCTTCACGATTCGACCATCACCTTCATTACTTGCTATCTTACTTAAGGTGAGTTCGTAGCCCCACTTTCTATTGTTTAACTATTTTACAAATCCATGGGGGGAATACATGCTATTATTTTTCTACTCGAACACGATGCTTTCTACTGTATGCTACCCGACGATGTTTTATTATCACTAAGTAACGATTGCCATGTTCGAAGTCCCTATATCATGAACCATTAGTCACTACCTTTAGTGAGCGCGAATATTGTGAATAGATCTATTGGGATTGACGAATCCCATTTGTGTTGAACAACGATGAGTTCACACAAATGCACTATATTTGAGATTTAGCGGTATAACGGCGAAAGTACCTTGATAGGGCTTCTATAATGCCAATTTTGTTGGTTCGATGTTAACGCTTTGGTTGTATGAGCTTAGTGAAATAAATAACGATTTTGTTTTCTAACTATGAGTGTGAGTCTATAGCTCACACTACGATTATTGTGTTCAAACGATTTAACTAAACTCTACGAATTCCACTCAACCTTTGTGTTGACCTCTCAAGCATGTATTTCAGGTTTATGACGATCAAGGATGGCACGGAAGGACACGGATACTCAAGAGGGCTATAAATTTTATTATCATTCAAAACTCATTTATTATACATTGTAAACATGGAACCAATTGGGACCTCATTTTGTAACCTCTGATATTTATATAATTTGAATGATAAATCTTTTAAAACGACTCAATTGGAGTTCGTTTTCTATTATTGTGACTATTGTGCCGTCAAGTAACACCCAGTTCGAATTCCGCTGCGACCATGAATTGGGGGTGTTACAGATTGGTACCAGAGCCATGGTTATAGAGAAACGGGTCTAATTGAGACCTAAACTATAACTACAACTACAAGCAAAACCATTTTATAGCCTTCCGCTCTCCGTGTCTTCCATCCTCCAGACGATTATGGACTTATTAAACATTTTATGCTACATGAACATATAAGTATATTTATATATACATTCGAGTTATTTTCAATCATTTTATCTAAACATATCTACACATGCCTATTCTATGGCATTTCGACACAACCACATTCTCCCAACCATGTTCCTACTCCAACATTTTATATCCAAGACATTGTAACTGATTACAATGACCTTTTCTAGTTCCCGGACATTGTATGACACAATGGTCTTAATCATTTCTCAAATGTTTTGAGTCACACAATGGTCTAATCTACTTCCGAGACATTGTGATTTGTGCAATGGTCTCTCGAATTATTCCACCACCTCATCAATATCATTTCATATGATATCAAAAACCCATCACAATCTATCGATTTCCAAACAAGAAATATGAGATTTCTAAAGGACAAACTAATCCATCATCGACAAAAGTTGAACTTTCTCTACATCCATCAAAGTTTTCTTCTGAAACCTTCATTGTTAAAAGTTTGTAATTCTAGCCCAGTATAGAATGTTTTAGAATTACTTCAACTTCCTTTCCACACATATCTACCTGTACTATCTTCTATGCAATGGAATGTGAAAACATACGTTACAAGTCTCTTATGGCGGGACTTGCAACTGAATGGTTTGACATCGCCTTTGTTTAGTGGACAGTTTCCCGAAAGCAACGGACGTATCACAAGTATACCTAATTTAGGTATTTGAAAATTTTATCGAACCTTGGCTAAATATAGACTAGTCACCTATATTTAACCTAGGGACAGTGGAATATAGTCTGACTAACTATATTCGACTTAAAATTTTCAAATACTGAGAGTAGTTGTACTAGGGTTATGTTTAGGTTGATTTCCTACTTGAACTCGATAAACCACCCGAATTCTTTAAAACGATCTAGAGACACGATAGTGTTTTACCACTCAGCGAAATCTTAAACACCTTATTTGTACTACCTAATTTCATTCTTGAAAGTTTTCATTTATAAGATAATCCGAACTACTATCTTGGGATAGTTATCAATTATTCTCTACATCCTGTAGAAGTACAATCCTGTTTAGGTCCTAAGGATACCATTCCATCATAAACTTTTAAAAATCTCTTAAGATTTTTAAAACAAACTCAACATCTATACCTAAGAGTATTAATGTTAAGCATACACTACACACTTTTGTTCGTCAACATATCACATCATTATCTTTACAATCGTTGAAACCACAAGCTCATTAACAGATGTTGATGCACTTTTAAAGCTCAAATCATCCTTATCTACACCACAAGTACCCTAAACAGCTTTACAAGTTTGAATATTCATCTTGTACTTTTGCAACACCAGTATCATCTCGTAAAACCCTACCTTGTAACTCACCGACTAAGTATGAATGTTGTGTAGGATGATTTGTAATTATTTGAATGGATTGGGATGCCTTTTCATTTAAATAAAGACATTGTAAATCACCAAACCATAAGTTTATACTTCTCTATTTACATTGTTTGGGATGCCTCTCTATGTAAATAAAGACTTATAAACAAGTGGGCTTGTTTGTATCCAAAATAACATAAGTATGAAGTCAATAAACACTAGGTACAACAACCGATTACCTACTAGGCTATGATTGCAATTACTATCTCAAATTCCTATTAATATTCGACTGCTATATCAATTTCCTTTGATATTCGACTATTACCATACCTTTCCTACATAAAAGTAAACCTCGTCCTACACCATACACTGAAACGACAAATCAAACTACATCACTGGTAATCCCAGACTATAGTCCTCATAAGTAACCACACCTTTTCATCGACACCACTCCAACATATGACACACATAGAACTTCGGGACGAAGTTCCCCGTAAGGGGTAGAGACTGTAACAATTCGCATTTTCAGGTTAATTACTATTCCCGGAAAAATTTCACTATTCACTTTTACTATTCATTTTTCCCGAAACTTTCCCGAAAGTTGATTTTTATTTGATATTCTCGAGTGATAAATCATTTCCATGGCAAATTAAATGTTTGACATCCATCAGATCATTTTCGTGAAAGTTATTAAGGAATTACACGGAATTACACGTTTTAGGGTAAAACGTCATTCAGAAATTCTACGCACAACGAAATTCGATCCCGTCAGGTGACCCCACATCAGTAAAATATTTTACACACTCATGATTTATTTGAGAATTAATCGTGACTGAGAAAAACATGACCAAAGACTTCCCAGCAGGTCACCCATGTCGGTACTACTCTCACATAAGCACGCTTAACCGAATGGGCGATTAACCGTTAGACCACGAAACGAGTTTCTAAGACGTTTTGAGTTTTCAAACTTATTAGAAAAAGTCAACATATTTTTCCCTCCTCCATTGACCAAAAATCATCCCTTGATGTTATAAGTCATTTCGTGATTTTTAGGCTTACGGTTTGATGTCTAAAAGGCATTTAATACCAACCGACACTAGACTGAGCCCAGTCTAGACATTATAAGTCATTTTAAATCATTTTTATCACATTAGAAAAGTAACCTTTTACTTTTCTCAATTTTACGCAATATTCAGCGTTTTACGCGAATTACGCGTTTTAGACCCGTGTTTCCAGTTTTTAGCAGGGTTTTAGCACCCGATAGAACCTACCACTCATTTTATATTTTATTATGGACTATATGGACATGTTTAACCATACTTTCAAATTCCATAATTTTACGACACCCGGTTTTACGTTTTGAGGCTTAATCATTTACGATTGGCATTTCCCGGAGTCAAAACTAACCAAGTATCTTGGATAATACCAAGAAAAGTCCACACCCTTGCTCTCCAAGCTTACTAACCGACCTAGGAGGGGGGGAGTCATCCCATGTGGCTTCATCTCATGAAATTACCCCTAGATCATCTCTAAATTACAACTTGGTCACCAAGTTTTGGTAATTTCCTACTAGTTTCCTAACCTCCTCATTTTTGACTATAAATAGCCCCTCTCCCTCCCATTTGTGCCGTGCATCCCCAACATCCAAAACCTTTCCATCCTTTGCTCATTTCCTTCTAGTTTCATGCAAGATTCAAGTGCTAGTTCAAGGTAGAAACCCTAGATAGGTTATCATCCACC
The DNA here is from genome assembly GCA_030686995.1 of Artemisia argyi. Taxonomy (NCBI): domain Eukaryota; kingdom Viridiplantae; phylum Streptophyta; class Magnoliopsida; order Asterales; family Asteraceae; genus Artemisia; species Artemisia argyi. Next base: position 2,472,331 of record CM060705.1, read on the forward strand.
AAAACTCTTCCAATCCCTAATATACTTGGTGATTTCTCTTGAGTTTAAATCCACTCAATTCACCTCAACCTTCATCATCCATCTTTCAAGATTACAAGAGTAGAAAGATTGCATGAAGAAGTGGGTTGAAGCAAGTCTATCAATGTCCTATCCTTACATGTTAACTTCCTTTCATCTTTGAAAGCCAAAAGTTGTGAGCCAAACCCTAACTTGATTCTTGTTAAATAATCATGTTCATGTTATTTACATGTTATTCTTGCTATATTATGTCTTGTAGTTATGTCCATGATGTATAAAAGTGAGCAAAACAAGTTATTGTTATTGATTGTTACAACAAGTTACTAAAACAAGCAAACTAATGAATTTCTTGGTAAAACCACGACCAAAATGGTAAAATTATGATATTGGATCATTACAAATTACAGTAGAGGACTTAACAAGGAAACCATAGCAATTTGAACCACCCAAAACGAGTATACGAGTCAAAAGTTATGGCGATTTGAAATTACCAAAGATTTCCGGCAAAACTGCCAAATAGCTTCCTGATCAAATTTGGGTTTTGAAAGTCATACTTCTGGTCCGATTCATCAAAAAGTTAAAACACGAAAGTTGTCCGAAACGACGTTTTCGTTCAGGAACAAAGAAGCTCGAGACCTAAAAATGCTTTCCGAGTGATAAAATTTCTTCAAATTCTAAACAGCCCATTTTTAGACAAAGTCATTACATATAGGTTATGGTTTATGAAGACCAAAGGGGTCTTATGACCTATAATCAAGACCACAACCATGGCTAGAGCCAAGGTTGTGTCTCATGACCTTGAAACAAGGACCAAAGGTCATGGCTAGGCCATGACGAAATGACCATACCAACTTTCATAGGCGTAAACATGAAACAAAGAGTTGACGAGAACTTGAACATACAATTTGGATCTACTTCATCTAAAAGGAAACCATGAGATTTTACCAAGAGAAAATGGTCATTCAAGACTTATGAAACTACCCCTAATAACAATCTTCATGTACTAATAAACTTTCCTAAGTTTATTCAAATATCGGACATGTAACTTTTCGGATCAAAACTTATATCTATATATTTCATCAACTACTACAATAGTAGGGAGCCTCATGTGAGGAGTTCATTATGTAAGCCGTCGAGTTGAGTTGTGGATTTACGAATTAAAGTGTCTTGGCTCCTCGAACGCTTACTAACATGACTTCTGAATTATGTCGGCCCGAACGGTAGTAAACGATATACCAAAACATACATGTTTCATGAATCTTTCTTTCAAAGACTTATACTATACATCATACCACATCATGGACTAAATGCAAGATATATATATAGGCACTACTTCATATTCTTTACTCCGATCCTAAGTCGCGACATTCTATTATAGGTTGCTTGTAGAAACCTTCACGATTCGACCATCACCTTCATTACTTGCTATCTTACTTAAGGTGAGTTCGTAGCCCCACTTTCTATTGTTTAACTATTTTACAAATCCATGGGGGGAATACATGCTATTATTTTTCTACTCGAACACGATGCTTTCTACTGTATGCTACCCGACGATGTTTTATTATCACTAAGTAACGATTGCCATGTTCGAAGTCCCTATATCATGAACCATTAGTCACTACCTTTAGTGAGCGCGAATATTGTGAATAGATCTATTGGGATTGACGAATCCCATTTGTGTTGAACAACGATGAGTTCACACAAATGCACTATATTTGAGATTTAGCGGTATAACGGCGAAAGTACCTTGATAGGGCTTCTATAATGCCAATTTTGTTGGTTCGATGTTAACGCTTTGGTTGTATGAGCTTAGTGAAATAAATAACGATTTTGTTTTCTAACTATGAGTGTGAGTCTATAGCTCACACTACGATTATTGTGTTCAAACGATTTAACTAAACTCTACGAATTCCACTCAACCTTTGTGTTGACCTCTCAAGCATGTATTTCAGGTTTATGACGATCAAGGATGGCACGGAAGGACACGGATACTCAAGAGGGCTATAAATTTTATTATCATTCAAAACTCATTTATTATACATTGTAAACATGGAACCAATTGGGACCTCATTTTGTAACCTCTGATATTTATATAATTTGAATGATAAATCTTTTAAAACGACTCAATTGGAGTTCGTTTTCTATTATTGTGACTATTGTGCCGTCAAGTAACACCCAGTTCGAATTCCGCTGCGACCATGAATTGGGGGTGTTACATACATGTTAGTCCTTTTTTGTTAAATATCATTGCATCGTTAGTCCTTTATAATAACGGCCGTTTATAATTTGAAGTTTTCGAATTTTTCTTACGTTTTCATCCGTTTTTATACGTTTTCATGCGTTTTAATCCATTTTCGTCCGTTTTTATACGATTTCATCCGTTTTTCTTACGTTTTCATCCGTTCTCATGCGTTTTTATACCTGCGTCAACAGTAGTAGTATGATATAACCGGATCCCCCTTCAACTGATTTGTCACGTGCTCTTCTTGTTTTGCCTTTAACTCAACTCAATCACCAACGGTATATAATTTGTCACGTGCTGTTGACTTTATTGTTAATTTCATTTTATACCTGCTTGCCTGTCATGTCTTTACTACTTGTAAATTAATTTCTAATCCTTATTTAATTTCTACACTACTACCCTAGTATTTTTACACGTTTTTAATTATTATTCTACACACGGAGCGGAGGGAGTTTGGTTTGGCCTAGAGTATATAGGACCCAACTTTAACTTCACTTGTTTGAAAATATAAGCCAGTTGTGTTGGCAATCAATTTGTTACCTCCTCCATTATTGATTTATGCAAATGCAATTTTATTGGAGAACTCAAATACAATCGACTTATTCTTCTAAATCTTGTTTTAACATTTAGGATTACTACTACTCGTAGCACCAATAACTAATTACAGAACCAACATCAAAGTAACTTTCTCAAATAACCTAATCTTACTATAAGCTTGCCTTCTTTTGTTCACACGACTTATATAATTTTCGATGTTGTTTTTGCGGTTATCAGTTGGAGTAGAGGAAAGCGGCTGGGGTTCTAGTATATATAATAAAATACAACTAGAAAGGTTATAAAACCACCCAGCATTAAGTTCACTATTTTGAAGGATGCGTGTGATTCAAATTGCTTCTTTGATTAGAAACCATGCTGCATCAACTAGTAGCAGTGAACTTCGGTTTCTGAATGCTAGTGGAAATGTTAGGTATTGAAGGAGTTTCTAGTCCAAAAGAGTACGTTTTATGAAAAATACGTTTTAGTGTGATAGGGGAATTGTGAATCTCAGGATTTGCTTCAAAATATGGATATGATTATAAACACAATTAAGCAGTTATGAACACACATCTTTTCAAGTAGCAGGATACTGCTTCTAAGGCAGGAAAAGGTAGCTGTGTGTCATATGTGATTCTTTTGAAGCCTAGAAAGCTAGCAAATGTATGCGACAACTGTTTTTTATACTATCATATCAATGGTGCCTAGTTGTTGTCATGTGCTGTTCTTGTCTTGCCTTTGACTGAACTCAATCATACTTCTTTCATTCACGGTTTAATTAATTTCATTTTTTGTTACCTGTTGATGTCTTTTCTAATGTGTTGACTTTATATAGGTATCTTTATTTTGACTAATTGTGTTGCTGTTACCTCATTCCATCGTCTTTCTTTAGATACAAACGAACTCCGATTTGATTCCAGTTGTTTAAGCGGTTATCTTATTGGATTCGAATGCTTAGCTTGATTTGTATGCTACTTTTTGAGGATTAGATTTGGTGTTTTCTCAAGATGAAATTCACCAACTAGTAGTTTACTTACATAAATAGTTTGTTCAAAGCCAGACGAAAATGTCACGTTGGTTACTAGTATTTTACAAGATCAAATTTGGATCGTATAAAAGATTTTGCATTTGAATTATTGTCTACAGCTCTTTATCTCTGCATATACTAATCATTGAATAGTAAGATCTACGATTTCATGTCAACTGAATTGCTCTTAAGATTTAACATTTGATCAAGTAGAGGAAAGCAGCTAGGGTTGTTGTAGTATAATAATAATAACTAGAAGAAGGATATAAAACAATTTAAGACCCAACTTTGACTTCACTTCTCTGAAGGATGCAATTTCTAGTGTGTTTAACATAGTAATGATGCAATTTCTCTGAAGATAGGGCTGCATCAACTTTCAGGAACAAATTCAAAGATGACATGTATTCCTTTTTTGGATAAGTGTTAGATATTGAAGCAAGGTTCAAGTCCAAAAGACTAAAGAGTACATTTGATGGAACCAAATTACTTAAATACTCACCTTGCTTCTACTGACTACTGTTATGAAAGTTGTGAATGACATTGTCATTTTAGTGGCTCGGGAATTGTGACAGTTATAAAAACTCAAGATTTGCTTCAAAATATGGGTAGGATTATAAGCACATCCAACACTTGTGAACACACATCTTTTATCCTATCATATCAAAGGTGCCTATTCACCCATAAATTGAATCTTATTTTACCCGGATTGTGCTTAAAGGACGGTATGTTTGAAAATTTAACGTACCGGAATTCAGTTTTTATGTATCAAGTTTGGGGTTTATGTATCTTTTGTAATAATCTGATCCAGTGCTTAACTATTATTGACGATATGGCAGAATACATCGAACAGGGACTTTGGAGGGCTTACTACTTTTACTTCCTCAAATTCTTCGTCCTGAGAGGAGTGAAACTGTTGGTGGACATGATGATAGTTTTGATAAAGAGAATTTGAAGAAACAGTTGGGTGATTTAGAGCAGAAGCTAATACACGCTACTATCAATGTGAGTGCACATTTTTATGCATAACTAGTACTGTATTATTTTTAATATGCGTCTGTGTACTCCTTTCCCCTTCTCTCTATGTTCATAATTTCCCTTCGCTTCTATTCTCCAACTAGGTTTCAATTGGCACTCGTTTCTGTAATCTAATTATAGCAGTTGATACTGAGGTGTAGTTCATGTATGATTTTAAGTACGAAACAGTATCTAGATATGGTGCTTAAAGAGCTCGCTAGCAGTTTTGATTCGTTACTAGTCATTATATGGTGCATATAAATTAGATCAGTTAATATTATTACAGTGTTTCATTCTATTTATATCTTGTAATTTTCTGTTTTACAGTATCATGTGTATTTTGCCTTTGAAGATGAAGATTTAGATAAAGTGCTAGCTGATATCAAGAGAAATGATGCAGCTGGTCAGCCTGCAACAGCAACTACTGGCGGGTTAGTATATGGCTATATGCTTACCATTGCTCCCTGGTTTTCTCGAATGAAAGCTGTTGAAATTATGTGAATCAACTTTGTGTCATTGTTACGTTGATGATTATTTAAAACTGTAGACTTCAAATGCAACATTTTTACCGTTATTGACTTATAGTTTAATTTACAGTTTGTGTGGATTTCAACTTTGGTGTTTATTAACTACTCTACCCCTCACATAATCGACTGTATGTCCTTTCTGTATTGTTACACAAACATGGAACATTTAAAGTTGATATTTCTTTCTAGAGTAAATTGCATAAATCGTCCCTAAACTTTGGCCAGATTGCATGTTCCGTCCCAACCATTTCAAAAGTGCAGAAATCGTCCCTGTAGAAAACCTTTGAGTAAATTTTCGTCCCTGATTGGGACGAAATATGCAATTTCACACTTTCGAATTATGCAATTTTCGTCCCAACCAGGGACGAAAATTTGCTCAAAGGTTTCCTGCAGGGACAATTTCTGCACTTTCGCAATGGTTGGGACGAAACATGCAATCTGGCCAAAGTTCAGGGACGAAACATGCAATTTACTCTTTGTATTATATACCTTGAAACTTTGTTTATATTTACACAATTAGCCTTCCTCTTACAACGAGCCAATTACATAGACATAGCCTTCATCACTTCTACAAATCGTCACATGTTTCTGTGACACATTTCTTTTTGTGATTTAACCTGTTTACTGTTAAGATCCATTAATTGTTTTTAGTACATTCTGTAATATGGATAATGACGGTTTTATTCTTTCTATTTACAGATACAAGCTTATTGTCTCATCACCAGCTCCTAAGAAACTTTCATCACCCACAATTACGAATATCCAGGTTATTTCCTATGTACATCTAATTTCTCTAAGCTTGATCAATCAAGCATTAATCAGACAAGGCCATGGCAAATTTTACAAAACGTCAACATTATATGTCAAATGTGGCACCTGTTTTGATGGCACTTGCTTGACAAACTGTTTTATTCAAGGAGATCATATGAAAAACAGTGCAGTTATTTACTTGGTTGACAGACTTTAAAAGGCACAATAATAGGTTGGAATATTGCTTACTTAGTTACAAAGTTTAAAAGGCAACGTTGCAAAATCAAATGGCTAACTTAGTTTAGGAGAAACCACAAAGTTAAATTGGTTTAAATCTTGCAGGCTTACATTTCTAGTTTATGGAGGCCGAACCAAACCAATCTAACTTAAATAATGAACCATGCGAGATCATTAAACAACCTGACTTTTGAATACAAAACCCCCAAATCTAGATAATAGATGTATGCAATGTAGAGGTGGAAATTTCGACCCCTTTGCTTATGAATGGGCTGATTTGGGTTGTGCTTAGTTTCAAACGGGTCACATAAGTTACTTTGGCCAAAAAGGAAGTTGGTCAAACGAACTGAAAGTAGCTCAAAGTGTATATTAATGCTTACAACATTCTAAAAATGTAGATTGTTATTGTAATCATACATCTTTTAGGATAATCTTTATAGAACGCGTTGTGAATCTTAGAAAATGGACAAAAGAGTGTTTGCTGGGTGATTTCTGATATCGATTTAACTTTTCTCAGGGATGGTTGCCTGGATCTAAAGCTGATGGCGATTCAAACCAGCTTCCAACTATCGCCATTGTCGCATCATATGATACATTTGGTGCAGCTCCGGTAGTTTACCTATCTTACCCTTTCTATTACTTCCTAAACAATGGACTTGGTACTGAATTTTGTCTTTTTTCTCTCTTATAGGCATTATCAGTTGGAAGTGATAGCAATGGCAGTGGTGTTGTGGCACTTCTTGAAATTGCTAGATTATTCTCTATTTTATATTCCAACCCTAACACAAGAGGAAGATACAATATACTCTTTGGGTTGACATCTGGCGGGCCTTATAACTACAATGGAACTCAGAAGGTGTGTTCCTCTTTAGACTTCATATCCACTCTTAACTCTTTTCTTTCTGAAGTTGGTCACTCAATATGCTTTATTTTTTCTGCAGTGGCTTAAAAGTTTTGATCAACGTTTGCGAGAAAGTATAGATTATGCTATCTGCCTGAATAGTCTTGGCTCAGGGGAAAACGGGTTATGGCTTCATGTTTCCAAACCTCCAGAGAATGCATATGTAAAGCAAATCTTTGAGGTAAGTGATTAAAACATCATAAGAGACACTAGAGGTGACCAAATGGGCAGATTGGGTGTAATTCGTTTAGGTTTTACTATGATTTAAAATGGTCTGGGTCGGGTTGGGTTCACCAACAAACACTTTTTGTCCAGGCTCCTGTTTTTAATATTAGTTAATTATCTGTCAATCAGGATTGCAGAAACAATGCCATTTCTGCAATAATTCTGAATTTTTGAACCATTAATGCGTTAGGAGGCTGCATTCATCAAAATTAGATTTTGAAGCTATTTTCAATCTGGTTGACCTGTTCCTCAAAAGCCAATGTTGACTGACCTGTGCGAGATAAAATAACCCAAATCATCTCATTTAAAAGTTTTTCAAGATTATATTCTATTGTTCTTGTGTGCAGGGTTTATCTAATGTAGCAGAGGAATTAGGGGTTACAGTTGGGCTAAAACACAAGAAAATAAATGTTTCCAATTCCCGAGTAAGCAAACTTACGATTGTGCACTTTATTCGTTTTTTCATCTTGTAATATGATTAAGACAACACCAAATTGTCACCACGGATGTTGTAAATGTAGAAATGTTACATTGACTTATCAGAGTTTAGAAAGTCGGTTGCTTTATGCTAAAGGTTACGACATGCAGGTAGCTTGGGAACATGAACAGTTTTCGAGGTTAAGAGTTACTGCAGCAACACTTTCTGGACTTTCAGCTCCACCGGATTTACTGGAAAGTACTATATTCAGAATCTTTGCCATTTTTACCCTCCAGATAAATCGTATGATTAGGGAAATCCTTTTACTGATTGTTTTGCTTTTTGTGTTACTTTTTGCCTTTGCATCAGAGAGTTTGTCAATGAAGCTGCAGTTGTTAAGAGTGTAAAGGTGGTCGCTGAGAGTCTAGCGGTAAGACTAATATTCTTTATTATTCTTACGTCGTCTATTTTGGAACCTGCAATTGTTCTTTATTACATCAAGTACCTTTCACTCTTTCGCATGTAACGTGAACTCAATCATCTGAATTTTGTTGTGCAGAGGCATATTTATGGTCAACAAGGAAAGAATATCAATATTTTTGCTGATAACAGTAGTTTGGCGGTCAATCCTTCTTACATACGATCATGGCTTGACCTTATGTCCAGAACACCTCGAGTAGCACCTTTTCTCTCAAAGGACAGTCCATTCATCACGGCATTAAAGAAGGTATCGACTATGGAGCTCTATTACTTTTTGTTCTTTTTGGGTTTGCTTGAATGACCATAACTTTTCTGAAATACGGACTAAGCTGATATATCTTTATTTAGACAGACTCTCACAGTCTTATCTTCATTTGCAGGAATTAGCAGATCATGTTGTAGAGGTAAATTTGCAACATGACGTACTTGATGGGATGTTCACCTTCTATGATTCAACAGTTGGCACCTTGCAGATCTATCAGGTGAAGTTGGCCCCTCGTTCTTTTTTCCATTTTTTTTGACCAGTTTGACCCATAGAAGTAAACATACAATCACCTGGACAAACTTTTTCAAAGCTAACCATACAATCACCTTGACTCAATTGCAGGTCGCCAGTGTGACATTTGACTTGCTTTTGCTGCTTGGTCTTGGATCATACTTGATCACCCTTTTCAGTTTACTCGTGATAACTACCAGGGTATGTATCATCTTTCTCTTTACTGCATATTTGAGGCGGTATTATTTGGGAGACAAAACACTGACACGATATCTTTGAACAGGGTCTTGATGATCTCATTAGTCTATTCCGCCGGCCCCCATCACGCAAAGTCAAATCAGTTTGATGATGTCATTGAGCCACACAACCTTTGTTGTTACTGCAGAGATTAGATGTGCTCATCATGAATCATGATGGTCTCTTGTAGCTTTACTTTTAGTTACCTTGAGGATTAATTATTTGTTATAATCAGAAACATGCAGAAAATTTTGGTTATGTGATACATGTAACCTCTGTAATCTTTTCCAGGCAATTTATTTAGAAATTTTGTTCTTTGATAATCGAATGTCATCCGGATCTCAGTTCTTGACATGGTAAAACATAAAACTCGAATGCAACATGATTTTTTATTTTATTTTTTCTTTTCACAATAGCGTAGCCTAATAATATATTCGGCGAGGTGAGCTACTTGTACAAGCTTAACTTGTGTTGAAGTTGTAAAAAATGTACACGAGATGCTGCACATCCCTTAAGAATTCTAGTTAATCACGACCAATACCAGAACAATCAGGTATCTGTTTATGTTATCTTATTGTGTCAAGACTTGAAAAGTATCATCATGTTGAACATTTGATGAATGTTTGTCTTAATTAGTATATTCTAAAACACATAATCAAAATTATTAGCTGGTCTAACTCAAGCTTGTAAATGATTATTGTATCTGAATGGAGACAATTTGCGTCTAAATGTAGTTTGTGTTGTTACTTTATATCTTGTGATTGCACCCAATTTTAATCGGATTTTCTTATCTTTACTACAGTCATTGGAATTTATCTTTTTTGCTCTATCTTGAACGGGATATCAAAGAAATGAGATCGGATTATTTGTTTCTATCAGCATTGGCTAGTGACAATAATATCCAAACCCTTTATGAACTTTAGTCGACTATATATATTCGTTTCGGTCACTTGTTACAGGTTCTTTAGGCGTAAGTTTGGTTTTCTGTCAGCCTTGATAATGGCATTAGCTAATGACAATGCATGATAGCAAGCAGGTCACTCAGCAAAAATATGCGCTTGCAATGCACATAGCATAAATGGTTTTTTTACAATTAATCCAACACAACCTTTGCAGGTTTAAGAGGATTTTTATGAATTTTTTGCAGCTCAACCCAATTGCAAGTAACTGTAGCTTTTCACTCATAGTGGCTTTTGTAGTGTTGCTCGTGATGATTGGTACATACGAGTATACAAGGTGTGTTGCTTCTGCTGCTTAAAGTAATGAACTAATGAGTCTCGTCTCTACTTCGATGAGTTGATATAAGTAATACCTCTGCTAGTTTAGTGAGCTGATATGCACTGCAGATGCGGATAGCAAGTCTGCTGCTTGCTAATTATTCCACTTTAAATCTTTGTAAGCAACTACCAGTTATATTATCTTTTTGAAATGAATGATTGTACGCATCAATTTAACTTTGTTGGTAGCTTGTGACGCTGTATACGGAGGACTTAAAGAAACTTTATGGAGTAAATGAAGAAAGACCAATATAGAGTGTTCTTTTGAACAATGTAAAATTTCTTTTGGACAAGATGACGATGATAAAGGACTTCTTTGAATTTTGTGTTGTTCAGTTTTAGTTTTCTTAGTTTGATGATATATACAAATAATAATGTGACATAGGATTGAAATAAACTGGTAATATTATTGCAAAAAAATCCATTAACTTCGTGTCAGTTCCAGGTATGTGTGATTATGATTGTTAACAGAACCAGACTTAAGTTCCGGAAGGTGAACTAAAGAAATCCACTCAGGCATATTGATGCTGAAGACTAACGGTTCTCAGGTCAGTCGTTTACTCGGTAAGTTTGGTTACCACATTAACCGATAAGTAGCCGTGTATTTAATAATGGGTTTTGGTAATTGTTTAGTCCAAACCCTGCTCACAAAGTTACCAAGTAATCTTAAAAAGCCCAAAACAAGGATGCAAAGAACAAATAAAATGCTTAAACTCCCCTTTCTTAGCATCCATCTAACTAGTAAACGAAAGGAAAATTACACCTCACAAACATTAGTTATATAAAAAAAACTGAAAGGAAAATTACACATGAGAAGTAGGATTGTAAATTTGTAGTTTTTGAACCGCAAGTTTTTACAACCTACACCATCTATCTCACAAATTCTATCCCACATGTCTCCACCGAGACTTGAATCCACAACCTCTAGGTTGATGGGCCACTCACATACTGCTGGGCCAAAAAGCCTTTGGTGAAAGATAAAAAGAGGCTAAGTGGTCAAGTAATATTTACACCAGCAGGACCCAAAACGCACACGATAACTTGAAATTAATTCAACTAATTTTGAATGGAAAGAATGTGTTAGCCTCCACATTTAGTTTACGTAACACGTATAGATAGCAAGTGGTAAGTTTTAGGCATATATTAGTATTATAGGTCATTCTACACAATTTACTAATCAAGTCACTTAACATACGTTTTTTTCTAATCAGATGTCACAGTATTTATGGCCAATTTCCTCATCATGTCACAGTACTTAAGTAGACAGAAAAAGGGAGACGTGGATACATAATATATAAAATCCTACATATTCTAGTAGCAGATTTCCTAGAGTAAGAATATTTCTTATTTTGTATTCTCAAATTCTTGTCTAAAGAATGATCATAAGACTATAGAACCGCCATCCGAGGTATCTTGTTCCTCGTTAATGTAATCTCATGATTCCATCACTTGGTACTCAAAACCATAGAAAGTCAGCATCACATAGAGTGGATGAAATCCATGAAATGGGGAATTTAGATGAGTGTGAAGCTCTTGAGCTCTTTAGTTTATATGCGTTTGGCAAAAGGCATCCTACAGAAGATTTTGAAGAGCTCGCTTCGAAAGTTATAATAACATTTGCAAGGTCACCCGTTGGCTCTCAAAATTTTTGGTGGATTATTGTGTGAAAAATCTGCGGATGTTTGGAAAGGCGAGTTGATTAGACTCCAAACATATCCTAATTCAGAGATAGTACAAAAACTTCGACCAAGTTTTGATAGCTTGGCATCTGATCAGAAAAGTTTCTTGACATTGCATGTGTGTTCATTGGGGAAAATAAAGATTTTGCTGCAAGTATACTAGACAGCGGTGACTGTTCTGCAAATGCTATTATTGAAGTTCTAGCTAATAAGTTCCTAGTAACAATATCTGCATATAATATGCGTCTTCAAATGCATGACTTGATTCAAGCAATGGCAAGGGCGATTGTTCGTGAAGAATCTAGAAGATTGTTGATTTCATCTAATGTTTACAATAAGGTAAAAAGTGGCATATGACAATTGTCCTTTATATTAATACTATTAAAGTATAAGCAATTGACTATGTTACTGTTTATAATTTAAGTCACATGTTTTTGTTTTTCCAGGTGGCAATAACTGAAGCGGTTGAAGTTCTAGTCATTTCGTTAGAGAAATTTAGTCAGAAGGTTCACATAGATGCTAATGATTTTCAACGTATGAAAAGGTTGCGGGTCCTAAAAATCTATCAAGTGGAAAAACCATTTGAGCAGAAACTTGAATTGGAGGGCCATAATGTGATCTTCTCAGGAAAAAAATTGTATTATTTGTCCAATGAGCTAAGCTTGTTTTGTTGGCATGGATGCCCTTTCAAGTACTTACCTTCAGATTTCTATCCAGAAAACATTGTTGTCATCGACCTCTCTTACAGCAACATAATGCAACTTTGGACTACACCAAAGGTATTTACTTGTTCATACATGTGTTCATATTTGACACCTCGAGAAATAACGACTAATCTTTTTTCTATTGATATCAGTGTTTAACAAGGTTGAAAGTAATGAAGCTAAGGTACTGCTGCAACCTAACAACCACCCCTGACTTCTCAGAGACTACAAATCTCGAAGAGCTAGATCTTGAAGGTTGTGTGAATTTGGTTACAGTTCACCATCTATTGGAATGCTTAATAAACTTGCTGTCTTAAATCTGAAAGACTGCCCACGGGTTGGGAGTTTTCCTGAAGCCTTTTGGTCTAGATGCTGGACTTCAATCTCTGGTTTCATATGGAACCAACAACATCCCCAAAGATCAGTTTCATTGGCAGGTTTACATATGTTAATGTCTCTGATCAGTTACTGCAATATAGTTCAAGTGCCCGATGGCATTGGAGGCTTATCAGGTCTAAAAGAGCTATACTTGTCAGGGAACAATTTTACTAGCTTGCCTGGAAGTTTGAGTCAACTTTCTCATCTTGAATTACTTGCACTTGATGGTTGCAAAAAGCTGGAAGTGTTGCCCAAACTTCCCGATAGTTTATATCATCTTAGTGCACGTGATTGCACCTCCTTACATTCAATTACGGAATCAAACCCAATCATGAGCAGAAGGTACACTTATCTCACCGATTGTCCAAAATTGTTTAAGGTGTTGATATCGGAGGCTCAATGTCTCGACTCATCTATAACTTCCCAAGGCTCTCGATTTTCTTCTTTCCTTCGGTATGCGCATAACACATGTGGATTGTTACGTTTGCCGGGAAGTTCCATTAGGAATATGTATATAATATATGATGGAAATAGCATTCCAAATTGGTTTACAAATAAAAAGTTTGGGAAATCAGGTAAAGGTTGAATTACCATCAGATTGGAGCTTCAATAAGTTAAGGGGATATGGAATTTGTGTTGTTTTTAAGAGAAAAACAACTTCAACATATTTTGGATACTCTATACAGAACTTTGATGGAGCTTATTTGGGAGAATGCTGGCCATATTACCATAAAGAATATTTTGAGGATAAGCCAATAAGAATCGATGAGTCAGATATGATATGGTTGCATTATACGACAAGTGAAATACAGTGGTGGAAGGAAGCAAAGAATTTTGTAACATTTTGTTTTAATGAGAGTGAAGAAATTGAAGTGAAGGAGTGTGGTGTAAGACTTGTTTGGGATGAAGATTTAGATCAAGAAGCAGACTTGATTATGTTCCAAGACATCCCATATCATGGTGGGGCCTTGTGCGAGTTTGGGGAGTATGGATTCATCAACTGGACATGGTAGTCGGATAAAAAAAGAAAAGAAAACCTTTAATATAATCATTTATATGTCCCCTGTAGATTTTGTAATTTTTATTTGGTCTTTTTATTAGCCAGAATAATCTTTGATAAATCTATGTAGGAGACACCCACCAGGTGTTTGATGAAATGCACGAGTAGAAATCATTTGCTATTTACTCTACAGCCTGTTTGTAGATTTTTTTGGATTTTACGATGTAGAAATCCTTGCTGTAGTTTATGTCTTTGGAAATTAATATCGTAGAAATTACGTGACTGGTATGGTATCATGTTAAAAAATGCACCGTCTTTGGAAAGTGTGCTTTTCCAGTGCCAGCTCAACCAACAATTGAGACAAAATGTTTTGCTGGAAAAACTTGACATTTGTTTTGATTGCTGAAAACGCTCTTCTTTGATACCTGCCTTCTGCATCTGTTCTTCGTTGCACTGATAGCTTAAGATCAGTTCCTTGAGGTAGCTGCCTGGACATGCTACATGTATTTTGACCCACTTAAATACAAACTGTATGTAACCATTTACTGGTTTTTGTCTCTCCCAAAATTTAAATACAAACTCTATCTTCAACATTTTATAGTTTTAATAGATTTTTTTTGGTATTTTTTATGTTACAAGGAGGTGGGGGCTGATTGAGGATCTCAGTATCTCACATATATAGAATCAACAAGGTTTGGCATATGTGATCATTTTACATAACTCTTTTCATTCTTCACTTTAATTGTTAGTATGATATGGGTTGATGTTTTATGAGTGTTTTTAGTGCATACCGAGTCAAAGGGAAGTTATAAAGCTTAATATATATTGGTGGAATCAAGTCTTTGAGTAACAAATGTATGCTTATGGAGACATGAACCTTATCTTCCTAATTATTACTGATTTTCTTACGTTAAGTTTCTTACCATGATGTTTATTTGTGCTCAATAATGTAATTTTTACTTTAGTTTAACATGTTCTCATACTATCCTTCTTCGTATGTATATTTTACTTGATACATTATATTCATTTCAGGAAAATAAAGTGGACTTGGTAGCTTTGGCATATGGTGCAATAGTGAGCTAATGGTACGTTGGTCAAAACAGGGGTACAAGGATCATACTATGTAACCGATCAAAACACATTTTATATATGCAATTGGTGACCCATATGATAAAGTGCTACTTTTAAGAATTTTTTGATGTTTATTTAGACTACATATAGTTACGAGTAGTGTTAATTCATTTGTTTACATACAACAGGAAGAATCAAGACCCACTGCAATTTCTTAAGTTGAGTTTAAAAAGACAGTTAGAGTATACTTTATGGATCAATGATGTGGTTAACTCCTGATAATATCAGGTGCAGAAAAGAATTCGTGTTGTGTCTTTTTAAAAGAGATGTATGTTCTCTTTATAAAAACACTTTACTATTTATTAATCCATATTATTGTATCGTCCAAGTTTTCTGGTAACCCTGAGTTGATATTTTCTTTTCATATTGTTGGTAACAAAGAAGAATTGAAAACAAAGCTGAAGGACATACCCCGCGAGAAATCTGATGCGCTTAATTCTGAGCAAACAGAGGAAGATAAGGTTAGATTATTAGCTCTTACTATGAACAAATTTTTGTTCGCTGTTGTTTGAAACCATATCCTGCTGTTTTAAGTATCGTTTCAGGAATCAAAACCCACAATCACATCAACCTCTAGACCTTTCTCATAATGCAGACCCATTAATCGTTGTCCTATCACAAAACAACCATCTACTACATAAAAAAGGTGAAACATCTATGAGAAAGACATGCATTATATGATATATAATGCATGTTGGTATAGGATAATTATGACATCCGAACCGTTACATGAAAACTTAGTTTAAAATGAACTATGCTTTATTAGTACTCATTTGGGTAGTAAGATTTACACTGATGACTAAAGAAACAAGTAAAGAGGTGACCTTTTGGTCTTAAGAGACTATGGGTATGTTTTGGTATTGCAGTAATGTAGTTGCTTACAAAGATGAGGATGTAAGTGCATAACTTACTTTTTCTGATATCTTTCATTTGAATGGAAATCTCGAACCATTTGCTTGTGAATGGGCCGCTTTAGAGGGTGTTTGGATTAGCTTATTTTTCGGGCTTATAAGCTTATTTGAAGTTGTAAAGGCTTATAAGCTAAGTTTTTTTTGGTGGACTTATGAGCCTATCAAGTTGAGCTAATTGCTTATATAAGCTCATAACCTCAACTAAATAAGCTTATAATCCAGATCAGATTTGCTTATGAGCTTAATCGTGAGAGGGAGGTCATTCAAATAACTCCAAAAGCCCACAAAGTAAGCTTATCCAAACATCCTTTTAGGTTATATTTGATTTCTAGAGTAAATATGAACTTTTTGCAGCTTAAAAGTAAATGAATCAAAGGAGGTTTGGGTCACACTAGGTAATTATTGGAATGGGTTGAAATGTATACTTGGGTTGACCTTGAACAGCTCAAATGATATACATTTGAATTAATCTATTCATACTCTGATTTATTAGCCTTTAGCCTACATAATCAACATTTTGTATATCTGTTTTTTATATTGTTTATTGTTTGGTGATATTTTTGTAGTTGTCATAAGCAGGTTCTCAATGATGAGACGATGAAGCAATCATTGAACCAATTATTGTTCGTGGTTTGAAGAGCAACAAAAGAGATCGTCCTAAAGAGCTCAAACAATAATGCAAAAAGATTGATAGACTGATTAGTCCAACTCAACCCATAATCCAAACCCGCCTATTTTGGCACTTCGAGTGAACGCCTTAGAGGTTAATAATTTCAAACATGATTATAAAGACTCGAGAGTACACTATTATCAGATTTAATAACATTGAACAAATATAAAGAAACAGTTGTCACCAAATGAGAAAGACTCAAAGTCAAAAGTGATAATTCATGTAAGTATGAACTTTTAATTGAATTATAGGATCATTAGGTTTTCTTTTGCATTTGATAAACACTATTTGTTCTGAAATATTATTTGTAGTACCTAAAATTTTGCAGCATTCTGTCGCATCGGTCCAACAAGAACACCCCAAAATGACAGATGAAAGAAATGGCGGATGAAGAGCAAAAAAAGGACAATCAAGTAACTTTATATCAATTTGTTGTATGTGTTTCCTTTGAATTTTGAATAGTACTTTTGATATTGTAGTTGTGATTATGTGTTTTGGCTTTTGTTTTGGGGTACCCTATTTGCATATATATATATGACTTTAATTTGAGGTTAGTTTGATTTTGCAACAATTAACTGTGGGATTCCACTGTTTTATTGCAAATAACAAATACAATCATAAGAACATATTTTTCTCTTTTATTGATTGTTAGAAAACATGTGTATTTGTTAAAAATGTTTAATTTTGCGTTCATCCAAAGGGTCCTGATGAGGCGAAAAATGAACCACTTTTAAGGGGTCATTTAAGCCTGAAATTGAATTTATTTGATCAAATATTGCCCTAAATCGTTCCTTTTGTGATTTTAGGTACTTTGGGAGAGAAATCTGGAAAAGGAAGCAATTCGGACGTTTTTGGAGCATAAAAGTGAAGAAAACACCAAAGTCTTAATTTTCCTTGCTGGGAACAGTAGGTGACGGCATCAAGAAGGAAATTCTGACGGCGTCAAGAGTAATTTCCATGACGACCCAGTACAGAATTGAAGGCGTCACGAGGTAGAGCGTCAAGAGTAAAATACGTGACGGCCTGGAAAATGCTATAACGTGACGGCGTCAAAAGTAGATCAAGGCAGTCCGAGAAGTAATTTGGTGGCGAGATGACGGCGTCACCAATTTGGTCTTGACGCCATCAGCCTCAATTTTCTATATATAGTTTTCTAATTTTCATTCATAAAAGAGAGAAGTTTTGGAGAAACCCTAAGGCCGAACTTAGTACGAATTTTACAGGTTTTTCAAGGGTTCTCAGCCCTTGACCCTTTCATGTGTAATTGAGATAAGTATTCTTTTAATTCAATCAATATGTCTATGTGTTGGTTGTCTATATCTTGTTCTTGTCTTAATTCCATCATGCTAGGCTAGATCTATCTTGTGTTTGCTTGGATCTAATGAAACCTAGATGTTAATTATGTGTTGATTACTTGTTTATGGTTGTATTGGATGAATGATTTCGATGTTAGGCTTAAGAAAACTGGCAGATCTCCAAATGGTAACATGCTTGAACGTCTTAGGAAACATGAACTGACGTGCACTAGGTTTTATTGGTTGTATTTAATGCATGAGTAAATTCTAATGATCCCATGTTAGGAGCTTCTTAGCCGGCTCGACATAGGAGTGAAGTAGGCACTCATAGGATTGGGGAATTAAGTGCGCCACCCCATGAATGGTATTAAGGAATACAATCCGTCATCCACACAACTATAACAAGTAATTAACGTGTAAAAGATATCTAGGGAGTAGTGAAATCTAAGTAAACACAACTTCTCCACTTATTGCTTTTCATTTCTAGTATTTTATTTTGATTGCATCTTTAGTATTGGGTTAGTTGATTAGCAACTAATTCCGCCCAAATCCTTCAAACCCGAGATTTTTACTTGCTTTCTAAAAAATATAAAAATACAAAAATAATCATCCCTCATCTTTAGAACTAGTATTTAGGTTTTCTAATCCTAGCTGAACGATCAATCCCACGGTACTTGTCACTATACTATACTACAACGATCAGGTACACTGCCTGGTGGGGGTTGTAAGCTTCTCAAGATCCCTTGAGAGGTAAAGCCTGGTGCGATTCCCACGTATCAAGTTTTTGGCGCCGCAGCCCGGGGAATAGTTATTGTCTAGGTTAGAATCTCTTTTTATTAGGTCTACTTGCTAGATTCCTTTCTAGTAAGATTTTATTTTTATTTTTAGGTTTTCTTTAGTCTATCTTATTTCTTTGTGTTTTTGTTCGTAACTCTTCACCACCCGACATCATGGACGATGGGAACATCTTTGAACCTGTCATCCCACCACAACAAAACCCACCACTAGAACCTCTTAGGCCCCGAACCTTAGGAGAGTATTCCCGACCTAGCCACCAAGGCTACCGAAACACCATTGAGCTCACCGGAGCCAATGTGACCCCCTTGCGATCCGACACCATCCGGTTGGTGCAAAGCGGATGTGCATTCCATGGACTTCGTTCCGAAGATCCAAACCAACATCTTAAGGACTTCCTTAAAATCGTAGATTCGATAGACTTAGATGTTGAAACTAGAGAGACAACCCGCGGGATCCATCACCACATGGGATGATCTCACCACTCGTTTCCTTGCTCAATTTTTCCCACCGGGGAGAACTACTAAGCTTAGAAATGACATCTTGATGTTCCAACAACGTCAAAATGAATCTCTTTATGAAGCATGGATTCGTTTCAAGGACTTACTCCAAAAAGTCCCTCACCATGGCATAGATCTTTGGCTCCAAGTCCAAATCTTTTATGACCATATGGATCTCTCCACGAGGTGAGCCATTGACCAATCGGCCGGTGGTAAGCTACGTGATCTAAGTGTGGAACAATCATGGGAACTCATAGAAGATCTTGCTCTCTATGACAACGAAAGTTGGAATGATCCCCGTGATTTGAACAAAATGGTCAAGGCAATATCTTTGCCTTCGAACAATTCTAGCACTCCCGACCGTAGGATCATGGAACTTGAGGACCAAGTCAAGTTTCTCATGAAATCTTACGAAGCTCCTAAGCCTTCAAGCCAAGTGAACAAAATCACTTCTTTATGCGAATTATGTAGTGGTCCCCACGACACTCGTGATTGTGTGGAACTCCCCGGAACAGCTTTTGCGGACTACGCATCCACACGTACCGACGAAGCGGGAGATAAGTGGTACACTTTCAAGCCCGAGCCAAACCCTTACGGTGATTCATACAACCCCTCTTGGAAAAATCACCCAAACCTTAGGTGGAAACAAAATCAAGCCAATTCTTCCAATCCGCCTAATCGTTACCAACCAAATGGTCCACCCTCCAACCGTACTTTCAACAACAATCCTTCTAACAATTATGGTAGTACCAACAATCTTGAAGGGTTGATGTCTAAGTTCATGGCATCTCAAGAAGCTCGCATAGCTAGGTTCGAAACCGAATTCAACCAACAACAAACGGAGATGACCAACAAGATTGACAACTTGTTGAAGGCCCTCAACAACCAAGCGTTAGCCACACCTAGGATGGATACTAGGGACACCAATAACGGAATCCAAATTAAGGACCCCTCATCATCCAAACATGTCCACTTTGTCAATGTTGTCACCATTAAGCCAATAGATAAGGAGATAGAAGAAAGTGACAAGGATGAAGTTGGAATAGAAACCGAGACTAGGGATGAAAGTAGGGAGGTTGAGGTTAATAAGGGAGAAGAGTTAGATGAAGTAGAAACTATAGAAGAATACTTTGATAAGATGCCCACCAAGGAAGAACGGGAATACCATAAGGATTTATTCGATAGTCCCAAGAGACCATATATCCTTGGCACACCCCTTATCAAAATGGGAGACCCCTCTAACATTAACATACCATGCAATATTGGGCACATGCATATATGGAAAGCTTATATCGATCCTAGATCTCCTGTTAACATCATGACTAGGACTTATTACAATTGGGTGATGAAGAAACAACTTGATTTTAGGATGATGCCCAATAGGAATTTGATAAGTAATTTTGTAGGAAGAGTGAAGGGATTGCATGTGATTATAGGTAATCTCACCTATGAGATCGATTTTATGATAGTGGAGGACACTCGTCCGGTGATAGATGATTGCCTAAGCCAAGTAATATTTGGAAAACCATTTGTTGAGGCCACTAGGATGAGTTATGACCCGACTCTAGGGATAGTTAGATTCAAGGAAGAAAATGATGAGGTTGCCTATCAAATGCCCTACAAAATTGAGCAATATCGCCTCCTCTCTAATATAGAAAAAGAACACAAGCAAGCGGGTTATTATAGGAATGAGGAGGATAGACGTATAGGAGTAGAGTATGTGAAGAGTAGGATGCTTGGTTTCTACAAAGAATGCTTGTAACTAGGTCCGGAATACAAAACTGGTTTAGAAGACGACCTAGAGAGTGAAACCAACGATGAGGTCACGTAGTAACCCATGACCTTGAGTCTAGCTACAAGACTCGTAAATAAAGAAAAGCGCTTCTTGGGAGGCAACCCATGCTTTGTGTGATTTTATTTTGTTTGTTTGTTATTTGCTTCCGTATGCTTGCTTTATTTTTATTGTTGGTAGATCATGTTTCTCAATTAAATAGTGGAAATACTTTACTTTGTTGTTTTGGCATAGTCTTAACTCCACCTAAAAGTATTTTTTGCAAAAGATAAGTGTAAGGGGAAACCCCAAATATGTTTTTAAGAAATAAACCGATCATGATTCTCCACAATATTAAATGAACATGTATATTCGTATTTGTTAGAGTCAAATGCTTGTATCGAGTTATAATGAAGTTTTGCAGGATTTTCCAGGAAGTGAGACCAAGTTTTTCCAGAAATTTTCCGGAAACTTAACATAAGAATTTCTACAGGTCACTTCTGACGGCGTCACGAGTTAACTCTTGACGGCGTCACGTGTAAAAATCTGGAAATTTTACCGGTTTTGTTTTTCTAACGGAGTCTTATGGTTTTTGTGAATTATTAAGTTTTATAATCTCCAGGAAATCTGCAAACTTCATTCCACAAGCATTATATCTTATTTCGTTTTCTAGGATTTAGTAACTTATGTAGGTTGCCGCTGATTTTATGCGAGGTTGTCTTGTCTATTTTCTCAGGTTTTACAGGTTATGTATGACAAGAAGATGATTTATATTCTGGAAGGGAAGCTTTGATTGTTCATTTTCTTGGAGGAAGATTTAACCTGGCCACCTTATTATCCATACCGTGCGAATCAAGGGAGTATTTGATTTCATTCTTTTTACTTTTTCACTTTTACATTTTTTACTTGAACATTGGGGACAATGTTCATCTTAAGTGTAAGGGGAGGGTAAAATGATGATACCTTACATGTACACTTTCGCTTGAGTTTGTTTTGTTTGATAGTAGATGTATAATAAAACTATGAGAAATACTTGTTAATGCAATTTTAGCGCCAAATTTAAATTTTTTTACAACATTTAGGAGTGAAACTTTAGCTATAGCAAGCGTCTCATGGATAGGAGATTGTATGACTAGCACACAACCGTATATTCAGAAAAATTTTCCACCCAAATATGTGAGGTTCGCCTTTAGATTTGATAGGAAAAGCATTTACTATTAGTGCTTATGAGTGTACCGGTAGCATTTAGATTCTAGAACTTGCGTTAGTGATGCATCCCGAGACCGCTAGTGAGACTACATTCGTGTAGTATGATTTACTACATGATAAGAGGCATTAGGATCACCCTTGTGTTAAACCCGTATCATGATTACTTGACCATTTAAGTCATATTACTTGGCTAGTTAAGTCAATTAATTTTTCCCACACCTTAGCGTTGTACTCATTTTTAGTACACGAAACCCCTAGTACACCCTTCCGAGCCTATCTTTTCGTTTCTAACTTTAAGCATTTTACTTAAAGAAAGAATTTGTTACATCCCACTTAAATGTACAACCAAATCGCCTTAGCCTTCCGTGTATGCGCTCATTTTTAGTGCATTATTGTTATTTGTTAAACCCTAAGTTAACTATCTAATTGATTACATGGTTGCTAAGTCGAGTCATATCCTTGTACATATTGTTTTGGGATGATTGGGACTCATGGGTAAAGTACTTATTTTATGAAGTAATGGGGAAGAACATCATTTATTACCCCCATATATACGATAATCTTAAAAGTACTCAAAGTGTTTTGATTTTCTTAATTCGAGTCAATAGATTAGTTTATTGTAAAGTATGTAAAAATTCAAGTGTAAGGGGAATTTACATTCCCTATGATGTATTATTTTGGATGGTAGGGTAAGAGTGTATGCAAAAAAAAAAAAAAAAAAAAAAAAAAATCAAAAAATCAAGAAAAAGAAAGAAAAAAAATAGAAAAAAAGAAAAAGAGAAAAAACATACGGACTACCATCCCGTTTCTTCTATGTTTATTTTATGTTTTTGTTATTTTTTATTTATTAGCTTAAGTCGAGTCTAGTCTTGGCTTAGCAACGCCATATTGTACATGTAATTAACCAAGATTGTTAGCTCGCCACCAGTAAAAACTTCCTTTATCCAACAAAACCGTGTATTTCATATCCCTATACCTAACGTTACAACCCTTTAAAAGACCTCTTTGATAGTTTATCCTAGGTGCTTACACCATGTGGTGGAGGTTTGATCCTTTCCCAAGCCTATGGTAATCTATTTTGCTATGACATGTAGTGAGAGATATCTTCCGTTTCCATATTGTAATTTATACTTTATTACACCCGAGAGATGTGAGTATCTAAACACTATTTGTGAGGTGCTAGTGTATGACCTCCGTGCTTGTCTATTGGTCTTTAGTGGAACGATTATTTGTTGTAATTACTTTTATATTAGTGTTAAATGACCCCTAACTTGTATTTTGAGTAGAATAAAAGCGCATTTGCTTGAGGACAAGCAAATCTCAAGTGTAAGGGTATATGATGAGGCGAAAAATGAACCACTTTAGGGGGTCATTTAAGCCCGGAATTGAATTTATTTGATCAAATATTGCCCTAAATCGTTCCTTTTGTGATTTTAGGTACTTTGGGAGAGAAATCTGGAAAAGGAAGCAATTCGGACGTTTTTGGAGCATAAAAGTGAAGAAAACGCCAAAGTCTTAATTTTCCTTGTTGGGAACAGTAGGTGACGGCGTCAAGAAGGAAATTCTGACGGCGTCAAGAGTAATTTCCATGACGACCCAGTACAGAATTGAAGGCGTCACGAGGTAGAGCGTCAAGAGTAAAATACGTGACGGCCTGGAAAATGCTATAACGTGACGGCGTCAAAAGTAGATCAAGGCAGTCCGAGAAGTAATTTGGCGGCGAGATGACGGCGTCACCAATTTGGTGTTGACGCTGTCAGCCTCAATTTCCTATATATAGTTTTCTAATTTTCATTCATAAAAGAGAGAAGTTTTGGAGAAACCCTAAGGCCGAACTTAGTACGAATTTTACAGGTTTTTCAAGGGTTCTCAGCCCTTGAACCCTTTCATGTGTAATTGAGATAAGTATTCTTTTAATTCAATCAATATGTCTATGTGTTGGTTGTCTATATCTTGTTCTTGTCTTAATTCCATCATGCTAGGCTAGATCTATCTTGTGTTTTCTTGGATCTAATGAAACTTAGATGCTAATTATGTGTTGATTACTTGTTTATGGTTGTATTGGATGAATGATTTCGATGTTAGGCTTAAGAAAACTGGCAGATCTCCAAATGGTAACATGCTTGAACGTCTTAGGAAACTTGAACTGACGTGCACTAGGTTTTATTGGTTGTATTTAATGAATGAGTAAATTCTAATGATCCCATGTTAGGAGCTTCTTAGCCGGCTCGACATAGGAGTGAAGTAGGCACTCATAGGATTGGGGAATTAAGTGCGCCACCCCATGAATGGTATTAAGGAATACAATCCGTCATCCACGCAACTATAACAAGTAATTAACGTGTAAAAGATATCTAGGGAGTAGTGAAATCTAAGTAAACACAACTTCTCCACTTATTGCTTTTCATTTCTAGTATTTTATTTTGATTGCATCTTTAGTATTGGGTTAGTTGATTAGCAACTAATTCCGCCCAAATCCTTCAAACCCGAGATTTTTACTTGCTTTCTAAAAAATATAAAAATACAAAAATAATCATCCCTCATCTTTAGAACTAGTATTTAGGTTTTCTAATCCTAGCGACACTATTCCTAGCTGAACGATCAATCCCCCGGTACTAGTCACTATACTATACTACAACGATCAGGTACACTGCCTAGTGGGGGTTGTAAGCTTCTCAAGATCCCTTGAGAGGTAAAGCCTGGTGCGATTCCCACGTATCAGGTCCCAAAGACCTTTATATGTTGGCAAATGGGTGCACCCACAGAAGGTTATAAGAACCTATTGATTTGTAAATGAGACTTTATGTTTCAACAAATGCTCTTTTGGGTTTGTTGGAATTATTTTGGTGTTTAAAGGATGTGTTTAGGCGTGCCATGAATGGCTTTTTGTAGTACAAATAAACTTTGTTAATATTTGCATCATTCCAATATTGGTGTGCTGCTTAGTATGCAAGTATTAAACTTACATAAGTATTACACATATAATTATTGATTTGTTATTAATATGTACATAAGTAAACGCGTTTGACCCACTCGACCCATTTGGCAGATTCCACTTAAGTGTGCAACTGTATAAATGACATGTTTTATACATTTATTTTTATTTTACATATACTCTTATATCAACAACTTCTTTTTAATTTGACTTTTTTTTTTTTTTTTTTTTTTTCACGGAATGATCATGGACTACTAAAGTATTTGACGTTGACCGCATACCTTTGCTTTTTAAAACTACCTACGAGTTGGAGAAGGTAGTGTGAATGAGTATATAGACAGTCACACTAATATCACTCCTAATATTTTTAATAGTGGTTAGTCGTCACTCATCATGGTAAGATTCATATTATTTAATTAGTGGTGGAGCACTATCTTGAGGTATTGGATCAATTGTAACGGTGTCTTAATTATGGGTAGAAATGCAAGCAACCCATGTACAAGGAGAAGCAGTCTAAATAATAATTTAGTAAACGGATGAGGTTCCCTGCCTAGGTTAGCAAGGGAAGGAGACGACGAGCTTTAATCAGTGGTCCGCGGTCTAACTGGGTATTCTGTGACCGTTTTCGATATTTCCCTAACCACCGCCAATTATACTGTTTCCTCAAAGAGTCAAGTTAGCTACAGAGTCTTGGGAGAGTTTAGCACAACACATTTTTATTTGTATCTAAATTATGGTAGTCTTTCTAAATACTACGCGCATTATGGATTTTGTATTGTTGTTTGCGAAGACATTATGCAGTCTTTGAGTTCTGATGCACCCGATTCGAGACTATGTAAGAGCGACTCGATCATGTTTCATAAATATTTATCACGTGGTTTGTTTTTGTTCAATTAATATTGTTGGAAAAACCTCGACAACAAACCCGAAGTTCAATCGCGGAAAGCTAGATCGCGCGTTGTATCGAGCACAAGTAGCAACACGAGAGACTACAAAGACTCGACAAGAATATATGCACACATTATACCTTTAACGAACCCTTTATTAAAACCAATAAAGGTATTTACTTGTTCATACATGTGTTCGTGTTTGACACCTAGAGATATAAGCACTAATTAATCTTTTTTCTATTGATATCAGTGTTTAAGAAGGTTGAAAGTAATGAAGCTAAGGTACTGTTGTAACCTCACAACCACCCCTGACTTCTCAGAGATTACAAGTCTTGAAGAGCTAGATCTTGAAGGTTGTGTGAATTTGGTTACAGTTCATCCATCAATTGGAATGCTCAAGAGACTTGTTGTCTTAAATATGAGAGACTGCAGATGGGCTAGGAGTTTTCCTGGCAAAGTGGAAATGGATTCTCTTCAGGTTTTGAATCTCTCGGGATGCTTAAATGTCAACCAACAGCCTGAAGCCTTTTGGTCTAGATGGTGGACTTCAATCTTTGGTTTCATATGGAACCAACATCCCCAAAGATCAGTTTCATTGGCAGGTTTAAATATGTTAAAGGAACTGAATTTCAGCTACTGCAATTTAGTTCAAGTGCCCGATGGCATTGGAGGCTTATCATGTCTAAAAGAACTAAACTTGGAAGGGAACAATTTTACTAGCTTGCCTGGAAGTTTGAGTCAACTTTCTAATCTTGAATGGCTTGATGTTATTGGTTGTAAGAAGCTCGAAGTGTTGTCCGAACTTCCCAATAGTGTATTTGTCCTTAGTGCACGTGATTGCACCTCCTTAAGAGAAGTGTCGGGAAGTTTGAGTCAACTTTCTAATCTTTAAGATCTTAGTTTTGATGGTTGCAAGAAGCTGGAAGTGTTGCCCGAACTTCCACATAGCCTATATTAGCTTAATGCAAGTCATTGCACCTCCTTATGTTCAATTAAGGGATCAAACCCAATCATGAGCAAAAGGTACACTTATCTCACCGATTGTCCAAAATTGTTTAAGATGTCGATATCGGAGACTCAATGTCTCGACTCATCCGTAACTTCCCAAGGCTCTCGATTTTCTTCTTTCTTTCGGTATGCGGATAACAGATGTGGATTGTTCGGTTTTCCAGGAAGTTCCATTAAGTATATGGATATAATATATGATGGAAATAGCATTCCAAATTGGTTTACAAATAAAAGTTTGGGAAATCATGTAAAGGTTGAATTGCCATTAGATTGGAGCTTCAGTAAGTTTAGGGGATATGGAGTTTGTGTTGTTTTTAAGAGAAAAAAACCTTTCACAGATTTTGGATACTCTGTAAAGAACTTTGATGGAGCTTCTTTAGGAGGATGCAGGCCATACTACTCTAAGCTATATTTTGAGTATAAGCCAATAAGAATCGATGAGTCAGATATGATATGGTTGCATTATACGACAAGTGAAATTTGGAGATGGGAGAAAGCAAAGAATTTTGTAACATTTCGTTTTTTTGAGAATGAAGGAATTGAAGTGAAGGAGATGGGTGTAAGACTAGTTTTTGATGAAGATTTAGATCAAGAAGCAGGAGACTTGAGTATGTTCCAAAATATCCAAACTCTATCACAGCATGGTGGGGCCAAGTGCGAGTTTGGGGAGTATGGAAAAATCGAATGGACATGGTAGAATAAATTATTTATATGTCCCCTATAGATTTTGTAATTTCTATTTGGTCTTTTTATTAGCCAAAATAATCTTTGATAAATCCATGTAGGAGACACCCACCAGCTGTTTGATGAAATGCATGAGTAGAAATCATTTACTATTTACTCTACAGCATGCATGTAGATTTTTTTTGGATTTTACGATGTATTAATAATTGATGTTGTGTTTTGAAGTTGCGATTTGTACCGTAAGATATATAATAAACCTTGCTGTAGTTTGTCTTTGGAAATTAATATCGTAGCAATTACGTGACTGTATGGTATCATGTTAAAACATGCACCATCTTTAGAAAGTGTGCTCTTGCCAATGCCAGCTCAACCAACATTTGAGAAGTCATGTTTATTGTTTGTTATAAAAACTTGACATTTGTTTTGATTGCTGAAAATGTTATTCTTTGATACCTACTTTCTGTTCTTCGTTGCACTAACAGCTCAAGATCCGTTCCTTGAGGTAGCTGCCTGGACATGCTACATGTATTCCGACCCATTTACATAGCTAGACAGTAGACCTTTTTTAGGATGCGTACAAAAGTAAGTTGTATACGTAGACAAATGTGGGTTCTATAAAGATTATAAAATTGAGATATCAATCAATAGGTACTGCATCACATAAAAGAATTGCTATATCTTCCTAGTTTATATTTCTACACGTACTCCTACTTATAGGATGCTGACACATGTAACCTCTCGTAAATTTCCCTTACGATTAGTAAATGCATATAAATAAATAAAACGATGTTATGATACATTAACACCGTTTTACGGGTAACAATTTTTTTTTTTTTTTTATGATATGGCTTGATATTGAACCACTACGATAACTGTGATTGACCGTTTACCCAGAAACGATGCTTACACACGACCTAGATAGCCTATAATTATTTCGAACGATAAATATTTATAAGGCGTTTATATTTAAAACAATACATTTTGTCAAAAAAACGTATATTATTTTTATATTCCCCGAACCTACGAAACTTCCCGAGAACGCTCACTAATATTTTTGAACTTTGACACGATAATCAAGACACACCATGTGGGCCCCCAACACCCTTTGGGCCACGAAATTCACAATACAAACCAAACGAACTCCTTTTTATTTTTTTCTTTTTCTTTGGGCCGACACAACCAGCAGCCCACCAGGCCAAGCCCAAAATGCACCCTTTGTATTTTTTTTGTTTTATTTTCTTGTTCCCTGCCGCGACCTCACCCAAAACGTACCCTATTACATACGATTTTTATACACAACCTTTATATATTATTGTTTGCATCGTCTCACCTAGTACCAAAGAAACAGAAACGATATAAGTTGCACTTGTTCTTGCTCGTTAACTACCCCAGAAACACCCTAAGTAAATCACCAAACTCACCTTGAAAGATAAGCCAAAAACGTGGCAATACATTCCTTATTGCCACCCTTGCTCTCCAATCCCATCTAAACTAACAATGTGCATGTAAGAAGTGTCAGGAATGAACAGGAACAATCACACAAGATCTTGGCTTTGTAAGAAACCGATTGGGCATGATTTGTGGCAACACTATTCGTTTACAACCACCCTCAAACTCTTGTGATCTTATCGTGTTCTTACATACCCACAAACTGCCTATATAAGCTTTACATGCAAAGTTAAGTCACTACATGCACTTAAACAATCGTATCACTAAAAATATTAACGAGAGAGAAGTGGTGAGGGACGAACGGATTCTCAAGTGTACCACACCTTGAAGAGAACCTAGGAAGCAAGGATTGGAGCCTTTTGAACCTTTGGAAGGACGTGAAGTGAACCACGAAGCTTTTGAACCATTCCACGAACCATACACGACGTTTTACTCCACCTTTTATAGGTGAGGTGAGACACAAACTTTTCTTTCTAAGTTATATATATACGTATAGTTATATTATGCACAATCACTTGGAACCTATAAATCGTAAATCTTAAAAACAACGTATACATTTTATGTGTTTTACTATTTCTTAGTTATATCATTAACGAGAACCTATAACAACATTGGACTTATATTGACGAATACACAACATAAATCACACGTTTCTAAGTCACTTGGACCTATACAACATATACTAAAAATGTAACACCCCAACCCGACATGGGTCCGGAGCGCTACAGTATGGTGACATATCAAAGCATACAAAGCATACAACGCAAGCGGAAGACTTAAAACCAAAGGTTACAAGGGAAAAATCTAAAAGTATAAAAGAAATACTAAAACTATAAAAGAAAGGAAAATACAAACTAAACAAAGTCTAATCTGATCCAAGTACAAACTAGTCCAGATGTAATGGGCTTCTAGTCCATGGGTAGTCCACTAAAGCTTCTATGCTCTCTCTTCACCCAACCCCAGCATCCAACCTATAACCTGCCGTAGGAAAGGAAATGCGGCTGAGCTTAAAAAGCCCAGTGAACAGATATATAACAAAGCAAATGAATGAATGAAATGTATATAAGTATAAGAAACAAGACATCATAAGCTTCTGCTGAACGGAATATCATCTGTCAAATGCATAAGAGATCAACGAATATCATAAGTCAAATGAAATGAAGCATCATAGATATATCAAGCATAAACAAATCATAAGAGAATCAAGAGCACGTATCAACAAAGTTGCGTCTAACGAGATACTCGAATAGACACAAGAAACATAGGAAAGCCACGAGCCGACCTAACGAGATACTCGAATAGGTCTCAAATCACATAATCACATATCCGTCAATTCATAGGGTGTACATAGAGTAGCTAACTCCAGTGTACCAGAAGTGAAAGGGGTACAAGGCACGTACAACCAGTCACTGTCTTCTCAGAACAAAACAGAACCTAGGATGCATCCATACACTCCATGAGTAGAATAAAAACTCGGGCATAAGAACAAAATCATATCAAACAAAGCATATCCATAACAAACGAATCATATCATAATCAAACAGAATCTCAACCAGGAGATAGTAATCAGGTAATCAACAAAATGGATAGCAACGAATTATATCAAAGGGATCATAGCAAAGGCTTATATCAATGAATCATATCATAGCAAACGAATCAAAGTCAAGATCGAAAAGTCATGAGATCGGAACCCTTACTAAGAAAGGGTAGAATATCTGTACCTTAAACCGCCAACGAAACCATATCATAACATAAGAATAGGAAGTCACTCCTTCTTCAGAGAATCTACACGAATTAATGATTGACTTATTATTAATAACTTATTTTAAATCCGATTGCTCATTTTAGTCGGCTTTCCATTTTAAGTAACTTTCCAGTTTAAGTAAGTTTCCATAATTAGCAGGTTTTCATAAATAGTAACTTGCCATATTTAGTAAGTTCTAATATTTAGTAACTTTCCCGAATTAGTACTTTAATACTTTAAGGTTATTATTGACGATTAAATAATATATAAGGTTTAAAATGACCAATATAATATTTCGGGTCTTAAAATATCAATATTATAAGTTTAGGGTCTAAAACGTAAATTATCACAATTAAATATTAAAAGTCAAATAAAATTATTTTAAAGTTTATTTTAATAAAATAATAATTTTGGACCCCGTTATTATAATTTTATATACTTTTATAAACGTACCCACGATCTTAATATTTATGCCGCGACGACCAAGGATTTTTATAAAATCATGTAAGACTTGTTTCCCGGTATAAATACTACACCTTTTTGAATAAAATATATGCCGAATTAAACATCTCTTGTTCTTAAGAAAATAAGCCAAAACAATAACCATTTGTGAATGAAAAATAGGCCAAGACATACACACCCTACGTTAATCATCTTTAACCACGACACAAACAAAATAACGTGACCCTCTTCTTTGTTTTCCTTTGATTCAAACCAGAAAAAAAAAAAAAAACATCACACCTTTTGTTATTCAAAACCAAACATACCCTCGTAATCCCCTTACATGACCAAGAAAGAATTCGATCCCCACCCATGTTTTATCCATTCGAATAATCATACACATGTACATGCAGATTTATTATTTTATGTTGTTGATTTTATTTGTGATTTCATGAGGAGTTCAAAGCGTATAAACATAAACATATGTATATGTCAATCCATAAAAAAATCATGTAACACAAATTATAAGCGAGTCTAGATCATAAGAGATTTGAAGGAAAAATAAATAATAAGGAGAACAAAAGAATACCCTAGTCGAATGAGCAAGAATCTGAAGAAGAAAATGATACCGAGTAACACCACACCCTTCACCTACGCGTACCACGATCAAATGATCAAGAACCTTTAAAACCTTGTTGCTTGCTGTTGTCGAATGAAACCAGGAAACCAAACAAAGAGAGCCGCTATATTTTATCCTAGGGTTTTATTTATTTTCTTTGTCTTGTTATTTTGTGAGATGCAATACTCCGGTCTTCCAAAATTATAAAGGGAATGGGTGAGTTTGGGCTTGGGAAACCGGTTGGGCTCAAGAGAAATAAGGGAGAGATGGGTTGGTTTGGTCATGGGATTAAAGAGGCCTAAGAAAAAAAAGAAAGATATTAAGTTGTTTATTGTAGATTAGTACATATTCGGTCCAATAAAGTTTATTTCGTAACGTATAAATTTCGTAGTCGTTAGTTTTTAGTTCACGTATTTTATATATATTTCAAATTTTTAAACGTAACGTATAGTTTTGATTTTATGGGTTTTTGGATTATTCGTAATAATTAAATTTGAATTTTCGGGCCATTATAAAAAACACTTAGTTTATTTTCAAGTATTATAAGGTTTTACGTATTGAATTTGTGGCCACACTTTGGCCTCGCCATTTCAAATTTCAACACACGACCCCTAAGTATTTTTACACGACCTATTTGTTTACTTGGAACACTAACGGGAATGATAAATAAATCGACTTAATAACTTAGTTTGATCACTTAACGAGACCTAAAGCTAATCGCTATTGAAACCAGTTTTCAGAAACTAAAAACCTTACGTGGGCCAAAAAGCCCAAAAAGCTCATTCTAGCTTATCACGATAAGCTGAGCATATAAGCTCTTTTGAAATGATTTTATAACTTAAAAATATGGATTTTGATAAGACAAGTGTACCCCCAAACCCCTTGAATCATAAATCCTTAACGGGCCCTTAATTTGGACTCGTTAAGCCCACTAAATGAAAAAGAGAGAAAATAAGCTAATAAGTTGTGAATATAAGCTGTTTGAGACCTTATGAGCTTATTGAAATAATAAAAATGTTAAATTTTAAGTTTGGAAAATTTTGGACTATTTTTGCAAATATTCGAGAGTTAGGGACTAAAATTGTCACGTTTGTACACTTTGGGTAAAAAGTATAAAAACTATTTTTCTAAGGGTATAAACTGTAAATATGGAAACTTAGGGATAATGAATGTAATTATTTGATATTTTGGACTAAAAATGTAATAATATATAAATTTGGACTAACGATGAAAATATAATCCGTTAAGGGTAAAAAGTGTAAAATTGAGAAACATAAAGGATTGAATAGTAATATTGATTTTTAATAATAATTTATATATATATATATATATATATATATATATATATATATATATATATATATATATATATATATATATATATATATATATTTGAATATATATATTAAAACGATAAATAATAAACGTAACTTATTATATATATATATCTATATAGGGTGGGGTTATTATAAAAAGGGCCTTATAATAAAAAGTGTAGGAAGGATTGTGGGAGTGACATGTGTCACCCTTTGCCACATCATATGACACATCATATGACACGTGTCACCCCACCCCCCCCTACCCCCCCCGCCGAAAAAAAATTTTATCCCGCCAAAAAAAAATTTTTTTTTTGGGCAAAAAAAAAAAAAAAAAATTCCCGCCAAAAATTTTTAGTGCATCACAGTTATAAAGTTACTGCATCACGGTTATAAAGTTACTGCATCACGTTTACTGCATCACAATTATGATTTTACTGCATCACGGTTACTGCATTCATGGTTTTAATGTTACTGCATCATAGTTATAAAGTTACTGCATCATGGTTATAAAGAAACTGAATTATCATAAGTTTTATGCATCATATATGTATGTAACTGCATCACAATTAAAATACGATTCTTTTTTAAGTTTTGGTGCATCTTTATTATAAGTTACTGCATCATAGTTAATAGTTTAGCGCATCAGCTATGTTGCAGTAACTTATAACCTTAATGCACTAAAATTTAAAACTGTGATGCAGTAACTTTTATAATTGTGATGCAGTAACTTTATAACTGTGATGCACTAAAAATTTTTGGCGGGAAAAAAAATTTTTTTTTTTTGCCCCAAAAAAAAAATTTTTTTGGCGGGAATTTTTTTTTTTTTTTTTTTTTTTTTTGCGGGGGGGGGGTGGGGGGGGGGGTGGGGGTGGTGACATGTGTCATATGATGTGGCATAGGGGTGACACATGTCGCCCTCACAATCCTTCCTACACTTTTTATTATAAGATCCTTTTTATTTTAACCCATATCTATATATATATATATATATATATATATATATATATATATATATATATATATATATATATATATATATATATATATATATATAATACGGATAAAACTTATATAACGATAACTAAATTTAGACGAATAAAACGATACGTAACCATTATCTATTTTTATACGACGTAACACATCACGTATACACTTTATGGATTATTTGTAATAAATAATAAACGTTCGCAATAAAAACGAGACTTAAGAACTAAAATGTGCCATATCTTTTAGGTTGTGTGTGAAGCCGTTGCCTTGCATCGTTGGGATTACATTTGTTCTCCTATCCTACTAAGGTGAGTTCATAGCCCACATTTAACTTAATTTTTGTGGGGGGGATACATGCTCAAAAACCGAACACAAGTCTTTTCCGGATCTTATTATTGCTTAAGTAGCTATTGCCAAAAGTCCCTCGATCATGAACCTTAATCACTTGAAGGGTGAACGTAAATAATTGTGAATAGATCTATTAGGGATTGACAATCCCCATTTGGTTGCTAGAGGAATGTTACCAAATGCACTTTATTTGAATATCATAGGTTACTGGCAAATACCTATCTTGGGGGCTATATATATTTTACATCATTATTACGGAAAATATTGATGTCTGTTGAATCGTTGAGTGTCATGAGCTTAAGACAATAATGAATGCGATTTTTCTAACTTGTTTATTTGTATTTATATACAATAAGCACCTATCTCTTGTGTTCAAACTCTTAATTATAAACCTATGAATTTCACTCAACTTTTGTTGACTTTTAGCATGTTTATCTCAGGTAACTAAATGGAATGGATGGCAAAGGCACGAAGTGGGCAAATAAAGAAATGTTTATTTCTCTTTGAATAAAAACTTGTTGTTGAATAATAAATTCTCTTGGAATTATGAATATTTGGTATTTTAAATAAAACTTAAAACGATCACTTGAATCGTTTTCTATAATTGTGACAAAGATCCACGATATAATACCCCAAAAGTCTTCCGCTGACATTTTAAGTCTTCCACTGTATTGATAGATTTTGGGGGTGTTATAGATTGGTATCAGAGCTACGGTTATAGTGAACCGAGTGTTTTTGGAACGTTGGACTATAACTACACTTTAAACGGGACCAAATTTTCATAAAATACCATCCTACGCCCTTCGTGCCTACGCATCCCAGTAATTGGTAAAAAGTATTATTTACCTTATAGCATTTTAAATTGGTTATAATTATGCTTACATCTACTAATCGGGAAATTTATTACAGTGTCATGTCTTCGAACACCCACCCTATCAGCTTGTCCTCAAACTCATGAACTGAAGATGTTACTTCAGCCTATGCTACCTCACCTATGCCTATGTTTCCTGCTACCGACAGATACATGCAAAGCCAGCAATTTCTGCCAGCATCTGACACAGAGGCTTCTCCTCTGGGAATATCTGGTCCGATTCGCCGATCTAGGCAAATTAGACAACTTCAGCCGTATGAAGCAAGTACTGCTGTACCAGCACCAGCTCTTGTCATACCACCTGAATCAGTTGTGCCATCACCACCTGCACCACCAGTGATACCACCACTACCAACTATCTTCTACAACCAAACTACTACTGTGCCACTAACACCATACCCATAGCATCACCTCCACTAGCATCACCACCTGCACCTTACCGAAGTGTCCCAATATCACCTCACCGAAGGACTTACCCAATCCTCCCAACCACCTCAGAATCTTGTGTTCAACGCAGACGCCGAAGGACCCACAAGCGAGTAGATGCTCGTAGATGGTCTTTCTTGTTACCCATTATGCGATATTGGAGATCTCAAGAAGGAACACCAACAACAAGGGAACTTGGGGAAAGTTCTTACTCTACCTCCCGAATTCTGCCAGTCACTGGGGAACCCATACACCATACCATACCATTGTTAGCTGCAAGAATGGTTCGCCACGAAGATCGACTTGATTCCATCGCTAGTATACTCAACAAGATTCCACATGAACTTCTAGAAACCTTTGAAGATGATATGAACAGTCTCATAATTGGTCTTCTTGCAATAGAAGATAAGGTTGAAAAGTTGGATTCTCTATTTTGGGAATCAATGGAATTCATAGGAGCACTATGTGGGGCTAACACTTCAACAGAAATAGCATTGGGAACTTTAGACCGAGAAATTGAAAGGATCAACACTGAAAACCTACGCCTTAGGCAAGCCCTGCTAGAATCTCGAGAAAGGCAAAGGACTCGAGATCAAAGCATGGAAACTATGTCCACTGCCATTCAAGAACTCCAAAACCGCCTAGACAAAGCCTTAGGAAAACCATGAGACCATCACCTTGTTAAGTAAAAATCAATGTCCTACAAATAAGAATATCTTGTCGTGTTTTGTAAACATTTGCACAAGTATCAATAAGTGTTGTAACACCTTGACATTGATTTATGGAAGTTTATTTTATCTTTATTTACGTTGCAAACTTTATACATTATATCGTAATATATTAGTTCATGCAGGTCAAACTTATTCGTAATGTGTGTCATCCCAACATACGATAATTTACGATTTAAACCTTTTCAATGATCGAATCATTGTAACTACGACCTATATTTAACTATTTATTACTCGATATGTATTTTCAACGTGATAGGATTATTATAAATGTTCTAATAATATACCTTCTTTTATAGCAACATGGCTAGAACTAGGAGAACAACCACGAATGCCGCACCAGCAAACCCCGAAGTTATGACCCCGGCAGCGATCCAGCAAGCAATTGCTGATGGCGTTAATGCCGTTCTAGCTGGACAAACCCGTAATAGAGATGGAAATGCACCGGCACCCCGCTACTGCACTTACAAGGACTTCATAGCATGTCAACCAACGTATTTCAAAGGAACTGAAGGAGTGTCGGAATTAGCTCAATGGTTTGAAAGAAGTGAAACTGTTTTCCAAAGAAGTGGATGCTCGGAAAACAACAAGGTAAGCTTCGCAACGGAAACACTAATGCAAGACGCTCTATCCTGGTGGAACTCTACCGTTCAAACACTAGGAGCAGAGGCAGCACATCAGCTTACTTGGATTGAATTCAAGGCTAAAATACTAAAGAAGTATTGTCCCCGTTCTGAACTGCGAAAACTTGAGGATGAGTTCCATGCCTTAATAGTGAAAGGAGTTGACTTGAGAAGTTACAACCGGAGATTCCAAGAACTCAGGATACTATGCCCTACCATGGTACCCGATCATGAGAAGACATTAGAGAAATATGTCGAAGGACTCCCTAGGAGTATTGAAGGAAATGTCACCTCAGCAAACCCGCCAACCTTGGAAGCAGCAATGGAACTTGCTCAGAAACTTCTAGATCGAGAAGTGAAATGAAATGAACTGAAAAGGAAATTGGACAATAAAAGAACCACCCACCATCACAACAACAACCAACAAAGCTACAACAGTCAACACCGCAACAACAACCAACGCAACAATAATCGGAACCACCAACCATATCACAACACTCGAAGCACTCAACAACAGAATCAAAGACAAGAAAAACTCCGAGTCTACGCCGCCACGGAAGGTGTAGGGTACAACGGACAGAAACCCCAATGCCAGCGATGCAAACTTCATCACGAGGGTCGTTGTACCGTCCGATGTGACAAATGTCGTAAGATCGGTCATCAAACCAGAAACTGTAGGATTCCGGCTACAGGAAGCAACACACAGGTTGTATCACCCACTTGTTAGGGATGCGGAGAAGTAGGACACATCCGGAGAAACTGCCCAAAAGGAAATGAACCAGTCAACGCCCCAGGTAGGGTATACCTACTCGGAGATGGAAACGGACCCGATGTAGCCACCGGTACATTTCTACTAAACCATCATAATGCTAGAGTATTGTTTGATTCGGGCGCCGATAAGAGTTTTATATCAGATACGTTTGCCCCTTTACTTAATGTTACCCCTTCTAAGCTAAACACCACCTACGAAGTCGAAATAGCTGATGGGAATTTAATAGATACCAATACTATCATGAAAGATTGCACCCTAACCTTATCCGAAAAACCTTTTGCCATTGATCTTATGCCGGTTCAACTTGGTAGTTTCGACGCTATCGTCGGCATGGATTGGCTATCCCACCATCGTGCTAGGATTCACTGTGACGAAAAGGCCGTCCATATACCACTCAAGGATGAAACACTCATTGTCCAGGGCGACAAAAGCAAACCTCGATATGGAATTATCTCATGTATGCGAGTGACAAAATACATGAAGGAAGGATGTCAAGTATTCATGGCTCAAGTTACGGAAAATAAGACATCCGAGAAGCAGCTCGATGACGTTCCTATCGTTAGGGATTTTCCTGAAGTATTCCCTGAAGAATTACCTGGTATTCCACCCGTACGTCAAGTAGAATTTCAGATTGAACTAGTGCCTGGAGCGGCACCAGTGGCTAAAGCACCTTATAGGCTAGCACCATCTGAAATGGAAGAGTTGTCAGAACAACTAAAGGAATTATCGGACAAAGGATTTATTCGACCAAGCTCATCACCTTGGGGAGCTCCAATTTTATTTGTTAAGAAGAAGGATGGATCCTTTAGAATGTGCATCGATTACCGGGAGTTGAATAAACTTACGGTAAAGAATCGATACCCATTTCCTCGAATTGATGATTTGTTTGATCAATTGCAAGGATCGAGTGTGTACTCAAAAATTGATCTGAGATCAGGATATCATCAGCTAAGAGTTCGAGAAGAGGATATCCCAAAAACTGCATTCAGAACGTGCTATGGTCACTACGAATTTCAAGTAATGTCGTTCGGTCTGACCAATGCACCAGCAGTTTTCATGGATTTAATGAATTGAGTATGCAAACCTTACTTGGATAAGTTTGTAATAGTATTCATCGACGATATTTTGATCTACTCTCGCAACGAAGAAGAACACGCAGAACATTTACGAATCATTCTAGAACTGCTCAAGAAAGAAGAATTGTACGCTAAATTCTCCAAATGCGACTTTTGGATTCGCACCGTACAATTTTTAGGACACATCATCGATAGTCAAGGCATTCACGTAGACTCTGAAAAGATTGAGGCTGTTAAAGGTTGGTCATCTCCTACAAACCCCATGGAGATACGTCAATTTTTAGGTCTCGCAGGTTACTACCAAAGATTTATAGAAGGATTCTCCAAGATTGCAAAACCTTTGACTAAGCTAACCCAAAAGAATGAGAAGTACATCTAGGAAGAAAAGGAAGAAGCAGCCTTCCAGTTGTTAAAACGAAAGCTTTGTGAAGCTCCAATATTAGCCCTCCCAGAAGGAAATGAGGACTTTATAGTATATTGCGACGCATCTTATCATGGACTAGGAGCAGTCTTGATGCAAAGAAGCAAAGTAATAGCTTATGCATCTCGACAACTGAAGAAACATGAGGAAAACTACACGACTCATGACTTGGAGTTAGGAGCTGTAGTGTTTGCGCTCAAGTTATGGAGGCACTACTTATATGGCACCAAATGTACCGTGTACACCGACCACAAGAGTCTTCAACATATATTGGATCAGAAGGATTTGAATATGAGGCAACGTCGCTGGCTAGAGTTGCTCAGCGATTATGATTGTGAGATCCGTTACCACCCAGGAAAGGCTAATGTAGTAGCAGATGCGTTAAGCCGAAAGGAACGATTGAAACCCCTTTGAGTTAGATCACTAGGGATGACTATCCACTCACCCCTTCCATCCCAAATCCTTACCGCACAGAACGAAGCACTTAAAGAAGAAAACCGACCCAAGGAAAAGATTTATGGTATGCCCGAGAATAAGAATGGTTTCGTGAAGAAATCCGATGGAACACTATGTTTCAAGGACAGAAGTTGGATCCCTATGGTTGGAGGTATTCGTGAACTCATCATGTACGAGTCCCACAAGTCAAAATACTCCATTCATCCAGGTTCCGACAAGATGTATCAGGATTTAAAGAGACTATATTTGTGGCCAAACATGAAGGCTGACATCACAGAATATGTCGGTAAATGTTTGACATGTTCAAGGGTAAAGGCAGAACATCATAAACCTTCAGGCTTACTTGTACAACCAGAACTTCCTATGTGGAAATGGGAACGAATCACTATGGACTTCATCACCAAACTCCCAAGAACCTCATCCGGATACGACACAATATGGGTTATTGTGGATCGTCTCACAAAATCCGCTCATTTTCTACCCATCAAAGAAACCGATGAGATGAATACACTAGCTCAGCTGTATGTGAAGGAAATTGTCACTCGACATGGAGTACCAATTTCAATTATCTCGGATCGAGATAGTCGTTTCACCTCTCACTTTTAGAAATCGTTACAGAAAGCCTTAGGAACTAAACTAGATATGAGCACAGCATACCACCCTCAAACTGATGGTCAAAGTGAAAGAACTATCCAAACCTTGGAAGATATGCTCCGAGCATGCGTTATTGATTTTGGAAAAGGTTGGGATAAGCACTTACCATTAGTAGAGTTTTCATACAACAATAGTTACCACACCAGCATAAAAGCAGCACCATTCGAAGCACTGTATGGTAGAAAGTGCAGATCGCCCGTTTGTTGGGCAGAAGTCGGAGAAAGACAACTTATAGGACCTGAACTTGTTCGGGAAACAACCGAGAAAATCGTTAAGATTAAGCAACGCTTACAAGCAGCCCGAGACCGACAGAAAAGCTACGCAGACCTAAAAAGGAAACCCATGGAATTTCAAATAGGAGACAGAGTCTTATTGAAAGTATCTCCCTGGAAGGGAATGGTACGATTTGGAAAGAATGGAAAGTTGAACCCTAGATACATCGGTCCATTCAAAATCCTGGAAAAGATAGGACCCGTGGCTTATAAACTAGAACTACCCGAAGAACTTAGTCGGATCCACGACACCTTTCATGTGTCAAACCTTAAGAAGTGTTTATCCGATGAATCTCTCATGATTCCATTGAAAGACATTCGACTAGATGATAACCATGTCTTTACCGAGGAACCCATTGAAATCATGGATAGAGAAGTCAAACAACTCAAACAAAACCGTTTCCCTATTGTCAAAGTTCGTTGGGATTCCAAGTGAGGACCGGAATATACATGGGAGCGTGAGGATCAGATTCGCTCCAAGTACCCACATCTCTTCACCTAAGACACCCTTGGCAACTATCTTAGACTAGAATTCCCTGTAAGAGGTAGGTAATGTAACCTCTCGTAAATTTCCCTTACGATTAGTAAATGCATATAAATAAATAAAACGATGTTACGATAAATTAACACCATTTTACGGGTAACA
This sequence comes from Artemisia argyi, assembly GCA_030686995.1. Taxonomy (NCBI): domain Eukaryota; kingdom Viridiplantae; phylum Streptophyta; class Magnoliopsida; order Asterales; family Asteraceae; genus Artemisia; species Artemisia argyi. The sequence continues at coordinate 2,514,126 of CM060705.1, forward strand.
ATTTTTTTTTAATTTTTATGATATGGCTTGATATTGAACCACTACGATAACTGTGATTGACCGTTTACCCAGGAACGATGCTTACACACGACCTAGATAGCCTATAATTATTGCGAACGATAAATATTTATATAACGCGTTTATATTTAAAACAATACATTTCGTCTAAATAACGTATATTATTTTTATATTCCCCGAACCTACGAAACTTCCCGAGAACGCTCACTAATATTTTTGAACTTTGACACGATAATCGAGACACACCATGTGGGCCCCAACACCCTTTGGGCCACGAAATCCACAATACAAACCAAACAGACTCCTTTTTATTTTTTCTTTTTCTTTGGGCCGACACAACCAGCAGCCCACCAGGCCAAGCCCAAAATGCACCCTTTGTATTTTTTTTGTTTTCTTTTCTTGTCCCCTGCCGCGACCTCGCCCAAAACGTACCCTATTACATACGATTTTTATACACAACCTTTATATATTATTGTTTGCATCATCTCACCTAGTACCAAAGAAATAGAAACGATATAAGTTGCACTTGTTCTTGCTCGTTAACTACCCCAGAAACACCCTAAGTAAATCACCAAACTCACCTTGAAAGATAAGCCAAAAACGTGGCAATACATTCCTTATTGCCACCCTTGCTCTCCAATCCCATCTAAACTAACAATGTGCATGTAAGAAGTGTCAGGAATGAACAGGAACAATCACACAAGATCTTGGCTTTGTAAGAAACCGATTGAGCATGATTTGTGGAAACACTATTCGTTTACATGCACCCTCAAACTCTTGTGATCTTATCTTGTTCTTACATACCCACAAACTGCCTATATAAGCTTTACATGCAAAGTTAAGTCACTACATGCACTTAAACAATCGTATCACTAAAAATATTAACGAGAGAGAAGTGGTGAGGGACGAACGGATTCTCAAGTGTACCACACCTTGAAGAGAACCTAGGAAGCAAGGATTGGAGCCTTTTGAACCTTTGGAAGGATGTGAAGTGAACCACGAAGCTTTTGAACCATTCCACGAACCATACACGACGTTTTACTCCACCTTTTATAGGTGACGTGAGACACAAACTTTTCTTTCTAAGTTATATATATATATATATATATACGTATAGTTATATTATGCACAATCACTTGGAACCTATAAATCGTAAATCTTAAAAACAACGTATACATTTTATGTGTTATACTATTTCTTAGTTATATCATTAACGAGAACCTATAATAACATTGGACTTATATTGACGAATACACAACATAAATCACACATTTCTAAGTCACTTGGACCTATACGACATATACTAAAAACACTTAGTTTATTTTCAAGTATTATAAGGTTTTACGTATTGAATTTGTGGCCACACTTTGGCCTCGCCATTTCAAATTTCAGCACACGACCCCTAAGTATTTTTACACGACCTATTTGTTTACTTGGAACACTAACGGGAATGATAAATAAATCGACTTAATAACTTAGTTTGATCAGTTAACGAGACCTAAAGCTAATCGCTATTGAAACCAGTTTTCAGAAACTAAAAACCTTACGTGGGCCAAAAAGCCCAAAAAGCTCATTCTAGCTTATCACGATAAGCTGAGCGTATAAGCTCTTTTGAAATGATTTTATAACTTAAAAATATGGAGATAAAACAAGTGTACCCCCAAACCCCTTGGATCATAAATCCTTAACGGGCCCTTAATTTGGACTCGTTAAGCCCACTAAATGAAAAAGAGAGAAAATAAGCTAATAAGGTTTGAATATAAGCTGTTTGAGACCTTATGAGCTTATTGAAATAATAAAAATGTTAAATTTTAAGTTTGGAAATTTTTGGACTATTTTTGCAAATATTCGAGAGTTAGGGACTAAAATTGTCAAGTTTGTAAACTTTGGGTAAAAAGTATAAAAACTGTTTTTCTAAGGGTATAAACTGTAAATATTGAAACTTAGGGATAATGAATGTAATTATTTGATATTTTGGACTAAAAATGTAATAATATATAAATTTGGACTAACGATGAAAATATAATCCATTAAGGGTAAAAAGTGTAAAATTGAGAAACATAAAGGATTGAATAGTAATATTGATTTTTAATATATATATATATATATATATATATATATATATATATATATATATATATATATATATATGGATAAAACTTATATAACGATAACTAAATTTAGACGAATAAAACGATACGTAACCATTATCTATTTTTATACGACGTAACACTTCACGTATACACTTTATGGATTATTTGTAATAAATAATAAACGTTCGCAATAAAAACGAGACTTAAGAACTAAAATGTGCCATATCTTTTAGGTTGTGTGTGAAGCCGTTGCCTTGCATCGTTGGGATTACATTTGTTCTACTATCCTACTAAGGTGAGTTCATAGCCCACATTTAACTTAATTTTTGTGGGGGGGATACATGCTCAAAAACCGAACACAAATCTTTTCCTGATCTTATTATTGCTTAAGTAGCTATTGCCAAAAGTCCCTCGATCATGAACCTTAATCACTTGAAGGGTGAACGTAAATAATTGTGAATAGATCTATTAGGGATTGACAATCCCCATTTGGTTGCTAGAGGAAAGTTACCAAATGCACTTTATTTGAATATCATAGGTTACTGGCAAATACCTATCTTGGGGGCTATATATATTTTACATCATTATTACGGAAAATATTGATGTCTGTTGAATCGTTGAGTGTCATGAGCTTAAGACAATAATGAATGCGATTTTTCTAACTTGTTTATTTGTATTTATATACAATAAGCACCTATCTCTTGTGTTCAAACTCTTAATTATAAACCTATGAATTTCACTCAACTTTTGTTGACTTTTAGCATGTTTATCTCAGGTAACTAAATGGAATGGATGGCAAAGGCATGAAGTGGGCAAATAAAGAAACGTTTATTTCTCTTTGAATAAAAACTTGTTGTTGAATAAGAAATTCTCTTGGAATTATGAATATTTGGTATTTTAAATAAAACTTAAAACAATCACTTGAATCGTTTTCTATAATTGTGACAAGGATCCACGATATAATACCCCAAAAGTCTTCCGCTGACATTTTAAGTTTTCCGTTGTATTGATCGATTTTGGGGGTGTTATAACATAGCACAAAATTGACGGTTTAAATGAAGAAAAACAATAAGTGAAAAACATGCATGTGGACCATTATAATATTAAAGCTAAACAAATCTGTTAAATTTGTTATGAGCGACCATTTTTCCGTTCTATAGTTTATCCCAAGTCTGAACACTCTAATGTTCACATTTGTAAATCAGAATTCCACAAAACACTTTCTCATGATAATATTCCAAGACAAACAAATCCATAGTTAGTAGAAGACAAAATGAATATCAAATTTGACTACGCGTAATTCTAGCATACCTCTTGGCATATAACTACTTCTGTACTAGTTTATTACCAATAAAAATGTTTAAACTTTAGCGTACACTATTTTTACAATAAGCATCTAACAATCAAAACCAGATATTTATAGTAATCACAAACCAATATTAGAATTTCTAGTCAAAAAATACTAAAGATATATTGTAAAGTTCACATGCAATAAAATCAAAGACAAGCAAGTGATACAAACACAAAAACTATCAAGCAGGTAGAAGAAAAAAATAACACTACCAAACTAAAATGCCCATTTATCAGTTTCATTTTTCTCCGTTTGACTTTCTGATGACACCTTAAACGGTGCACTTGACCCAAAGGGAAGTCATCAAATGAGTATGTATGACCATGGTCATAACCTGTATTGCTACTCATTGAATCAAACCTTGCGAAGCTACAGTCTTGTGCCTTGCTGCTCATTGAGTCGAATCTTGAGAAATTATCCTGTGTGGAGCTGCTCGTGGAATCAAATCTCGAGAAGGTTTCTTGTTTGGGAGAACCTCGGTCAGTGGCACTGAAAGTCATATCTCGAGAAATTATCAAAGAATTTTGTGCTCTTCCCCCACTGTATCGTGGTAAGGTGCCAGCTCGAGAAGCTGGTGAGCCAGGAACCGAATCATCAAACCCAAATGGACTCTTTTTCTGGAAGAAACTGCTATTGCCTTGCGGGGAATCACTTTTCCTTGGACTTGCAGTGAAATGTACTGTATTAATTTTCATGCAATGATATAATTGAAAAAAAGATATGAACTCACCTTAGCTGTGTCACTATTGAATCCCCACACCGAATCTACATCATCATTGTTGTCAAAAGTACCCCATCAATAGACTAGTGCATGTTTAGATCTTTCCACCAAACAAGGTACACGTTTTGTTGTATTTAGACAATGAAAGATCAGACCATAAACTGAATCCAATCGGTACCTTTCTGTGTCAGCATCAAAGCTCTTTCCGTAACGTTTAAATTAATCCTCCTTGGTTGGACTTTCAAATATTTTTTGCGCCGTCGGACTACCAGCTGGGCTTTTAGCCGACTCATCTTCGCTATGTATGTATGCTGATTCAGTCTCGAAAGGCTTCTCTGACTTCCGGTCAGTATTTGAATATGAATCCTCAGAAACGTCATCCATCGGAGCCGAGTTTTCTGCCTGAGATGTTGATTTGGTATTTGCAGGCACCGTAGCATCAAATGAGAAACCTTCGTCTTCGAATTTATCCCAATCCTCGTCCCACACTGCAGATATCTCTGGAACTCCAGGTTGCCAAACCTTGACAATCAAAATAGGTGAACCATAACGCAATATCAATCATTCTATTATAATATTATACAGAAACAGTGACGTTATTGCTCATGAGATAAAAGATGATACCCTTTGGAAGCTCAATAACTGCAGTTGACTTGACATCAATTCCATGTTTTTTGCAACGTTCAGTTAAAGCCTTAAGTAGTTCCTGGAGATCAGATTGGATACCATCAGCTCGAACCTGGGTCAGCCGAAACAAAAATGACGGGTCAGTCAAGCCATCCTTAAAACTTACTAAAATTTGTTACTCGGGATCACTATGAACTTACTTTTGAAGGATACCATCAACGCTGCCACCATGATCCATTTTCACAAGTGCCTGATTCAACTCCATCTTCCTCTCCTAAGAGTCAACAGAAAAATCAAGCCATTCCACTAGAAAGTGACAATGCAATGCTATCTCTCAAGCCATTTTTACAATTTGAGTAGAAGGGGAGACTTACTCAGGCCAACTTGGGTGATATTTTATCAATAACAGGTGGGTCAAACTCATAAAATCATAAAAATCACTTGATATATAGGAAGATAATATAAAGACAATCAACATCATGTCTGCACTGGAGTTGGAATTCAACCCTGGTCACACGTCTAAACTTAGGGTTATGGTTCAAGTCTGGTTTCGGATTTGGATCCTGGTCAGGCCTAGTAACAGGTTTCCCCACGTGCTTGTGCTTTTGCTGTTACGTGCATATATGTAATCCTTAACATTGGGTAGTTCACAGGCATTGTGAAGTGCAAAACATAACCTGAGTGTACTTATTGATGCTTAAATGATTCTGAACCAGTACAAAAACATGTTTCCCGGACCACTAATCGGAATAGTTTTAAACATAAAAAACCCGAAAATTGCTTATGAAACTCCCATCGTTTGCTTCATGAATCCAATCGATTTAAACAAAAATTCCATAAAAAAATCTTTGAAACTTAATTATAATATTTCAGTTTAAACAAAAACTTACAATTAACTTACAAATGCACAACAGCCATTGATTTGATCATGCACGAAGACACGTCCATTTCACGAGCCACCTGGTTCTTCGACGCATGAACCCACTTCATCTTCGGGTTCGAGACATCACACATTGTCAAAAACTCCATCACCTGTCCGAATATCTTAAAACATTTCTATCCCAAAAATCAGGTTCTTATCAGCTACAAATAGCGAATTCCAGTCCATGGGTGCATCAGGATGCACCGAAACTTCATTCCAAATTAAATAAACAACTTCCGAACTGCTTTGTTTCTCCTTCCAATTTCACCATCTCCTTCACACCATGAAACCGACACCACGTTGACCATCACAGGACACTAGCCTCGGGGTGTACTTGTGGACCCTTGGTGGGTGTAGAGTCGATTGGACTCGAGTCCAGAGACCATGTCCAATGTCATACGGTGCGAGCTTATCAGCCTCGGAATACATGTAAAAGACCCCGTCACAAACGACTCCCGAGCAAACAACCCCAAAATCGACTGGTAGCCGTTGAATTTCTGTCCATTTGTTTGACGAAGAATCAAAAATCTCACATGAATTTAAAGCCTCATCCCATGAACCAATCCCCCTACTGCTATTATCAAGAACCGTCCTCGGTCTTTCACACTACTCGTGTGCTTGGTTTGGTCGTTCCTCGATGTACGTCTAACTGAAACCCTGTGAGGATCCCCGTAAACATCCGATACTCCACCAATCAGCATCCGTGTCCGGAGTTGACTTTTGATGTCCGTGTCCGGAGTTGACTTTTGATGGTCAAACGATCAGAGTTGGCTTCAAAAACCCCTAGAGTGGACTTTGACCTTGCGTGTTTCATTGATGCAACCTTGTTCCATGATTTTGTCATAGGGCTAAAAACCAACACTCCTCTGTGTGTCTTTCGGTCCATTCTTCCGGAGCTCGAACAACCTCCGACAATGAAAATGTTATCATGGACAGTGGCAACTGAGAACAGAAACCGATTGTTAAGAATTTCTGCCTCAACTTTATGCCATTTGTTGAAAGAAACATCAAAAGCATATATCTCACGAGAGCTAAGACCATTTGTAACAGTACCAAAAAGGAACAACCATGGACTCGGGTAATACCCTTCTCGTCTCATCTGCATAAAACGAGGTTGCATAGTCAAAGATCTCCATTTCTTGCACACGAGCCGAGTGTTCATTAAGCTCGTCAATGGAAGCCTCATGAAACACAACTCGAGAAGATCATCAGGAAGAAACACATGCATTGTGTTGTTTCCGTGTGACTCTTCAATTTCAAAACACTTTTTTAGATTATTTCTCTTCCACAACCTATCCACTTCATATGAGAAACAATCCACACTCGTGTCGTCGGTCCCACACACGGGTTTGTAACCTTTACCCACAACTTCACCAAACTCGTCACTTGTTGCGGCTCCAACCTTGCACCCTCCGCCCCTAGTATACAAACTCAGACACCTTAATGAAATGAATCCGGTGTCATCATCATCAATATCATCATCCATCACACTTCCATGGTAGTCGTTTTTTAACTTTTGGCTAATGCTTCTAACTAGATGTTTCGACACATTGGAAGCCTCATGTTCTTTATGTGATGTTTCACCCATAACTTGTTCATGTGTCATCTTGCATTCTAAGCAAAACAAAATCAAGTACACAGTTTCAGTTGAACAATCAGGATTCAGGGAAATGCTGATTTGTACTCGGAAAGTCAAATGACTAATTTCAAACTTTTAAACTTGCATGATTCAATATGAAGTTGACACACATACTACAGATATGACTTTCAGCGCAAAGAGATATTTGTACATCTTAATGTGGCTGCAGATCAGTACAGCACAGCACAGCACATCCCACCCCATTTTTACATGTTACCAGCATGTCCACCACACCTATTCTGAAACACATGCCCAGGCAAGATTTGAAACTTAAGCTCAGACCTTGCACTAGTAAAAAGATCGCTCTGTGGCTTGTTTTCTATACTTGTATAGGTTTGATAAAATCTAAGAAGGGGGTACAATTACAAATACATTACAGCTTACTTCTAGGTGTCAAAAGTTAGTTACTGTGCACTAAGGGCGTGTTCGGGTGTGTGTTTTGCAAAATTGATTATCTCATATCTAGTGTTTGGATACCTACTTCTTCTGATTATGAAATGTTAAAATTACAGTTTACAACTTCAAGCTACATGAGCACATCCAAACACCATCTATAAAAAGTAGTTGATCATCTAATATCAAAACGCAGATCCAAACATGAAACACCCCCTAATTTCTAATCACCTATAATACGAAACTAGTAACTACGTATATCACGAGGGACTGCAACTTGACGCACCTTCCTTGATTTCTAGAATATTCATATCTTCTACATATTTAAAAATTCCTCATTTTGAAGGACGACAAATAACAAACAACTTTATGTCATTAACACTATCACGACGAACCGAGTACACTTTATTTATATTGTACAATTCAGTACATAAAAACAGCACAAACAACAATCAAAGTCAAGAAGTCAAGTACCCATAGATTAAAATTTTACATAAATACATTAAAATACATAGACCCTAGTCCCAAAACAGTCCAAACTCAAAGTCAAATAACTTTTTTTGTTTCCTTCAAAATTAACAACCCATTACTAGAAACTTATAAACTATTAGACAACTTTCATCAAGCCAAAATTCAGTGTCAAACATGATTATCAAAAATGCTATGTTTGACCATCTAAAGTCAATATTTGACCCAATCAAAAAAGGAATACAAAAAATAACACAAACCCATGTACTCTATCAAATATTAGTTAGCTAAAAGCTCGAAAACTATGGTTACCAAATAGAAAAACAAATAAACATATGAATGTACTAAGTACATAAGAGTAAAGAAAACAAACCTCATGAAGTTTATATTCAAGATTCTTGATTTGAACCCGAGAATCAACGCAGACAGATATTAGGGTGGTGGCAACCTTGCGGTTTGCAAGGTTCGGCAAGGGTTGCCGATCGGCAAACACCATTGCCATTCATGTGGCAAACGAAATTCGGCGAGAGATGCGGTAACATTCACCGATTCGGTGAGAGACTATTTCCAAGAAAAATAGGAACGTTGCATGGAATATCCGGACGTTGGGGATGATTTCCACAAAAAAAAAAAAAAAAAAAAAAAAAAAAAAATTCCCTTTAAAATCTCACAATTACAATTTAAATTACACATAATATTTCAAATATATTCCAAACATTCAAATCAATCTCTTTCAAAAAACAACTATGGATCCTCAATCCAAACATGGTTTAAGCTCACACAAAGGTCGAGAACGTGGGTCTCGATCACAATCCGGTCCATCCCAATTCACGCGTCCGCAACCTCCTAATCAACCTTACTATCCCCAACCTCCAAATCGGTATATTTTTGAATTATATTTTTTTGTATATAGTTTATATTTGATATGATTGTATTAAATTATATTTATTACTTTTATAATTGTAGAACCGTCTTCGAGATAGTGGTTGTGACGATCTTGACGTGATGAAAAATGCCATGGCCGATTTAAAAAAAAATAAAAGGCAAGACTTTTGGACACATTGATGCTTGGGAAATTGTAAGACAAAATGACAAATGGTTGGAACAACCAATTGTCAGACAAACATCATCGTCTAATTCTGATAAGCGAAAAAAGTCATCTGAATCGAGCAACGACAATGTTGAGACAATTATTCCGGATTTGAATGAAGACACTACTCCTACCCGAAAAAGACGGGGCAAAAAGAGTGTTTCTGAGTCGTCCACAAGTAATAGTGTTGCTGCGACTTTAGAAATTTATGCTTCAAAGAAATCACAACTATTAGAGGAGTCGCTAGAGAAAAAACGTGCAAAGGATGAGTTGGCCGAAAAATTGATGGCGACAAGTACAAGGTGCACAAGAAAAGGCCTTTATCCGAGCTTTTAAGTTTTTCAACGAACCGCACAATAACATAGAAGATCCGGATATGCGGGAAATTGCAATAAAAAAACGTGAATTCGCAGCAAAGTATGGATGGCCTTGCAATTTTTAGTTTTATTTATGTTTTTTTTTAAGTATTATGTAATAATTATTGAATTATTATTAATAAAATAGTTGTTTTTTATTTATGTCTTTTTAATTTAAATTTTATTATTAATACACATTTAATGCTTGATTAGGCAAAAAATTAGGCAAGATTGCCACTAAAAAAGAGGAGGCAATGTGTGGCAAGGTTGCCACCCCCTTAGATCCAACAAAAGGGTAAAGTTTGAAAAGAAAACATTTTTCAAGACAGAAGAGAGAAAAGTGAAGGATCTCTTTATTTTGAAGTGAAGTCATGATATCACTTTAGTTCAGAAAAGTGGAAAAGAGATAGTGTCCTGTTTTTTTGTTTTATTTACCTAGACTAGAATTATATTTCTACTTTTTTCTAACTTGATGAAAGTTGTTCATAATAGGTCTCAAAAATAACTAAGGTAAATTGAATAGTAAAAAAAATTAGTATTTTGTTAATCATTATTTTTGTAAAAAAAAAAAAAAAAAAAAAAAAAAAAAAAGGGGTCCCCATCAGCTCATGTGTTATATCCAAATTGTAGGGCGCAGTTTCTCCCTTTTAAAAAATGCATGTGTCATTTTTCTCGAAAACAATTGATGTAGATATCATTTGTGCTTAAAGCGAAATAACTAAAGTTACTAAAAGTGAAATGAAAAAGTCTCACCAAAAGCAAAATCATTTTAGTCATTTCACTTTGATATAGAGGCTATTTCAGTACAAAAGATTTTCCACAAAGACGACACCTACTCTTTCATATATTTGTCTTTGAAATCTTATCTTGGAAAAGTACGCATTGTGTATAAAACAAAAAAACTAGGTGAATGCATCATGCATGTTTAACACCTCGAAAAAACATCAATTAAGAGTGCTCGGTGTGGGCATGTTATTCGTCCACCAAAGACCAAACAAGGGACGAACAACACGTTGTATTATTCTTTATTTTTATTTATTTATTTATTTTTTGAGTGGGTGGGTATTTTTTGTGGACCCTTTATTTTATTTTATTTTTTTAAGGAAAGGGTTTTAGTTATTTGTATCTTGTTGGGAGAGGATGAGGTAACGTTTAGATGACAGACAAATAACGTGTTATTCGTCTTCCCCGCACCTTAGCACTCTAAACTTGAATGATGCACCAATCAAACGTTTAACAAACTATTTAACTAGATGTTTGTTTAGTAACACATCACAAATACGATTTTATATTTGTTTAATCAACTCAACCGACACCTACATTAATCTATTGATACTTTTTGAACATTATTTGATGGTACGCCATTTTAAATAGTTAACAAATATGGTTAGAAAATCATTTGATGGTTCATATAATATAACATTTGTGATAATAAGTGTGTCCCCTCATGAGAGTCATATGTTTCTCATTGGGTTAATACTTCAATTAAAAACGCTTTTATATGGTTAGAAAATAGTTAACAAATATGGTTAGAAAATCATTTGATGGTACATATAATATAATATTTGTGATAATAAGTGTGTCCCCTCATGAGAGTCATATGTTTCTCATTGGGTTAATACTTCAATTAAAAACGCTTTTATAATTTCACTTATTAAGATTTACACTTCATTTAGTTACCACAACATGACAATATTTATTGAGTTCTTATAACATGCATGAGCAGTTAAGATCAAATGAGAAATTAAAAAAAAAAAAAAAATTGAGAAAAAAAAATAATTGCACATTTCAAGTGCACTTATAAATACGGATGCATATCTATTAAAATTTTCCTTTAATTTAAAATATGTGGTTACAAAAACTTATCACTGTTTTCATTTTAATTTTTTTTCTTTTTGAATACCACAGGTTCTAAACTAGTTAAACATGAAAAATTTAATTACTACTTTTCTAGTGTAACGACATGAAAACATCCATAAAACCAACAAAACATCTTTCATTTCACACATTTCAAACAAAGTGAAAATGTTGTCTATCAAACAAATGTGATTTAGGCAACACGTCTGATTTAGGTGAGTGAAAAAGGATCAACGTGCTTCACATCTTTGTTTTTGACTAAATCAATTTCTTGCGAATGTGGCTATTGTTCTTTCTTTTCTTTTCTTTTTTCTTTTGTAAAAGTACGTTTTGCTATGAAGGAGCACATGTGTGAATTGATGACTTGTAATTTGGCGGCATGCCTATTTTACTAGATGATTATAGTTGCAGGCAATGGCGGTGATTACCTGTGCAAGTGGTACATTCGCACAAGGCCATTATTTATGAGGGGTCTCCAATTTAGTATATGTCCATTAGACCATTAGTTTTAATAACGTCTAACTCTAAGAATAATGTGTTTTGATTTTTTACTACCCGTTTTAAGTACTATCAAACTTGATCCAATAAAGGCCCACACCACACATACTTAAAAGAAAAGGAGTGAAAGACGTAGATTGGATATCTATAGTTTTTTTTGGTAGCGTAGTATTTGACTTTTGTTAATGTAAGATACTTGAAACAATTTGCATATTATCAATTAACTTTTTTATTTTCCATTATAGTTAAATTTTTCGTGATTTACTGGGCTCATTTGTAGTTTCATATGTGGCACCCAAATCAATGAGACGGCACTTGCAGGGCTAGTGTTGGTCCATGTAATTGAGTAAATCTTGATAAACATGTAACAACCGTGGTTTTAGCAGGTCAGTTTGACTGATTGTCTTGACTCGGTTGACGTTTGTTTGGTGTGTCTTAGGTGTTTGAAGTGATATAAGTGTGATATAGGTGAGTTTTAGCACTAAATCCCTTTGCGTAAATGGTTTTCATTGTGATTTGAAAAGTCTGGAATTTGGGAAAGTTCATTTTGATCACCTTTGTGGTGTAGAAATGACTTGTGTAGTTTTGGTGTTTTTGTGTTTTTGCGTAACGAGGCTTCGTTCAAGTAATTGAGCGTTAGTAAGTTACGTGGGATTTGTTTTTATGAGTTATATTTCAAAAAGAGTGTGAAATTCTATTTTTGGAAACTTTATTTTGAAAATGATTATTTTCCGGTTTATCGTAAAATTAAGGTTTATCGCGAAAGACGTTAGGTTTCGATGTGGGAATACATAAAATATGAAAAGTATGAGGTTTTGAGTGTAATAAATATATATATATATATATATATATATATATATATATATATATATATATATATATATATATATATATATATATATATATATATATATATATATATATAAATAAAGGGGCGGCCGAATATTAGGATAAGGGGGAAAAAGGTAACCAAATTTGATAACAAATACAACTCTAAGCCTTAAGGGTTATCCAAATTAATTATAAATACAAAATCAAAACCTCCCTACCCCTTTTTTCTGCAATTGAGGTCGACCACAAGGAGAACAAGAAGAAAAAATTAGGGTTTTTATTATTGAAGCTAAAATCAAGATCAAGGTATATTTTCGATAATAGTTTTCATTCAATTAATTAGTTATTGATCTAATTCATGTAATATAAAGTATGATGGATTAGGGTTTGTATTAACTTCTGTAAATTAATGTTATTAAACATGTTGGGATCAATTAATGATAATAGTATGATGTTGGTGAAGAGGATTGAGCGTAAAACTTGTTAGTTATGTGTTAGGGTTTGGACAGAAAACTATGGCTGTAAAGATGTGAGTGTAAATAACAGATGGCGAGGAGTTAAGTCACGAATTTTAGGTCTAAATTGAAGTATAACGAAAGAGCTTTCCAAAAAGTCCAGCCACGATCGATTTTAAGGTCGGGAAGTCGGTCTTTTGATTTTTCTTTGTTAAGGTGTCAAAGCTGTCAAACCGGGACAGATTTTGGGTAAAAGTTTGAGTGTGTCATGTGGTTGTAAAAGTGGTATTTTGACTAGCCCTTCTGGAATAGTTAAGTATTAGGTTATCTTAGACTATCACGAAAAGGATTCACGATAAAAACTTGTGGAAGTATTTTATGGAAATCAAAATTTTTTGGTGTGCGTTCAGATCCGAATTTGAGTAGTTGACAAGTTTGAATTTATTATGAGTATTTGTGTGTTTTATTAGTCCATGGCCTTCTGGGATTAGCTTCTATGCTTATGAGAGACCATGGTGAATTTTTGGTGTGAGTTTTTGAGCTTTATTTGTCGTGATTTTATGTGGGCGAATGTACCCAAAAATTCTGCGTTTTCTGATTTTAAGAGTGCAAGGGATTTAGTGAGTTTTAGGTTATGGTAGTGGTTAGTGTGGTGTTTAGAAGATCCATGGTGGGTCATATGAGTATTAGAAATCCATCATATGTGTATTACATGGTTTGTAGCTTTTAGCTTGACCTTGTGTAATGTGGATTATTTTTGTGTGCTATAGATTGTGAGTTATTTTTGTGGAAGCTGCGGAGTTTAAGGTGAGTTCATAGTCCCATATTTTTACTTTGTTTTAAACTTGGGATGGGAATGATGCTTGTCTTCAATGATTTGAGTTACTGTGATTATATGTGGTTTAAAAGCTTGGACTTATAATGTTATCGTAATAATGCTATGTGGTACATGAAAGTGTGATTCCGATTAGGTTAGCGACCTAATTGATGCTGTGTGATATGTGATTCCGATTAGGTTAGCGACCAAATTGATGCTGTGTGATATGTGATTTCGATTAGGTTAGCGACCTAATTGATGCTGTATGATTTCCAATTGGGAGGATGCTTATCCTGTTGCTCGCGCATGCGACCCAATTGATGATGTGTTTTGGAGCGGGGGTCACGTTCCGGCCCGATGGTTGCCGTTTGTGTGATGATTGGTTTATGGATACATGTAGCTTGTATGATAACTATATTTATTTGTCCAGCTATGTTTTATAATCACAGTAAACTGGTTGCTTTGAGAGTGTATGTGTGTCTTAAACCTATGAATCTCACCAACATTATGTTGACGTTTTAAGCATCATTTTCAGGTGAGCATTCTAAGGCCAAAGTTGATGGCAGCAATTAGGTGAGACTTAGTTGCATATGGAGACCTTACTTATGTTTTGGGATTTGACTTTATTTGGATTTGGTTTTGATACATTTATGTTTTCTGTTTGGTACTTTCATATCTATTGAAAATACCTTTTGGATTTTGTTTTGGTTATTTATCTTGGGGTATTGTTACAACACTGTGTGTTGGTGCATTGCTCTATTTATGTGCATGTAGTCGTTCTCTATGTTGACACCAGGTGTTGTGACGATATCCATGAAGTTACACCCTCGTGTTTCCGCCGTGGCGGGGTGTGACAGATTGGTATCAGAGCCTTGGTTATAGAGAAGTAGGTGGTTGAACCTAGACTATAACCTAGGAGTCCCTCATATAGTTGTATTTAAGATCTATGTGTAAGTATAGTATTTTATATGTCTATTTTCCTATATTTATGAGATATTTTATTGAGTTTCGGACGTCTATTCTATTCCCTATACGTAGTATTTTATATATCGACTTTATTATATCGTCTTCCGCGCGTAAGATGCTTCGTTGGACTACCGTTGTCGTTATCGGATGCAAGAGAAGTGGTCGGATGAAACGGATTAACTGCAGAATCCGAGTTCCCGATAGCATGTATCTATGTTCGGACAAGGAGAGGACGTTTATGGGAAACGTTGGTGGAGAAGAAGTGGAGAGGTTTGGAACCACGGTGACTTTTGGAGATGGAGCCATTACCAAATACCCTTGGTAGTGTCCTCACCTCACATAGGAAGGAGATGTGGTTTATTCTAAACCTCGTGATTTGTATACGCTTGTGAAATTATGTAGAATTGGAAGAAAAGAATAGAGATGGTTTTGCTTGTTGTCGACTACCTCAACATGTAGGAAACATGAATGGTTGGTTGAGTAAAGATGAAAGGGAGTTAGGATGAAATGGTGTGGATTCGGATCTAGAGTCCACAGCGAGTAGTAAGTTGAATTGATCTGAGTTGGGAGATAAGTGCGAGAGTGGAGTTGAGCCATTATGCGACGTCTTTTGTTTTGTGTTATGTTTTGGAATTTGTATATTGTCTTTTACCGTCTGGAGCCATGTTGGAGCGTGATTACTCTTGGATATTGGATCGACCTTATCCAAGTGATTTTGATTATAGAGTTTACGTGATCGTTGGAATTGTTCCATGCGAGATGATTGTTTGCGACGTCTTTTGTTTTTGTTTGCATGTTTGTTTGCATGATGTGTTGTCATAGGAGGGAGTACACTTATGAAAGGGGGCATAGATAATTATGGTGGCCAACATAATTATACATGCGTCACGACACAAGTGGACTTGCAAGTATGATAGCATGGATTGCATGGTGTATTAGGTGTTATGTGGTATATGTTCGTTATCATTGAGATGTGTGGTTTTGGAAGTAAGTATGCGTATGGAATAGGCTTATAACTATGGTCGCGAACATAATTATAAGGGTATCACACACGTGGACTTGTGACCATTATTGCATTGATTGATGTTTGTTGTTATATGTTGTGGTAGATGGTATGTGATATCTTGATTGGTGATGACTGTATGGTTAGAGAAGTATTCTCTTAACCGGTTGGGCGATCGTTATATGTTGGGGTGTGTAGGTGGTAAGATTCCATCCTACCTATCATATGTTGATACCTCAATTATCGATGGGTACTTATGTTGTGGTATTTAAGTTGATTCGTTTGCTAGACGCTCCGTTTGTATACCTAATTCTTTGGTTGGCATTCTTATTCGTACCATGATGGTACAGATGCCATATTCTTTCTCTTTTATGTCGTGATAGGTGTTGGGTAATCAAATTCGTTTTGTTGGATACTGGTTCGTTTCTTTGGTTATTCCTTGCATTCATTCCGCGAATGAATGTTATGCTATTCTTCAAGTATTGTTGGTTCATGATGAGTTTGTGTTGATATTTGATCCCTCATTTTCATACACCATTTGAATTTCGTGATATGTTTTGTGACCTGTTAGTATCGGTGTTTTTCTATGATTTTGGTTTGATCGTTGTACGAATGAGTCTGTAAGTTCATCGTTTGGTTTGCAATGTATTTGCGTGAGTGTTCACTGGTATGAGTTCGTTTGAGGATTATTTTGATTATGTGACTTCTCCATGTCTTTCGCATTCGTATAAGAGGTTGAGTTAAAGTCCTTATGGTATTTTAAAATTCATTTTGGGTATTTCAAGGTCATTTGTTGGAAACTATTATTTTTATGGTGAAAATGAAGTGTAAAAAATGGTTATGTTGATGTCTTACATAAAATGGTTTATATATATATTAAAAAAAATGTATAAGTTTAAGATATGTATTGTAAAAAAAAAAAAAAAAAAAAAAAAAAAAAAACGGTGTTCATTTGTTTTTGGGAAGGTTGAGTACGGGAATAAGAACTGTCTATGGTTCTCATTTACCAAACTTGTTATGTACTTGGTTCATCGAGTGTTTCTTTCGTTGAGGTACGTTTGTGGATGTTTTATTGGTACGTGTATTTTATATTATTTTTGTATGAGTTTTCGTGAACATTTTATCTGTGTCTACTTTTATTGGGAAAATTTCTCATTGTATTTTCTAGCTTTAATTTTGATGTTCGTTATTTCGTTAGTCAGTAATTCGTACCCCTTTTGAGTTCGTTGATATACGTCTTAGTTAGACTGATTTCATGGTTTGCGTCGTCTACTTAGGATAGATTGTCGTTTCGATTATCAATTTGTTCGTTGAAGAAGAAGAGGATGTTGCCAAGTGTCCAAGTGAGAGGTGTAGCTTTGAGATGTACGTTCTTCAGGAAGGTGGTCAACGATAGCAAGTGTTTGTGGACACTAGTAAGATAATAGTAGTAAAGAGTAGAAAGTACCTAAGACACCATCTGAGAGACGATGGTCCTTAGAAATGGCAGGTACTATTGGCGATTCATTTCTATCTTCTATAGATTGCGTAGGCATCGTGGAGGTGGAAGATCCATGAGAGGAACTATGTGATACATGATTTAAAGTTGGGGAGTAGAACTTGGAGATGATATTTTATGGAGAAAAGAGTGTGGTCTACCCAGATCATAAGAATCTTTAGCATATATTTGACAAGTGGTTAATATATGTTGAAGAGCAGACATCGTGGAATTTCTTAGTGACTACGATTGTCTGATTCGCCACCGTAAAGGAAGGGCAGACATCGTGGTAAGAGCGCTGAGCGGGAGTGAACGAGTGAAACTTAGATGTTTGTGAGCAATGATTATGATAATTCAGTTCGGAGTTAAGAGGATGATACTGACAGCCTAGAGAGAGAGGTTCAAAGATGAGAACATGTAAGATGAATGATTACTTGGTTTAGACTAGTAAATGGAAAGGAACGAAGATGGAAGAATGTACTTTGCGAACCAGCTATTGGTTTCATTGAGAGGAAGTGTAAGGACATCAATCATGCAAGGTATTTGATACATCCGAGAATGGATAAGACGTATTATTACCTTAGCAAGAGATGTATGGAGGAGTAGGCGAGATTTTTTTTCGCTCGATGAGTTGGGAAAGAGCCATGGGGTGTTGCGTTGATCATCAAGAAACATGATGAAATACTTACTTCGCGATAGTGGTAAACATGTTATGGAGTCTTGAGAACGCGTATGTAGATGAGTACGACTTATCATTCTCTAATGAGTGAACTAAGTGAGCGTACAAATCAGGCGTTGGATGGTGAGCTGAGAGCATGGGTGTGTTTGATGTTGGAGGAAGCCGGGGTATACATTTACCCTTAGCTGAGTTCTTCTATATCAACAATTATCATTCTAGTATGGAATGTTCCGTGGGCAAAGGTTGGAACAAGGCAACTAATTGGTACTGAACTAGAACGAGAGACTACAAATAAGGTTTTCTGATTAAGGAAAGATTTAAGGTAGCAAGAGATCGCCAAAAAGAGAGTTATGCGGATTATTGCCGTAAACCCTTGGAGTTTGGTGTTGGTGATATTATGATGTTAATAGTATTTCCTTGGAAGGGTGTGGTGCATTTCGATAAGAAAGGCAAGCTAGCACCAAGATACGTAAGACCGTTTGAGATTTATGGAAAGGATTGGATTTGAGACATATCGGTTGAATTTTTCTGAGGAGTGAAGTAGAGTGCATGATACGTTTCACGTATCTAATTGAAAGAAGTGTTTAGCGGATGCTAGTCTGCGTGTGCTACTAGATGAGATTAAGGTTGACAAGAATCTTCGTTTTGTCAAGAAACCTATTGAGATTATGAATCGAGATGTTAAGGTTTGAAGTGTGGTGAGATAGTGATGAGGCGAAAAATGATCCGTTTTTAGGGGGTCATTTAAGCCCGAATCCGACTTTATTTGATCAAATATTGCCCTAAATCGTTCCTTTTGTGATTTTAGGTGTTTGGAGAGTGAATTCTGGAAAATAAGCCATTTTGGACGTTTTTGGAGCATAAAAGTGAAGAAAACGGCAAAGTATCAATTTTCCATGCTGAAGACACTAGGTGACGGCGTCAAGAGTTACACCCTGACGGCGTCAGACATCAAGAATAAAACACCGTAGTTGATGACGGCGTCAAAAATGCATCCTGACGGCGTCAAAGTCCCAAGAATAAAATACCGTAGGTGGTGACGGCGTCACATAGGCCGTCATAAGTAGATCAAGGCCGTCCGAGGAAGTATTTGGCGGCGAGGTGACGGCGTCACATACTTGTCTTGACGCCGTCAGCCCAGTTTTCCTATATATAGTTTTCTAGTTTTTACATTAAAAGGAGAGAAATTTTGGTGAAACCCAGTTTCTCCAAATGGTAACATAGTTGAACGTCTTAAGAAACATGAACCGAGGCGTACTAGGTCTTTATTGGTTGTATTTAATGCATGAGCCACTGTTTACAATCCCTATAGTTGTGCTGGGTCATGGTGTAGGAGGAGATAAGAGCTCATAGAGTTGGGGAGTTATGTATGCCACCCCACGAATGGTATTAAGGAATACAATCGGTCATCCATACAAGTATAACAAGTAATTAACGTGTAAAAGATGTCTAGGGAGTAGTGAAGTCTAAGCAAACACAATTTCTCCAATTACTGCTCACAACCTTAGTATAATTAGTTTGTTTTCATTTATTTTATTTTAGTTTGATTATATATTAGTTTTGGGTTAGTTGAATAGCAACTAATTCCGCCCACTCCTTCAAAACCCGAGATTTTACTTGCTTTCATAAAAATATAAAAACACAAAAATAATCATCCCTCACCTTTAGAACTATTAATTAGGTTTTCTAATCCTAGCGACACTATTCCTAAGCTGAACGATCAATCCCCCGGTACTTGTCACTATACTATACTACAACGATCAGGTACACTGCCTGGTGGGGGTTGTAAGCTTCTCGAGATCCCTCGAGAGGTAAAGCAAGGTGTGATTCCCACGCATCAAGTTTTTGGCGCCGCTGCCGGGGAATAGTTATTGTCTAGGTTAGGATTTCTTTTTATTAGGTCTACTTGCTAGATTCCTTTCTAGTAAGATTTTATTTTTATTTTTAGGTTTTCTTTAGTCTATCTATTTCTTCGTGCCCTTGTTCGTAACTCTTTACCATCCGACATCATGGAAGGTGGTAACATCTTTGAACCCATCATCCCACCACAACAAAACCCACCACTAGAACCCCTTAGGCCCCGAACCTTAGGAGAGTACTCCCGACCTAGCCATCAAGGCTACCGAAACACCATTGAGCTCACCGGAGCCAATGTGACCCCCTTGCGATCCGACACCATCCGGTTGGTGCAAAGCGGATGTGCATTCCATGGACTTCGTTCCGAAGATCCAAACCAACACCTTAAGGACTTCCTCAAAATCGTAGATTCCATAGACCTAGGTGTTGAAACTAGAGAGACTACCCGTTTACGCCTATTCCAATTCTCTCTACGGGATCAAGCTAGTCAATGGCTTGAGCGTTTACCCGCGGGATCCATCACCACATGGGATGATCTCACCACTCGTTTCCTTGCTCAATTTTTCCCACCGGGGAGAACTACTAAGCTTAGGAATGACATCTTGATGTTTCAACAACGTCAAAATGAATCTCTTTATGAAGCATGGACTCGTTTCAAGGACTTACTCCAAAAAGTCCCTCATCATGGCATAGATTTTTGGCTCCAAGTCCAAATCTTCTATGACCATATCGACATCTCCACGAGGCGAACCATTGACCAATCGGCCGGTGGTAAGCTACGTGATCTTAGTGCGGAACAATCATGGGAACTCATAGAAGATCTTGCTCTCTATGACAACGAAAGTTGGAATGATCCCCGTGACTTGAACAAAACGGTCAAGGCAATATCTTTGCCTTCGAACAATTCTAGCACTCCCGACCGTAGGATCATGGAACTTGAGGACCAAGTCAAGTTTCTCATGAAATCTTACGAAGCTCCGAAGCCTTCAAGCCAAGTGAACAAAATCACTTCTTCATGCGAATTATGTAGTGGTCCCCATGACACTCGTGATTGTGTGGAACTCCCCGGAACAGCTTTTGCGGATTACGCATCCACGCGTACCAACGAAGCGGGAGATAAGCGGTACACTTTCATGCCCGAGCCAAACACATACGGTGATTCATACAACCCCTCATGGAAAAATCACCCAAACCTTAGGTGAAAACAAAATCAACCCAATTCATCCAACCCACCTAATCGTTATCAACCAAACGGTCCACCATCCAACCGTACCTTCAACAACGATCCTTCTTACAACTATGGTAGTACCAATAATCTTGAAGGATTGATGTCAAAATTCATGGCATCTCAAGAAGCCCGCATAGCTAGGTTCGAAACCGAATTCAACCAACAACAAACGGAGATGACCAACAAGATTGACAACTTGTTGAAAGCCCTCAACAACCAAACATTAATCACACCTAGGAAGGACACTAGGGATACCAATAGTGGAATCCAAATTAAGGACCCCTCATCATCCAAACATGTCCACTTTGTCAATGTTGTCACCATTAAGCCGATAGATAAGGAGATAGAGGAGAGTGACAAGGATGAAGTTAGAGTAGAAGCCGATAGTGAGGATGGGAGTAGGGAAGTTGAGGTTAATAAGGATGAGGAATTAGAGGAGGTAGAACCTATAGATGAATACTTTGATAAGTTGCCAACCGAGGAAGAACGGGAATATCATAAGGATTTATTTGATAGTCCCGAGAAAACATATATCTTTGGCGACCCCCTTATCAAAATGGGAGACCCCTCTAACATTAACATCTCATGCAATATTGGGCACATGCATATATGGAAAGCTTACATCGACCTTAGATCCCCCGTGAACATCATGACAAGGACTTTTTACAATTGGGTGATGAAGAAGCAACTCAATTTTAGGATGATGCCCGGTAAAAATTGGATAAGTAATTTTGTAGGGAGAGTTAAGGGATTACATGTGATCATAGGGAATCTTACCTATGAGATTGATTTTATGATAGTGGAAGACACTCGTCCGGTGATAGATGCTTGCCTAAGTCAAATAATATTTGGGAAACCATTTGTTGAGGCCACTAGGATGAGTTATGATCCGACTTTAGGGATAGTTAGATTCAAGGAAGAGAATGATGAGGTTGCTTATCAAATGCCCTACAAGATTGAGCAATACCGCCTTCTCTCTAATTTCGAAAAGGAACGCAAGCAAGCCGCTTATTATAGGAATGAGGAGGATAGACGTAGAGGAGTAGAGTATGTTAGAAATAGGATGCTTGGTTTCTACAAAGAGTGCTTGCAACTAGGTCCGGAATACAAAACTGGTTTAGAAGACGACCTAGAGAGTGGAACCAATGATGAGATCACGTAGTAACCCATGACTTGGAGTCTAGCTACAAGACTCGTAAATAAAGAAAAGCGCTTCTTGGGAGGCAACCCATGTTTTGTGTGATTTTATTTGTTTGATTGTTATTTGCTTCCGTATGCATGTTTTATTTTTATTGTTGGTTGATCATGTTTCTCAATTAAAATGTGGAAATACTTTACTATGTTGTTTGGCCTAGTCTTAACTCCAACCTAAAAGTATTTTTGCAAAAGATAAGTGTAAGGGGAAACCCCAAATATGTTTTCAAGAAACAAACCGATCATGACTCTCCACAATATTAAATGAACATGTATATTCGTATTTGTTAGAGTCAAATGCTTGTATTGAGTCATAATGAAGTTTTGCAGGATTTTTCAGGAAGTAGGACGAAGTTTTTCCAGAAATTTTCCGGAAACTTAACATAAGAATTTCTGCAGGTCCATTCTGACGGCGTCAGAGTTTACTCTTGACGGCGTCAGGAGTTAAAAATCTGGAAATTTTACCGGTTTTGTTTTTCTAACGGAGTCTTATGGTTTTTGTGAATTATTAAGTTTTATAATCTCCAGGAAATCTGCAAACTTCATTCCACAAGCATTATATCTTATCTTGTTTTCTAGGATTTAGTAACTTATATAGGATGCCGCCGTTTTTACGCGAGGTTGCCTTGTCTATTTTGTCAGGTTCTACAGGTTATTTTTGACAAGGAGATGATTTATATTCTTGAAGGGAAGCTTTGATTGTTCATTTTCTTGGAACAAGATTTAACCTGGCCAACCTAAAATCCATACCGAGCGAATCAGGGGAGTATTTGATTTCATTCTCTTTACTTTTTCACTTTTACATTCTTTACTTGAACATTGGGGACAATGTTCATCTTAAGTGTAAGGGGAGGGTAAAAAGATGATACCTTACATATGCACTTTCGCTTGAGTTTGTTTCGTTTGATGGTAGATGTGTAATAAAACTACGAGAAATACTTGTTAGTGTAATTTTAGCGCCAAATTTAAATTTTTTTACAACATTTAGGAGTGAAACTTTAGCCGTAGCAAGCGTCTCATGGATAGGAGGTTGTATGACTAGCACATAACCGTATATTCAGAAAAATTTTCCACCCAAAAATGTGAGGTTCGCCTTTAGATTTGATAGGAAAAGCATTTACTATTAGTGCTTATGAGTGTACCGGTAGCATTTAGATTCTAGAACTTGCGTTAGTGATGCATCCCGAGACCGCTAGTGAGACTACATTCGTGTGGTAGGATTTACTACATGATAAGAGGCATTAGGATCACCCTTGTGTTAAACCCGTATTATAATTACTTGACCATTTAAGTCATATTACTTGGCTAGTTAAGTCAACTAATTTTTCCCACACCCTTAGCGTTGTACTCATTTTTAGTACACGAAACCCCTAGTACACCCCTCCGAGCCTATCTTTTCGTTTCTAACTTTAAGCATCTTACTTAAAGGAAGAATTTGTTACACCCCACTTAAATGTACAACCAAATCGCCTTAGCCTTCCGTGTATGCGCTCATTTTTAGTGCATTATTGTTATTTGTTAAACCCTAAGTTAACTTTCTAATTGATTACATGGTTGCTAAGTCGAGTCATATCCTTGTACATATTGTTTTGGGACGATTGGGACTCATGGGTAAGTACTTATTTTATGGAGTAATGGGGAAGAACATCACTTATTACCCCCATATGTACGTTAATCTTAAAAGTGCTCCAAGTGTTTTGATTTTCTTAATTCGAGTCATTAGAATAGTTTAATGTAAAGTATGTAAAAATTCAAGTGTAAGGGGAATTCTCATCCCCTATGATGTATTATTTCGGATGGTAGGGTAAGAGTGTATGTAAAAAAAAAAAAAAAAAAAAAAAAAAATCGAAAAAAAATAGAAATAGAAAAAAAAAAAAAAAAAAAAAAACATACGGACTACCATCCCGTTTCATTCTATGTTTATTTTATGTTTTTGTTATTTCTCATTTGTTAGCTTAAGTCGAGTCTAGTCTTGGCTTAGCAACGCCATATTGTACATGTAATTAACCAAGATTGTTAACTCTCCACCAGTAAAACTTCCTTTATCCAACAAAACCGTGTAATTCATATCCCTATACCTAACGTTACAACCCTTTAAAAGACCTCTTTGATAGTTTATCCTAGGTGCTTACGCCATGTGGTGGAGGTTTGATCCTTCCCCAAGCCTATGGTAATCTATTTTGCTATGACAGGTAGTGAGAGATATCTTCCATTTCCATAATGTTATATTACTTTATTACACCCGAGAGATGTGAGTATCTAAACACTATTTGTGAGGTGCTTGTGTATGACCTCCGTGCTTGTCTATTGGTCTTTAGTGGAACGATTATTTGTTGTAATTACTTTTATATTAGTGTTAAATGACCCCTAACTTGTCTTTTCAGTAGAATAAAAATGCATTTGCTTGAGGACAAGCAAATCTCAAGTGTAAGGGTATATGATGAGGCGAAAAATGATCCGTTTTTAGGGGGTCATTTAAGCCCGAATCCGACTTTATTTGATCAAATATTGCCCTAAATCGTTCCTTTTGTGATTTTAGGTGTTTGGAGAGTGAATTCTGGAAAAGAAGCCATTTTGGACGTTTTTGGAGCATAAAAGTGAAGAAAACGGCAAAGTATCAATTTTCCATGCTGAAGACACTAGGTGACAGCGTCAAGAGTTACACCCTGACGGCGTCAGACATCAAGAATAAAACACCGTAGTTGATGACGGCGTCAAAAATGCATCCTGACGGCGTCAAAGTCCCAAGAATAAAATACCGTAGGTGGTGACGGCGTCACATAGGCCGTCATAAGTAGATCAAGGCCGTCCGAGGAAGTATTTAGCGGCGAGGTGACGGCGTCACATGCTTGTCTTGACTCCGTCAGCCCAGTTTTCCTATATATAGTTTTCTAGTTTTTACATTAAAATGAGAGAAGTTTTGGTGAAACCCTAAAGACGAATTTGGTGCCTCTTTTACAGGTTTTTCAAGGGTTCCAAACCCTTGATACCTTGCATTGTAATTGAGATAAGTGTTCTTCTAATTCAATCAATATGTCTATGTGTTGGTTGTCTATATCTTGTTCTTGTCTCAATTCAATTATGCTAGGCTAGATCTCTCTTGTGTTTGCTTAGATCTAATGAAACCTAGATGTTGATTATGTGTTGATTACTTGTTTATTCTTGTTCTTGGATGAATGATTTATATGTTAGGCTTAAGAAAACTGGCAGATCTCCAAATGGTAACATGCTTGAACGTCTTAAGAAACATGAACCGAGGCGTACTAGGTCTTTATTGGTTGTATTTAATGCATGAGCCACTGTTTACAATCCCTATAGTTGTGCTGGGTCATGGTGTAGGAGGAGATAAGAGCTCATAGAGTTGGGGAGTTATGTATGCCACCCCACGAATGGTATTAAGGAATACAATCCGTCATCCATACAAGTATAACAAGTAATTAACGTGTAAAAGATGTCTAGGGAGTAGTGAAGTCTAAGTAAACACAATTTCTCCAATTACTGCTCACAACCTTAGTATAATTAGTTTGTTTTCATTTTTTTTATTTTATTTTGATTATATATTAGTTTTGGGTTAGTTGAATAGCAACTAATTCCGCCCACTCCTTCAAAACCCGAGATTTTACTTGCTTTCATAAAAATATAAAAACACAAAAATAATCATCCCTCACCTTTAAAACTATTAATTAGGTTTTCTAATCCTAGCGACACTATTCCTAAGCTGAACGATCAATCCCCCGGTACTTGTCACTATACTATACTACAACGATCAGGTACACTGCCTGGTGGGGGTTGTAAGCTTCTCGAGATCCCTCGAGAGGTAAAGCAAGGTGCGATTCCCACGCATCAGATAGCGTGGGTAAAGGTATGGTGGGATTCTGAGCGTGGTCCTAAGTTTACTTGGGAACATGAGGATCAGATGAAATTTAAGTACACAAATTTGTTTGCGGATGTGGTTGCTGAGCAGATCGTTTGTAGTTGGATTTAGATCGTGGAAGTTAGATGCGGGATATTCATAAATGTTTGCGTTATGGGTATCTGTTATATGTGGTGTTTCTTGCGATTACCATTTGAATTTTCATTTGGTTCGAGGGTATCGTACCTACCTGTGAGAAGTCGTTTTGATCGTTGGTGTTATTGATCGTGGAGTGTATCTATTTGCGTGTATCGTTGGAGTGACGGAATGTTTTTCTATCGTGTGAATTCGAGTATTTAGTCGGTTCACATTTTTGCGATTCTTTTTCTGTGATTTTATGGTGTGGTATTTATCCGCTTAAAAATCCATAAATTTTCTTTTGTTGATGCTTTTGGTGAGACAAGTAGTTGAAATCTCGGGACGCGATTTCCCTAAGTGGGGGATGATGTAACAACCATGGTTTTAGCAGGTCAGTTTGACTGATAGTCTTGACTCGGTTGACGTTTGTTTGGTGTGTCCTAGGTGTTTGAAGTGATATAAGTGTGATATAGGTGAGTTTTAGCACTAAATCCCTTTGAGTAAATGGTTTTTATTGTGATTTAGAAAGTTTGGAATTTGGAAAAGTTCATTTTGATCACCTTTGTGGTGTAGAAATGACTTGTGTAGTTTTGGTGTTTTTGTGATTTTGCGTAACGAGGCTTCGTTCAAGTAATTGAGCATTAGTAAGTTACGTGGGATTTGTTTTTATGAGTTATATTTCAAAAAGAGTGTGAAATTCTATTTTTGGAAACTTTATTTTGAAAATGATTATTTTCCGTTTTATCGTAAAATTAAGGTTTATCGCGAAAGACGTTAGGTTTCGATGTGAGAATACATAAAATATGAAAAGTATGAGTTTTTGAGTGTAATAAATAAATTAATAAAAAAAAAATATATATATATAAATAAAGGGGCAGCTGAATATTAGGATAAGGGGGAAAAGGAAACCAAATTTGATACCAAATACAACTCTAAGCCTTAAGGGTTATCCAAATTAATTATAAATACAAAATCAAAACCTCCCTACCCCTTTTTCCTGCAATTGAAGTCGACCACAAGGAGAACAAGAAGAAAAAATTAGGGTTTTTATTATTGAAGCTAAAATCAAGATCAAGGTATATTTTCGATACTAGTTTTCATTCAATTAATTAGTTATTGATCTAATTCATGTAATATAAAGTATTATGGATTAGGGTTTGTGTTAACTTCTGTAAATTAATGTAATTAAACATGTTGGGATCAATTAATGATAATAGTATGATGGATGGTTAAGAGGATTGAGCGTAAAACATGTTAGTTATGTGTTAGGGTTTGGACAGAAAATTATGGCTGTAATGATGTGAGTGTAAATAACAGATGGTGAGGAGTTAAGTCACGAATTTTATGTCTAAATTTAAGTATAATGAAAGATCTTTCCGAAAAGTCCAGCCACGATCGATTTTAAGGTCGGGAAGTCGGTCTTTTGATTTTTCTTTGTTAAGGTGTCAAAGCTGTCAAACCGGGACAGATTTTGGGTAAAAGTTTGAGGGTGTCATGTGGTTGTAAAAGTGGTATTTTGATTAGGCCTTCTGGAATAGTTAATTATTAGGTTATATTAGACTACCACAAAAAGGATTCGCGATAAAAACTTGTGGAAGTATTTTATGGAAATCAAAACTTTTTGGTGTGCGTTCAGATCCGAATTTGAGTAGTTGACAAGTTTAAATTTATTATGAGTATTTGTGTGTGTTATTAGTCCATGGCCTTCTGGGATTAGCTTCTATGCTTATGAGAGACCATGGTGAATTTTTGGTGTGAGTTTTTGAGCTTTATTTGTCATGATTTTATGTGGGCGAATGTACCCAAAAATTCTGCGTTTTCTGATTTTAAGAGTGCAAGGGATTTAGTGAGTTTTAGGTTATGGTAGTGGTTAGTGTGGTGTCTAGAAGATCCATGGTGAGTCATATGAGTCTTAAACATCCATCATATGTGTATTACATGGGTTGTAGCTTTTAGCTTGACCTTGTGTAATGTGGATTATTTTTGTGTGCTATAGATTGTGAGTTGTTTGTGTGGAAGCTGCGGAGTTTAAGGTGAGTTCATAGTCCCATATTTTTACTTTGTTTTAAACTTGGGATGGGAATGATGCTTGTCTTAAATGATTTGAGTTACTGTGATTATGTGTGGTTTAAAAGCTTGGACTTATAATTTTATCGTAATAATGCTATGTGGTACATGAAAGTGTGATTCCGATTAGGTTAGTGACCTAATTGATGCTGTGTGATATGTGATTCCGATTAGGTTAGCGACCTAATTGATTCTGTGTGATATGTGATTCCGATTAGGTTAGCGATCTAATTGATGCTGTGTGATTTCCAATTGGGAGGATGCTTATCCTTTTTGTTGGGAATAAAATGCACAAAGTAAAGAGTCTGCCTGAAGAGCCTGCTAGTGATAGTTAAGCCTGCCTCTTCAGTTCTGCTGATGTTGAAGATATACTAACAATACCTTCTGGGTAAGAAGGTACTGCTAGCTAAAGATGGTCCTGCCAGTTTTCACGACAAGTTGCTATATTTTAATTAGAGATATTTACTTGTATTATTAGTCTTTGTACAAAGTTATACGTTAAGTAGAAGTAGTACAGAAGTCTCAGTAGATATAATGGAGTGTTTTACCTTGAAAGGTGTAATATTAGGATAAGATAAACCTCTAGTATATTATATTAAGCAACTTGACCACTTGTAACAAGGGCTCCTTATACTATAAAAGGAACCCTTAAGACACCTTTTTAGATATATCTTTTCATACAGCTTTCATAGCTTTCCCATGCATAACTTCTATCTTTAACCTTTTCACATATCAAAGATTCAAGGTTACATTTGTAATCCTGGTGATAGTTAAGATCACCCGTATTATTTCATCAATAATATTGAATCGTTTTGTGTTATTCATGTTGTGTTCATACTCATTTACTTATTCACCACCTTTGTTCCTTTAGTGTGTTTTAGTAAATTCCGCGTGCTAACTCACGTTCATTCATAAATATCCTAAACACATTACTGAGATTAACATCCCAAGTGTTTGCATAAATCAATACAGATTCCTTCCACAAGTGGTATCAGAGCAAGGCTGATATTTACGACATAAAAGAACAAAGCAAAAATGGATGTTGAGCACATTCAAACCAATGTGGCTGCAAAACTTCCATTACTCAAACAGAATGAGTTTGAAATGTGGAGACTGAGGGTTGAACAATACTTCCAAGTGCAAGACTATGCACTTTGGGAGATCATTGAAGAAGGAAACTCATTTAAACCAGCAACCACCACCTCCACAGTAAATGATGCACTTGTCACAACTGTGCAAGTAAATCCAATAACTGCTGAAGAAAGAATTCAAAAGAGAAATGATCTTAAAGCTAGGAGTATGCTTCTCATGTCTATTCCAAATGACCATCTTCTAGTCTTTAACAAATACAAGTGTGCTAAAACCCCTTTTCAAGCTATTGTGGCTAGATTTGGTGGTAATGATGCCACCAAGAAAACCCAGAAAACACTTTTAAAACAACAGTTTGAAAACTTTTCAGCCACACCAAATGAGTCTTTAGACAGCATGTTCAATAGACTACAAAAGCTTTCTAGTCAGTTAGCCATTCATGAAGTGATAATATCTCAAGAAGACTTAAACTCCAAATTCCTTAGAAGTCTACCCTCTGAATGGGCCATGCATGTCATTGTCTGGAAAAACAAACCAGATATTGATTCCATGAGTCTCAATGATCTTTACAGCAACTTCAAAATAGTAGAGCATGAACTAAAGAAGTCTACTAGTTCAAGCTCAGGAAATATGGCATTTATGTCATCTCATGGTACTTCCAAGAAAGTTGATGAAGAAAAGGATGATGGAGAAGAAGGTACTGCCAACACAAATTTTGGTACTGCCAGTACTTCTAGCAGTACCAAAACCATTTTAGATGAAACAATTGGTTGTGCTTTCTTAACATCACAGCACAATGGTTCCACATTGACCTTTGAAGATCTTCAAGAGATCAGTGATGATGATCTTGAAGAAATGGACATAAAATGGCAGCTTTCACTTCTTAGCATGAGGGCTAAGAAATATTTGATGAGGACTGGAAAGAAGATTGTCATCAATAGCAATGAACCTGCTGGGTATGACAAATCTAAAGTGGAGTGTTACAACTGCCACATGAAGGGTCACTACTCAAGAGAATGTAGAAGACCAAAGAAGCAGGGTGATAAGGGAAGAGGTTTTGAGAACAAGAACAGGGGAAACAATGAGAACAAGAGCAAGGAAGTGGACATCACTGAAACAAAAGCTATGGTAGCCATTGATGGGCTGGGTTTTGATTGAAGCTTTATGGGTGAAGAAGAGTCATCCTCAAATGAAATGGCTTTAATGGCTCTCTCAAATCCTGAGGTACAAATTACTAAATGTTCTGCTACTTGTGAAGTTTTTAAAGAACTAGAAATCTTAAGAAAACTTTATGATGAACTGAAAGAAGAACAAAGAAAAACTCATCAAGACCTAGTTAATCATAAGTGTGGTATGTCCAAACTTGAGAAACAGATAATTCACTTTAGAGAAAATGAACTCACCTTTTCTGACACAAAATCTATTCTTAATAGAGACATATTTCTTAAAGATGCTGAAATAAACCTGTTAAGAACTGAGTTTGCTAAAGTGAAACAAGCAAAAGATGATATTCAACTAACTGTTACAACATTAGAAAATGCTTCTGCTTGTACTAAAAGTATAGTTGAGAACCAAATGAACAAGAAAATCAAATCTGGGATTGGATACAACACATGTCCACCTCCTTACAGAGGAATTCCTTGTCCCCCAGGTTTAGATCTTGCTGAATCAGGTTTACATGAACTCACAAATAAACCTCTAGAAAAGGTAAAACCTGTAGAAAATAGTGAACCTTTTGAGAGTACAAGTAATACTTCTCTCTCCAAAGAAAAGGTGCTCACTGATAAGAGCTCAGATGTTACACCTATTGAAGGTTGTACATCTGATGAGAATAGAAAAGAGACTGTTTCTAAGAAAGGAAACAAAGTAGGACTCATCAGTCCTAAAAGTGTAGAGAGTATAACAAAGACTAAAGTTGTTCTAAAAACAGTTGAATGTTGTGCTAAATGTAATAGCAAACCTAGAGGTAGTCAGAGAAATTGGAACAATCTTAAGTCACATCAACTTGGTGATAACTTTGTTTTGTACAATAAAGCATGCTATTACTGTGGTAGTTTTAATCATACTCATGCTTATTGTAACAATTGGGTTTCTGGGAATACATCAAGGTCTAAAACAAGTAAAACAAACCCCAGAAAAGGTTCTCTGAAATCTAACACATCAAAAGTTAATCATACTGTTAGATCAAATGAGCCTGTTTACCCAAAATTCATTACTAAGGGTGCAAGTAATACTTTCAAACATACACCAAAAGTTGTGAAAAGTCATATTGAAAGGGATTTTGTGGATAAAACACAAGACTGGAAACCAAAACCAAAAGGTTCTGCTAGACCATATGGTCCTGCTAGACCAAATGGTACTGCCAAAATTGGTACTGTCAGACCAAAAACCACAAAATATGTAAAAAATGAAAATGCTGTTAAGTCCTCAGCATGTTGGATTTGGAAACCTCTCCAACCAAATGGTGCATCAACAGTCCTAAAAAGGTTTGATTACATTGATGCATGAGGCAAACCCAAGTCAGTCATGGCTTGGGTACCCCAAGGAAACTAATATGTGTATACATGTGCAGGAACATTCAAATGATATTGCAGATCAAGGATATGTAGATAGTGGATGTTCAAGGCACATGACAGGCAACATGTCTTACCTCACAGACTTCAAATCATTTGATGGAGGATATGTTACCTTTGGGGGAGGAATCAAAGGAAAGATTACTGGTAAAGGTACAATTAAAACCAGTAAATTAGATTTTGAAAATGTGTATTTTGTGAAAGAACTACAGTTTAATCTCTTAAGTGTCTCACAAATGTGTGACACAAAGAACAATTTTCTTTTTACTGACACTGAATGCATTGTACTTTCTCCTGATTTTAAAATTCCTGATGAAAGTCAGATTCTTCTTAAAATCCCTAGAAAGAACAATATGTACATTGTTGATTTAAAGAACATTGTTCCTAATGAGAGTTTAACCTGTCTAGTAGCAAAAGCCTCATTGGATGAATCTATGCTTTGGCATAGAAGACTTGGTCATGTAAACTTCAAAACAATCAATACAATTGCAAAATATGATTTGGTTAGAGGTTTACCCAAAAAGATTTTTCAAAATGACCAAACCTGTGTTGGTTGTCTAAAAGGCAAACAACATAGAGCTTCTTGTAAGCCCAAGACCCATAACTCAATTTCTCAAGATTTATACATGCTTCATATGGATCTCTTTGGTCCTACTTCTGTGAATAGCTTGAATGGTAAAAGATATTGTCTTGTAGTTACTGATGATTACAGCAGATTCTCTTGGGTTTTCTTTTTAAAAACTAAGGATGAAACAAGTGAGATCCTTAAGTCCTACATTACAGGGATAGAAAACCAAATTGATAAGAAAGTAAAAGTAATTAGATGTGACAATGGGACAGAATTCAAGAATAGAGTTATGGATGAATTTTGCAAAGAAAAAGGAATAAAAAGAGAATATAGTGTAGCTAGAACCCCACAGCAAAATGGAGTAGCAGAAAGGAAAAATAGAACACTTATTGAGGCTGCTAGAACAATGCTAGTAGATTCTAAGTTGCCTATTTCATTTTGGGCTGAAGCAGTAGGTACTGCTTGTTATGTATAGAATAGGGTTCTTGTGATTAAACCTCATAGAAAGACTCCTGATGAACTTTTGTTTGGTAGAACACCATCTCTAAGTTTTATGAGACCTTTTGGATGTCATGTCACTATTCTCAATACCAAAGATCATCTAGGAAAGTTTGAAGGAAAAGCTGATGAAGGCTACATGATAGGGTATTCTTTGCAAAGTAAGGCTTATAGGGTGTATAATAAATGCACTAGGCTAGTGGAAGAAAACCTGCACATAGAGTTCCAAGAGAAACTACCAAATGTTGCAGGCACTGGACCAGATTGGTGTTTTGACATTGATAAGCTTTCAGAATCTATGAATTATGTGCCTGTCACAGGATTGGATTCATCTTCAAGTCATGGAGAGTCTTCAAATACTACAAATGAAGGTGTTGAAGATGATCATGGAACTCAAGATCAAGGGAATCAAGAAAATTCTGAAAATGGAAATGGTACTGTCAATTCACAAGATGGTACTGCCAGTTCAACAGATGGTACTGCCAGTTCACAAATTGGTCCTGTTGAACCATTAAATGTTCTATCAGATGATTCCTTACCAGAAGATATAGGAATTGGAAACCTTCCAATTTCCTATGATGTTCCTACAACACACAACACAAGAATTCTCAAAGATCACTCCACTGAAAATGTGATTGGCAGCATTGATTCTGGTGTTAAAACAAGAACTCAAGTCTTATCTTCAGACAAAGATGGGTTTGTCCTAGCTGTGTATGAAGAAAAGAACCATGAAGTTGCCCACATATGCCTGTTTTCATGCTTTCTCTCTCAAGTAGAACCCAAAAACATTACAAAAGCCTTAGATGATTCAAGCTGGGTTGAAGCAATGCAAGAAGAACTACTTCAATTCAAACTGCAGAAGGTTTGGGTACTGGTTGATTTGCCCAAAGGTTACAGGGCAATTGGAACCAAATGGGTTTTCAGAAATAAGAAAGATGAAAAGGGAATAGTGATAAAAAAACAAAGCCAGATTGGTGGCCCAAGGGTATACTCAAGAAGAAGGAGTGGATTATGAAGAAGTTTTTGCTCCAGTTGCAAGAATTGAAGCAATTAGGCTATTTTTGGCCTATGCTTCTTTCATAGGATTCACTGTCTACCAAATGGATGTCAAAAGTGCCTTTTTATATGGTACTATTGAAGAAGAGGTGTATGTTTCTCAACCTCCAGGCTTCATTGATGCAGAATATCCAGAGAAGGTGTACAAGGTTACCAAAGCTCTTTATGGTCTACACCAAGCTCCTAGAGCATGGTATGAAACATTGGCTTTCTATTTATTAGAAAATGGATTTCAAAGAGGCAAGATTGATCCAACTTTGTTCATCAAAAGAACCAAGAAAGACATCTTGCTAGTGCAGATTTATGTTGATGACATTATCTTTGGATCTACAAATCAGGAATTGTGTGTAGAGTTTGAAAAACTTATGCATAGTAAGTTTGAAATGAGTTCCATGGGGGAACTTACTTTCTTTCTGGGTCTCCAAGTGAAACAATCTAATGAAGGCATATTTATCAGCCAAGATAAGTATGTAGCAGAGATCCTAAGGAAATTTGGGTTTGCAGATTCAAAGGTTGCAAGTACACCAATGGATCCAGAAAAGGGGTTACACAAAGATGCTGAGGGTGAAGATGTTGATGTGCACAACTACAGATCAATGATTGGGTCCCTAATGTACCTTACATCATCAAGACCAAATATCATGTTCTTAGTATGTGTATGTGCAAGGTTTCAAGTCAATCCAAAAGTTTCTCATCTCACAGCAGTCAAAAGGATCTTCAGATACCTCAAGGGCCAGCCTAAGTTGGGTCTATGGTATCCAAGGGAATCATCTTTTGATTTGGTAGCTTACTCAGATAGTGACTATGCTGGTGCAACCCTAGACAGAAAATCCACAACTGGTGGATGTCAATTTCTTGGCTGCAGACTCATATCATGGCAATGTAAGAAGCAAACAATGGTGGCCAACTCTACAACTGAAGCAGAATATGTTGCAAGTGCAAGTTGTTGTGGCCAAGTTCTTTGGATCCAGAATCAATTGCTTGACTATGGGTACAATTTTCTTAACACCATTATTTACATTGACAATAGCAGTACTATATCTATCATCAAAAATCCAGTTCAACATTCAAAAACAAAACACATTGAAATCAGACACCATTTCATAAGAGATTGCAATGAGAAAAGGTTAATTCAAGTTGTCAAAATTGATTCTGAAAATAATTTTGTAGACCTTCTCACCAAAGCTTTTGATTTAGGTAGGTTTAAATACCTGGTAGCAGGTATTGGTATGATAAATCTTTGAAAAACATGTGTTTTGTATATAAATAAACAAGTTCTGGACTCTAAACATGGTACTGCTAGTTAGTCATAAGGTACTGTCAGTACAAAATTGGTACTGCTAGTTCAAAGTTTGCTCTGTTTTTGCTCATCTTGATGTTTAAATGTTAACAATGCTATAAAATAAGTGTTTTGCACTCTGTTCTTTTGGTTTACAACTAACCATTTCAGGTTACTCAAAGCTTGCTAACACAATCAGGATATGGAAATGGTAATCAGTTCACCAAGTTGTTCAAAACTTTAAGAGCTGACTAGTCCAAAGCAAACGGCTCTTGGTAAAGACTTCTCAAATCTGTTGATAGCTGATAGTTTGCTAAAAACTATAAGGTAATCAGTTCACCCAGTTTCAAAAACTTAAACGAACTGACTAGTCCAAAGCAAACGGCTCTTGGTAAAGACTTATCAAATCCGTTGATAGCTGGTAGTTTGCTAAAAACTATAAGGGATATTTTCTAAAATTTCAAACAGACTGCCAAGTTTTATTTCAAAACAAGGTACTGGTAGTTCAAATTTTAGTACTGGTAGAGTAAAATGGTACTGCTACATAGCCGTTGAGTCTGTCAGGCTAAATTATAGCCGTTGTTTTTAAAAGGGTATTTTTGTGAATTATTCATGTTTTCCTCGAATTAAGGATATAGTTATTATAATAAAAGATCTTTTTTGACCGTCTCTTCAATTACTTATCCATAACTTTTATAGTCGATCAAAAGTCATTTCTCTCATAATCAATCCTTATCATAATTCACACTCACCTTTCATCTTCTACCAGTACAACAATAAAATCCCACCATCGAAATCAAAATTTTCATCAAACCTTTCACCATGGCTCGTCTAAGTTTTGTCAAACGTCACAACCAATTAGCATTTTTGGAAAAGTCTGATGACAATGAAACTTTTCATCAAGCAGTGGATTTTCTAAACAATTCTTATGTCAGGTTTGCTTTACTCGTGAATCCCACTATTTTTGAATCTCAAATTTCACAATTTTGGCAAACTGCTAAAGTTAACACTCTTAGGGATGGGATTCAAGAGTTAATGGTCACAGTGGATGGTAGAACCTTGACTTTTACCGAATCATCCATTAGAAGACATCTTCGTTTGGATGATTCAGATGGCATTAGTCAACTACCTGATACTAAAATTTTTGAAAATTTGACAAAAATGGGGTATAATGTAACTTCTACAAAACTTACATTTCTTAAAAAGCATTTTACCCCTCAATGGAGATTTTTGATTCATACCATCCTTCATTGTTTAAGCCGAAAGAAAACCTCATTGGAGCAATTTAGTGGTAACATGGCTGCAGCTCTCATTTGCCTGGCAACAAACAAGAAATTCAACTTTTCAAAATATATTTTTGAAGGATTGGTTAAAAATGTGGACAGTGAAACAAAGTTTTTGATGTACCCAAGGTTCATTCAGTGCCTCATCAACAAATCCAAACATTTGTTACTTCCCCCAAACAAACCTTTTACAACTCCCAAACTTACACACAAGGTGTTTTCAAACATGAAAATCGGTTTTCAAGGAGAAGAAGTACCACTTTTTGAGGAAATGTTACCACAACATTATGAAGAACCTGATCATTCATCACCACATCCATCACCAGTACCATCACTCACACCAACAGCACCATCAGTCACACCACCATCACCAGTACCAATACCATCTCATCAACAAACACCAACACCATCTGCAACATCACCATCATTATCACATCATAACTCACCACTACTATCTCCTCCACAACAAAGTGTAGATGCTCAGACTATCAGGGAATTAAAGGAGCAAGTGCAGTACTTACAAACTTCTCTTGAAAGTCAAAACAAACATTTTACAGAGATCAACACAAAGTTAGTTAAGAGAGTTGAGAAATTAGAGTTGAAAGTGAAGTTGCTGAAGGGTAAAAAGTCTACTCAGTTGGTTGTTTCTAGTTCCTCAAGTTCAGATGCAGAAGGTTTGGGTCTCTCTTCCAAAAAGGGGAGGATGGGTAGTTCTAAAAATGAAGAAGAGATTCAATTTCAGTTTCATGAAGGAACCCCAGTGATTGATGAAGAGCCTGCTACTCAAGAACAAGAGCCTGTTAGCTTGAAAGATACTGCTGCTACAGATACTGCTGAAGCAAAGCAAGATACTGCTGAAGCAGAGTAAGAGCCTGCTGGGATTCAGAGGCTATTAGCTATGAATTTAAAAGGATCTGATCAAGTGTCTTATAAAAGAAAGAGAAGATCACAGCCTCAGGGGAGGTTTCTTGTTTCTGATGAACAATCTGCTGCTCCAAGTCCAGTATCATCACCAAAAGACAAGGGCAAGAAAATTGTGGTTGAAGATGAACCAAAGCCTAAAAAGATGAAGCAGAAAGAACAAGTACAATTGGATGTAGATGAAGAGTTGTCCAAAAAGCTTCATGAAGAAGAAGTATTGAGGGCTGAAGAAGAATCAAGAATGCTGCAAGAAAAGTTTGATGCTCAGCTGCAATACATCATCTCCATTGATCCAATTGTAAGAGGTGAAGCTTATACCCTGATTTGTGAAATCGCTTAGCTCAAATGAAATGACAATCAAGCTCAATGATTTCATCACCAAGAAATACAATCAAGAGGCATTGGATGATGTCTATCAGCAGATTCAGAAGAATCATAAGAAAGGATTCAAAATGCCACATTCTGAAGCAGATCAGAAGAAGTTCTTCAAGATATATCTAAAAAGAGAAGTGAATATGAAAGATCATCAACTCAAAGGTAAATCTTTTGATGAATTGAAGCTTCTATACTTAGAGGCTTACAGAAGAAACAAAACCAGCTTTCTCATGGATACTCAAGAAAGGTCTTCCAAAGGAAGAGAAGATGATCAGAAGGAACAAGCAGAGAAAGCAGAATTGCCTTCTGCTCAGACAAGAGAAATGGTTGTCCCTCAAATCCTCAAGGTATGAATTTTATTCACAAAGAAACTTGGTTATTTTATATGGGAATAACAAGTTTAGGGGAGGATTGTTGGGAATAAAATGCACAAAGTAAAGAGTCTGCCTGAAGAGCCTGCTAGTGATAGTTAAGCCTGCCTCTTCAGTTCTGCTGATGTTGAAGATATACTAACAGTACCTTCTGGGTAAGAAGGTACTGCTAGCTAAAGAAGGTCCTACCAGTTTTCACGACAAGTTGCTATATTTTAATTAGAGATATTTACTTGTATTATTAGTCTTTGTACAAAGTTATACGGTAAGTAGAAGTAGTACAGAAGTCTCAGTAGATATAATGGAGTGTTTTACCTTGAAAGGTGTAATATTAGGATAAGATAAACCTCTAGTATATTATATTAAGCAACTTGACCACTTGTAACAAGGGCTCCTTATACTATAAAAGGAACCCTTAAGACACCTTCTTAGATATATCTTTTCATACAGCTTTCATAGCTTTCCTATGCATAACTTCTATCTTTAACCTTTTCACATATCAAAGATTCAAGGTTACATTTGTAATCCTGGTGATAGTTAAGATCACCCGTATTATTTCATCAATAATATTGAATCGTTTTGTGTTATTCATGTTGTGTTCATACTCATTTACTTATTCACCACCTTTGTTCCTTTAGTGTGTTTTAGTAAATTCCGCGTGCTAACTCACATTCATTCATAAATATCCTAAACACATTACTGAGATTAACATCCCAAGTGTTTGCATAAATCAATACAGATTCCTTCCACACTTTTGCTCACGCATACGACCCAATTGATGATGTGTTTTGGAGCGGGGGTCACGTTCCGGCCCGATGGTTGCCTTTTGTGTGATGATTGGTTTATGGATACATGTAGCTTGTATGATAACTATATTTATTTGTCCAGCTATGTTTTATAATCACAGTAAACTGGTTGCTTTGAGAGTGTATGTGTGTCTTAAACCTATGAATCTCACCAACATTATGTTGACGTTTTAAGCATCATTTTCAGGTGAGCATTCTAAGGCCAAAGTTGAGGGCAGCAATTAGGCGAGACTTAGTTGCATATGGAGACCTTACTTATGTTTTGGGATTTGACTTTATTTGGATTTGGTTTTGATACATTTATGTTTTCTGTTTGGTACTTTCATATCTATTGAAGATACCTTTTAGATTTTGTTTTGGTTATTTATCTTGGGGTATTGTTACAACACTGTGTGTTGGTGCATTGCTCTATTTATGTGCATGTAGTCGTTCTCTATGTTGACACCAGGTGTTGTGACGATATCCATGAAGTTATACCCTCGCGTTTCCGCCGTGGCGGGGTGTGACAAAACATAATTGAAGAAAACACATTAATTAATTTCCTTGATTCATTGGATGATTATTTGGGATTAATCGATTCTTTATCCAACACTCTTCTTCGTCAGGTAATTCATTCATTCATCATTTCATTTTAATAAAGGGGGTCTTTATTTAAAGGGGTTTTTGTTTCGTCTTATATAGCTGGCTTATGGCTTATTTGGTTTTGTTTTTTGTGCTTATTTTGCAACTTTTTTGGCTTATATAAGCTTATTCTGGCATAATATTAATAAAGGGGGTGTTTATACTGTAGCGGAGTATTGGGGAATTAGAATGTAGACAGATTATACCCCTAGTAAACCCGAAAGTTTGGACACTTCTTCAAAACTTTAACAAGGCGGCGAAATGAGCTGAAACAAACACCCCATTATTGATGCTAGCCAAGAAACAAACTTATTTATTTTCCAATTTTACCACTGGTTGTGATGAGCGATTATTATTCTAGTAGGAACTTGTGCTTAGGATTGTTTTTGGCTGTCTTTTGGACAAAAACAAGTGGATTGTGTTTTAGGCTTAATAATTAACCTATGTAATACAGGGATGGTTGGAATTAGCAGGTGCTCGCTATTCGATGGGCGCTTCACGTGTAAACACCGCATTGCTTAACCTTCAACCACATTCTGCTGCTACCACAGCAGACATTACTTACGAAGAAAATGGTACCCATCTTCCCTTTAACCTTAACCACACATATCTTGAATGATTTGCTCGATTAGTTTAGTATTACTTCGATATGATATGTATATATTCACTATCAAGCCTTTTTGTGAAAATGTCATGTATTGGGGGTGTTTGTTTAAGCTTATATGTGGGCTTATTAGATTTTGGCTTATATTTCACAAGCCCCAATTTCCCGGCTTATTTTGAGACTTATAAGTTTATCATATCATAATAAACTTATATAAGCCCACAAGCCTTAAAATAAGCCGGAAAATTGGGGCTTATGAAATATAAGCCGAAAAACAAAAAGGCTCATAAGCACCCCCCATGTTCACCTTCCATGGCAAAGGCTAAAAAAGTTGACACTAGCTAGTAATAAGCCAAAATGAAAGTTTATGTAGGTGCCGGTTCAGTATATTGGTAAAATCAAAATTGTAAAAAGTAAATGGGTCAAGTCTCTCATCAAGTGTATTTTCATCTTATTCAGAAATTAGATTTTTATTGAAATAATATCGATTTTCTAATCATATTTGGTACACTGATTATATAGAAAACGTTTGTTGTGTAATCGACCTGTTTCAACATGAATGAAAGATCTGCCTGTTTGACTTATTGCCAACCCACCCGACTGTCCCATTGTTTTCTACCTCTGCCTAAAAGAGATAAAATAATAATTCTAGTTTGTTAACGTGTATGCCTGGAGGTAAACATCTGCAAATCATAAACTTAGATTCACACAGCCATAGAAATTGGATCCAACCTAGTTTTGCCCCTTAGTTTTGCAACTTTTTGGCTTATATAAGCTTATTCCGACATAATAAATATGTATAAGCCGGAAAGTTTCGGAATAAGCCACATACAGTGAGCTTATGAAACATAAGCCAAAAACCAAATAACTATATAAGCCGAAACAAACGCCTCATTAAGCTTATTTGCCTGGCTTATTCAACTTTTGAAAATCCAGAAAGTTTGAGCTTATAAATAACAAGTGTAGACAGATTATACCTGCCTCAAAATTTTAACAAGCCAGCCAATTAAGCTTAAACAAACACCCCATTCAGCTCCTACCACAGTAGAGATTGAGTTTTGTCTCTATATTTCGACAAAAAAAAGTGGATTGTGTTTTGGGTTTAATAATCCTATGTAATCCAGGGATGGTTGGAATTAGCTGGTGCTCGATATTTGATGGGTGGTTCATGTGTAAACACCGCATTGCTTAACCTTCAACCTCCGTCTGCTGCTACCACAGTAGACATTACTCATGACCAAGATGGTACCATCTTCTCTTTAACCTTAAACACACATATCTTGAATCATTTGTTTGATTAGTTTAGTATTACGACTTCAGAACGTAGGATATGATATGTGTATATTCACGATGAGCCTTTTTGAGAAAATGTCATGTATAAGTTCACCTTCCATGGCAAAGGCTGAAAAAGTTGACACTAGTAATAAGCCAATATGAAAATGCCGGTTTGGTATATGTGTAAAATCAAAATTGTAAAAAGTAAATGGGTCAAGTGTATTTTCTTCTTATTCAGAAATTTAGATTTGTATTGAAAGTTATATCGATTTTCTAATCATATTTGGTACGCTGATAATATAGAAAATGTCTGTTGTGTAATCGACCTGTTTCAACCTATTTCAACATGATACATGAATGAATGATCTACCCGTGACTTATTCCCGACCCTCCCATTTTTTTCTCTCTGCCTAAAAGAGACAAAGTAATAGTTCTAGTTTTTTAAGTTTTAATGTAAACATACTAACATAGAACTTCGATTCACACAGCCATAGAAATTGGATCCGACCTAGTTTTGCCCGGTAGTTTATGTCCTATTCTTTGGTTCACAAGCAATTGCCTTCTTTGAAGGTATAGACTAATTAAAAAACTTTCCTTTGTTAGTTTTGATGACAAGTGAATGGAGATCGGATCGTGAGAAACTTATCAGACAACCTTTTTTGTTTGCTGAGATATCTAAAGGAAGTAACAGTTTAGCTCAACTATTTTGCTTTATTTAAAGAAAAGTCAAGTAC
This sequence comes from Artemisia argyi, assembly GCA_030686995.1. Lineage (NCBI taxonomy): Eukaryota > Viridiplantae > Streptophyta > Magnoliopsida > Asterales > Asteraceae > Artemisia > Artemisia argyi. The sequence goes on from CM060705.1 coordinate 2,556,777, forward strand.
TTTTTGTCACTAAAGGGTCGTTAGATCAGGTTGTAAAGTTTCGGGGGTCAAAATGTATAAGTCATCATAAGCAAGTTTTAGCTAGTGCACATTGTATAACATGAAAATTGTAAAATCCTTAGTTACATACTTAGAGATGACGTGATATGTAAATATGAAATATACTGCACATTCTGTGTCCCAGACAATTCAATGCGTGGCGTAATTTTTTAAGAATATGTGATTAGTCAGATGTCTATATTGAAATGGTCATCGTTGTCACCAAACTAAATTTTATCTGTAATTTGTGATGGTAGCCTAATAACTTTTATCTAATGTTTATGTCAAATACGACAACCTTGTCATAGTCACCCCCAAATGATAATTGATGCAACTTTCATGAGAAGCGGGTACTTAATGATCTTTCAATGTCACACTTTTGTATTATCTGGTGATTTAGGCTCAGAAATGTCATGCTAACAGGTGTAGAAAAGTGTTAATTAGTTTCACCTCTGTTTTAGGTAGCATCATGACAAAGTCGCCAAAGTTCAATTTGTGCAAATGGGCCTCTCCTGACAATAAAGACTCCTCTTTGGAGAAGGAAAACATCGAGGAAGATGAGCAGTTAAAAGAAAATATTAGCAGCCAAAGCGATTCTGGTAAACATATGTAATTACCTATATTGTGCACGACAACGGTTTGATAATATGTTATAGGGCAGTGCTTATATTGCTTCATGCAAACTGGTTATCATAGTTAAACAACATATAGTAACACATGTTTCTTATCAAAATCCATGATTTTTCCAAGCTAACTTCACTAATGAGAAATGTCTTTTGTTTCTCGTAAAGAAGTTCAGTTTGACATCGGAGACTATTTTAACCTCAAATCTTATTGAAAAGCTTGCATCTACAAGCAAGAATTCTCGTCTTTCATTCCAAATGAGAGATGTTTCAGCCTTTTGAAACCAAATGCGAACACATTTTTTCCATATACATAATTGATGTTGAGTTTGTTACTTATTTGTAATTTTTTATATCTGTCTGTTTTTGCAAATTTTGATGATATTGCTAATTCATTAAATCCATGATATTTTTTGAAGTCTAACTTCTTCGTTTATCATATCGAAGGATTAAACTCCAACAAAAGTTTTAATTATCGCAACTTTGTGCGAAGTTTTAATGGAAGGATCTGTTATATTTACTGACTACTTATAAAGGTTTTTTGTTCATAAAGGAAACCAGGAGAGTTCACCGGAAAGCAGCATTGAATCTTTTACTAATGCATCACCAAGAGAAAGCAACGGATCTGAAATCAATGCATCACCATGTAAAATAGAGAATCCTATGAGTGAATCAATACGGTTCTGAAGTTTGTTTCAACTTTCTTTTCGGACAATAGTAGAAATACATTTTTGCAAGAACAATCATTAGTTTTTTTTAACCAACATTGGAAGTATGATAATTTGACAAGTAACCACCAAGTTGCTATTTTCATTAAACGAAGAGAGTGTTTCTGCTCTTCAAGTATTTTATGATTGTGACTCCCTTGCTATCTTCTTTTTTATGTATGCACCTTCAGAAAGAACGAGCAAAGGTACTATCAATGTTTGGGACTTTAGTTTCACCCAAGCTTCGAGCCTCTCAGCTTACATTTGAGACAGGTGAATTCAGAAAGCTATTTATAGAAAATTGTCAAACTCGGAGCATAACGATATCTATTATTGTTCATCATTTTTCCTGACTGGTGTTAAAAAGAAATAATTGTTTCCTTTGTTGTGCAGCACTAGAAACACTCGTAGAAATAGCAAATGCTCGTTCATCTATTCTTAAATCTTATGAGGCGTTACATAGGGATATTGTAACAATTCGCAATTTTAGGTTAATTACTATTCCCGGAAAATTCACTATTCACTTTTACTATTCATTTTTACTATTCATTTTTCCCGAAACTTTCCCGAAAGTTGATTTTTATTTGATTTTATCGAGTGATAAATCATTTCCATGGCAAATTAAAAGTTTGACATTCATAAGCTCATTTTCGTGAAAGTTATTAAGGAATTACACGGAATTACACGTTTTAGGGTAAAACGTCAATCAGAAATTCTACGCACAACGAAATTCAACCCCGTCAGGTGACCCCACATCAGAAAAATGTTTGACACACTCATGATTTATTTGAGAATTAATCGTGACTGAGAAAAACATGACCAAAGACTTCCCAGCAGGTCACCCAAGCCTGTACTAATCTCACATGAGCACGCTTAACCGTTTGGGCGATTAACCGTTAGACCACAAAACGCGTTTCTAAGACTATTTGAGTTTTCAACTTCTTAGAAAAAGTCAACATATTCTTTCCCTCCTCCATTGACCAAAAATCATCCCTTGATGTTATAAGTCATTTCGTGATTTTTAGGCTTACGGTTTGATGTCTAAAAGACATTTAATACCAACCGACACTAGACTGAGCCCAGTCTAGACATTATAAGTCATTTTAAATCATTTTTATCACATTAGAAAAGTAACATTTTACTTTTCTCAATTTTACGCAATATTCGTACGTTTTACGTATTACGCGTTTTAGACCCGTGTTTCCAGTTTTTAGCAGGGTTTTACACCCAAATGGAACCTACCACTCATTTTATATTTTATTATGGAACTTATTGACATGTTTATCAATACTTTCAAGTTCCATAATTTTACGACACCCGGTTTTACGTTTTGAGGCTTAATCATTTACGATTGGCATTTCCCGGAGTCAAAACTAACCAAGTATCTTGGATAATACCAAGAAAAGTCCACACCCTTGCTCTCCAAGCTCATGAACAGCCTTGGAGGGGGGATTCACCACCCATGTGGCTTGATCTTATGCCTTGTGTCATGAGATGTGAACATGTGTTCAACTTGGCCTCCAAGTGTTGACTAGTCAACAATGTAACCTCCTCATTTGCATATAAATGCTTCTCCTCCCACTCCTTGACCATATGAACGACCCACACACACAACACCCTTCATTTTACTAGTTTACTTCAAGTTCCATCCAAGAAATCAAGTGCAATATCCATACATAAACCCTAGTTTAGTTTTGATTCATCAAAACTACTTCAAATCTTTAGAACTTTGGTGATTTCTCTTGAGTTTGAATCCACTCAAGTCACCTCAATTTTCATCATCTCTCTTTCAAGATTACAAGAGTAGAAAGATTGCATGAAGTGAAGTGGGTTGAAGCAAGTCTATCAAAGTCCTATCCTTACATGTTAACTTCCTTTCATCTTTGAAAGCCAAAAGTTGTGAGCCAAACCCTAACTTGATTCTTGTTAAATAATCATGTTCATGTTATTTACATATTATTTGTGCTATATTATGTCTTGTATTAATGTCCATGATGTATAAAAGTGAGCAAAACAAGTTATTGTTATTGATTGTTACAACAAGTTACTAAAACAAGTAAACTAGTGACTTTCTTGGTAAGACCTGATTAAAATGGTAAAAATATGATGTTGGATCATTACATATTACAGTAGAGGACCTAACAAGGAAACCATAGCAATTTGAACCACCTAAAACGAGTAAACGAGTCAAAAGTTATGGCGATTTGAAGTTACCAAAGATTTCCGGCAAAACTGCCAAATACCATTCTGATCAAATTTGAGTTTTGAAAGTCATACTTCTGGTCCGATTCATCAAAAAGTTAAAACACGAAAGTTGTCCGGAACGACGTTTTCGTTCAGGAATAAAGAAGCTCGAGCCCTGAAAACGCTTTTTGAGTGATAAATTCTTCAAAATCTTAACAGCCCATTTTTAGACCAAATTCATTACATATAAGTTATGGTTTATGAAGACCAAAGGGGTCTTATGACCTAAATCAAGACCACAACCATGGCTAGAGCCAAGGTTGAGTCTCAAGACCATGGAACAATGACCAAAGGTCATGGCTAGGCCATGACGAAATGACCATACAAGCTTACCAAGGCAAATACATGAATTAGAGAAGTTGGCGATAACTTGAACATACAATTTGGATCTACTTCATCTAAAGGAAACCATGAGATTTTACCAAGAGAAAATGGTCATTCAAGACTTGTGAAACTACCCCTAATAACAATCTTCATGTACAAATAAACTTTCCTAAGTTTATTCAAATATCGGACATGTAACCTTTCGGATCAAAACTTATATCTATATATTTCATCAACTACTACAATAGTAGGGAGCCTCATGTGAGGAGTTCATTATGTAAGCCGTCGAGTTGAGTTGTGGATTTACGAGTTAAAGTGTCCTGGCTCCTCGAACGCTTACTAACATGACTTCTGAATTATGTCGGCCCGAACGGTAGTAAACGATATACAAAACATACATGTTTCATGAATCTTCTCTTTCAAAGACTTACACTATACATCATACCACATCATGGACTAAATGCAAGATATATATATATATATAGGCACTACTTCATATTCTTTACTCCGATCTTAAGTCACAACATTCTATTATAGGTTGCTCGTAGAAACCTTCACGATTCAACCGTTACATTCATTACTTGCTATCTTACTTAAGGTGAGTTCATAGCCCCACTTTCGATTACTTAATTGTTTTACAAACCCTTGGGGGAAATACATGCTATTTATAACCGAGCACAATGTTTTTAAATTGTATGCTTACCTGATTGTTTTATTATCACTAAGTACCAGCCTTGCTAAACCGATATCCTTGATTATGAACCATTTAATCACTAGCAATAGTGAGCGCGAATATTAATAATAGGCCTATTGGGATTGACGAATCCCATTTGTTTTGACTAAGTGCAAACAAATGCATTAATATTTGAGATTTAGGTATGTTAGCAAAGTACCTACCGGGATAAATCTGCCGATCGATATTGGTACACGTTAACGTTATGGTGTCATAAGCTTAGTGTATAATACATATTCCGGGCGTATAATAACGTAGCCTACCTGTTTTGTTTTCCAAACATTGGTGTGAGCCTATAACTCACACTACCAACATATTGTGTTCAATCGATTTAACAAACTCTATGAATATCACTCAACCTTTGTGTTGACCTCTCAAGCATGTATTTCAGGTTCATGACGATCAAGGATGGCACGGAAGGACACGGATACTCAAGAGGGCTATAAATTTTATTATCATTCAAAACTCATTTATTATACATTGTAAACATGGAACCAATTGGGACCTCATTTTGAAATCTCTGATATTTATATAATTTGAATGATACATCTTTTAAAACGACTCAATTGGAGTTCGTTTTCTATTATTGTGACTATTGTGCCGTCGAGTAACACCCAGTTCGAATTCCGCTGCATCCATGAATTGGGGGTGTTACAGATTGGTATCAGAGCCATGGTTATAGAGAAACGGGTCTAATTGAGACCTAAACTATAACCACATGTACAAGCAAAAACATTTTATAGTCTTCCGCTCTCCGTGTCTTCCATCCTCCAGACGATTATGGACTTAGTAAGCATGTTATGCTACACAAACATATTAGTATATTCATATATACCCATTTTTGAGCATTTCCCCGTAGACATTTTGTGCTACACAAACATAATTGCATATTGATATATGTACCCTAAACATAATTGAGCATTTCTCCGTAAGCATTAGTATATTGATATATACACACTAAGCATTTTATGCTACATGAACATATTAGTATATTGATATATAAACTCGGTTTATTTTCAATCATTTATCTAAACAATGGACTAAACATATCTGTGTATGCCTATTCTAAGGCATTTCGGCACAGCCACACTCTCCCAATCATGTTCCTACTCCAACATTATATGTCCAAGACATTGTAATTGATTGCAATGGTCTCATTCATTTTCCAAGACATTGTGAGATACAATGGTCTCATTCATTTTCCAAGACATTGTGAGATACAATGGTCTCATTCATTTTTCAAGACATTGTGAGATACAATGGTCTCATTCATTTTTCAAGACATTGTGAGATACAATGGTCTCATTCACTTTTCCAAGACATTGTGAGATACAATGGTCTCATTCATTTTTCCAAGACATTGTGAGATACAATGGTCTCATTCATTTTCCAAGACATTGTGAGATACAATGGCCTCATTCATTTTCCAAGACATTGTGAGATACAATGGTCTCATTCATTTTCCAAGACATTGTATGATACAATGGTCTTAATCATTTCTCAAATGTTTTGAGTCACACAATGATCTAACCTACTTCCCAGACATTGTGAATTGCACAATGGTCTAACCTACTTCCGAGACATTGTGTTTTGTGCAAATGGTCTCTAGAATTATTCCATCACATCATCAATATCATTTCTTATGATATCAAAAACCCGTCACAATCTATCGATTTCAAAACAAGAAATATGAGATTTCTAAAGGACAAACTAATCCATCATCGACAAAAGCTGAACTTTCTCTACATTCATCAAAGTTTTCTTATGAAACCTTCCTTATTAAAAGTTCGTGATCCTGGCCAAGTATGTTCTATTTTAGAACTACTTAAAACTTCCTTTCCATACGTATCTACCCTTACTACCTTCTATGCAATGGAATATGAAAACATACGTTACAAGTCTTGTATGGGCGGGACTTGCAACTTAAGGGTTTGACATCGCCTTTGTTTAGTGGACAGTTTCCCGAAAGCAACGGACATATCACAAGTATACCTAATTTAAGTATTTGAAATTTTTATCGAACCTTGGCTAAATATAGACTAGTCACCTATATTTAACCTAGGGACAGTGGAATATAGTCTGACTAACTATATTCGACTTAGAATTTTCAAATACTGAGAATAGTTGTACTAGGGTTATGTTTAGGTTGATTTCCTACATGAACTCGATAAACCACCAGAATACATTAAAACAATCTAGAGACACGATAATGTCTTACCACTCAGCGAAATCTTAACACCTTATTTGTGTTACCTAATTTCATTCTTGAAATTTTTCATTTAGGAGATAATCCGAACTACTATCTTGGGATAGTTATCAATTATTCTCTTCATCCTGTAGAAGTACCATCCTGTTTAGGATACCATTCCATCATAAACTTTTAAAATCTCTTAAGATTTTTAAAGCAAACTCAACATCTATACCTAAGAGTATTAATGTTAAGCATACACTACACACTTTTATTCATCAACATATCATAACATTATCTTCACAACCGTTGGAACCACAAGCTCATTTACAGATTTTGATGCACTTTTAAAGCTCAAATCATCCTTAGTTACACCACAAGTACCCTCATCAGCTTTACAAGTTTGAATATTCATCTTGTACTTTTGGAACACCAGTATCATCTCATAATACACTACCTTGTAACTCACCGGCTAAGTATGAATGTTGTGTCGGGAATTCTTGAGTAGGATGATTTATAATGTCCTTATTTGAATGGATTGGGATGCCTTTTCATTTAAATAAAGAAATTATAAATCATCGAACCATACGTTTATATTCCTTTAGTTACATTGTTTGGGATGCCTCTCTATGTAAATAAAGAATTATAAACAAGTGGGCTTAATTATATCCGAAATAACATAAGTATGAAGTCAATAAACACTAGATACAACAACAGATTACCTACTAGGCTATGATTGCAACAACTATCCCAATTTCCATTAGTACGAGATTTACTTTTGGTTTTCATAATGATAGTGCAATAACAAACAAACTCATTACGGGGCCATGTAACCATACGCATGCGCAGTCGTACCAAACTCATTGCGAAGCCATGTAGCCATATGCATGGGCAGCCGTACAATTCAAACAGGACTTGGTCCAACCACATGTTCAACGCTTATTCCATGATTCGATTCTTATATCAATTGTTATTGATACTTGACAACTATATCAAGTTCTATTTGATATTCAACTACTATATTAATTCCTATTAATATCCGACTGCTATATCAATTTCCTTTGATATTCGACTATTACCATACCTTTCCTACATAAAAGGAAGCCTCATCCTACACCATACACCGAAATGACAAATCAAATTACATCACTGGTAATTCCAGACTCTAGTCCTCATAAGTAACCACACCTTTTCATCGACATCACTCCAACATATGACACACAAAGAACTTCGGGACGAAGTTCCCCGTAAGGGGTAGAGACTGTAACAATTCGCAATTTTAGGTTAATTACTATTCCCGGAAAATTCACTATTCACTTTTACTATTTATTTTTACTATTCATTTTTCCCGAAACTTTCCCGAAAGTTGATTTTTATTTGATTTTATCGAGTGATAAATCATTTCCATGGCAAATTAAAAGTTTGACATTCATAAGCTCATTTTCGTGAAAGTTATTAAGGAATTACACGGAATTACACGTTTTAGGGTAAAACGTCAATCAGAAATTCTACGCACAACGAAATTCAACCCCGTCAGGTGACCCCACATCAGAAAAATGTTTGACACACTCATGATTTATTTGAGAATTAATCGTGACTGAGAAAAACATGACCAAAGACTTCCCAGCAGGTCACCCAAGCCTGTACTAATCTCACATGAGCACGCTTAACCGTTTGGGCGATTAACCGTTAGACCACAAAACGCGTTTCTAAGACTATTTGAGTTTTCAACTTCTTAGAAAAAGTCAACATATTCTTTCCCTCCTCCATTGACCAAAAATCATCCCTTGATGTTATAAGTCATTTCGTGATTTTTAGGCTTACGGTTTGATGTCTAAAAGACATTTAATACCAACCGACACTAGACTGAGCCCAGTCTAGACATTATAAGTCATTTTAAATCATTTTTATCACATTAGAAAAGTAACATTTTACTTTTCTCAATTTTACGCAATATTCGTACGTTTTACGTATTACGCGTTTTAGACCCGTGTTTCCAGTTTTTAGCAGGGTTTTACACCCAAATGGAACCTACCACTCATTTTATATTTTATTATGGAACTTATTGACATGTTTATCAATACTTTCAAGTTCCATAATTTTACGACACCCGGTTTTACGTTTTGAGGCTTAATCATTTACGATTGGCATTTCCCGGAGTCAAAACTAACCAAGTATCTTGGATAATACCAAGAAAAGTCCACACCCTTGCTCTCCAAGCTCATGAACAGCCTTGGAGGGGGGATTCACCACCCATGTGGCTTGATCTTATGCCTTGTGTCATGAGATGTGAACATGTGTTCAACTTGGCCTCCAAGTGTTGACTAGTCAACAATGTAACCTCCTCATTTGCATATAAATGCTTCTCCTCCCACTCCTTGACCATATGAACGACCCACACACACAACACCCTTCATTTTACTAGTTTACTTCAAGTTCCATCCAAGAAATCAAGTGCAATATCCATACATAAACCCTAGTTTAGTTTTGATTCATCAAAACTACTTCAAATCTTTAGAACTTTGGTGATTTCTCTTGAGTTTGAATCCACTCAAGTCACCTCAATTTTCATCATCTCTCTTTCAAGATTACAAGAGTAGAAAGATTGCATGAAGTGAAGTGGGTTGAAGCAAGTCTATCAAAGTCCTATCCTTACATGTTAACTTCCTTTCATCTTTGAAAGCCAAAAGTTGTGAGCCAAACCCTAACTTGATTCTTGTTAAATAATCATGTTCATGTTATTTACATATTATTTGTGCTATATTATGTCTTGTATTAATGTCCATGATGTATAAAAGTGAGCAAAACAAGTTATTGTTATTGATTGTTACAACAAGTTACTAAAACAAGTAAACTAGTGACTTTCTTGGTAAGACCTGATTAAAATGGTAAAAATATGATGTTGGATCATTACATATTACAGTAGAGGACCTAACAAGGAAACCATAGCAATTTGAACCACCTAAAACGAGTAAACGAGTCAAAAGTTATGGCGATTTGAAGTTACCAAAGATTTCCGGCAAAACTGCCAAATACCATTCTGATCAAATTTGAGTTTTGAAAGTCATACTTCTGGTCCGATTCATCAAAAAGTTAAAACACGAAAGTTGTCCGGAACGACGTTTTCGTTCAGGAATAAAGAAGCTCGAGCCCTGAAAACGCTTTTTGAGTGATAAATTCTTCAAAATCTTAACAGCCCATTTTTAGACCAAATTCATTACATATAAGTTATGGTTTATGAAGACCAAAGGGGTCTTATGACCTAAATCAAGACCACAACCATGGCTAGAGCCAAGGTTGAGTCTCAAGACCATGGAACAATGACCAAAGGTCATGGCTAGGCCATGACGAAATGACCATACAAGCTTACCAAGGCAAATACATGAATTAGAGAAGTTGGCGATAACTTGAACATACAATTTGGATCTACTTCATCTAAAGGAAACCATGAGATTTTACCAAGAGAAAATGGTCATTCAAGACTTGTGAAACTACCCCTAATAACAATCTTCATGTACAAATAAACTTTCCTAAGTTTATTCAAATATCGGACATGTAACCTTTCGGATCAAAACTTATATCTATATATTTCATCAACTACTACAATAGTAGGGAGCCTCATGTGAGGAGTTCATTATGTAAGCCGTCGAGTTGAGTTGTGGATTTACGAGTTAAAGTGTCCTGGCTCCTCGAACGCTTACTAACATGACTTCTGAATTATGTCGGCCCGAACGGTAGTAAACGATATACAAAACATACATGTTTCATGAATCTTCTCTTTCAAAGACTTACACTATACATCATACCACATCATGGACTAAATGCAAGATATATATATATATATAGGCACTACTTCATATTCTTTACTCCGATCTTAAGTCACAACATTCTATTATAGGTTGCTCGTAGAAACCTTCACGATTCAACCGTTACATTCATTACTTGCTATCTTACTTAAGGTGAGTTCATAGCCCCACTTTCGATTACTTAATTGTTTTACAAACCCTTGGGGGAAATACATGCTATTTATAACCGAGCACAATGTTTTTAAATTGTATGCTTACCTGATTGTTTTATTATCACTAAGTACCAGCCTTGCTAAACCGATATCCTTGATTATGAACCATTTAATCACTAGCAATAGTGAGCGCGAATATTAATAATAGGCCTATTGGGATTGACGAATCCCATTTGTTTTGACTAAGTGCAAACAAATGCATTAATATTTGAGATTTAGGTATGTTAGCAAAGTACCTACCGGGATAAATCTGCCGATCGATATTGGTACACGTTAACGTTATGGTGTCATAAGCTTAGTGTATAATACATGTTCCGGGCGTATAATAACGTAGCCTACCTGTTTTGTTTTCCAAACATTGGTGTGAGCCTATAACTCACACTACCAACATATTGTGTTCAATCGATTTAACAAACTCTATGAATATCACTCAACCTTTGTGTTGACCTCTCAAGCATGTATTTCAGGTTCATGACGATCAAGGATGGCACGGAAGGACACGGATACTCAAGAGGGCTATAAATTTTATTATCATTCAAAACTCATTTATTATACATTGTAAACATGGAACCAATTGGGACCTCATTTTGAAATCTCTGATATTTATATAATTTGAATGATACATCTTTTAAAACGACTCAATTGGAGTTCGTTTTCTATTATTGTGACTATTGTGCCGTCGAGTAACACCCAGTTCGAATTCCGCTGCATCCATGAATTGGGGGTGTTACAGATATGAAAAGTACCAAGGAATAACAAGTGACAGGGGTTCAACAGTCCAAAATAAAATAATTGAAGCAACAGCATTCACATGCCGAGAACAAAAATCAATGCTAAACACTTCGGCTTAGACTTCGGATTTTGCTCATCAGATAATGGATCAACAAGGGATATTGGATCGTTTTTGTTTGCAGCGATTGTATTACAGTAATATCTAAGATAACTAATTTATTTGACTTTAGACACTTAAGAAATTCTCAAGACACCAATTTCCTTAACGTGTTACACACTTTTATGTCATATTGGTTTATTTCGGATATATACCAAAGTATCTTTCAGATTGTTCGTGTATGTGTCCGGACTGTTTAGTACGGACGAAATTCATTTATATCACCCGGTACGGACCAAACATAAAATAATAATAAAGGACCTCGGGAAAGACCAAGACATCCCATCATCTAGGTAATGCCCACAGACCACTTGATTGTTGGGATTTAATAACATGTTAACCATTAACTCTACGAGTACGCAGCGGAATATGGATCTAGTTTAGCCTTTACGATTAACACACATATAAACAACTTAAGGTAAAAAGGAAACGAGAAAAGTAAATAGAAAACTAACCCTCGTAGTCAACCGCAAATGAAACAATAAGTGATTAAAACAATCACCTCTATGATTACTCACACAAACACGTCAAACAAATACGTCCGGAGTGCTAGCCGTGTACCACGTAAAATCCAAACAACCAGTGTCAAAGCTCAAAGCAAAACCAGAAACTAAACAGCTTCTAATGAGAAAGGATCATTGGATTATATTAAATATAACATATGCATGAAAACAAAGTCATGCATACGTAATTATAATATACCCATGCAAACAATGTATTTTGCTTTCTGGTTTGTCGTATCACATGGAGGAAGAAAACAAAGTAATGTTTGTGACTTGTGAGTGGGGAGAGAACCAATCAACAAAAGGGTCGGTTTGTGGGTTTTCTGCCGTATCTAATGAGCTAGGGATAGAGGGGCTTATATAGCTTCTAAATCCTTATTCATGATAAGGCTAAAACACCTTACATGATAAGCTTAAAACTCTACCTCTTTAAGCCTTATCACAACTTCTCAATCCTTATCACTTCACAATGAATCTATACAATTTGAACCCCTTTCAGGTCCTTCTTTAGCCGAGCATGGGGTTTAGGACAAACAAGGGATCTTGTCTAGTTCATTTCGTGTTCAAACGGGTCACCTTTTGAGCTTTACGTGAAATAACAATAACGTATTCTAATGTTTAATGTGTGTGCCCCCAATAGGCTCACACACCTTTAGTCGTACTAGCTAATCCGACTCACATATTCCAACATCTCCCACTTGGGAGTTGGAGTAGCAGATAGCACAAATACCAACGATGGAAACGTCTAGCAACGCTCTCACTCGCTATTTAAACTAAAGGTGTTTGAGATATAGTTTCATAAATCATTCTCAGTAGCATGGTTTTTTATGTCTTGCTTTTATCATCCTTTGTTATAGATACCGTTAAACCATGGATATGGATCCTGACTCATTCCATATAGTTTAACCATTTAGATTCTCGTTATAGAATTTAATTCAGATATACCAAATGTAATCAAGAATCATCTTGCATTACCCTTTGGGTTTGGCCAAACAATTATCTGATTAATTCTGGAGAGGGCCCATGGTATCTTTTTGCACATATCAAGTGGAGTAACAAATCCTTTGTTGACTACAAGTGTTGTGGATGCTGCTTCACATCACTCTGAAGAATAGCTTTTATAACTACCTTATTCAGGACAGCGTTTGGCATATAATTACAAAAGTGATATCCACACATAACAGAACTTGCTTGTATCTCAAGTCTAAGGATGACTTTATTAACCATTTTCAACATCTTACTCATGACAAGGATCCAAAAGTAAATGTTCGAAAGTTGGGGTATCCAATATGCATCCCTTGTGAATACATATGAGTTTGGCGGGAACAATCCACATTCTCATAGAATATAACCAACACTCACATTTGCCTTGCATAACAATATTCCCATATTGTTAACCGACAATGGACATATTTAGAATGATAAAATCATTCAAGGATTAAACATGCAAATACAGGATAACAATTATTATATGCCTGAATAACAAATACCAAGTATCTTTATTCATCATAAAGTAAAAATTGTCTTACAATCCCAATTATCCAAATACTAATTAAACAAATATGCATGAAACTAATTAGTAAGTTGAAGTCTAATATTTCCAGCATTCTCAACTTTTTTTTACAAGAAAACTAAATAGTCATCTGAGTAAACTTTCCGAATACTAGTTTTAAATTTCACATATAGTGAGGGATTTGAAATAGAAGATGAGTGTCTTATCTCATATGCTCATACTATTGCAAGTGTCATAGTATGGAGATGTCGCCCTACCTTGCATAAGGTATTAGAAGTCAACGACATACTGACAATCATCTTTACAGTTTCTTAAAATGTAAAGTATTCTTATTCCTTAATGTGTAATGCAACAATACTCTTCGTTGAGCATAACTAGTTAGTAGATTTATCATAAATGATAAAATCCTACTTTAACTAGTTTTAATTATCTTCTAGCATCATTGTACGTATACAAAACTATGCTTTATAATTCGTAAACCTCTGTATTAACAATAATCTAAATTCTCTCAATTAGATATTGTTGTTGTCAGCTCATCTTGCTCTTGTGCAAAAGTAACAACCAGTCGCATACACAATATAATATATACATGACAAATCCTTAGTAAAAACATAAGGTTTCCATCCATGTCATAAATTATTCCAAGTGAAATATACCATTTAAGACTTGCTTCAATGATATATTGCAATTGTGTTGGACTTAATTTTCCACATATGTTTATTCCAAATAAACATTTATTCCAAGGTTGTTTGTTCTATTCCCTAAATCTCAAGTGAAGATTCATTCCAAGCTTAAGGATTAATATCTAGCTTAAATGGAATAATATCTTCAATATGTTATACAACATATGAATTTTAAGGAAAAACATAGTGCTCCAACTTAATGTCAGATGTACTCAGGAGTTATCTTAATTCAATCAAAATCATATTGTAATTAAATTCAAGATCTCAGCTCCTAGATGCATGATCCGATCCAAACTTGGATTGCTTAAACTTGTATACTACATAAAGATCATATGTAGACTCACAGTACGTCCTTTTGATTACATACCGTCCTCGCAAAAGGTAATCATAAAGGAAAGAGTTATAAAACTTAATTGCCATATTCCACATTCAAGGAAACATGTATGACAATTAATTATCTTTATTAATTAATGCATGTATATAAGAAAATCTAATCACAGTCAATTGCATGAATATGATTAAAAACTTCTTATTTTAAACCATGCATTAATCATGTATACAATTTTGTCCTTTTAAGCCTTTCTTCAAAAGAAACTTATTCCAACCTTATAGGTTACATATTAGGCAAAATAACAATCAAGATCAAAACATTGATTTGCCTTTTTAAGGACTGCATCTTATCATTCATAGTTCTAAGACATTTATCAGATTCAAGATGTGATAATGTACCTTAGTAGTTAGCAGATTTACATTGATCTTCTAACTTATATCCCTCAGCATTGATATTAAAATATCACTCAAGTGATGAGGCATCCTTGCGGATTTATGAATGAGGGTAACATTATACTTCGGTCGACATTTACATGTTTAACCTTAGTATGACATTAATAAGTGGATTTTTAGAAGGTTATGTATTTGTTCTTGAATATCTTCAAGATTTTTAGATGCTCCCACTTACTTTTGCTAGTAGAGACAATTCTCTAAATACTAAGTATTTAAACAACAATAAAGTGTTCTTTATTTGGGAACCACAAAATAAATTTTAAGTTCTCATCTCTAGATTGTTAATAAAATGCTTCATAAGATTTTAACAAATTCAGAACTTAAATCAAGACATAATGGAATTCCTTTCAACAACTCTAATTAGGGTTTGTGGTTAAACCCTAATTCTTGTATCACTCTTTAACCAAAAATCTTAGCAAAAGTTTTGTGTTTCGTCGAGCTAGGAGGAACACCAAAACTACATTCTTCAAACTAGGAAGTGTAGAAAAAGCAAAAACCCCAAAATGGTTTAGGATTCGATTGATTTGAGTGGAAAAATCGAAAATCCCTAAGGGTTTAGGGTCGTGAGTTGTCTTGAATACCTTCTAGGTTTGAACTACATTGAGTGTATACATGACACACACAATTTTCTAACCTTGACAGATTTTGGAGGTAGAGCAATTATAACTATCAAGAATCAAACAATATGAATATTGTTTGTTTCAACCTATTAGACATACCATAATAATGTGGTATTCTATAAGTATTTGAATTGTGAAACTATATCAGAATTCGATAGATAATTTAATTCTCTTTGGACCAAATATTTGTCAATTGGGTCTAGCCAAATTGCATATTAAGTATTTTTGAACTAAGTGCATGCTATAATGTATATTTTTTTGAATAATAGAAGAACCTTATGTTCACGTGTTCACAAGAAGACATAACTGTTCAAAAATTATATGTTCATGTGTTTACAAGGAAACAGAACATGTCAATAATACATTATAAGTCTTTAAAGACCTCATGTTTATGTGTTAACTAGAAGACATAACACTTTTATTATATACTTTATGTTAAAAGTCATTGATTAATTCAAGGACTTTATAATTATGTCTCAACATATAAACATAATTAACTAACAAAAGTTATCATGAACGCAAACTCTTGAGTTCTGTAGTAATTTCAAGTTAATTTTATACTTCAGTATTATGATTATTATTATTTAAGACTAAAACATGTAGTCAAAATGTTGAAGTATCTTTACACTTTATCATGACATATGAATGTAGTAGGGCAACAAACATCTTAAGTGTTCAAGTCCTAGTAGAATTAATAGCTTTCTTACCTTGCGGTCAAGAGAAACAAATAATATGTTGTTCCTTGCACACACTTTGAGATTTCTCCCACTTGTGTAAGGCACAACATCATATTATGAAAAGAAACAACATGTGCTTGATTGTGTACACAATATGAAAATGTCATAGATATTATAAGTAGGTTTAGAACCATAACATTTAAGAGGGAATTGTGGATTATTATTCTATAGATAACGTTTCAGATAAGCAACAGTAGAAAGGCAACGTGTTATCTAATAAAATAAAATGCAATTTTTCTTTAAGTATGGTCGTTCATATTCGGAAATAATGAATGATTTCAAAGCAAGTTTGAAATGATATGGGTGACTAACAAGGAGATAAATCTCGTAGCTCCCACTGAAATTGACAACATTACATGAATGTTATTTCAGTAATAAAACGCAATGCTCCCACCGGATTTGTCAACATTGTAAGTGTTACATTTCCAGTAGAAAGCATATAGCAATTTAATATACTTTCCTATTCTCTTCGAATACCTACAAGTAACAACGTACTTAGGTATTTAACAGAGTATATGAATTTCTACTTTTGTAGATGAGGGACTAGCCATTCATGCTTTCATTTAACTTGAATATATAGCATGCAATTCCTCCTTTATAGTCTACATAGCCACAAGGGTATTTAGCACTTTAAGGAATAATGAGAGTCTAATAAAAACCTAGCGAATATGCTAGTAATTTCTTTACTCTATGCGGTTTAAACTCATACATCGTGACAAGTGCAAGATGTCATTTATTTTGGTAGCTATAGACAAAAAGTTTCCTAGTTACACAAAATATTTTATCTTTCAAATATTTCAAGACCAGAAAAGGGTAATGAGATATCATAAGTGAGTTTAACAAATGTAATCCTATCTTAGTTTGTCAACTAAGGAGAAAAATAGGAATAAGTCACACTCTTCTTACCAGGAAAAGAGACTAAGTTTGTCTTTTTAAGAAAAAACAACCTTTCGTTTACGAATTATGTTGCAATAACACAATTTTAATCAGAACATAGAAAGTTCAATTTTAGTATTTTCAATAATTAATTTCTTAAAAGAATTAACTACCCAATTAATTACTAATTAAGACTAAGATCCATCTTGACCTCCCACTTATTACCGGAGGTCTGACCAGCATGTAAACAAGTGGGGCAAGAGGTAAGCGACGAGCGTTAATTGCATGAAATGCAACTCTAAGACTTATGAGACTCATCAAGACAATAGTAGACAAGTAATAATGTCATGAGCATGTTTAGCCTCATCTTATGCCTCGGGTCCAAGGTCTGACCAAGCATACTCGAATTAAGTCGACCAATCAAGAACTTGCAAAAATCGCCAAAGGTCTGACTAATGAGCAAAATTTGCCATGGGTTGGAGTGGCCCTAAGGTCTGACCAAAGAGGTCAAGCCAAATGCACGTGTTCTTGGTTGGCTGGCATAGACTTAAAATTTACATATAGGGTATACACATAAATGTGGTAAAATTCATGTACAAAGAAGCATGCAAAAAAACTTTGTAGCACTTAACATTAAAAACTTTTAGTAGTGACAATGTAGTGATCATCATGGTTCACGGTTGAGCCGTACTTCCCAAGTGTACATAGCGTCCAGTTTTTAATTTCATGAAAGCTTGTTTCAATAATTTAGGTCACTTAATTTTACAAAAACAATTTTCCACGAATCAAATAGCAGGTCACAATGAGCATGGTATTCAGGCGTGTAAATTAAGACCATATTAATGTCATCCTTTTATAGGTATTAGTCCTCTTTTATTTTAGTTTTAGGCGTGTAAACATGTAGGCTAAAAACAAAAATCACAAAAAGAACATAACACTAAAAACATGACAATAATATTAACAAGTAAAACATTTAGATCCGAGAACTCTAGCAAGTCTTCCCCAAAAAGAGAACCATAAGACCCTCACTAGGTTTTCATCAAGTGCCAAAATGATTGCGTAGGTCTTACAGCCGGAATTCACACATAAAATAATTATTGCAAACTTATTAACATTTAATTTTTGCTATTTTATGTATCTAATTAACCATTAATTTTTAATTCATTTGCATCTAGGTATTTATTTATCAAATGATGACAAGTATTGCATATAGTTGTCATATCAATTTATAAAACAAATAAATAAAGCTAGATTTCATGTAGCCTAAGCATGTTTAATTAGTGTGCAATTCATAAAACACCAAACAAGATGGCTCATGATGCCACTGTTGGGATTTAATAACATGTTAACCATTAACTCTATGAGTACGCAGCGGAATATGGATCTAGTTTAGCCTTTACGATTAACACACATATAAACAACTTAAGGTAAAAAGGAAACGAGAAAAGTAAATAGAAAACTAACCCTCGTAGTCAACCGCAAATGAAACAATAAGTGATTAAAACAATCACCTCTATGATTACTCACACAAGCACGTCAAACAAATACGTCCGGAGTGCTAGCCGTGTACCACGTAAAATCCAAACAACCAGTGTCAAAGCTCAAAGCAAAACCAGAAACTAAACAGCTTCTAATGAGAAAGGATCATTGGATTATATTAAATATAACATATGCATGAAAACAAAGTCATGCATACGTAATTATAATATACCCATGCAAACAATGTATTTTGCTTTCTGGTTTGTCGTATCACATGGAGGAAGAAAACAAAGTAATGTTTGTGACTTGTGAGTGGGGAGAGAACCAATCAACAAAAGGGTCGGTTTGTGGGTTTTCTGCCGTATCTAATGAGCTAGGGATAGAGGGGCTTATATAGCTTCTAAATCCTTATTCATGATAAGGCTAAAACACCTTACATGATAAGCTTAAAACTCTACCTCTTTAAGCCTTATCACAACTTCTCAATCATTATCACTTCACAATGAATCTATACAATTTGAACCCCTTTCAGGTCCTTCTTTAGCCGAGCATGGGGTTTAGGACAAACAAGGGATCTTGTCTAGTTCATTTCGTGTTCAAACGGGTCACCTTTTGAGCTTTACGTGAAATAACAATAACGTATTCTAATGTTTAATGTGTGTGCCCCCAATAGGCTCACACACCTTTAGTCGTACTAGCTAATCCGACTCACATATTCCAACATTGATAATAGCATAAACCAAGCATGCACCATCGACCCGGGTTTTCAGGGACTGAATTCCCCATGCGTGAACAGTAGCCTACAGGCATGGTCTAGGCGTAGACCGGTTCCCTGCTTCCCCAGGTTGGTCATGTACAGTAGTTGTGGTAGTATAAATACCCAACCTCATTCAATGCTTGAGGTATCCTAAATTCTTACTCACCCACATTACTCACTTATATTTAATTCTCACCTTTGTACTCTTAAACTCATTCTCACACCGGAGCTTGGTCTTGGGATAAAACCCAATGCGAGGCTAATGTGTGCTACCTTGTGTTTCAAGCTCAAGAATTCGACCAAGGAGACCTGGTGCAAGATTTTACCTCAACACAGATATATAACTAGTTTAAGGACACGGAGGGAGTAGCATGATAAGCAGCTCTGGCCCACAAATAAGGAAAACTCTATCCTAGCCTCTTGATTACTATCCGTTCCAATTTTTTTTTGGTATTGAATATTGATAATAAGGGATGATATAGTTAGGGGTGACAATTCAGGTCGGGTTCAGGTTGGCGGGTCAGAAAAACTCAACCCGAACCTGACCCATTTAAATCATCGGGTCAGCTATGTCAACTCTAACCTGTTTACACGTAACCCGAACCTGACCCATTTAAATCATCGTGTCGGTTTCAGGTCGGGTTTCGTGTCGGGTCAGAAATTGCCACCCCTAGATATAGTTCCAAATGAGTTCAACATGCAGGTTGCTTCTGGCGCGGTGCTGCATCAACTAATTACACATCATGTATATATAATTGTTCCAAATGGGTCCAAGGAACATGTGTAGGAGACTTCTGAAATAAATGGCAAGGTCTCTAACCAATTGACTTAGCTCAGTTGGCCACCTGAGTTTCTTCTAGAGTTTGGAGAAGGGTTTTACCCGGGTTCGAGTCTCGCAAGTGACAAAAAAAATTCGGATTTTTCTTTTAGTGCGAAGCCGTGAGTTCTAGGGTGTCTCGTTGGCGGGTCTCTCCTAATGGTTCGGGTCTCGGGGTTTACCCATTTGGATGGTTTAACTCGGGGGTCGGATTTTAAGTATGGTGTCGTTCTAAATAAAATAAAATAAAAATGGCAAGGCCTCTAACGACCATAAAAAATATTGGTCAACAACGTTACTTAAAGTCTTTCTACTAATTTTATATATATATAGTGTTAAAGAATGATATTTTAATGTGTGGTGACGATGGGTCAACATGAAAGTATTCCAATTTCTGGGATAGGGCCTCAGTTTGTTAAATCATCTCAACTTGAGCTTATCGTTGAAACATATGCGCCGGGAAACCTTGTGATCACTGATACTGATCACAGGATTTTGCTCTGAGTAAAACCAGCCGACACAACCTTCCATCGCAAACGGATGTTACTTGACCCTGATGACAGACCCCTTTTACTACTTCAAGAGAAGGTGATATATATGAATTTTCTTGATTTATTAAGCTATTTTTTGTTTGCTTAGTATTGAAAGTCTGTTTCTTGTTATGAAACTGACATATATATGGACTATATTTTACTTCCAGAAATTGAGTGCACATCAACGATGGAATGTATTTAGGGGCGAAAGCAAAGCGGATTCGGATCTGATTTTTACCTGTAAGGATAAACACATAATCGGGTGGTATAAGATGCAGGTAAATGTATTCATGGCACATAAAAGTAGTAGCGAGGATAATTGTCATTTTAACATTAAGGGAAGTTGGTCGGATACAAATTGCACCATTCATATGCAAGAATCTTCAACACCAATAGCCCAAGTATGTTACGGAGTACCTTATTTTGAGTTATTTAAAAGCTAATATATTTTCTTACTTCATATATTTACCTATAAAGCTATGAAAAGTTGAAAACTCTAGCAAATTAATTTATATGGTTGATTCTTATATGTAGATGCATAAATTTCAACCATTAAAGAATGCCAAACTTGCCAAGGGAAAATACATGGTAACAGTTAATCCTAACGTGGATTATGCATTTGTGGTCGCGCTAATTGCGATCTTCGATGGTATGAACAACGCTGAGAAAAAAATATCTAAGGCTCAGGTTGCTGGGGGAGTTGTTAAAGTACTTGGTACTTTGGCTACATTGTAAATTGAAGTATGGTTACACATCGGCTCATAGTTTGGTTCAACATCTCATCTGTAATTTTTCTTATGATCTTATCATTGTGGTATGTTTGATATCAAATTCATGTATAATTATTGTTGTAGAATATGGTATAAGCTAAGGAAAACATTGTGTGTGTATTGTGATTTATGAGTATATGATATATGGAAAACAAAGTTTTTGATGAAAAGAAAAATATAGTTAATTGATTGCTACTCAATATATTGTGTGTGTATTACGATAGCTAGGATTTTTGTGATTTAGGGTTTATTAGACACTCCAGTTTTTTATTATTTTTATTTAATACAGAACATTTCCATTTAGAAGCTGTCAAAAGTTATGCACTTTTAGTACAAAATTAAAAGCTTTAAGAGCCTTGAAAATTTCAAGTTTTATAAATGCAAACCTATCGTTTGGTATCAAGAATCACATTTTGACCCATCACAATACATTTAATAAAACTTGGATTTTCAAAACATAACTGTAAGATTAATGAATCATTTCGAATGTCTAAACATAACCAAACATACATTATATGTAAAACACGGAAGCCATAATTCTTAAAGATCGGGTTTGAACCCAAACACACCTTCTTGTTTCAAACTACAAAATGTTACAAAACAAGTCCAAACAAAACAGTCGAGCCAAACAACGTACGTTTGGGTTGTGTTGACAGAAGACCAAATCCATTTTAAAGTTTATTTAGTTTCCATGCACGTTCATAGTTGTTGCATGCATTTAGAAAGAGGAGTGGACCACCACTTCATGCATTAGTCCCATGTTTATTTGTTAGTTTTGTTATGCATTAGTTAGTAATTCGTTTTTTGCATTATACTTTTCACTAGTTATAATGCCCGCACACGCGCGGGTTTTTTTAAAATTTTTTTGAATCATATATTTTTATTTATTAAAAAAAAATTTAATATTTGTTTTGTTTGATTTATGATGTTCAATTATAATTTTTTATTATTAAAGATAATTATTTAAAAATTTTAATCCTATTGTTAATTAAATCTTATCTATATTTTTTGTATTTATTTTCTACTTGTGTTATGGATAAATATAAAATGTTACATAATAAGAAAATAATCTGTTTTTTAAAATAATAGTATTACTAAATAAGGTATGGTTTAGTTTTTTTGAAATGAAAAAGTCCCCACTTGGGGTTTTGTTTTATTATATAAAAAATTTTATAAAAGACAGAGAAGAAAAAAGTTGAAGTAAAGTTAGTAGTTTTAGAACTATTAGTGTTAGTACAAAACCTGGACACGGTTCAAGACTTAGTATGGACTAATTCTTGAGAGGTTGGGTTCTGGACTACAAAGATCTTGTGTTTAATCTGCTAAGAAAGAAGCACCGTTAGTCTCACCGCGGAAGAGGGACTTCCGCGGTCAACCTCGGGTGTGAGAGTAAGTATAATGTAGAGAGATAGAATATTTAAGTAAGTGAGAGAGAGAGAGAGTTGTCCGTTACCCCCAAGGTGAGGATCTTTCCTCTTTATATAGGTGAGGTAGACTCGTCCTTTTCGATCGTTTGCACGTATTTCTCGGAGTAGTGCACCTCCCTTGATGTTCGGTTCATCCCACTATCTTGTATCTTATGTCCTTTTTGTCTCTGGGCAGATAGCTGGCAGTACTATTGGAATGGGTCGCGTCATGGGTTAGTCTTTGATGAGTTATACCCGCGGCCCGTCGTATTTGGATAGTCGGACTTGGCCCGGTACTCATGGTTTGATACCGGGCTTAGTGGTTTAGGTTGTCCCTGGTTGTGGAGTATTTTCCGCGGTTGTGCTGTGGTTTAGTTTGGGCCGGACCCGGTCTATTACTCTTGGGTCCGGGGGTACTATACGTGATCAAGTCCCCCCCCAGTATAGTATACTTGTTATCTGAGAAAACGAGTGTCTAGACTTTTCTATTATACCGCGGCTGTAGGGGTCCAATGCACCTCAATGCCGTGCTACTGACTAGATATTCCACTTTATGCCAGCTGGCGTTGGTATTCGCAAAACGTTTTCACCCACTCGTTTACTGACTGATTTGACTGTTTGACGGCTGGCCGTTCGTTTTCTGCGATGATCACGACCGTTCATTTGGGATGATCTCCACCGTTTGATACGCACGGTGGGCACATGTCGTTTCATCATCCTTTAGATCTATGTGAGTTGGTGGCTATAAATAGCTAACGTCCTCCCATTTTACCACCTTTTCACACATTCTTCGCGATTTTACTTCTCTCTAAAATTTTACTGCTTCGTGGGTATTGCCGCCTTCGCCTTTCTTGTCATCTTGATCTCCGGTCTAGTGTTTCAGGTTAGGTTTTTTCTTTCCTCTAGGCGAGCCTTTTATCTTTGCTTTTCATAGATAAAATTAGGATGGGTACCATTGATCATATAGACTCCTTTAGGTCTAAACTTACCCAGGAAGACGTGGATGATTTTTTTAAAAAATATAATATTCCTGGGCATCTGTTGCCAGAGGCTCCTGGGGTTAATGATACAATTAGGGATGCTCCGGAGGGGAAAATTGGTGTATATACTAGGTTTTTTGAAATGGGCAATTTTAGGATTCCTCTTTCGGTGTTCTTGCTCCGCGTTCTAGAGTATTATCAGATTCATCTTTCCCAGTTGTCAGTTTTAGCGGCATGCAGGGTTAGTCATTTTGAAATACTCTGTCGTGTTCATAGGGGCAGCCCTACCGTGTCCTTGTTTAGGAAGTTTTATTATGCCGGTGTTCATAATGGTTGGATGACTCTTGAGAAGCGACGCGGTCCCAAGTCGCTGCAAGTTCCTGTTTGCTATACTGCAGTTTTAGACTCAGTGAAGCACTTGAAGGACCGTTTCTTTTTTGTTAAGCGGACCATTTTTCCTATAGCGGTTTCTTGGTCGGATAAGGTTTCCGTGGATCGTGACCCTCCTCCGTCGGACGCGGATGTAGACCAGGAGCTTTTACAGCTCCTGAACACTAAGAGGGCCCCTTTCGAGAAGTACACTGATGTCTTTTTGAATGTCATTGGTCTTAGTCAGACTTGGGATAATGACACCAGTCGTCCAACCTTTTGTGCGATGATGAAACGGGTGGGTGTCCTGGAGAGTTTTTTTTTTATTATTATTATTATTATTATTATTTTTTATTTTTTTTATGTGCATTGATATATGCAATTTTAATGTGTGGCCGCGTCTGATCTTTTGTTCTTATTTTTCACAGAGATGGATTTGTTTTCATTTATCAATCATCCTGATCCCTTCAAAGTTGCTACTGGGGAAAGGACCCTTTTGGAGGGGAAGAAGACTCTCAGGGAAGAGACTGTTTCGCGGGTTGTTCAGCCCTCAAAGAACACTGTCCGGCTGGTGGAGCGTACCGTGGTGTAGGAAGTGGGGGACGCGAAAGCGAAGAAGAAGGCTGGGAAGAGGAAGGTTACTATTGACGCTCCGGAGAAGGTTGCTAGGAAAAGGATTTCTTCATTGGCTCTGAAGGAGGCCGCAGCTGGTTCTGGTAAGCCTCTTCTTCTTCTTCTTCTTCTTCTTCTTTTTTTTTTTTTTTTTTTTTTTTTTTTTTTTTTTTTTAAAGAATGGAGTCTCATCTTTGTATATCCTTTTTTCCTCTTTTTTATTTTATTTTTTATTTTTTTTAGGTGCTGCATCAGAGAATGTTTCTCCTGCGCTCCAGGAGTTACAAGATGAGTCCACTGAGGGGTTAGAGCGCACCGGTCCCCATACTGATGCCAACATCATGAAGAATGTTACCGTGATTTCTTCTGATTCCGATGTCCCTCCTCCTCCTCCTTCGGGAGAGATGCCTGTTGAGAGCTCCACCCCCGCTGTTGAGGAGTCTTCTCACCATGGTTCTAGGACCATGTTTGTTGATGATGCCGCGGATGGCCACGATCAGGAGGACTCTAATCCTGCTGATGTTGTTAAGGATGGTTCTAGTGACTTCTACCAGTCTTTGTCCGTGGATACTTCTAAGACATCTTCCGCTTATGTGCCCAAGTGGCTCGCGACCAATGGTTTTAAGATGGATGACCCTTGGATCTGCCGGAGTCTTGTTGACAACATTCCTCCTCCGGGTTATGTCTCTATTCTCAGGAACTTGGATGCCAAGGACTTGCTTGACCACCATAATCTTTTAACCGCTCAGAAGGTTGGGACAGATTCAGAAATAAGGCTGCGGTTTGAGTATGAGCTTCAACAAAATCATAAACTTGAGAAAAAATTAGAGAGGAGGGATAAACAGCTTGGCAATCTCAAGGCCCGCATTGAAGAACTTGAGGGAGGGTCTTCTCAGTCTGAGGAACTCCGGAAGCGAATATCTGAGCTTGAGTCGTCCTCAGCGGAAAAGGATAAGGAGTTGACTGAGTTAAAGTCTAACAACCAAGAGTTGGAGTCATCGAATAAGGGTTTGTCGGAGAAAGTGATTGGGCTGGAGATGGTGTGTGGCACTCTGCAAGAGCAAGTTAAAGGTGAAGAGGTTCTGATGAAACAAATGGAGGAGAGGGAGGAGGCTGTGAGAGCTAGTTTTAAAGAACAGATAGCTTGCCTGGACGCGAAACTGGATGCGCTAAATGATGAATTTGATACAGAGCTCTTTCCCAAGTATTTGATGGCTCTTGAGGGTAGGAGATGGGTGATCGGTCATGGGTTCCGCCGGGTATTTAACAAGTTTAAGGAGTGTCCGGAGTTGAAGATACATTCGGGAGGCTGTATTTCTGCGGCTCTGGCTGAGGGATTGCGCCAAGGTTTGGAGGCCGGGGTGGTTCATGGGGCTAACGGGGTGGCTCTTGATCAGGTGGAAGCTTACAAACCTAATGCTAAAGAGAAATTTAATGACGCGGTAGTTAGGCTGTCTGAGGTCCCCTTTCCCCTCCTAGAGTCCTTGGAAGCTTGAAGGGATTCTCCATTGGAGTTCTTAATGTCGCAGCTTGTGCTCGAGGAAGAGCGGATGCCTGGCTCTAACGACGTTACCTTTGGGCCCCCAGTTGTAGAGGAGCGTCTTCTCCCAGAGATTCTCCTAAAGGCTGCTACTTCTCGACCGTGGGCCATCGCAGCTTACAAGGAAGCTAAGATCCAGAAATATGGCAAGGACTTTTACTCAAGTGGAGATTAGCCGAATCCTTCTTTGAAATCTGCTCCCGCCCTGACTAAGCCGGACCCTAATGCCGCGGTGTCTTCTTCTTCTCCAATCGTGACTGTTTCGGGGCCTAATCCCTCCGCACCTATCACTAGGCCGCGAGGAGATGGGGAGAGTCTGCAGGATGATATGTTTGACACAACTATCCTTGGCAGTATTGATCCAAAGGATTTCTCCTGAGCTAGCTGGTTAATGGTTCTTCGGGCGGTATTTTGACTATACCGACCCTTCTCTTGTTAGTGAAACTTTGTTTACTTGACGTTGTTTACGAGCGGTATTTTGACTATACCGGCTCTGATTGTAGTGACTTTGGTTGTACTTTTTTCCTTTTGGTCCGGACGTGTGTGTCCGTTGAAAAATGTACTCTTAATGCTGTAATTTTTTCATGAATGAATGGTATCCGAACTTGGTGTTCGGTGGTAGTTAAGTTTGGTCAATGGGCTTGCAATGCCACTTATATGTGATGAGGCGAAAAATGAACCACTTTTAGGGGGTCATTTAAGCCCGGAATTGAATTTAATTGATCAAATATCACCCTAAATCGTTCCTTTTGTGATTTTAGGTACTTTAGGAGTGAAATCTGGAAAAGGAAGCAATTCGGGCATTTTTGGAGCATAAAAGTGAAGAAAACGCCAAAGAATTAATTTTCCATGCAGAGAACAGTACCTGACGGCGTCAAGAGAAAGACCCTGACGGCGTCAATAGTAAAAACCATGACGACCCAGTGCAAACCTGAAGGCGTCACAACAAGGGCGTCAAGAGTTAATTTGGTGACGGCCTGCACAAGGGAAACACATGACGGCATCAGACCCAGATCTAGGCAGTCCGAGGAACTATTTGGCGGCGAGATGACGGCGTCAGACATTTGTTCTTGACGCTGTCACATATCAAAATCTATATATAGTTTTCTATTTTTCATTCATAAAAAGAGGAACTTGTGTGGAGAAACTAGAGCCGAACTTTGTAAACCCTAGCTCATATTTTACAGTACTTTCAAGGGTTTTCACCCCTTGAATCCTTACATGTGCTATTGAGATAACTCTTCTCTTAATTCAATCAATATGTCTATGTGTTGGTTGATTATATCTTTTACTTGTCTTGATTTCAACATGCTAGGCTAGATCTATCTTGTGTTTGCTTGGATCTAATGAAACCTAGATGTTAATTATGTGTTGATTACTTGTTTATGGTTGTAATGGATGAATGATTTCAATGTTAGGCTTAAGAAAACTGGCAGATCTCCATTGTGTAACATGCTTGAACGTCTTAGGAAACATGAACCGATGTGTACTAGGTTTTATTGGTTGTATTTAATGCATGCGTAAATTCTAATGATCCCATGTTAGGAGCTTCTTAGCCGGCTCGACATAGGAGTGAAGTAGGCGCTCATAGGATTGGGGAAGTAAGTACGCCACCCCATGAATGGTATTAAGGAATACAATCCATCATCCACGCAACTATAACAAGTAATTAACATGTAAAAGATATCTAGGGAGTAGTGAAATCTAAGTAAACACAATTCCCCCACATATTGCTCACAACTTTAGTATAATTTAGTTTTATTTTCATTTTTAGTATTTTATTTTGATTGCATCTTAGTATTGGGTTAGTTGACTAGCAACTAATTCCGCCAACTCCTTCAAAACCCGAGATTTTTACCTGCTTTCTAAAAAATATAAAAATACAAAAAGAATCATCCCCCATCTCTAGACCTAGTCTTTAGGTTTTCTAATCCTAGCGACACTATTCCTAGCTGAACGATCAATCCCCCGGTACTTGTCATTATACTATACTACATCGATCAAGTACACTGCCTGGAGGGGGTTGTAAGCTTCTCGAGATCCCTCGAGAGGTAAAGCCTGGTGCAATCCCCACGCATCAAGTTTTTGGCGCCGCAGCCCAGGGAATAGTTATTGTCTAGGTTAGAATCTCTTTTTATTAGGTCTACTTGCTAGATTCCTTTCTAGTAAGTTTTTTTTTTTTTTTAGGTTCTCTTTAGTCTATCTTATTTCTTCGTGTTTTTGTTCGTAACTCTTCACCACCCGACATCATGGACGATGGGAACATCTTTGAACCCGTCATCCCACCACAACAAAACCCACCACTAGAACCTCTTAGGCCCCGAACCTTAGGAGAATATTCCCGACCTAGCCACCAAGGCTATCGAAACACCATTGAGCTCACCGGAGCCAATGTGACCCCATTGCGATCTGACACTATCCGGTTGGTGCAAAGCGGATGTGCATTCCATGGACTTCGTTCCGAAGATCCAAACCAACATCTCAAGGACTTCCTTAAAATCGTAGATTCTATAGACCTTGATGTTACAACTAGAGAGTCAACCCGTTTACGCCTATTCCAATTCTCTCTACGTGATCAAGCTAGTCAATGGCTTGAACGTTTACCCGCGGGATCCATCACCACATGGGATGATCTCACCACTTGTTTCCTTGCTCAATTTTTCCCACCGGGGAGAACTACCAAGCTTAGAAATGATATCTTGATGTTCCAACAACGTCAAGGTGAAACTCTATATGAAGCATGGACTCGATTCAAGGACTTGCTCTAAAAAGTCCCTCATCATAGCATAGATCTTTGGCTCCAAGTCCAAATCTTCTATGACCATATCGATCTCTCCACAAGGCGAGCCATTGACCAATCGGCCGGTGGTAAGCTACGTGATCTAAGTGCAGAACAATCATGGGAACTCATAGAAGATCTTGCTCTATATGACAACGAAAGTTGGAATGATCCCCAGATTTGAACAAAATGGTCAAGGCAATATCTTTGCCTTCGAACAACTCTAGCACTCCCGACCGTAGGATCATGGAACTTGAGGACCAAGTCAAGTTTCTCATGAAATCTTACGAAGCTCCTAAGCCTTCAAGCCAAGTGAACAAAATCACTTCTTCATGCGAATTATGTAGTGGTCCCCATGACACTCGTGATTGTGTTGAACTCCCCGGAACAACTTTTGCGGACTACGCATCCTCGCGTACCGACGAAGCGGGAGATAAGTGGTACACTTTCAAACCCGAGCCAAACCCTTATGGTGATTCCTACAACCCCTCTTGGAAAAATCACCCAAACCTTAGGTGGAAACAAAATCAAGCCAATTCTTCCAATCCGCCTAATCATTATCAACCAAACGGTCCACCCTCCAACCGTACTTTTAATAACAATCCTTCTAACAACTATGGTAGTACCAACAATCTTGAAGGATTGATGTCTAAGTTCATGGCATCTCAAGAAGCTCGCATAGCTAGGTTTGAAACCGAATTCAACCAACAACAAACGGAGATGACCAATAAGATAGACAACTTGTTGAAGGCCCTCAACAACCAAGCGTTAACTACACCTAGGAAGGACACCAATAACGGAATCCAAATTAAGGACCCCTCATCATCCAAACATGTCTACTTTGTCAATGTTGTCACCATTAAACCAAAAGATAAGGAATTAGAAGAAAGTGACAAACATGAAGTTGAAGTAGGAACCGAGATTAGGGATGAAATTAGGGAAGTTGAGGTTAATAAGGTAGAGGAGTTAGAGGAAGTAGAGACTATAGAAAAGCACTTTGATAAGTTGCCCACCAAGGAAGAACGGGAATACCATAAGGATTTATTCGATGGCCCCGAGACACTATATATCCTTGGCACACCCCTTATCAAAATGGGAGACCCCTCTAACATCAACATACCATGCAACATCGGGCATATGCATATATGGAAAGCTTATATCGATCCTAGATCTCCTGTAAACATCATGACTAGGAATTATTACAATTGAGTGATGAAGAAACAACTTGATTATAGGATGATGCCCAATAAAAATTTGATAAGTAATTTTGTAGGAAGAGTGAAGGGATTGCATGTGATTATAGGTAATTTCACCTATGAGATCGATTTTATGATAGTAGAAGACACTCGTCCGGTGATATATGATTGCCTAAGCCAAGTAATATTTGGAAAACCATTTGTTGAGACCACTAAAATGAGTTATGATCCGACTTTAGGGATAGTTAGGTTCAAGGAAGAGAATGATGAGATTGCCTACCAAATGCCCTACAAGATTGAGCAATACCGCCTTCTCTCTAACATAGAAAAGGAACACAAACAAGCAACTTACTATAGGAATGAAGAGGATAGACGTAGAGGAGTAGAGTATGTGATGAATAGGATGCTTGGTTTCTTCGAAGAATGCTTGCAATTAGGTCCGGAGTACAATACTAGTTTAGAAGACGACCTAGAGAGTGAAACCAACGATGAGGTCACGTAGTAACCCATGACCTTGAGTCTAGCTACAAGACTCGTAAATAAAGAAAAGCGCTTCTTGGGAGGCAACCCATGTTTTGTGTGATTTTTATGTCTTTGTTTGTTATTTGCTTCCATATGCATGCTTTATTTTTATTGTTGGTAGATCATGTTTCAAAACTAAATAGTGGAAATACTTTACCTTGTTGTTTGGCCTAGTCTTAACTTCATCCAAAGGTATTTTTTGCAAAAGATAAGTGTAAGGGGAAACCCCAAATATGTTTTTTAAGAAACAAAACCCGATCATGATTCTCCACAATATTAAGTGAACATGTATATTCGTATTTGTTAGAGTCAAATGCTTGTATCGAGTCATAATGAAGTTTTGCAGGATTTTCCAGGAAGTAGGACCAAGTTTTTCCAGAAATTTTCCGGAAACTTAACATAAGAATTTTTGCAGGTCACTTCTGACGGCGTCATGAGTTTATTCTTGACGGCGTCACGTGTAAAAATCTGGAAATTTAACCAGTTTTGTTTTTCTAACAGAGTCTTAAAGTTTTTGTTGAATTATTAGTTTTATAATCTCCAGGAAATCTGCAAACATCATTCCACAAACATTATATCTTATTTTGTTTTCTAGGATTTATTAGTATATGTAGATTGCCGCCGATTTTATGCGAGGTTGCCTTGTCTGTTTTCTCAGGTTTTACAGGTTATGTATGACAAGAAGATGATTATTATTCTGGAAGGGAAGCTTTGATTGTTCATTTTCTTGGAGGAAGACCTAACCTGGCCACCTTATTATCCATACCGAGCGAATCAGGGGAGTATTTGATCATTTACTACATGATAAGAGGCATTAGGATCACCCTTGTGTTAAACCCGTATCATAATTACTTGATCATTTAAGTCATATTACTTGGCTAGTTAAGTCAACTAATTTTTCCCGCACCCTTAGCGTTGTACTCATTTTTAGTACATGAAACCCCTAGTACATCCCTCCGAGCCTATCTTTTCGTTTCTAACATTAAGCATCTTACTTAAAGGAAGAATTTGTTACACCCCACTTAAATGTACACCCAAATCGCCTTAGCCTTCCGTGTATGCACTCATCTTTAGTGCATTATTGTTATTTGTTTAAACCCTTAGTTAATTATCTAATTGATTACATGGTTGCTAAGTCGAGTCATATCCTTGTACATATTGTTTTGGGACGATTGGGACTCATGGGTAAAGTACTTATGTTATGGAGTAATGGGGAAGAACATCATATATCACCCCCAAATGTGCGTTAATTTAAAAAGTACTCCAAGTGTTTTGATTATCTTAATTCGAGTCATTAGATTAGTTTATTGTAAAGTATGTAAAAATTCAAGTGTAAAGGGAATGTTCATCCCCTATGATGTATTATTTTAGATGGTAGGGTAAGAGTGTATGCAAAAAAAAAAAAAAAATCGAAAAAATCAAGAAAAAGAAAAAAAATATATAGAAAGAGAGAAAAGAAAAACATACGGACTACCATCCCTTTTTATTCTATGTCCGTTTTATATTTTTGTTATTTTTGATTTATTAGCTTAAGTCGAGTCTAGTCTTGGCTTAGTAACGCCATATTGTACATGTAATTAACCAAGATTGTTAACTCGCCACCAGTAAAGACTGCCTATATCCAACAAAACCGTGTATTCCATATCCCTACACCTAACATTACAACCCTTTAAAAGACCTCTTTGATAGTTTATCCTAGGTGCTTACACCATGTGGTGGAGGTTTGATCCTTTCCCAAGCCTATGGTAATCTATTTTGCTATGACAGGTAGTGAGAGATATTTTCCATTTCCATATTGTGATATTACTTTATTACACCCGAGAGATGTGAGTATCTAAACACTATTTGTGAGGTGCTAGTATATGACCTCCGTGCTTGTCTTTGGTCTTTAGTGGAACGATTATTTGTTGTAATTACTTTTATATTAGTGTTAAATGACCCCTAACTTGTATTTTGACTAGAATAAAAGCGCGTTGCTTGAGGACAAGCAAATCTCAAGTGTAAGGGTATATGATGAGGCAAAAAATGAACCACTTTTAGGGGGTCATTTAAGCCCGGAATTGAATTTATTTGATCAAATATCACCCTAAATCGTTCCTTTTGTGATTTTAGGTACTTTGGGAGTGAAATCTGGAAAAGGAAGCAATTCAGACGTTTTTGGATCATAAAAGTGAAGAAAACGCCAAAGACTTAACTTTCCATGCTGAGAACAGTACGTGAAGGCGTCAAGAGGAAGACCCTGACGGCATCAAGAGTAAAAACCATGACGACCCAGTGCAAACCTGAAGGTGTCACAACAAGGGCGTCAAGAGTTAATTTGGTGACGGCCTGCACAAGGGAAACACATGACGGCGTCAGACCCAGATCTAGGCAGTCCGAGGAACTATTTGGCGACGAGATGACGGCATCAGACATTTGTTCTTGACGCTGTCACATATCAAAATCTATATATAGTTTTCTATTTTTCATTCATAAAAAGAGGAACTTGTGTGGAGAAACTAGAGCCGAACTTTGTAAACCCTAGCTCATATTTTACAGTACTTTCAAGGGTTTTCACCCCTTGAATCCTTCCATGTGCTATTGAGATAAGTCTTCTCTTAATTCAATCAATATGTCTATGTGTTGGTTGATTATATCTTTTACTTGTCTTGATTTCAACATGCTAGGCTAGATTTATCTTGTGTTTGCTTGGATCTAATGAAACCTAAATGTTAATTATGTGTTGATTACTTGTTTATGGTTGTAATGGATGAATGATTTCAATGTTAGGCTTAAGAAAACTAGCAGATCTCCATTGTGTAACATGCTTGAACGTCTTAGGAAACATGAACCGATGTGTACTAGGTTTTATTGGTTGTATTTAATGCATGAGTAAATTCTAATTATCCCATGTTAGGAGCTTCTTAACTGGCTCGACATAGGAGTGAAGTAGGCGCTCATAGGATTGGGGAAGTAAGTACGCCACCCCATAATGGTATTAAGGAATACAATCCGTCATCCACGCAACTATAACAAGTAATTAACGTGCAAAAGATATCTAGGGAGTAGTGAAATCTAAGTAAACACAATTCCCCCACATATTGCTTACAACTTTAGTATAATTTAGTTTTATTTTCATTTTTAGTATTTTATTTTGATTGCATCTTAGTATTGGGTTAGTTGACTAGCAACTAATTCCGCCAACTCCTTCAAAACCCGAGATTTTTACCTGCTTTCTAAAAAATATAAAAATACAAAAAGAATCATCCCTTATGTCTAGACCTATTCTTTAGGTTTTCTAATCCTAGCGACACTATTCCTAGCTGAACGATCAATCCCCCGGTACTTGTCATTATACTATACTACATCGATCAGGTACACTGCCTGGTGGGGGTTGTAAGCTTCTCGAGATCCCTCGAGAGTTAAAGCCTGGTGCAATCCCCAAGCATCAATATGCCTTGGGTTTTTTTTATATGTATGTGCTGGGTTTGCAATACCACTTATGCGTCTGTGACTATCCGTGCGTGTTTGCACTTAGCTTTTCCGGGGATAGTTATGGTCAATGGGTTCGCGATACCACTTATATGTCCGAGATATGTTATGTATGCATGTAAAAATAAATAGAATAAGGTAAAACAATATTTGGAAAAAATGGAGTTGATCGGACTCTATATTTCATTAATAAAAAGAAGTACATGACAATAAAAATTAGACTTATTGGATAAATAGCTCCTGCTGCCGGATAGGACCGCGGCTAGCTTATGGGAGGCACTTACATCTGGTGATTACATGTAGCATTTCTTTAAATTCCTGATGTTCCATGTCCTGGAGAGGTCTCGCCCTTCCCGGTCTCTGAGCTTGTATGATCCCCTTCCTAATGCTTCCGTAACTTCATATGGTCCTTCCCATTTTGGACCCAACATCCTGCTGTTTTCTGCGTGACTAGCGTCATTGCTCCGGTACACGAAGTCACCGGGTTTGAAGGATGTGCCGCGGACTTTTGCGTTGTAATATTTTTCCATCTTAGCTTTGCTTCTTGCTTTTTCAATGGCCGCGACTTCTCTCCTTTCTTCCGCGAGGTCTAGGTTGACGCGTAAGGCTTCATCATTTGTTACTGGGTCAAAGAGGGCGCATCTTAGTGACAAGATTCCTATTTTGACTTGGATTACTGCTTCCGTATCGTATGTCAGAGAAAACGGAGTGTCGCCATTGCTGGATTTTATCATGGTACGGTGAGCCCATAATACATGCGGTACTTCTTCTAGCCAATCTCTTTTACCTTGGTCTATTCTTGCTTTAATTCCTTCTCATAGGCTCCTATTTTCCCTTTCAACTAAACCATTCACCTGTGGGTGCTTGAAAGACGCGAACCACTGCTTGATGTTTAGTTTTTCACACCAGTCTTTGAAAGGATTATCCCTGAATTGTTTCCCATTATCCGATACTATTTCTCCTGGTAGGCCGTATCTGCACACAATGTTGTCTCAAACAAAATTTTTCACCTGGTTCCCGGTGATGGTGGCGAGGGGTTTGGCTTCAATCCATTTTGTGAAGTAATCAATTCCCACTATCAAGTATTTTATCCTCCCCGGGGCTTCTGGGAAAGGGCCACTGATGTCTAGACCCCATTTGTAGAATGGCCAGGGGGACATGATAGGGACCAGGTTGTGCTGCGGATTTTTGGGCACTGACCTGTGAATTTGGCAGTCTTGACACTTTTGTATAACCTCTCTTGCGTCCTTGTTCATGCTTGGCCAGTAGTATCCGGATATAAGGGCTTTTGCCATTATGGACCGCGGTCCTGAGTGCATGCTACATGCCCCTTCGTGGATTTCTCTTATTACGTAGTCAGCTTGTAGCGGACCAACGCAACGGAGCCATGGCTCCAAGAATGACTTTTTGAAGAGAACACCATCAACTAGGGTGTATTGCCTTGCCTTTATTTTCAGCTTCTGAGCTTTCTTGTCTTCCTCTGGCAATGTTCCGTTTTGCAAGTACTCGCATAGCGGTGTCATCCATGTGTCTCCTTCTTCTTCTACCACAGGCATTACTTCTTTTTCCTTAATGGATTTTTCCTTGAGTACTTCTACCAGCACTTGTTTGGTTAAATGGGCAAAACTGGAGGAAGCGATCTTACTTAGTGCGTCCGCTTGCTTGTTTTGGCTTCAAGGAATTTGTCGTATTGAGAACGTCCTGAAACTGCCTATCAAAACTTTTACCTTTTCCAAGTATTTGGCCATGGCTTCTTCCTTGGCTGTGTACAAGCCGTTAATCTAGTTCGCGACTAGTCGTGAATCCACATTCGCGGCTATGTCCCGTACTCCCATTTGTTTTGCTATTCTTAATCCTGCTATTAGTGCTTCGTATTCTGCTTCATAATTGGATGTTTGGAATTCGAAACGGAGAGCGTACGTGAACTCCGTACCTTCCGGGTTTGTCAGTATGAGTCTGGCCCCGGATACTTCCTGGCATGAGGACCCATCTGTATACAGGTTCCAAGGTTCTACATAAGGTAGTTCTGCTGCTGAAGAACTTATTACCACGATTTCCTCCTCTGGTATTTCCGCGATGAAGTCCGCCAAGATTTGCCCCCGGATTTCTGTTCTTGGTCTATAGCTGATATCGTGTTCTCCTAACTCTATGGCCCATTTGGTCATTCTGCCCATTTTTTCTATTTGTGCTAATACCTGTTTGATTGGTTGGTTGGTAATGACAACGATTGGGTGTGCTTGAAAGTATCTTCCGAGTCTTCTGGCCGCGTGGACTAGTGCCAGAATTAGCTTCTCCATTAGGTTATAGTTTATCTCCGGACTCTGGAGAGCGCGGCTAATGAAGTATACTAGCATTTTGCACGTTCCCCTTTCTGCTAATAGGACGACGCTGATAACTTCCCTTGCTGCGGATAAATACATTATCAGCTCTTCCTTTGGGCGAGGGGCAGTGAGGGTTGGGAGGTTAGCGATGTGCTTTTTTATTTCTTTGAAGGCTGCTTCCGCTTCTGGTGTCCAGTGGAAGTCGCTCTTTTTGATGCATTTTTTTAATGTTCGGAAGAACGGTAGTGATTTTTCCGCGGACTTTGATAGGAATTGGTTAAGGCTTGCCAGCTTTCCATTTAGGGATTGGACTTCTTTCAAGGTTCTTGGGGATGGCAGTTGGGTTACAACCTGGGACTTGTCTGGGCAGGGCCGGATCCCTTGTTTGCTGACCAAGTGTCCCAGGAACATGCATTCTTCCGCGCCAAAGGTGCACTTTTTTGGGTTTAGTTTCATTTTGATCTTTCTGAGAGTTGCGAAGGTTTCCTCTATGTTCCTTAACACATCCGCCTCTGATTGACTTTTAATGACTAGATCATCTACGTAGACTTCTAAATTTCTCCCGATTTGTTTTTGGAAGGCCATGTCGACCAATCGCTGATATGTGGCCCCTGCATTTTTTAGACCAAATGGCATTTTTTGATAACAAAATATGCCTTGGCTTGTATGGAACGCGGTTTTCTCTTCATCTTCTACGGCCATCTGGATCTGGTGGTACCCTTTGTATGCATCTAGGAAGCATTTGAATGCATAGCCGCACAGTGATTCCATTTTCCAGTCGATCTCCTGTAGCGGATAACAATCCTTGGGACAAGCTTTGTTTAAGTTCTTGAAGTCCACACACATTCTCCAACTCCCATCGCCTTTCTTTACTAGGACCGGATTGGATAACCAGTCATGATAATGGACTTCCCGTATGATACCGGCTTTAACCAATTTGGTCACGTCATCATTGATGGCCTGTTTCTTTCTGGAGCTTGTCCCCGTTTCTTCTGTCTTACCGGGGCGTATCCCTCCTATACATTAAGCTTATGCTCTGCAATGCTCCGTGGTACTCCGGTCATATCCGACGGCTTCCATGCAAAGATATCCAAATTGCTTCTGAGTAAGTCGCATAGGTCTTTTTTCCCTTGGGCGGTGAGGCTTCCGCCTATGGTGATGGTTTGGTCTGGAAACTCAGGGTGGATTGCCACCTTGATACCTTCTGCTGCGGCTACCTCAATATCTTTCTGCGGCTGTGCCTCTGCTACCATGCGACATTCAACGGGTATGACTTAGTCACTATGGAGTGTTACTATACCTCCCGCGGTAGGCAACTTTATCATGCCGTGAGCTATTGAGGGTATGATTTTTAGCAATCTTATCCCCGGTCTACCGATGATTCCATTGTACGGGGATGGGGATCGTATCACCATGAAGTTCATCCATGCACTTGCTGAATTTTCGTCATCCCCCAGAGTTACCTCCAGCAGGATTTGACCTAGGGGCCATGATATCTCACCGCTGAAGCCAAGTAGTGGGGTTGTGGCGGGAATCATCCCCTTTCTGACCTCTGGATTCAAACGATTAAAATAGTGCTCTGCGCTTCCATTGTCTATGCACATCCTATGGATGCGGTGGCCGCCAACATCTGCTTTAACCACCAACGGGTGGTCGTCCCAATAATCCCCTTCCACCGGTGGGAAAGATATTTCCAAGTTCGGACCCGTTTGTGTTGGGACCTTTTGCCTTACATTCCTTTGCCAAGACTGGACCATGAATATGGCGGGAGCTTTATCTTTTGCCGCAACTTATTTTTTGTCACCTTTAGCTACTCCCCCCTTTTGACTTCCATTCTTAATTTCTTTCACCAGGTGTGCTAGTTGGCCGGACCTGACTGCTTCATCGATTTGCTTTTTCAGCTGGAAACATTCATCCGTTGTGTGCCCTCTTTCCCTGTGGAAGTCGCAGTACTTGTCTTTGCTTCTTGATTCCATCGGACTTGCCATGGGTGGTGGGGCTGTGAACTTGACAGAGTCCATCGCTAGGATTTTCTTTGGCGTCTTGGTCAGAAGTATGAACCGATCAGCTCTCCTTCTGTCTGCTCTTGAGCGTCCCTTGAACTCTGATTTTCGTTCAAACACCTGAATATTCTGGGCACCCTTGGACCCATTTTCTTGAGCTTTCCATGCAGGACGGTCCTGCTTCTTTTTGGATTGGTTGGCCGCGGCGGTGGTACCCCTGAGAAAGGCCATGGTTGCTTTCCACATTTCATCCACAGTTTGTGGGATTTTGTCGTTAAGCCTTTTGATCAACTCTGGTTT
The DNA here is from genome assembly GCA_030686995.1 of Artemisia argyi. Lineage (NCBI taxonomy): Eukaryota > Viridiplantae > Streptophyta > Magnoliopsida > Asterales > Asteraceae > Artemisia > Artemisia argyi. The sequence continues at coordinate 2,596,112 of CM060705.1, forward strand.
GGTGATCCCGTGCATGAAACCCGAGATCTTCATGCATTCCGGAGCCCCTTTCACATGCACACTTTCGGCTTTAAAATGTTCTACGAAAGCTCCGGTTGGTTCTCCCTCCCTTTGTTTGATGTGATGTAACTCCACTAGTTCTTTTGCGTATTTCTTCTGTTGGAGGAAGTAGGATAAAAAAAAAAATTCGCAAGTCTTCAAAATTGTCGATGCTTTCCGCGGGTAGTTCGTCAAACCACACCTGGGCATGACCCATGAGAGTCGAGTTGAACATGTGGCACCATGTAGGCATGGCCCATCGTTCAACCTTGGCCGCGGTACAGAAATTCTTCAGATGGTCTTCTGGATCACTTGTTCCGTCATAAGTTTTGACATTCGCTGGCATCCTGGTACTTTTGAGGAACTCAAAGCTTCTGATGCGGTACGTAAATGGGTCGGTATCCTCGACATCGTATGGGCGATAGAGATCATCCTCCTTATCTTTGTAGCTTCTGGATTTGGGTTTCCAGTATTCTCCGTTACTTCCTTCACTTTCCGGAGATGACAACTCTTTTCGCCTTCTGGGTTCGGAGTGTGCGGATCTACCCCTCGCATATCTTTTCCTGGAGCGTGGTGTGCTACTGCAGGTTGGGCTGGGGTTTCTCTTTCTCCGCCTTTCTGCTCTTTCCGTGCTTTCTTCTCGCCACGGATACCCGGTCTCCATTGTCCGTCCTTTTCTGGTGCGGCTCTTGGATTCTAGTCGTGAGAACACGTCTGTCCTCTGGTTTCATAGCCGTGACTTGATGTCTCGTTTTTCTCCTAAACGCGAGAAAACGGCTGACCGGGGGTATCTTCGTTGTTCATAATCTTCTTCGAATGTTCTGATCTCTCCACTGCTGAGTCGGGAGAAGACACTTCGAGACTATGAGTGATCAGATGGTCCTGACCGTATGCTTGGGCTGGTTTGCCTTCTTTGTTTGGCCTCTTCTTTTCCCAAGGATTTGGATCCAGAATTCTGAGTTCGTTCTCGAGATCTTCCGTCTCTCCCTTCATCACTGTCGAAGTCGAGGCGTGTTTGCACTTGCCTTAACTTCTCTTGGTGAACCTTTTTAGCCATTAGAGGCAGCAACTGGTCGTAATGCTTGTCGCAGAACTCCCGGACTGCCGCGTCTGATAATGGCTCATTTGCTTCCTGGCTCTTCTCCTTCTCTAGAGTATTCCACACTGTGGATTGCTCTTGGGTGGGAGTAGAGCCACTTCCTGCCGGTTTACTCATGCTGGTTGAGTATCTTTTTGAAACGTAGTTAAGTTAACAGTTCTCAATGCGGATGGCGCCACTTGTTAGTACAAAACCTGGACACGGTTCAAGACTTAGTATGGATTAATACATGAGAGATTAGGTTCTGGACTACAAAGATCTTGTGTTTAATCTGCTAAGAAAGAAGCACCGTTAGTCTCACCGCGGAAGAGGAACTTCCGCGGTCAACCTTGGATGTGAGAGTAAGTATAATGTAGAGAGATATAATATTTAAGTAAGTGTGAGAGAGAGTGTTGTCTGTTACCCCCAAGGTGAGGATCTTTCCTCTTTATATAGGTGAGGTAGACTCGTCCTTTTTGACCGTTTGCACGTATTTCTCGGAGTGGTGCACCTCCCCTGATGTTCGGTTCATCCCACTATCTTGTACCTTATGTCCTTTTTGTCTCTGGGCAGCTATATGATAGCTGGCAGTACTATTGGAATGGGTCGCGTCATGGGTTAGTCTTTGATGAGTTATACCCGCGGCCCGTCGTATTTGGATAGTCGGACTTGGCCCGGTACTCATGGTTTGATACCGGGCTTAGTGCTTTAGGTTGTCCCTGGTTGTGGAGTATTTTCCGCGGTTGTGTTGTGGTTTAGTTTGGGCCGGACCCGGTCTATTACTCTTGGGTCCGGGGGTACTATACGTGATCAATTAGAATTCCATTTCTTTATCTTTTGCTTAGAGATTGACTAACTCAATTAGTCCCTATCAACCCGTTTCCTGAAATATCTTTTACACTTAATCAAACTTAAACACATTAACAACAGTTTATTTATTCGAGATAACAATTACTTGATAAAAGATAAGGTTTAACTTATTTTTAGACATTGGTCCAAAGAGTTGCTCGTCGACTAGAGGCGAAGACGAGTATATCTACCATTCATTTTCATTCCATAGGTCCTTAGCTCTTATCATTTGCTTGAACACATGATCCTACAAAACGTAGAACATTTAACATATGAACTTAAATTTTAGTAAGTAAATGGTATAAACATTGTTACAATTACATGATTCAATCACCATGTTGGAATTTATAATCTAATTATCATATAATAAGTATATAAACATCAAGAGTACGCAATGGATATAGATCATATAATATAAACAATTAACCTAAAAGAAAACGTATTTTGTTTGCTTCCTTAGTAATTAGGGTTTATGTAAAATCCCTAAATCAAGAACCCTAATTAGGGTTTATGGTTAATCGATCAACAAGAACCACCAGGAATCAAAATATGATTCCTCTATGTTATCGCACACACATTGTTATAGCAATTCAATTAGAATGTTAGTTCTTAGATCACGAAAATAAGCTAATCACTTTGATTACGCTTAAGATCAGTTGCACAATCACTATGGATAGTGTAATTCAATCGATCAAGGAATAAGAGGGAGAGAGAAGAGAAGAATAACTTGTATAGGTTTTCCAAGGGATACCAACTAATGAAACGAGAGTTTGTTTATATAGTGTTATCAAAACTTAGATAACAAGTTATCCCAATCCAACCCAAACACCCCTAGGGGTCGGCCATCATAAAAGCATGGGCGGAGCTATTAAGGGACTGGGAAGGGTCCCGTCCCCCTAGGCCTAAGCCCGTTAGTGTATTTTTTCGCTATTTCATGCATTAAAATTTTATTTTTTCCATCTCGGCCCTCCTATCTTGAAGAATAACAATCAATAATTCAACTTAATTGAAAGCTAATTCAATCCAACACTAATTTTTATACTTTTCTGATTTTATAAAACTTTTTGATAAAATGAAAACTGATTTCAAAGGAAACTTTAGAGAAATGTTTAACAATCTAAAATAAGCTAAAAGTAATAGAGAAGAAATAATCTACATTAATAATCAGGAACAACAAGCTAAATTGAAATGATTAAAAGAAAATCTGATTTCATTTAAAAAGTAAAATTACAACTAAAACTAATCTAATACAATCAAAAGAAATTTGGTCAGAGCTTCGCTATTCGAAAACTCCACCCCTAAATCACTACCCTAACATCTCTATTTATATTACAAGTGAGGAGAGGTATCCACGGATTGCCAGCTTGGCAATCCGTGTGAGTTGTGTTTGTTGATAGCCTCTGAGCACCGCTTGATCAACTTCAATCATTTCCCAATTGATAATAGCCCTTGGATCAGAATTCATGACGCGTTTCGTCCAATAGAAAGCAACCACGTATACCATTCGTGTGCTTCTTTGATGCTGACACCCTTCTGACACATCTGTCAATCATCTAGAAGCCCCATGAATTGACAATTATATCCTTAATGATGGTTAATTTTGGGTTTGGGGAATTCGGGTTCTTAATTACTGTTCAATGAATAGTGAATTCTGGGGAAGGGTTAATATTTGGGGGGCGGGTAAGAGTATAGGGTAATAATATAATAAAGGGTTTGACTTTGATTTAAGTGGGGGTTGACCGGGGTATGGATGGGCCGGGTTATGGTGTATAGGATGTGGGCTGGGTAGGATAAAGGATTGGGCTTGTGGGTTTCAGATTTGGACTATGCTTGTTTATCTTATGGACTTAATGATATAAAATAACAAGGACCTCTTGTGTAACTTCTGAAAATCCAAGGGTAAATTCTGCCATTCTTTGAAAAATATATCCAAGGGCTAATCTTGCCAAGTAGTTATTCTTCAAGGTAGATTATGACACTTTGAGCAAAATAGTGATCCAAACTTGTAAATTCCTTCCCCGGCTTCGGCTTTTCATCACTTTTCAATCCCGTGCTCGTGATTGTTGTTTTTACTCGATTTTTGTCCATTTCTTTCATATCCGTACCTGCACATTCAAAAACAAAAAAACAACGTATATTTGGCATAATTGGTTAGTTTTTGGTCTCATTAGTCCGGTTTTTGGTCAAATAATAGTGAGTGAATAAGCACTCACCATATCTAATGTTCTTCTGAAAAAAATGTTTTGGCTCTCCTAATAAATTTTTTCTAGCTCCGCCACTGCATAAAGGGGGGGGGGGGGGGGGGGTTATAGAACCTCCCCTTCCTAGATTTACATCCATGTCCATTTACTTGTCGTCTAACGACCGTTAGTTAATACCGTTAAGTATTTAACTACAGTTAAGTGGTTTTTAAGAATTAATAATCAATATAATACATTAAATATATTAATTATTTAAATTGAATCTTTAAACGTAACGTGTGTAATCATAGGCTCGGATCTTATCCACACCTACATTTATAATATGTTCATAATCCAGCAGCTCCCACTTGGACATATTTCAATAAGCGTAATGACATTGGTAGGCGTCTAGCAACACTCCAATGCCCCCAGAACTACTAGAGTGTGGTTTCATGAAGCACAATAAACGATTCATCATTATACTATCCTTTTGTTTCAAATACTGTATTAAATATGGATATGGATCTAACTCATTCCATAATTTAACTATTCTGTTTCTTGTTTTATCTGATTGATCAAGATTAACAAAATCATCGGGACGTAATCCAGATTGCTTTTGGGTATAGCCATACAAACATTTGATAAACCCTACAAGGGGGCCAGTAGTATTATACTTCAAAACAAATTTGAATGAACAAATTATATCTTGACTAAAAGTGTAATCCGTGAATTTCACAACACTTCTGAAAATAGCCCTTATGACTACAATTTATGGATAGTAGTAGACTAGATTCATGAAATGGGATCCACCCATGCCATTCTAGCTTGCGTCTCAAGTCTACCTTGTGTGCAGCTTTAAAAAACACAATTTTTATGGATTTTTTTGTCAATATTGTTATAAATAACTAAACATTAAAATAAATAAATAATTTAATATAATATACTTAAAAATATTCTATATAATTAACTAACCTGAAGAAGATCATTGATGATGTAGCGTTTGTGAATGAACCGCATTTGACCGGCGACGGTGTGACGGTGACGGAGTGAAGATTGACGTGGTGGTTGCACGACGGAAGATGGTGGTGACGGTTGTGGTGGTAATGGTGAGTCGTCTCATCATACAAATAGAGTAGCTCATCTTACCATTTGGGCATCAGTGTTATGGTGGTAGTGTGAAGATTGACGCGGTGGTTGCATGAAGGAAGGTGGTGGCGATGGTGGTTGTGGTGATGGTGACTGTGTGTGTTTGAATTTTGAGGGAGAACTATTAACTCTGTGTGTTTGTATGTGATGGTTACCAGCTACTTCGTATTTGTTTGCATTGTTTCAAAATTTACCTTGAAGTTTAAGATGTTTGCAAAATCTACCCTATAACTTTTTTTCTCACTATTCTATCCAAATACACTTTTCTCTAGAACCCTACTCTATATATATATATATATATATATATATATATATATATATATATATATATTAGCTACAATTAATTGTAGTCAATTGTCTACAATTTTGTGTTAAAAATGTGGGTCCCTGATTTTTTTTGTGGGTCCTGATTCTTTTATGTGGGTCCCTAATTCATTGGTAGTGTATTTTTAATGAAAGATTGTAGATAATTGGCTACAAAAATTGTAGCCAATGTATCCCCATATATATATATATATATATATATATATATATATATATATATATATATATATATATATATATATATATATATATATATATATATATATGCATCATCAAAATTGTGTGCAACTTTAATAAACACAATTTTTATGCATTTTTTTGTCAATATTGTTATAAATAACTAAACATTAAAATAAATAAATAATTTTATATAATATACTTAAAAATGTTCTATATAATTAACTAACCGGAAGAAGATCATTGATGATGTAGCGTTTGTGAATGAACTGCATTTGACCGGCGACGGAGTGAAGATTAACGTGGTGGTTGCATGACGGAAGACGGTGGTGACGGTTGTGGTGGTGACGGTGAGTTGTCTCATCATACAAATAGAGTAGCTCATCTTACCGTTTGGGCATCGGTGTTATGGTGGCAGTGTGAAGATTGACGCGGTGGTTGCATGAAGGAAGGTGGTGGCGATGGTGGTTGTGGTGATGGTGACTGTGTGTTTGAATTTTGAGGGAGAACTAGTAACTCTGTGTGTTTGTATATGATGGTTACCAGCTACTCCGTATTTGTTTGCATTGTTTCAAAATTTACCTTGAAGTTTAAGATGTTTGCAAAATCTACCCTATAACTTTTTTTTTTCAATTTTCTATCCAAATACACTTTTCTTTAGAACCCTACAATATATATATATATATATATATATATATATATATATATATATATATATATATATATATATATAAGGATTACACACAAACATACACATAAGTATTAACTAGACTAGTTATCTTAAACTAACGGGGGCATGCAATAGCTAGTTTATCAAGCTAAGCATATGTTATAACAATAAGCGTGAAGGAAATGCATACCTTTTTGTCTTCAATAAATTTTCTTCAAGCTTCTTCAAGGCGTTGTATTGACTCATAGAAGTCAACCATAGATGAGATTTCGAATAGCTTGATGAGCGACAATTTAGCCACTTGGTCCCCATTGTCTCATTGGTCCAAAGTTGTTTGATCCAAACATGGTTTGCAATTGACTAGGGTTCATGTATGGTGGAAGTATTCCCCAAGGATTGAAACTTGGTGGATGTGAATAATTCCACATTGGGTGACTAGTATTAGGGAAGTTTTATCTACCTTGGTTTCTTCTAGGTTGAGGAGTTTTAGATCGTGGGTGAGGACTATTTGGTTTCATTGGAGGAGGTGTTTTTTTACCTTAAATTTGGTTTCGAAGATCCGACTTCGGTTTTTAAAGATGGTTTGTAAAAGCTTTTTACTTCTTGCTTGCTAGCAATGGGTATTTTTCTATCTTTTAAAAGTACATATTTAGGTTTTGACTCTAAAGATTTTTTCTTACTAGATTCACATTCAAATTTTACATTTTTAGTTTCACTAGTTGAAGCCTCGGTTGAAGTAAACCCTAAACCGGTCTTCTCTCCGGATACCCTTTGGGCACTAATTATTTTCTTAAGTGAATGACTACTATTTTCAAATTTGTCAAGTTTACAAATTTCTTCCTTAAGTTTTTCGTTTTCATTTTTTAAATCCTGACATGTTTTACATTCTATAAAAACTTCTTTACCTTTTTCTAAATGGTGTAGTTTAGTTTTTAATTCAAGTATTTCATTTTCTAATTAGCCATAACCAATTATTTCATAACAAAATTCTTACTAGAAAATTCTCATAAAATGAAATACTTTAATTCAAGTATTTCATTTTCTAGTAAGAATTTTACTAGAAAATTCTCATAAAATGCTTTTAAACTTGTAATGATAGTGTTAAACCTAGCAAAAGCATTATCTATTTATTCATCTTTCGGAATTGCAAATTGTTCATATTGTTGAACAAGAAGATCTATTTTATTATCCTTGACTTGACTATTACCTTGGTGAGTTATTAACAAAGAGTTCCAAATTTCTATTGCGGTTTCACCATAAAGATCCTTTCGTATTCTTTACGTGGTAACGCATTATAAATAACCATTTTAGCTACATTATTTTTAGCAAGTTTTCTTTTTAAATCATCATTTAATTTTTCAAAAGGTACTATTTCATCCTTTTTAGTTTCCAGATTATTTTGAATAGGTGGAAAATCACTATTAGTAATAACATACCAAAGATCTAGATCTTTTGATTTCACATAAGTTTTGAATTGATTTTTCGAATAAAGAAATCCATCACTTACAAATAGTGGTGGTCTTTGCATAGATTGCCCTTTTAAATATTTTTCGAATTTCATAGATCGTTTCAAGTTTTAAAATACAATATATTTTAAAAAATCTTGTTTGACGTGGCTCTGGTACCAATTGTGGAAAACTAGAAGGTGGGGGGGGGGTTTGAATAGTTTTACGTCTTTTTAATTTATTATGAAAACTTTTGTTTATTTTTAAAGCTTCGATTCGATCTTATGTGAATTCAATGCTTGGACAATATGAACAAATAAATATAAGTGAACGTAAACAATGCAAGTTAAGTAATGAAAGAAAAGATAGGGATGGAATGATCAAACCAAGACACGGAGGATTTATAGTGGTTCGGCTACGAAGCGCCTCTTCGCCCTACTCCACTCCCCGAGCACCTAACTCGAGAGTTCTCTTCACTATGTCAACAAACTCCCTTGTGGCGGAGAAAACCTTATACACTTTCGCATACACCGGTTTAACGACACAAAACTAAATGTCGAGTTCTAATTGTAGCTAGAACCAATCTCACAAATTCTTCACAACTTCTTCACGGCTTCTTCACAACTTCACGACTTCTTCTTCACAACTTCTCACTACTACTACACACCTTAACTACTTCACAACTTATCACTACTTCTATACTAATTCTTTATACCACAACTACTTACTTACACTTCAATTTACTTAAGCACACAACACTTTACACAATTATCAAATAATATTTTCTAATCTACAATACTTATTATATTGTTGTTGAAGGAGTATTCTTCTTTTGCACTTGGATGGTGGAAGCTTGAATCACTTGAAAACAAAAGCTTATGATTATATGATCAAAGGTTTTAGAAAGATATGAGAGGAGATTTAGAACAGAAAGTTTTGGGGTGCAAAAGGTAATGAAAAAGTCCAGGAATAATCCACTATTTATAGACAAATCTGACGAGTTGAGGTGCGTGGCCGGTCCCCTTAATTAGGGGCCGGTCCCCTTAATAATTAAGGGGCCGCCTAGCAAATTTAGAGGGCCACCCAACATAACCGTTGCTCAACTTTGTCTTTTTGTGGGGAAGGTTAATCTGGAATAATTTTGTCATTTTTGGTTGAAAATTTGAATTCACATATTTATGGTGAATTAAACATATTTATTTAATACAAAAAAATGATTTTCTAAAAGATATAAAATATTTATGAGATTTTATAAAAAATCTAGTGATTAAGAAAATGTTTCTTTGATTATAAAATGCATTAGACATTTTGTTTATTCATACCTTAAGTGATTGAGTTGTTGAAATGGATATTTACAACTAAATACTTGTTTACGTACTAATCTTTGCGTTTAATGATTTTACATTTTGCGATTATCAAAACGTAGAGATATCGAAAAGTATTAATAACGTTTTTAGCCATTATTTATATCAACATAATCATTGAGCATAACACACATAAAGATATTCATTATCGTTTTGTGTGTTAGATACAACAATGTATTCCTCCCTCCGTCTCTAAATATCTATTTTTACTTTTTAAAGTTTTTTTTTTCTAACTTTTACCTTAAATATTTTTGTTTGTGTTACATAATAGTTGATGAAATTTATACTAATCATTCATATATTTTTTTATCAAGTATTATATAACAAAAAAGAAATAAATAAATAAAATAATAGTTAAGGTAAATTTTAAAAAACTTTAAAATGTCAAAATAGAATACTTATTTAGAGATGGAGAAAGTAATTTTACTGTGTTCATAATATTATAATATTACAACTACACAAATTTGATACCGACACATAAAAAACATATTAATAAGCATCATAATGTAGCTCTAAAATTATTTCTAGATCATGTTAAAGGTTATGTTAAACGGTTATGTTAATTTTTAGTGAGTACTAGCGTATAAACTTTTCAACTTTCATTGATAAATAAATTTGCATATTCATAACTTAATATTGTCGGAGTTTCAGAAAAATGCAATTGAAATCATTGATAATTTTATTTGAGTATTAAGTGTTTACCCATTATCAATATATATTAAAACACAAAGAAAGCGATTTCGTATTGCTGGGTTGGTTTCCCGCCAAAACCATGTGGGCTCCTCGAGCCCAACTTTCCCTCTCCTGCTTGCCCAGCGATGGCCGAAATTGCTTGGTATAAACACACGACAACCCTAACCTTCCACACATGCTCCGCAAACAGAATCCCAGCTTAATCAAGAAGCATGACAGATTTTTAGATATGCTCTTGAACTCCAAAATCAGGTTAATCAATATATTTTGTTAATCATTTTGTACTTATATATACACTAACAATCAATATATGTATTTACTGTATTAGATCATTGGAAGAAGAATCTAGAACAACATAACAATCTCAAGACACAGAAATACTCTGGTCCATTATCAGTTGGATTATGGTTCAGTCAAGATCAAGAACAGTGGGTTGACAAAGAAGAAGGCTATCCGATCTACAATTTCAGGTTGAGATTTTAACATATGCTATATATTTTTTTTTTATGTACCTGGGTATTTTTTTTTTTCCATAAAGATGGTTTCTTGATTGATTTTGTCAACCATTTTTAGCATTTTTGAAGGATCTGATTCAATCTCATACCCTTTTCAGATTAGCTAACAAAATGTTTGTTCCGGTACGGCGGTTCAGGCGGTGGTGGCCGGCACTCAAATAATCACAAGGAAAAGCCAAAGGGCTAATTAAGGTAACTATTTTTCCAACTTTTATGATTTTTTTTTGCTTGCGTTGTTTGGATTATATTTGTTTTTTTAACTAGATATAGGATGGAAGATTAGGTATTATGAAAAAGTGATTTCAGAATCTCATGTTTTTATTTAGTATACACATAAAGTATATACATGATATCGGATATATATACAGACAGTAGTTTAGTTGTTTGTATTTATAAAAACTATGGATCTTTCTGATGTTGGTGTTAATTGCGGGTTTTATTCAGGATTCCGGTGTATTGGAATCGTGTGCGAGGATGAAACGAAGGCAGTCGTGCTATCAGTGTTTGCATGTATCAATGGTGAGTGACCTTTGCTCGATACATGTTAGGGCTCCATTTTTGTACACAACTATAATTAGGGTTGCGGATCAGCGAGTATATTAAAGCTGAAATGGCAATAAGCTAGTAGGCCTGTAAATAAAAGAAGGTAATAATCCAGACACCCCCTACTATTCCTTTTTGCAATTCACTGCCTTATTGAGATTCTGAAAACCCTGTGAAGCTAAATTTTTTTACCTTATGAGATCATGACCTTCGCCTTATGGAATTCCAACGCCTAAAAAAATGAGCTTTAACGGCTATTAAAAATCTCAAAAAACTGATAAACCTAGAAAATAATCCATCCGATATTTCTTTTTGATGCATTGTTTTGTTTGTAGAAGGTAATGACATCAATCACGCCTATGATTGTTTTCGCCAGGCAGCTACAAGTGTACCAAATACCAAAGAGGGTTCTTAAAATGAGATGAAGATGGTGTGCTAACTTCTAGGTATGCTTTTTTTTAGGAAATTTTATATGCTATTGCATTCAGGTTTAGGGGCCGTCTGTTGAAGCTTATATGTAGCCTTATGACCTTATCTAAATCATGCTTATATAAGGGCATACATCTGAAAATAAGCCATGAGATTTAGGCATATGAAATATAAGTCGAAACACAAATAAGGTCATAAGCCACATATAAGCTTAAACAAACACCCCCTTATTGATTTAAATAGTTGATTATGATATAAAGACTAGATAAAAATAGCGTTTGTTAACAGCTTTATCATGTAGTTGTGACTTAAAACATTTTTTCCTTTTGATTCCTCGGACTTTGCTTGCTTTCGATGGGTCATATTCTGAGTTTTGCTGGTGCGGTTTTCATGTAACAATTCACAATTTCAGGTTAATTACTATTCTCAGAAAATTTCACTATTCACTTTTACTATTCATTTTTCCCGAAATTTGATTTTTGTTTCTTGGCCTCGAGTGATAAATTATTTCCATGGCAAATTAAAAGTTTGACACTCATCAGATCATTTTCGTGAAATTTAATAAGGAATTACACGATTTAGGGTAAAACGTCATTCAAAAATTCTACGCACAACGAAACTCGACCGCGTTAATTTTCCCCATATCAGAAAAATGTTTGATACACTCATGATTTATTTGAGAATTAATCATGACTGTGAAAAACATTACCAAAATAAACCACGGCCGTGAAAAACAGGAATTTTCAGTTTTAAGCGTTTTTACTCAGCCGTAACCTTAGCCTATACCTGCACCGCGTTTCTAAGACGATTTGAGTTTTCACATTTTTGGAAAAAGTCAACATATTTTTCCCTCCTCCTTTGACCAAAAATCATTCCTTGATTTTATAAGTCATTCATTGATTTTAAGGCTTACGGTTTGATGTCTAAAAGACATTAAATACCAACCGACACTAGACTGAGCCCAGTCTAGACATTATAAGTCATTTTGAATCATTTTTATCCTATTAGAAAAGTAACATTTTAATTTTCTCAATTTTACACAATATTCGTACATTTTAGGTATTACGCGTTTTAGACCCGTGTTTCCAGTTTTAGCAGGGTTTTACCACCCCAATGGAACCTACCACTCATTTTATATTTTATTATGGAGTATTTTGACAAGTTTAATCATTCTTCCAAGTTTCGTATTTTTACGATACCCGGTTTTACGTTTTGTCACGTAACAACTTACGGTTAGCATTTTACGGAGTCGAAACTAGCTCCATAAGCTTGGATAATATCATCAAAAGTCCAAACTTCCTCCCCAAGTATTCCAAACCACCTCTAGGGAGGGGGGGGGGGGGAATCAACCATGTGTCATGATCTTATGCTATGTAACCTTAGATCCTTACAAGTGTAGAACTTGGCCACCAAGTTTAGGTAATTACCTAGTTACTTCCTAACCCCCTCAAGACAATATAAAAGCCTCTCATGCCCTCTCCTTGCTCTCTTGTGCTGTCCCATATACACACAAAAACACCATCTCCTTTGCTTGATTCTCTTCCAAGTTTTATGCAAGAATCATGTGTTACAACAACATATAAACACTAGTTTGGTTTTGATTCATCAAAACACTTCCAAAACCTCATATACTTTGGTGATTTCTCTTGAGTTTGAATCCACTCAAGTCACCTCAACCTTCATAATCTCTCTTTCAAGAATACAAGTGTAGAAAGATTGCTTGAAGTGAAGTAGGTTGAAGCTTAAGTCTATCAAAGTCCTTACCTTACATGTTAACTTCCTTTCTTAATTGAAAGCCAAAAGTTGTAAGCCAAACCCTAACATACTTCTTGTTAAATATCATATTCATGCTATTTACATATCATTCATGCTATATTTTATCTTGTGATCATGTCCATGATGTATAAAAATGAGTAAAACAAGTATTGGTATACATATGTTAACTTATGTTATTTAAACATGTAAACTAGTGACTTTCTTGGTTAAACCTGATCAAAATGGTAAAATTATGATATTGGATCATTATATATTGTAGTAGAGGACCTAACAAGGAAACCATAGCAATTTGAACCACCTAAAACGAGTACATGAGTCAAAAGTTATGACCATTTGAAGTTACCAAAACTTTGCGGCAAAACTGCCTAAAATGTTTCTGTGACAGAACATAAAACACGCAAAAAGAGGCCCTTCTGGTCCGTTTCATGAAAAAGTTAAAGCACAAAAGTTGTCCGGAATCACGTTTTCTTCAAAAACTCAGGTGCACGTCTTCAGAAAACTAATAACGAATGAGATTTTTCTCAGTTTCTTAACAGCTATTTACATATATAAGTCACTATATAAAGGTTATAGTTTATAAAGATCAAAGAGGTCTTATGACCTAGAATAAAGACCACAACCATGGCTAGAGCCAAGGTTGAGTCTCAAGACCATGGAACAATGACCAAAGGTCATTGCAAGGCCATGAGCTAACGACCATATAAACATACCAAGGCGAAAACATGAGCTAGCGACCATATAAACCATCTTTGTGTTGACCTCTCAAGCATGTATTTCAGGTTCATGATGATCAAGGATGGCACGGAAGGGCACGGATACTCAAGAGGGCTATAAATTTTATTATCATTCAAAAACTCATTTAAATGTAAATTGTAAACATGGAACCATCTGGGACCTCATTTTGTAATCTCTGATATTTATATAATTTGAATGATAAATCTTTTAAAACGACTCAATTAGAGTTCGTTTTCTATTATTGTGACTATTGTGCCGTCGAGTAACACCCAGTTTAAATTCCGCTGCATCATTAAATTGGGGGTGTTACAGATTGGTACCAGAGCCATGGTTATAGAGAAATGGGTCTAATTGAGACCTAAACTATAACCACACTTACAAGCAAAAACATTTTTATAGCCTTCCGCTCTCCGTGTCTTCCATCCTCCAGACGATTATGGACTTATTAAGCATTTTATACTACACAAACATGTTAGCATATGGATATATGTACCCCTAGCATAATTGAGCATTTCCCCGTAAGCCTTTTTATACTACGTGAACATATTAGTATATTGATATATACACTCGATTTATTTTCAATCATTTTATCTAAACAATTGACTGAACATATCTGCGTATGCCTATTCTAGGGCATTTCGACACAACTACATTCTCCCAATCATGTTCCTACTCCAACATTTTATGTCCAAGATATTGTAACGAATTACAATGGTCTTCCCTATTTCTCGGACATTGTATGATACAATGGTCTTAATCATTTCTCAAATGTTTTGAGTCACACAATGGTCTAATCTACTTCCCTAACATTGTGAATTGCACAATGGTCTAATCTACTTCCGAGACATTGTGATTTGAGCAATGGTCTCTGGAATTATTCAATCACATCACCAATATCATTTCATATGATATCAAAAACCCATCACAATCTATCGATTTCCAAATAGAAATATGATATTTCTAAAGGATAAACTAATCCATCATCTACAAAAGCTGAAGTTTCTCTACATTCACCAAAGTTCAACAACTTTCTCTACATTCATCAAAGTTTTCTTCTGAAACCTTCATTGTTAAAAGTTCGTGATCCTGGCCAAGTATGGACTGTTTTAGAACTACTTAAAACGTCCTTTCCAAACGTATCTACCCGTACTATCTTCTATGCAATGGAATGTGAAAATATAGGTTACAAGTCTTGTATGGGCGGGACTCGCAACTGAATGGTTTGACATCGCCTTTGTTTAGTGGACAATTTCTCAAAAGCAACAGACATATCACAAGTATACCTAATTTAGGTATTTGAAAATTTTATCGAACCTTGGCTAAATATAGACTAGTCACCTATATTTAACCTAGGGACAGTGGAATATAGTCTGACTAACTATATTCGACTTAAAATTTTCAAATACTGAGAATAGTTGTACTAGGGTTATGTTCAGATTGATTTCCTACTTAAACTCGATAAACCACACAAATTCTTCAAAAACGATCTAGAGACACGATAGTGTCTTACCACTCAGCAAGATCTTAACACCTTATTTGTACTACCTAATTTCATTCTTGAAAGTTTTCATTTATGAAATAATCCGAACTACTATCTTGGGATAGTTATCAATTCTTCTCTTCATCCCGTAGAAGTACTATCCTGTTTAGGTCCTAAGGATACCATTCCATCATAAACCTTTAAAATCTCTTAAGATTTTCAAAGCAAACTCAACATCTATACCTAAGAATATTAATGTTAAGCATACACTACACACTTTTGTTCATCAACATATCACATCATTATCTTCACAACCGTTGCAACCACAAGCTCATTAACAGATCTTGATGCACTTTTAAAACTCAAATCATCCTTAGCTACACCACAAGCACCCTCATCATCTTTACAAGATTGAATATTCATTATGTACTTTTGGAACACCAGTATCATCTCGTAATACACTACCTTGTAACTCACCGGCTAATTATGATTGTTGTGTTGGGAATTCGTAAGTAGGATGATTTATAATTATTTGAATGGATTGGGATGCCTTTTCATTTAAATAAAGAAATTGTAAATCACCGAACCATAAGTTTATATTCCCCTATTTACATTGTTTGGGATGCCTCTCTATGTAAATAAAGAATTATAAACAAGTGGGCTTATTTTTATCCGAAATAACATAAGTATGAAGTCAATAAACACTAGGTACAACAACAGATTACCTACTAGGCTATGATTGCAACTACTATCCCAATTTCTGTTTAATATTCAACTACTATATCAATTCCTATTAATATTCGACTGCTATATCAATTTTCTTTGATATGCGACTATTATATGAATCTCTATTAATCACTCTTACCCTACCTTTCCAACATAAAAGTAAGCCTCATCCTACGCCATACACTGAAATGACAAATCAAACTACATCACTGGAAATCCCAGACTCTAGTCCTCATAAGTAACCACACCTGTTCATCGACACCACTCCAACATATAACACACATAGAACTTCGGGACGAAGTTCCCCGTAAGGGGTAGAGACTGTAACAATTCATAATTTCAGGTTAATTACTATTCTTGGAAAATTTCACTATTCACTTTTACCATTCATTTTTCCCGAAATTTGATTTTTGTTTCTTGGCCTCGAGTGATAAATCATTTCCATGGCAAATTAAAAGTTTGACACTCATCAGATCATTTTCGTGAAAGTTAATAATGAATTACATGTTTTAGGGTAAAACGTCATTCAAAAATTCTACGCACAACGAAACTCGACCGCGTTAATTTTCCCCGTATCAGAAAAATATTTGATACACTAATGATTTATTTGAGAATTAATCATGACTGTGAAAAACATGACCAAAATAAACCTCGGCCGTGAAAAACTGGAATTTTCAGCTTTAAGCGTTTTTACTCAGCCGTAACCTTAACCTATACCTGCACCGCGTTTCTAAGACGATTTGAGTTTTCACATTTTTGGAAAAAGTCAACATATTTTTCCCTCCTCCTTTGACCAAAAATCATTCCTTGATTTTATAAGTCATTCCTTGATTTTTAGGCTTACGGTTTGATGTCTAAAAGACATTAAATACCAACCGACACTAGACTGAGCCCAGTCTAGACATTATAAATCATTTTGAATCATTTTTATCCTATTAGAAAAGTAACATTTTACTTTTCTCAATTTTACACAATATTCGTACATTTTATGTATTACGCGTTTTAGACCCGTGTTTCCAGTTTTAGAAGGGTTTTACCACCCCAATGGAACCTACCACTCATTTTATATTTTATTATGAAGTATTTTGACAAGTTTAATCATTCTTCCAAGTTTCGTATTTTTACGATACCCGGTTTTACGTTTTGTGACGTAACAACTTACGGTTAGCATTTTACGGAGTCGAAACTAGCTCCATAAGCTTGGATAATATCATCAAAAGTCCACACTTCCTCCCCAAGTATTCTGAACCGCCTCTAGGGGGGGGGGGGAATCAACCATGTGTCATGATCTTATGCTATGTAACCTTAGATCCTTACAAGTGTAGAACTTGGCCACCAAGTTTAGGTAATTACCTAGTTACTTCCTAACCTCCTCAAGACAATATAAAAGCCTCTCATGCCCTCTCCTTGCTCTCTTGTGCTGTCCCATATACACACAAAAACACCATCTCCTTTGCTTGATTCTCTTCCAAGTTTTATGCAAGAATCATGTGTAACAACAACATATAAACACTAGTTTGGTTTTGATTCATCAAAACACTTCCAAAACCTCATATACTTTGGTGATTTCTCTTGAGTTTGAATCCACTCAAGTCACCTCAACCTTCATCATCTCTCTTTCAAGAATAAAAATGTAGAAAGATTGCTTGAAGTGAAGTAGGTTGAAGCTTAAGTCTATCAAAGTCCTTACCTTACATGTTAACTTCCTTTCTTAATTGAAAGGCAAAAGTTGTAAGCCAAACCCTAACATACTTCTTGTTAAATATCATATTCATGCTATTTACATATCATTCATTCTATATTTTGTCTTATGATCATGTCCATGATGTATAAAAATGAGTAAAACAAGTATTGGTATACATATGTTAACTTATGTTATTTAAACAAGTAAACTAGTGACTTTCTTGGTGAAACCTGATCAAAATGGTAAATTTATGATATTGGATCATTACATATTGTAGTAGAGGACCTAACAAGTAAACCATAGCAATTTGAACCACCTAAAACGAGTACACGAGTCAAAAGTTATGACCATTTGAAGTTACCAAAACTTTGCGGCAAAACTGCCTAAAATGTTTCTGTGACAGAACATAAAACACGCAAAAAGAGGCCCTTCTGGTCTGTTTCATGAAAAAGTTAAAGCACGAAAGTTGTCCGGAATCACGATTTCTTCAAAAACTCAGGAGCACGTCTTCATAAAACTAATAACGAATGAGATTTTTCTCAGTTTCTTAACAGCTATTTACATATATAAGTCACTATATAAAGGTTATAGTTTATAAAGATCAAAGAGGTCTTATGACCTAGAATCAAGACCACAACCATGGCTAGAGCCAACGTTGAGTCTCAAGACCATGGAACAATGACCAAAGGTCATGGCAAGGCCATGAGCTAACGACCATATAAACATACCAAGGCGAAAACATGAGCTAACGACCATATAAACATACCAAGGCGAAAACATGAGCTAGCGACCATATAAACTTACTTAGGCGATAACATGAACTAAAAGTTGGCGATAACTTGAACAAACAATTTGGATCTACTTCATCTAAAAGAACCATGAGATATTAGAAGAAATGGTCATACAAATTATAAGAAACTTACCCTAATAACAATCTTCATGTAATCATAAACTTTCCTAAGTTTATTCAAATATTGGACATGTAACTTTTCGGATCATATAACACCCCCATTTTAGGAACGCAGCGGAAAGGGACATGGGATGTTATATACTAGTCACATTGTACAAATATAGTAAACAACTTTAAAACAAAGTCGTTTTTAAAACTTCAGATTCGATAATTTATCAGAGTTAACAAAGGTCCCAAAAGTTTTTAACATAATCCAAAGTTACATAAGTTTAAAAGTTTGAAACATTATCGAATGAGAAATTTTATTAAACATGAGCCATCAAGTAGATATCCATTTCTTGCGCCGCCCATCCAAGCCGAAACTCACTTACAAACCTGAGATAAAACATGCTAAAAGTCAACACAAAGGTTGAGTGAATTCATAGAATTTGATAAGTAATCAGTTGAATACAAGATAAATCAGTTTAAAATACGATGGGCTACGTTGTTATACGCCCATAAATAAGTTGACATGTAACAAATACAAGTCGTAAAATAAGATTTATAGTATTGAGCTCATGAAACCGAACCTTGACCTAGTTTAATAGTGCCCCGAAAAGGTAAGATTTGCCATTTACCACGTAATCTCTCAATATTATGTGACCGTTGATGTATGAGCGCTACTCACCCGGCCAGGCCCGCCAAGCCAAATATGCATATTCATAATACTAGCGTTTCCCACGGAATTAACGGTTCATGATGGGGACTTAATTGGCAAGAAATACTCAATGTCTATAATCATGTAATCGGGTCAAGCATACCAAAAACTACTTGTATTCAGTTTGTAAAAACTAGCATGTATCCCCCTCGCGAGGTTTATAAAACATTTAAATTAGTAAAGGCGAGGCTATGAACTCACCGTGAACAAAGAGGAATAATCACAATCAAGCAAGCGAAGAAAGATAGCCGCGAAGCTCTAAGAAGAACCTAAACATATATAGGCTTGTCTTAGTTTTTTGTAAATAAACATTGATGTAACTCAGCGATATATATATAAGTTATTATCTTATTTACGCTTGGTACATAAATTTCCTAGTATATCACAAGTTTTAGTTCGGTATTTTAAAAGTTATTTATATGTATGAACTTTATATCTTATGAAGTTTTAAAGAAAATTTTCTTATGTTTGTCTCTAAGTCCCACTAGATATATAAAGATTTTAAATATATCAAGTGTTTGATAATAAAGTTTGAAGGATATAAGTACATGAGTTTGTAAATTTTTTTTTTTTTTTTTTTTTTTTTATACTTTTAAGGTCAAGGCTGTCAAAAATTTTATAACTTGTACATCTTAGAAAATCCGTTACTATTAAACCGTATGTCGAAAAATTAAGTTTCTTATATCCCCGGAAAGGTATTTGTCTGTACTAACAAGTTTTGTGGGTCCCACTAGACCAAAAATTACTTAACAGTAGAAAAATAATCCATTTACCCATAGTATTCAGCCCAACAGTTTTCAATATCACAACAGTCCCACGAAAAATGCGATATCTAGAGTTCTACAAGTCCAATTAATTCCCTGTTTGCGGCCATGTTTAAGTTAAGATGTTACCTACATTTCATAAAACTGGGCGAAGTAGTGAAAATGAACATATCACTGAGATTTTTACCATTTAAATCTGTAACTCAGAATCTGGCATGTTTCACGAAAATATTTCTAGTTTAATCATCGTAATGAGTTATTCGATGAAATACCCGTCAAAACGACCACAAGACATAGGGCTACAACTACATATTTTTATTTTAGGTCCAATGTTTACTGATCAAATCAGTTTATTCCGTTTTTACCCCTGAATCAGATTCACAGTTGCATGTCTAGTCCTTTAGTGTTTTTATTGTTTTCTAAGTTATGTACCAAGCCTAATTAAGCATAATAATTTATATAATGCTTAAATACATCAAGATATAATACTTTTACAGTAATGAAAATAAAAATAAAATGAAAATTGAGTGGAGAGTTCCTTACAAAAGATGAAGAACAAGAAAAATACAAGACCAAGGAACACTAATCCTATATTAACCAACAACACTTGCACCTTTCCTTTAACCTATATCAACCAAGTTTTTAACCACCAAAACCCTTTGTAAGAACTTGAAAATCACAGCCTCTTGACCCTTGAAAATCTTTAGAAAAATCACCAATAGAAACCCTTTGAGGATGAAGACTTTGAGGAAGAAAAGAACCAAGAATTAACTAGAACACATGGACCTTCAATCTTGCACCAACTCTTTAATAAAGATCAAAACAAAAATGGGTGTTTTTGTTGTTGAAACTCACGACCAAGAGGGAAAGAAAACAGATTTTTGAGTGAAATATAGTTGGTGATACAAACAAGGATTAGTTTTTGAGTTTATATATGGTAGGAACAAAAGTGGAAGACATGTGGTGTCACCAATTTAAAAGATATAATTTAGCCAAGACACTTGGTGTCTTGGTTGCTCAAAATCTGTCACAAGGGGTGGAGCAAGAGGGTGAGTGGAGCTTATTTGATTTAATTTGAGTATTGAGTGTTATAGATGTAGTTTTGATCCCCGGTAGTTAAAACGTGGAGTTTTTAAGACGCGTAATGTAAAACCGGGTAGTAATAATTTATAAAACTTTCAAATATATTAAAACTTGTTTTCACAATGTATTTTACTAATTTAGATGAGTGGTAAATTCTTTGGAGGGTTTAAACATCGTTAAAACCGAAACCGTGAGTTAAAAACGCGTTTGGTGAAACCGGTTCTTGATAAAAGTGATGTAGACTATAAAAAAAATGAAACGACAAGTATAACACTCACTTGTAATCAAAAAAATAGGTTAAAATGCATAAAATATATAAAATCATAATAGTCTAGGGTTGGTCCATGTTGTTAAAACCATAAATCGTAAATTTAAATCACGTAAAACTTAAAAGGTGCAAGGTTTTCGTAAAATTGGAAAAAGTAAATTATGACTTTTAAAAATAGAATTGTAAGGAACCAAATGTGCATAAAAAGTGTATACTAGACATAGTCTAGTGTCAGTTGAATTAATTGAACGTATGCAGATAACTTTCGACGAAGTTAAAAAAAAAATAGTTAAATAATAAAAATATTAAAATTAGTGACATGAAATTTTACGAAATGTCACAGATCAAAACTTATGTATATATACTTTATCAACTACTACAATAGTAGGGAGCCTCATGTGAGGAGCTATTATGTAAGCCGTCGAGATGAGTTGTGGGTTTACGAATTAAAGTGTCCTGGCTCCTCGAACGTTTACTACATGACTTCTGAATTATGTCGGCCCGAACGGTAGTAAACGATATATAAACTATACATGTTTCATGAACCATATCTTTTCATAGACTTACACTATACATTGTACCACATCATGGACTAAGTGCAAGACATATATATTGGCACGTTTATGTTTCCTTAGACCGTATTCCAAACCTAAGTTGCAACAATTATTCTAGGTTGCTCATAGAAGTTCTCACGACATATCCATCATTCTCATTAAACATCATCCAACTCAAGGTGAGTTCATAGCCCCATTTTTCATTACTTAATTGTTTTACAAACCCTTGGGGGGAATACATGCTATTTTCACCGAACACAATGCTTTCAAATTGTATGCTTGCCTGATTGTTTTATTATCACTAAGTACCAGCCTTGCTAAACCGAGATCCCTTATTATGAACCATTTAATCACTAGCAATAGTGAGCGCGAATATTGTGAATAGGCCTATTGGGATTGACGAATCCCATTTGTATTGACTAAATTCATACAAATGCATTAATATTTGAGACATGGGTATGACAGCAAAGTACCTACCGGGATAAATCTGCCGATCGATATTGGTACACGTTAACGTTTTGCTGTCATAAGCTTAGTAATGATAATTACTGTTTTGTTTTCCAACCATTGGTGTGAGCCTATAACTCACACTACCAACATATTGTGTTCAAACATTAAACAAACTCTATGAATATCACTCAACCTTTGTGTTGACCTCTCAAGCATGTATTTCAGGTTCATAATGATCAAGGATGGCACGGAAGGGCACGGATACTCAAGAGGGCTATAAATTTTATCATCATTCAAAAACTCATTTAAATGTAAATTGTAACCATGGAACCATCTGGGACCTCATTTTGTAATCTCTGATATTTATATAATTTGAATGATTAATCTTTTAAAACGACTCAATTAGAGTTTGTTTTCTATTATTGTGACTATTGTGCCGTCGAGTAACACCCAGTTTGAATTCCGCTGCATCATTAAATTGGGGGTGTTACATTTCACCCGATGCTAAAGTGCACTGGCTGAACCCGATGTGTCTTTAGCCTATACATTTTTCAATAGCAATAGGTGGTTCATTATAAGACTGTTACAACGTCAGTTGTTGTGCATATTTTATACTGGCTGCCTATTGCTATTGGAAATTGCCATGTCAGATGAATCTGCAACAGACCATGGGTCACCACCTTTATATACAAGTATCGATCAGCCTTTGGATATGACTGCCCGGCCTCAATCACCTAACGATTGTAAATTTGTTGGAGGTGCTAAACAACAATACGCTGCATCATAGTGGTCGCCGTCTGTTTGCGTTTCAAGGTAGACTGACCCGTTTCTTTGCTTTTGCTGCATTTTCTTTATTTAAGGTCTTTCCTTTAGTGTGCTTTCTGACCTTTTGAGCTTATGCACATTTGAAAAATATCGACACCCAGTTTTGAACTTATCATTTACAGTCGAGTTGTTCCTCATTGGTATTGCTATCATTCTAATTGTAGGTTATGTCGTACCCACGTATGGTGCCCATCTGCGATTTCGTTCCATTGCCTAGCTTCTAGGTAATTCTTAAACCATGTTCCTATGTGCTTAGTTATGGACTGGCTTATTCACTCTCATATGTTTCTTGCTTATGGTGGCCTATATCATCCTTTATATACATCAATTGCCTGAGGTTGCCGTTGTTAAAAGGCAGAAAGTATCGGCTAAAAGCATACCTCATTGTATACGTCAATGCCATGAAACTAACAAAAGTGAAGATGATATTAACGAGCTGCTATCTGCCTCGCCAGCAGAGAAAATATGTGCGTACATTGATACTTCCTTACTTTTACTCATTTAATATTTTTCAGTATTTCAGAAAGCCTAACCGGGAATAGTTTCTTACCAATTTTGTAAATCCAGGTCATGCTGTTGCCGAACCAAGAATCCAATCTACAACTGCCATTAATACTAGCTGTGGTAGTTCATGTGTACCCATTACTCCAATTGTTAGAGTTTGACAATCAATAAAGCACATACGCGGAAGCAAGGATCAATAATAACACGTATAAAGATTAACTAAAACATAAATAGTAAACATACCCGATGCACTTCAAATAAACCTTGATTCTTGTACAAATAGATCAATGATAAACCCCTTACCGTTTTGTTTATCGATCTCTTGATAATTACTAAAGTAAGTAATTACCTCGTTCTTGTACACACAAACTACCAACGAATAAAGGTTTGATGCAAGTAAACAAAACACTAATTTTGGATGAACCAAAATCGACCAAAATCCCTAAGTTGGGGTTGTGTCGATCGGCCAAGAAAAACAAGGAGGAAAAGAAAAGAGTTTAGGGTTGTGTGTGTGCACAAAAGATGTTTAGGTTAACCCCAAGGCCTTGTATTTATACTATATGAATCTTGGAGCACAAGTAAGCAAGGGTCGACCCATATTGGGTTGGGTTCGACCGGCCTAGGCACCCAAGGGGTGTTCTAGATCCTTCTTGACTCCCAAATTTCATCCTAGTCCTTTTCCTTTTGTTCCTAATGATAGTTAGTCCATACGGTTGATAACTAACGACCATTTAGTCCATTAAGTGTTTATAAATATATATATATACGATACATTTATCATATGTATATTTATTATACATTATTCTTGTTTGTAAAGTGTGCAATCCCGAGGTCTCGGGTTCGATACTAGTCATTTACATATTAATATTTATACGTAACTTTTAACAGCTCCCACTCGTATATCTATTAATAGTAAAATGACATTGGTTAGCGTCTTGCAACACTCCAATGCCCCCACTTCGACCCGAGCTAGGTTTCCTGGAAAACCTTTAATGATTCATCATTATTATTATCCTTTCGCCTCTAATACTACATTAATAAAGACGTGAGATTCTTTATTAAATTCTATTTCTCGTCTCTTTATGATTGAACAAAATTACCAAAACATCTGAACGCATTCCAGATAGACTTTGGGCGTGGCCACGTAAACATTTTGTCAACCCTACGAGAGGCCCAGCAGTATTAAACTTCTGAACAAATCAGAAGGAACGAATTCTCTCTTGACTACAAGAATAACCCATGAACTTTGTAACATTCTGAAAACAACCCTTATGACTTTCAGTTACGGTAAGCGGTAGATTGCTCCACAAAATGCACTACGTCCATGACACTTATCTGGTATCTCACGTCTGAGGATAACTATTAAATATGATTCTCACAATAAATTTAAATCATATTGTTGGGATAAGTCCAATACTCAATTCATTGAATATCATGTGAAATTGGTATGACTACGCATCAATATACTTTCAAGTATATGCTTAAACAATACTCAAAATTGTCTTAGTTTAATGATATTCCCATATCATTAATCGACAACGGACTATTTAGAATAATAAATTATTCATGGATCTTAAACATGCAAATATAGGATATATTATTAAGACTTGAATAAATAAACATAACCAATACTTTATTTCATTAAAAAATTAATAATTGTACATTACATCCTTTATCCAAATACTAATCACAAATGGGCATGAAACTATCAGCTAATTTAAGTCCTATTCCTTCAGCATGCTTGTAAAGCTTGGTGCCAGGTAAAGGCTTTGTAAATTGATCAGCCAAGTTATCATCTGTGTGAACTTTGAGCATTTCGATTTCACCTATTTCAACTTGTTCTCTGACATAGTGGTGCTTAATCGGGAAATGTCTGGTGCCTTTCATGATTCCAGGTTCATTGGCAAATGTAATTGCAGCTGAGTTGTCACAATACATTTTTATAGGTCGCTGAATCGAAGGCATAACCCCAAGCCCTAAAACAAACTTCCTAATCCAAACAGCTTCAATTGCAGCTTCTGAAGCAGCTATATACTCACTTTCTGTAGCAGACATTGCTAGTACACTCTGCTTTCTGCTCCTCCAATCAACAGCTCCTCCATTAATGACAAAGACATAACCCGTCTGAGACTTTGTATCATCCTTATCACCTTTCCAAGAAGCATCGCAGTAACCTGTTACATCAAGCTCTGCAGATGGAGTACCCCCATAAACCAAGAACATCTCTTTAGTAGCCCTAAGGTACTTAAGAATATTCTTAACAGCAGTCCAGTGTTTCTCACCTGGATTCTGTTGGTATCGACTGGTTAAATTCTGAGCAAACGCCATATCAGGCCTTGTGCTTTTCACCGCATACATAATAGATCCCACAGCCGAAGCGTAAGGGACTCTCTTCATGCGTTGCACCTCTTCAGGTGTTGAAGCACAAACTTTGTTGCTCAAGCCATGTTGCTCTTGCATCGGCAAATATCCTTTCTTGGAATTTTGCATACTGAATCTCTTCAATATTTTATCAATGTAAGCACTTTGGCTTAATCCAATAAATCGCCGAGATCTATCTCTATATATCTTGATTCCCAGAATAAATGCAGCTTCCCCTAAATCTTTCATAGAAAAACAACTTCTAAGATATGCCTTAACCTTTTGCAAACTTAGAATGTCATTTCCCATGATCAATATGTCATCGACATATAATATAAGGAAAATTACATTACTCCCACTAGCTTTGTGATATACACATGGCTCATCAAGATTTTGAGTGAATCCATACTTCTTAATTTCACTATCAAATCTCTTATTCCACTGTCGTGATGCTTGCTTTAATCCATAAATGGACCTTTTAAGCTTGCATACACGATCTGGGAATTCTGGTCACAAACCCCTCAGGCTGCGCCATATAGATGTCTTCATCTAGGCTACCATTTAAGAAGGCGGTTTTGACATCCATTTGCCAAATCTCATAGTCATAGTAAGCGGCTATGGCTATAAGAATCCAAATAGCCCTTATGTCAGCTACAGGAGAAAAGGTCACCTCATAGTCAACACCAAAAGTTTGAGTATAGCCTTTAGCTACCAAACGGGCCTTATAGGTGTGTACAATGCCATCCATATCAGTCTTTTTCTTGTAGATCCATTTACTCCCAACTAACTTGGCACCCGGAGGTAGGTCTACTTCTTCCCAGACATCATTGTCTTTCATGGATTGCATTTCCCCATTCATTGCTCCCTGCCATTTTTCCTTTTCACGACTATTCATAGCAGCTTTATAACTTGTAGGTTCATCAAGATCCCCTATCAAGTTGTCATCACACTCCACGTTAAGACATAGACGTGTAGGAGCCTTCACAGATCTTGAAGATCTGCGAACGGGAACCACTTCAACTTCAAGTGGAGGACCTAAACTTTCAGGTTCTTCAGGAAGTTGGCTAGTGTTTTCAGAAGGTGTTACATCTTCATGATCGTCTTCCAGATCATATACTCTCCCACTGAATTCTTGAGATATGAGCTCCTTTTCTAAGAAGTCTCCATACCTTGCAACAAAAACTTTGTTTTCAGCTGGGTAATAAAAGTAGTAACCCATAGTTTCCTTAGGGTATCCTACGAAGATGCACTTAACAGATCTTTGTTGGAGTTTGTCTGCTGAGTCACGTTTAACATACGCCTCACAACCCCAGACCTTTAGATAAGACAGGTTAGGAGCTTTTCCAGTCCATACCTCATATGGAGTCTTATCAACCTTCTTTGTTGGAACCATATTTAAAATGCGAACTGCAGATTCCAAGGCATAATCCCAAAACGAGTAAGGAAGAGTTGTTAGATTAAACATAGATCGTATCATATCTTGCAATGTATGATTCCTTCTTTCAGATACACCATTTTGTTGTGGAGTATATGGAGAAGTAAGGTGCTGGACAATTCCCTCCTTTGCTAAGTAATCTATAAACTCTTGACTTACGTATTCACCACCTCTATCGGATCGAAGAGCTTTAATCTTCTTTCCTAGTTGCAACTCTACTTCTGCTTTAAACACTTTGAATGTTTCAAATACCTCATGTTTATGTTTAAGTAAATAAACATAACCATAACGGCTGTAATCATCCGTAAATGTTAAGAAGTAGCTAGCACCTCTCCTTGACACATGTCTAAGTGGTCTGTGTGAATAAGACCAAGTAGATCATTAGCCCTTTCAATCCTATTTTTAAAGGGTTTCTTTGTCATCTTCCCAGCAATGCAAGATTCGCATTTATCAAATTATTCATCATTGATCTTATCTAAAAGCCCATCATGTTGCAGCTTTTTCATGCGATCTTTGCCAATGTGAGCAAGGCGACAATGCCAAAGATAAGACGAATCCAGACCTTTCTTGATTCTCTTATTGTTGATGCTATACATTGAATTATTTGTAACAAAGGCATTATCATTATTATTCATATCAATTTCAAAGACACCATTCACAGCAATAGCATTAAAATAAAAAACACCATTTAAAGAAACCGAAATTCCATTGCTAGAAATAGTATGCTTAAAACCAAGGTTCAACAAACATGAAAATGAAATTACACCTCTAACAATTGACGGTGCATAATGGCAATTATTTAAAGATAGTACTAAGCCCGAAGGCAACACTAAATCATAAACTCCTATAGCTTCAACTCCTGCATGCGCTCCGTTACCAACGTGCAAGAATTGTTGTCCATAGGCCAGCTTTCTCTCAACTCTAAACCCCTGCAAGGTATTGCAAATATGAATGCCACATCCCGTATCATATACCCATGAATTCAATTTAGGAGTAAGAGTGAATAATTCAATCATAAAGAACGCACCTGATGAGCTGGGGTTACCAGCTTCATTCCCCTGCTTCTTGAGTCGCAAGTCATGAATGTAGAGAGGACAATTGCGCTTCCAATGGCCCTTTTCATGACAATGGTGACATGCCTGATCCTTCTTGTTTGGAGGATTCACCTTTTTCTACTTAGGCTGATGTTGCTTCATCTTGGGTTCTGGTTGATAGGCCATGACCTGCTTGCCTTTGTAATTCTGAGACTGTCATCCCCGAGCAATGCATGTTAAAATTCTGCATAAAACCAGCAAAGTCCTTGTTAAGGGCTCTGTTGATCAAGTACACTTGCACATTCTCGGGGTAACCAAATCCAATTCTGTGAAGCTGATCAAAAGATTCCTTCATCTCAGTCACATAATCTTCAACTGGTTTACCATCACCATGCTTGCAGTTGTGTAGCTTGTCCAGTTCATCATACAATTCAACTGCAGGAGGTTTCTCATAAGATTGTTGAAGTACTTCAAGCATATCTTTTGGGAAAAAGTACTCAAACTTCTTTTGCAATTGAGCACTCATGCTAGTAAGCATTAAACAAGCAACCTCATTAAACTTAGCATGTGTCGCCCTTCATTCTTCCTTAACTGCTTCTGCTGCATCAGCAGCAGGTTCAGCTGGGCATTCTTCGGTCAAGTATTTGATCTTACCGGTTGACCTCAAGACAATTCTAAGTGAGCGGTACCAATCATTGAAATTCTTTCCAGTCAGTTTTTCTCTCTCAAGATGACTCTTGAAAGCAGAAATCACAGATGGGGTATCGGGTTGAGCCATATCTACAGATAAAAGTTCAAACATTAGTATTTTCGATAATAAATATCTTCAAGAAAATAAAATACCCATTAGCTATATTCATATAACCACCAAAAATTTTCTTGAAAACCTAGGATCTAACTTTACATAGTTCCACCACATCAGTTGATCTGCTAGTAGTGAAAGTACAAAAGATAGTAATCTGTCGAATAATAATTGGCAAACAAGATTTCCAATTCCTAGATCATTATGGGAATTACATCAAATTGATTCATCAATTTGCCTTGTAAGCATTTTTCATCCCATCTCATGCCTTAAGTTCTAGGTCTCACACACAACTTAATTAAGTCGTCTACCTTAGAAACTGTAAAATTACAATTATGGTCTCACGCGTTAAAAGAATTTTACCTTGTTATAGTAATTTAGCCTAGGTCTCACGTTTACTAAATTAAAATTCCAAGTGTTCCTTATAGATAGATGGAATGTAACTTAAATTATAAGGGTATTTAATTTTGATGTGTAAATCAAAATATGTATAAAGATGCATGCACTCATCTTTATAGCATAAGTTTTCAAAACCTTTTTATTACCAATTCGTGAAATTAATGCACAAAGTTTTACTTGAGGTTTAACAAACCCTAAGATGACTTTCTACAATTATGATTTTAAAAGTAATTCGTTTAAGACATATTCAAGATTGATATAACCAAGGCAGACTCTAAGGCTCTTTTCTAAGCCTTCAAATCACGGTTATAAATAGTGTCTTAAAGGACTTAATTTTAGAAGCATATTTGTACAAAACATCAATCAAGCAAAGGTTTATGGATTCAATCTCAAAATCATGTAATAAAGTATGAATTTTTGCTAGTCTCGCCTGGGAGCTGATTACCGTGCGAATCGGACCACTATCGGCACTTAAGACCTTGCAAGATTCTTACTTTATCACTTTAGTTTCACCGTTATTAGTCTATATTATTTTCTTTTTATGAAAATCACCCTTTTTATTGCTTACATCAAGTCAAACAATTAAGAAAACAATAAAAACAAGTAATTTAAAGAAAAATAAACAACTAATAACCAAACGTGAAACAATTAGCCACATGCAAACCTTATTAAAAAGATCCTAATAAAATCAATTCTAGGTATTATAACGCATGTAATCAATTAAGGCCTTCTCCTCTTAATGGAGGAGAGTCACATACATTGACGTATCAATTGCGTAGGCCAAAATCAATATACACACCACATAGCATATAAATTGATTTTAATATATTAATTAATTGGAGTCTTCCCCAATTTAAGATCTATTTAAAACATGTGACAATTAAATAATCAAACAAGATCCATGACTAACATGCATGTTTCGTCATGGATTAAACCTAACAATTATCACATAGGTCACAAGTACGTTCACAAAACCGTAAGACCTAGGGTTTCTATGTGATTACAATTTAATCAAGAAAACCACAAACCCTAATTAGGGTTTTTAGTGGAAATCGACCCCCCCTAAAATTAGGGTTAGGGTTTTAAATTTTATTAAAAAAAATTTAAAGAAAAAACCCTAGAAAAAAAACATGTATCTAAAACAATTAAAGATCCGATTTTTATTACGTTTTAGTAATCAATTACACGTTATCCATGGCTCGTGATGCCACTGTTAGAGTTTGACAATCAATAAAGCACATACGCGGAAGCAAGGATCAATAATAACACGTATAAAGATTAACTAAAACATAAATAGTAAACATACCCGATGCACTTCAAATAAACCTTGATTCTTGTACAAATAGATCAATGATAACCCCTTACCGTTTTGTTTATCGATCTCTTGATAATTACTAAAGTAAGTAATTACCTCGTTCTTGTACACACAAACTACCAACGAATAAAGGTTTGATGCAAGTAAACAAAACACTAATTTTGGATGAACCAAAATCGACCCAAATCCCTAAGTTGGGGTTGTGTCGATCGGCCAAGAAAAACAAGGAGGAAAAGAAAAGAGTTTAGGGTTGTGTGTGTGCACAAAAGATGTTTAGGTTAACCCCAAGGCCTTGTATTTATACTATATGAATCTTGGAGCACAAGTAAGCAAGGGTCGACCCATATTGGGTTGGGTTTGACCGGCCTAGGCACCTAAGGGGTGTTCTAGATCCTTCTTGACTCCCAAATTTCATCCTAGTCCTTTTCCTTTTGTTCCTAATGATAGTTAGTCCATACGATTAATAACTAACGACCATTTAGTCCATTAAGTGTTTATAAATATATATATACGATACATTTATCATATATATATTTATTATACATTATTCTTGTTTGTAAAGTGTGCAATCCCGAGATCTCGGGTTCGATATTAGTCATTTACATATTAATATTTATACGTAACTTTTAACACCAATGACAATGGATAAAGGAAAAAGAAAGTTCTCTGAATATGATGCAGAAAGAAACCATACTTCATGTAACAATTCGCATTTTCAGGATAATTACTATTCCCGGAAAATTTCACTATTCACTTTTACTATTCATTTTTCCCGAAAATTTTCCCGAAAGTTGATTTTTATTTGATATTCTCAAGTGATAAATTATTTCCATGGCAAATTAAATGTTTGACATTCGTCAGATCATTTTCGTGAAAGTTATTAAGGAATTACACGGAATTACACGTTTTAGGGTAAAACGTCATTCAGAAATTCTACGTACAACGAAACTCGACCGCGTTAAGTGACCCCGCATCAGAAAAATGTTTGACACACTCATGATTTTTTTGAGAATTAATCGTGACTGAGAAAAATATGACCAAAGACTTCCCGGCAGGTCACCCAAGCCTGTACTACTCTCGCATAAGCACGCTTAACCGTATGGGCGATTAACCGTTAGACCACAAAACGTTTTTCTAAGACGATTTGAGTTTTCAACTTATTAGAAAAAGTCAACATATTTTTCCCTCCTCCATTGACCAAAAATCATCCCTTGATGTTATAAGTCATTTCGTGATTTTTAGGCTTACGGTTTGATGTCTAAAAGACATTTAATACCAACCGACACTAGACTGAGCCCAGTCTAGACATTATAAGTCATTTTAAATCATTTTTATCACATTAGAAAAGTAACATTTTACTTTTCTCAATTTTACGCAATATTCGTACGTTTTACGTATTACGCGTTTTAGACCCGTGTTTCCAGTTTTTAGCAGGGTTTTACCACTCAAATGGAACCTACCACTCATTTTATATTTTATTATGGGACATATGGACATGTCTAACAATACTTTAAAGTTCCATAATTTTACGACACCCGGTTTTACGTTTTGAGGCCTAATCATTTACGGTTGTCATTTCCCGGAGTCAAAACTCTTCCTAATACTTGGATAATACCAAGCAAAGTCCACACCTTGTCCCCCAAGCTTGTGAACCACCTAGGAGGGGGGATTCACCACCCATGTGGCTTGATCTTATGCCTTGTGTCATGAGATGTGAACATGTGTTCAACTTGGCCTCCAAGTGTTGACTAGTCAACAATGTAACCTCCTCATTTGCATATAAATGCTTCTCCTCCCACTCCTTGACCATATGAACAACCCACACACACAACACACTTCATTTTACTAGTTTACTTCAAGTTCCATCCAAGAAATCAAGTGCAATATCCATACATAAACCCTAGTTTAGTTTTGATTCATCAAAACTACTTCAAATCCTTAGAAACTTTGGTGATTTCTCTTGAGTTTGAATCCACTCAAGTCACCTCAATTTTCATCATCTCTCTTTCAAGATTACAAGAGTAGAAAGATTGCATGAAGTGAAGTGGGTTGAAGCAAGTCTATCAAAGTCCTATCCTTACATGTTAACTTCCTTTCATCTTTGAAAGCCAAAAGTTGTGAGCCAAACCCTAACTTGATTCTTGTTAAATAATCATGTTCATGTTATTTACATGTTATTCTTGCTATATTATGTCTTGTAGTTATGTCCATGATGTATAAAAGTGAGCAAAACAAGTTATTGTTATTGATTGACAAGATAAGTTACTAAAACAAGTAAACTAGTGACTTTCTTGGTAAGACCTGATCAAAATGGTAAAAATATGATGTTGGATCATTACATATTACAGTAGAGGACTTAACAAGGAAACCATAGCAATTTGAACCACCTAAAACGAGTATACGAGTCAAAAGTTACGCCCATTTGAAGTTACCAAAACTTTGCGGCAAACTGCCAAATACCATTCTGATCAAATTTGGGTTTTGAAAGTCCCACTTCTGGTCCGATTCATCAAAAAGTTAAAACACGAAAGTTGTCCGGAACGCCGTTTTCGTTCAGGAACAAAGAAGCTCGAGACCTAAAAACACTTTCCGAGTGATAAAATTCTTCAAATTCTAAACAGCCCATTTTTAGGCGAAAGTCACAAGATTATGGTTATACTTTGAAAGGAACAAGAGGTCTTATGACCTATAATCAAGACCACAACCATGGCTAGAGCCAAGGTTGTGTCTCATGACCTTGAAACAAGGACCAAAGGTCATGGCTAGGCCATGACGAAATGACCATACCAACTTTCATAGGCGTAAACATGAAACAAAGAGTTGACGAGAACTTGAACAAGCAATTTGGATCTACTTCACTTAAAAGGGAACCATGAGATATTACCAAGAGAAAATGGTCATACAAAACTTATGAAACATACCCTAATAACAATCTTCATGTACAAATAAACTTTCCTAAGTTTATTCAAATATCGGACATGTAACCTTTCGGATCAAAACTTATATCTATATATTTCATCAACTACTACAATAGTAGGGAGCCTCATGTGAGGAGTTCATTATGTAAGCCGTCGAGTTGAGTTGTGGATTTACGAGTTAAAGTGTCCTGGCTCCTCGAACGCTTACTAACATGACTTCTGAATTATGTCGGCCCGAACGGTAGTAAACGATATACAAAACATACATGTTTCATGAATCTTTTCTTTCAACGACTTACATTATACATCATACCACATCATGGACTAAATGCAAGATATATATATTGGCATGTTTATGTTTCCTTAGACATTATTCCAAACCTAAGTTACAACAATTATTCTAGGTTGCTCGTAGAAGTTCTTACGGCATATCCATCATTCTCATTATACATCATCCAACTCAAGGTGAGTTCATAGCCCCACTTTACATTACTTCAATGTTTTACAAACCCTTGGGGGGAATACATGCTATTTTAACCGAGCACAATGTTTTTAAATTGTATGCTTGCCTGATTGTTTTATTATCACTAAGTACCAGTCTTGCTAAACCGAGATCCCTTATTATGAACCATTTAATCACTAGCAATAGTGAGCGCAAATATTGTGAATAGGCCTATTGGGATTGACGAATCCCATTTGTATTGACTAAGTTCAAACAAATGCATTAATATTTGAGATTTAGGTATGTTAGCAAAGTACCTACCGGGGTAAATCTGCCGATCGATATTGGTACACGTTAACGTTATGGTGTTACAAGCTTAGTGTATAATATATTTTATGGGCGTATAACAACATAGCCTACCTATTTTGCTTTCCAAACATTGGTGTGAGCCTATAACTCACACTACCAACATATTGTGTTCAATCGATTTAACAAACTCTATGAATATCACTCAACCTTTGTGTTGACCTCTCAAGCATGTATTTCAGGTTCATGACGATCAAGGATGGCACGGAAGGACACGGATACTCAAGAGGGCTATAAATTTTATTATCATTCAAAAACCCATTTAATATAAATTGTAAACATGGAACCAATTGGGACCTCATTTTGTAATCTCTGATATTTATATATTTTGAATGATACATCTTTTAAAACGACTCAATTGGAGTTCGTTTTCTATTATTGTGACTATTGTGCCGTCGAGTAACACCCAGTTTGAATTCCGCTGCATCCACGAATTGGGGGTGTTACAGATTGGTACCAGAGCCATGGTTATAGAGAAACGGGTCTAATTGAGACCTAAACTATAACTACAATCACAAACAAAAACATTTTATAGCCTTCCGCTCTCCGTGTCTTCCATCCTCCAGACGATTATGGATTTAGTAAGCATGTTATGATACACAAACATATTAGTATATTCATATATACCCATTTTGAGCATTTCCCCGTAAGCATTAGTATATTGATATATAAACTCGGTTTATTTTCAATCATTTATCTAAACAATGGACTAAACATATTTGTGTATGCCTATTCTAAGGCATTTCGGCACAACCAGATTCTCCCAATCATATTCCTACTCCAACATTATATGTCCAAGACATTGTATATTACAATGGTCTCATTCATTTCCAAGACATTGTATGTTACAATGGTCTCATTCATTTTCCAAGACATTGTGAGATACAATGGTCTCATTCATTTCCAAGACATTGTGAGATACAATGGTCTCATTCATTTCCAAGACATTGTGAGATACAATGGTCTCATTCATTTTCCAAGACATTGTATTATACAATGGTCTTAACCATTTCTCAAATGTTTTGAGTCACACAATGGTCTAACCTACTTCCCAGACATTGTGAATTGCACAATGGTCTAACCTACTTCCGAGACATTGTGTTTTGTGCAAATGGTCTCTAGAATTATTCCATCACATCATCAATATCATTTCATATGATATCAAAAACCCGTCACAACCTATCGATTTCTAAATAGAAATATGAGATTTCTAAAGGACAAACAAATCCATTACCTACAAAAGCTGAAGTTCAGCTTTACATTCATCAAAGTTTTCTTATGAAACCTTCATTGTTAAAAGTTCGTGATCCTGGCCAAGTATGTTCTATTTTAGAACTACTTAAAACTTCCTTTCCATACGTATCTACCCTTACTACCTTCTATGCAATGGAATATGAAAACATACGTTACAAGTCTTGTATGGACGGGACTTGCAACTTAAGGGTTTGACATCGCCTTTGTTTAGTGGACAGTTTCCCGAAAGCAACGGACGTATCAAAAGTATACCTAATTTAGGTATTTGAAAATTTTATCGAACCTTGGCTAAATATAGACTAGTCACCTATATTTAACCTAGGGACAGTGGAATATAGTCTGACTAACTATATTCGACTTAAAATTTTCAAATACTGAGAATAGTTGTACTAGGGTTATGTTTAGATTGATTTCCTACATGAACATAATAAACCACCAGAATACATTAAAACAATCTAGAGACACGATAGTGCCTTACCACTCAGCGAAATCTTAACACTTTATTTGTACTACCTAACTTCATTCTTGAAAGTTTTCATTTATGAGATAATCCGAACTACTATCTGGGATAGTTATCAATTATTCTCTTCATCCTGTAAAAGTACTATCCTGTTTAGGTCCTAAGGATACCATTCCATCATAAACCTTTAAAATCTCTTAAGATTTTTAAAGCAAACTCAACATCTATACCTAAGGGTATTAATGTTAAGCATACACTACACACTTTTGTTCATCAACATATCACATCATTATCTTCACAACCGTTACAAACACAAGCTCATTAACAGATCTTGATGCACTTTTAAAGCTCAAATCATCCTTAGTTACACCACAAGCACCCTTATCAGCTTTACAAGATTGAATATTCATCTTGTACTTTTGCTACACCAGTGTCATCTCGTAATACACTACCTTGTAACTCACCGGCTAAGTATGAATGTTGTGTCGGGAATT
Source organism: Artemisia argyi (assembly GCA_030686995.1). NCBI lineage: Eukaryota > Viridiplantae > Streptophyta > Magnoliopsida > Asterales > Asteraceae > Artemisia > Artemisia argyi. The sequence goes on from CM060705.1 coordinate 2,633,300, forward strand.
CTTGAGTAGGATGATTTATAATGTCCTTATTTGAATGGATTGGGATGCCTTTTCATTTAAATAAAGAAATTATAAATCATCGAACCATACGTTTATATTCCTTTAGTTACATTGTTTGGGATGCCTCTCTATGTAAATAAAGAATTATAAACAAGTGGGCTTATTTATATCCGAAATAACATAAGTATGAAGTCAATAAACACTAGATACAACAACAGATTACCTACTAGGCTATGATTGCAACGACTATCCCAATTTCCATTAGTACGAGGTTTACATTTTGGTTTTCATAATGATAGTGCAATAACAAACAAACTCATTGCGAGGCCATGTAACCATATGCATGTGCAGTCGTACCAAACTCATTACGGGGCCATGTAACCATACGCATGCGCAGTCGTACCAAACTCATTGCGAAGCCATGTAGCCATATGCATGGGCAGCCGTACAATTCAAACAGGACTTGGTCCAACCACATGTTCAACATTTATTCCATTATTCGATGTCTATGTCAATTGCAATTGTTGTTCAACTATTATATCAATTGCTATTGATGCTTGACAACTATATCGAGTTCTATTTGATATTCAACTACTATATCAATTCCTATTAATACTCGATTACTATATCAATTTCCTTTGATATTCGACTATTATATGAATCTCTATTGATATTCAACTATGTTATCAATTTCTATTGACACACCGTATTCTAAGACAAATCAAACTATATCACTGGTAATTCAAGACTCGAGTCCTCATAAGTAACCACACCTTTTCATCGACACCACTCCAACATATAACACACATAGAACTTCGGGACGAAGTTCCCCGTAAGGGGTAGAGACTGTAACAATTCGCATTTTCAGGATAATTACTATTCCCGGAAAATTTCACTATTCACTTTTACTATTCATTTTTCCCGAAAATTTTCCCGAAAGTTGATTTTTATTTGATATTCTCAAGTGATAAATTATTTCCATGGCAAATTAAATGTTTGACATTCGTCAGATCATTTTCGTGAAAGTTATTAAGGAATTACACGGAATTACACGTTTTAGGGTAAAACGTCATTCAGAAATTCTACGTACAACGAAACTCGACCGCGTTAAGTGACCCCGCATCAGAAAAATGTTTGACACACTCATGATTTTTTTGAGAATTAATCGTGACTGAGAAAAATATGACCAAAGACTTCCCGGCAGGTCACCCAAGCCTGTACTACTCTCGCATAAGCACGCTTAACCGTATGGGCGATTAACCGTTAGACCACAAAACGTTTTTCTAAGACGATTTGAGTTTTCAACTTATTAGAAAAAGTCAACATATTTTTCCCTCCTCCATTGACCAAAAATCATCCCTTGATGTTATAAGTCATTTCGTGATTTTTAGGCTTACGGTTTGATGTCTAAAAGACATTTAATACCAACCGACACTAGACTGAGCCCAGTCTAGACATTATAAGTCATTTTAAATCATTTTTATCACATTAGAAAAGTAACATTTTACTTTTCTCAATTTTACGCAATATTCGTACGTTTTACGTATTACGCGTTTTAGACCCGTGTTTCCAGTTTTTAGCAGGGTTTTACCACTCAAATGGAACCTACCACTCATTTTATATTTTATTATGGGACATATGGACATGTCTAACAATACTTTAAAGTTCCATAATTTTACGACACCCGGTTTTACGTTTTGAGGCCTAATCATTTACGGTTGTCATTTCCCGGAGTCAAAACTCTTCCTAATACTTGGATAATACCAAGCAAAGTCCACACCTTGTCCCCCAAGCTTGTGAACCACCTAGGAGGGGGGATTCACCACCCATGTGGCTTGATCTTATGCCTTGTGTCATGAGATGTGAACATGTGTTTAACTTGGCCTCCAAGTGTTGACTAGTCAACAATGTAACCTCCTCATTTGCATATAAATGCTTCTCCTCCCACTCCTTGACCATATGAACAACCCACACACACAACACACTTCATTTTACTAGTTTACTTCAAGTTCCATCCAAGAAATCAAGTGCAATATCCATACATAAACCCTAGTTTAGTTTTGATTCATCAAAACTACTTCAAATCCTTAGAAACTTTGGTGATTTCTCTTGAGTTTGAATCCACTCAAGTCACCTCAATTTTCATCATCTCTCTTTCAAGATTACAAGAGTAGAAAGATTGCATGAAGTGAAGTGGGTTGAAGCAAGTCTATCAAAGTCCTATCCTTACATGTTAACTTCCTTTCATCTTTGAAAGCCAAAAGTTGTGAGCCAAACCCTAACTTGATTCTTGTTAAATAATCATGTTCATGTTATTTACATGTTATTCTTGCTATATTATGTCTTGTAGTTATGTCCATGATGTATAAAAGTGAGCAAAACAAGTTATTGTTATTGATTGACAAGATAAGTTACTAAAACAAGTAAACTAGTGACTTTCTTGGTAAGACCTGATCAAAATGGTAAAAATATGATGTTGGATCATTACATATTACAGTAGAGGACTTAACAAGGAAACCATAGCAATTTGAACCACCTAAAACGAGTATACGAGTCAAAAGTTACGCCCATTTGAAGTTACCAAAACTTTGCGGCAAACTGCCAAATACCATTCTGATCAAATTTGGGTTTTGAAAGTCCCACTTCTGGTCCGATTCATCAAAAAGTTAAAACACGAAAGTTGTCCGGAACGCCGTTTTCGTTCAGGAACAAAGAAGCTCGAGACCTAAAAACACTTTCCGAGTGATAAAATTCTTCAAATTCTAAACAGCCCATTTTTAGGCGAAAGTCACAAGATTATGGTTATACTTTGAAAGGAACAAGAGGTCTTATGACCTATAATCAAGACCACAACCATGGCTAGAGCCAAGGTTGTGTCTCATGACCTTGAAACAAGGACCAAAGGTCATGGCTAGGCCATGACGAAATGACCATACCAACTTTCATAGGCGTAAACATGAAACAAAGAGTTGACGAGAACTTGAACAAGCAATTTGGATCTACTTCACTTAAAAGGGAACCATGAGATATTACCAAGAGAAAATGGTCATACAAAACTTATGAAACATACCCTAATAACAATCTTCATGTACAAATAAACTTTCCTAAGTTTATTCAAATATCGGACATGTAACCTTTCGGATCAAAACTTATATCTATATATTTCATCAACTACTACAATAGTAGGGAGCCTCATGTGAGGAGTTCATTATGTAAGCCGTCGAGTTGAGTTGTGGATTTACGAGTTAAAGTGTCCTGGCTCCTCGAACGCTTACTAACATGACTTCTGAATTATGTCGGCCCGAACGGTAGTAAACGATATACAAAACATACATGTTTCATGAATCTTTTCTTTCAACGACTTACATTATATATCATACCACATCATGGACTAAATGCAAGATATATATATTGGCATGTTTATGTTTCCTTAGACATTATTCCAAACCTAAGTTACAACAATTATTCTAGGTTGCTCGTAGAAGTTCTTACGGCATATCCATCATTCTCATTATACATCATCCAACTCAAGGTGAGTTCATAGCCCCACTTTACATTACTTCAATGTTTTACAAACCCTTGGGGGGAATACATGCTATTTTAACCGAGCACAATGTTTTTAAATTGTATGCTTGCCTGATTGTTTTATTATCACTAAGTACCAGTCTTGCTAAACCGAGATCCCTTATTATGAACCATTTAATCACTAGCAATAGTGAGCGCAAATATTGTGAATAGGCCTATTGGGATTGACGAATCCCATTTGTATTGACTAAGTTCAAACAAATGCATTAATATTTGAGATTTAGGTATGTTAGCAAAGTACCTACCGGGGTAAATCTGCCGATCGATATTGGTACACGTTAACGTTATGGTGTCACAAGCTTAGTGTATAATATATTTTATGGGCGTATAACAACATAGCCTACCTATTTTGCTTTCCAAACATTGGTGTGAGCCTATAACTCACACTACCAACATATTGTGTTCAATCGATTTAACAAACTCTATGAATATCACTCAACCTTTGTGTTGACCTCTCAAGCATGTATTTCAGGTTCATGACGATCAAGGATGGCACGGAAGGACACGGATACTCAAGAGGGCTATAAATTTTATTATCATTCAAAAACCCATTTAATATAAATTGTAAACATGGAACCAATTGGGACCTCATTTTGTAATCTCTGATATTTATATATTTTGAATGATACATCTTTTAAAACGACTCAATTGGAGTTCGTTTTCTATTATTGTGACTATTGTGCCGTCGAGTAACACCCAGTTTGAATTCCGCTGCATCCACGAATTGGGGGTGTTACACTTCACAGGAAGAGGCGATGTCTTCAAACCCATATTACATATCAGATCCTACAGTGCAAGATTTCTTTAACTGCTCCTGTATTTTTGCTTTAAAATAAAAGGACTTAAAATAAAGGACCTTCATTCTGTGTTTGTCAGGTGATGAGTTGTTATGTGAAATGGAAAGCAATGAAATATTTGATCTCAATCAACGATATGTTACGCCCTACGGTAGTTTTTCTATCATTATGCATATACGAATTACAACAAATGTATATTCTTACATCCGTTTGAACCAATAAACTTTAAAATGTTATAAACATAGAGCTTAGTATACCTGTGTCCTTTGCAGATTCAATGACTTCTTACTCGGCAACACGTGAGTGTCCAACTGCACAAGCAAATCAGCAGCCACCTATTTCACATGGTATGTTTATTGATTTAGTTTTAATCAGTTAATGTTGTGCCATACTTGCTTATTTTGCATATCCTATTAGTGTAACTGCATAAATACATTCATGTCCTATTTTATTTCATATAAATCAATAACACAATGCATATGAATGTTAGTCTAATGCAAATATACATCTGTTCAACTTCACACAGGAAAATGGACGAGGGTTCTAGCACTGTTGTATCAACAAAACCTACAGGCAAAGAAATTAATGCAGATACAGAAAATGCTAGCCTTGCAATCCTAACGGAATCAGACATAGGCAAAAGTATCTATGTAGAGCACTTTACTCAGAAGAAAAAACCGAAGATGCAGAAAAAACTTACAAGAAACCAAAAAAAGACGAGTGATAATGGCAATGGCAATTAATTAAAGAACTTATCTTTTGGCAATGGCAACGAATGCCATGTATCTGAATTATTCTACTATATTGCCTACATATTAAATGCAGTGTCAAAACAATTAGTTATGTAAATAGGTATTAGTACTACTACTAATTTCCTATGGAAATGTTATCCATCAGGGAGATGTTTGGCTTATGTTTTGTATAACAACTGCTACAAAGTATGTAACCATAACTTTCATGTTCAATACCAATTAACATTGGTATTTTCTACCAACTTTTATTCATACATAACATATACCTTACAACAGTGCTTATAGTGGATTAGAAGTATGCTCCTAACCATATCTGTGTAGTACCTAATTCCATGCTTGTGGCCTTCCCATTCTTGCTGGAGAAGCTCATTCATGATATCCTCCAAGCACTTGGAACCACGAGCCTTCTTAGAAAGCAAATTACGCATAGGAAATCGAGAACCCATGCTTGGGTCCAATACAAAAAACAAAATAATAATTTTTAAAAAGATAAATAAAAGTATAACAAAATTAATAAAAAATAATAATAATAACATTTACCTTTTCATTTTACTATCACGATTGATATATTTACCGATTCACCTTTTACTATCGTGATTATTTTTTATTTTTAACGAAACTTTTTGTTATTTATATCAATCGCGATAAACATCGTTTTCTGCTTAAGAAAACGGCACAACACGAAAAAAAAACCTCGCCAGGCCGCAACGCGGCTGGCCGTCACCTTACTTGTTGCAAGTTATATCAAGTCAAGTATTTATAAAATGATATAGTTTGATCGACCTTTAGTTTATGTAAAGGTCAAAATAGTAATTTTTAACTGTCCAGATTGATGTACAAAACAATTATCAAACAATCATTCTCATTCAACATCCTGAAATCATTCATCGTCTTTGCTTCATTCCTCACTAATTCATATTGTTTTTATCAAAAGACTCTTTATTGTTTTACTATCAAACAACACTTTGGTTTGTTATTATTATTATTTTTTTTAAGGAAATACAAAGTCAAGGAGATATGAAGACGTGACCGTGGTTCATGCACGTGTCACATCATTTCAACTCATAATTTTTTCCGAGTATAATGCGCGTTTCTTCAATGTCTTGTTAAAAAATCTCATCTTCAATCCTTAGGTCTCAGAAAAATTTAATGTTAATCCAAAATTGCATCAAAAAGAAAGCAAAAGAAAAACTCGTGTAGCCCATTGGGCCATTCAAGTTATGCAAATCTCTTAAATTATTTACTGGCCATTTTGCTACGCTATATTTAATCTAAATTACACTCTTTAATTTTTCATATCTATAAAACGAAACATCTCGATGTAATTTACTTGTAGACAATCTAGACATCCAAACAACCCTCATGTAAATTTTAAGAGCTGAAGTTGCCACTCATTTAAATTAAGAGGACTAGAAATGTAAGTTTTTGATATAAATTGTATGAAGTTGGCAAAGCAATGAGTAAACTGCATGCTTTATTGAACCGAGTAACAAAGTGGAGTTCCCACTTGAGTTGACTTGTTGACTTGAGGTCAACCCACTTGTATTATGAAGTTGACAAAGCAATGAGTAAACTGCATGCTTTATTGAACCGAGTAACAAAGTGGAGTTCCCACTTGAGTTGACTTGTTGACTTGAGGTCAACCCACTTGTATTATTTAATGGGGAATTGATATTTACACGTAGCGAATTGATCGGCACACACTAGTACAATCGAGGCTTTCCCCGGCGACTTTTTTAAGCCCTTTCCGTCGACATATCGATGGAATAATACGTTACCGTCGACATGTCGACGGGAACATATAGACGGCTGTGCTTCGACGGGAACAGTGTTCCCGTCGACAATTACCGTCGACACTGTGGGTCCCACGTCGTTTTCCAGTCAAAGGAATTTGGTGTCCGTCAAATTCTTCCCGTCGACATGTCGACGGGACCATATAACTAATTAACATTTTAATTAGTTGATTATAATTATGGTTTATATGATACCGTCGACATGTCGACGGTATCATTAAAACAAAAGTATTGTTTTTAATATTATGCCGTCGACATGTCAATGACATAATATTAAAAACACTGTTTTCGTTTTAAAAATGTTTATAATTAGTAATATACTCCCGTCGACATGTCGACGGGACTCTTAAAACATAATAATTATTATGCTTAATCACACGTTAATTGTGGGATAAAACGTTATTAGTATATTCCCGTCGACATGTCGACGGGAATATATTAGCGGGTAAATTTCGCGCCCAACTTTGGTGAATTATTGAGGCTAAAAAAATATGTTAAAATGTTCCCGTCGACATGTCGACGGGAAAGTACGATTATGAAAAATTCAACGCAGTTGGGCTCGGTCAAGCGTTTTTTTTGTCGTTTTCTGCCTTATGCTGTCGACATAATGTCGACGGGAAACAGCTCGTCGCCTGTTCTCATGATTCTTGTAGTGACACATAATTTTTCTTTTTGAATTACTAGTAACAGTTATGCCCTCTCTTATATTTAGTCTAGCATTTGACTTTTCTTCTAAAGCCATGGATTAAACCCCTCATTTTATTTTTACCTCGTCATTTCTCCCGATTTCACAGTCTATTTCTTTCAATCTTAATTAACAAGTTTTATATAGTTAACAACTGTTCCTCTCAAAACTTGCAGCAAACCCATTATTTTATATGATTAGTTAGTTCTATATGATGTATGTAAATTTGCATGGCAAACGTGAAGATCTAGAAAATATTAACCGTCAAAAAGTCTTTATTCCAATTACATGGCAAATATAAAAACTAATTCTATGCTTATATCTTCTATTGGTTACATTGGTAAAGATTACTGATTAATTCATGTAAAGAGATAATAAATAAATTAATTGCAGACACACCTATGATGGATTAGTGGGTGACAATAGACATGATTTGTAACGTCATAACTAAAGAGGGAGAAGGATAAAGAAATATGTCTCCATAGGGTAGAATGAAATGAGAATTACATAAGGGCATAATAGTCCTTGCACTATAATGTTATGTGTATGAATCAATTCGCTATGTGTACATATCATTTCCCTATTTAATGTGATGTGATCAGAATTATCATCATTCCATTGTTGATTGCCATTCATATTTTCTGCTTGCTTCTTAACCAATCAAAAAACTGTAAGTCCTCTCGTCTCTTTCTACTTTTCAATTGTTTATTTTCTGATGCTGCTTGTTTGTTCATTTCTGTAATACGATGTAAAACTATTTAAAAGATTATAACTGATCGATGTAAAATGGTTGATTGCTTTTGCATTTATTTTTTTCTTTTTTATGGCTATGATCGAAAACATGTTTATCAAAATGATGTATTGATCAATAAGTAAACATGATGATAAGGAGCTGATTTGAGGTGGCTAATTTCCCTAAGAAATGATAGTAAATTTCTACTAGAAGACTAAATTGAAGTAGAAAATGACAAAGACTTGATCAATTTTCTTTTCTCATTCCCTCCACTAATGTAAACGTTGTAGGTATAAGATTGTACTCTCAGGGAGAGAGAGAGAGAGAGAGAAAAAAAAAAAAAAAAAAAAAAACTTGCTCAGGAATATTTTGGTGAACAAATAAAGAATACTTTAATTTAAGAAACAAGATGTTACTCAAATGTTTCTTTTATAAACTTTGGAAAATATAGTAGTACTACAAAAGAAAGCAATACTTAAAAAACATAAATTCTTATAACTCTTTTTACTAAACTTCTACAAACTGATTGTGGCTGTGGTTTGTTGTTGCTTATGTGCTTAAAACCCCAAAGGCTTCCTCCTTTTATAGGCATACTAGCTTAAAGACCCGTTGACACTGGGTCATTTTTTAATGAGATATAGAAATGAGATGATAAGAAAAAGTATTAAAGTCAATTTGTTTGATTTAGAGAATATGAAATAAGAATTGAGACAATGTGGCGATTATAATATAACAAATGCATTATGTTACAATTAAACAAACAAACGTCCAACCGTGGTGTCTCCAAAACTTTTATTTTTTTGTAGCAAAATATGTGAAACAAAGGATTAGAAAATGAGTGTGTGACTGCCTATGAATTTACAATCAACGTGAAAGTTAATTGGAGTGTGAGCGTCTCTTGATTGGAGTGTCAGCGTGTGTTGATTTAAAACGCATTTCTTGGCATGATGATAGCCCATCAAGATCTTTTATACATGTAGACTTTTTAATATGTATATGATCATTTGTTTTAGTCATTGTCTAAAGTAATATTATAAGCAAAAAATAGATATACATTGTTGCAAAAAATATATATGCAAAAAAATTAGTCATTGTCTAAAGTAATATTATAAGCAAAAAATAGATATACATGGTTGCACTATTAAGGAAAAAGTAAACATTGTATAAAGTCTACTTATATGCAGAAAATACACATTTATATTTCAATGTAAATAGAGTTGATATAACATTGAGTTGATACAATTATAACTCAACAATGAGTATACTAATGAAACATAGTTAATACACAGATAAGGTTGATCAAAGACCTTGAAGTACTTCTTTATAGACGACATTTGTAGTAGTTGAACACAAATTTCCATCTTGATCACAAACGACAACCTTTAAACCACTTTTGCTTTTAACTCTTGAGACTGCAACGTATAACTGTCTATGCGTGAAAACCAGTCGTGGAAGGAACAAACCAACTTTGGATAACGATTGACGCTGACTTTTGTTAATTGTCATTGCAAATGATAGCGAAATAGGAAATTGTTTCCTGACAATCTTAAGTGGTAAACGCTTATCGGACGGAAATTTTTTTAAAGAAATAGAGAAAAATGAGATGATAAGAAAAGCAATAACGTAAACTTGTTCCATTAATAATATCAAATAAATAATGACATAATTTTGGAAGGTTGGATGACGATAAATGACGATTTAGAATAATAAATGTCCATTCCGATGTTGTGTCCAAATCTGAGCATTAGATACGATAATACGTGATTTATTCGATAAACAGGTAGATACGATAAACAAATTAGTTTGTAAATACTAAACATGTTTCATTAATATGTGAAAGAAACAGTGAGATATTAGATAAATTATTAGACAATCAATTGAGTTTGTAACAATAAAAATAACAAACATCGATGTCATTGTCGTCTCCAAATTTGACGGTCTTGAATAGCAAATGACGTATGTGAGCGCTAATCAATTTGATAGCCATGAAAATGAGATATTAAGTAAACAACAAACGTAAACGTGTTCCATTAATATATGAAAGAAACAATGAGATACTACGGGAATTATAAGTGAATGAATACAGGTTGTAACAATCAAACTAATCAAACTAACAATTCTATATAAGATACGTTTAGATTGCTTAAAAAATGAAAGGCTTCATAAGAACTGAATTTCTAACATTATCGAGATCAACTTTGTTGGTACTTGGTTATAGCGAAACTGATTAGGAGATAAATAGAATCAAACTAATAGTTAGTTGTTGATAAGAGCATATGTTGAATAAGCTTATAGATAGTTACTAACTTACTGTATTGAATACGCTTACATAACTTATACTCTCAAAATAATAACCTTAGGGATTTAAGAAGTTGTCATATGAAAACATTTTGAGAGACCTTTGACCCATTGGACCAGTTTAATGATCCTCTAATCTTTATACATTGAGATTACCCGTTGGATATGCAAGTACAAACAAACAAAAAGACTGTGTCTGACAGAAATAAGTGGGTGCTTAGAATTGCTTATTAAAAACTGTTAATAAATTTTTCTTTCTGTTTTGTTGCATAATTGAAGGTCAAAACATCAAGAAGTTGGTTAAGGATTGACTCTTCATCAGTAAGCAAAAACGACAGGTCATAATTTAAACCACAGTTACATGGGTAACCTACATTTATCTCAATAAATGACTCTCTTAAATACTTATCTTTAAACATACGTATTATGACCTGAAGTTGCAATAATCGGTTTATATACACATCTAAACACATTCTAAATTCTCTGCATAACATTACTTGTCCATCATCATCATCCTCATCAACTTTGCTATGAGGTTCTACATCTTTAGGTATACAAAATTCCTTTTCCGGAGAGAATGTCATTCTCATATGGATATGCTGCCTAAATAAGTCTATTATAGTCTTGTTTTCATAAAACATGCAAGTCTTTACATAGTGCTTTAACATGCAAAATAATATGTTATAAGTTTTTACACTCATGTTATAACAAATAGAATCATTTTTAACTGAAAAGGAAAGGGAAAAAATTATAGGGCAGACCATTTATCAATCTCGCTTGGCAAAGCCGCCTCAGCCCGAGCGAAGTCATTCCTTTTGAGAAAGTCAAATCTCGAGTCTTCCATACCAAAACTGCAATCAAAGGTTCAATAAACCCTTAGAATACTGCATAAACACCTTCCTAAATAGCCAATAACACAAACATCATCATGTTTTAAACTTTCTAACAACATGTTATATAAGCATGTCAAAGAACAATCTAACAATCAATTTTTTAAAAGGCTGCAACTTTATTATAACAGATACTAAACCAATGTGAATTTCAAAATTATTTGGCATTGGCTCCATATTTTTTACTATAATATCTCAAGTATGACTGTGTCTCAGCTGAATACAACATACCACAATTTTTATATTCAAGAGAAAACATAATCAATTCAACAAACTAAAGAACAAATGGATTATTTTTTAATGACCCAGGTTCAAAATACTTTCCTATTCGGGTTCGGGTCAACCCGACTAACCCGAATTAGATTTTTTTTTCTTCGTATTTTGATAATTTATCATATAAAGTTTGCCTATTCTTCATAGTGCAGCTATACCTGATATCATTGATGAGTTTTCGGTGATGCGTGCGCAAATCCTGCAACATATGTGAGCTGGGATGGGGTTCACATGACTGAGGCTGCGAATAAATGGGTGGCTAATAAAGTACTAAATGGGTCATTATCAGACCCACCGATCCCAGTAACATATGCTTGCTATAAGCAATTGTTATCTTCATAATCTTTGATTAATGTACTTCTGTTAAGAACTATTAGTTTACGGAGTTGATGCGAAGCAGCCTTTCCATAAGAATAGCTTGTTATCTTAAGAAGCTACTATTAATTATTGAGTAAAAATGGTTGACTTATGAAAGTCAGCTGTATAGAATGTTTATCAGTACTCTTTTATATAAGAGTAGGTGTTATGTCTTTGATCAAGAATATTTTGATTCTGATCCCTTTATTATTTTTTTTGGAGTTCGTCACAACATGATGTCTCAACGGAATATATAAACTTCATGACCTCATATATTCCAGTCATATATATAATTGTCAATTGAAGCCACACAGTTCACAAACAATGGAATCATTTGACAAACTTGCAGCAGCTTTTCTAATAGCTATGTTCATATGTGCTGTAAGGGGGGATAAGGAACGTTGTAGTTATTCAGGAATATACAACTTTGGGACTCGAATTCAGACACTGGCGGATATTCTGCAGCAATTGTGCCCATTAAGTCACCGTATGGTATGACATTCTTCAAGAAGCCTGCAGGAAGGCCTAGCGATGGTCGTCTTGTTCTCGACTTCCTTGGTATCACACACTTCTCGTCTATGATATACGTTTATGTTTAATGTGTGATGGGGACATGGGGTCAAGCTACTCCTACTCGATAATTACTTGAAAAATGTTTATTTCATAGATAAGATTAGACCATGATCCCACGCGAAATGTTTATTTCATGTGTTTAAAATAAAAAATTGCAAACTAATAGATCCCATGATGAAAATACACATCCTAACAACATAACAGAGTTCTCCATATTTAGTGAACACCTTTTAGTTCTGTGAATATCTTGAACTATTCTATCTTTGATAGGTTTGACCCAAATAGTAAGAATAAGGTAACTCCATACCTCTGCTACATCACATGCAAGCTGCAGCACATCACTACGCTCAATGGGGACAGCAACTGTGAAAATGCAATCGTGAAAAGAAAATGTAAAGAAAATGTGTTTCATGTTTTATAAGGAAGCACACAAACATTGTTTGACGCACATTGCATAACCTCACAAAACTACTTACTTTAGCAAATGGGGGTTCATACACATGAAACCTTGAATTTCAGAAAAGGATCCTTACGAACTTCAGACTTTCTTTCACCGCCTTCAATTTTATAAAAATCCAAACCACCAATCTTTTTCCCCGCTTCAGATTCACTTTCTACAATATTAAACGACACTTGATTAGTATAACCAGATGATCCTCCACTCATAATATCAATTAAAATACAAATCGTTGTCTACAACTTTACCATATGAGCCTCCCTGCACACACCCATCTTCTTGAAATAGTTACAAAACCTCTCTATGTTGCACGTATGTGATTGTACAATAGGAAATAAAGAACCCATGATAACAATTTGAGGCTACCTGAACTCTAAAACTCATGTTATTTTATCAAAGCTGGGAGAGCTTTCTTTGATGAATTCCATGTCAGTAGTCTGCTTATATACTTTAATCACCACTGAGCTCAGCAGAGGATCCGACTGTATATAGTTTCACCAACCATTAGATATATTGGGGGTTGATGAAGACTTGATCAACTTCAAATGTTGACAGAAGTTTTTATTGGCATACGAAGTTTTAAAAAAGATGCAATTTAAGCAACAAAATATTTACAACGGGAACTTCTTACCTTCTTTTAGCGTAATGGATATGCACCTGTGACCTGTGCTCAATTTCCATACTTCTCGCATTTGTCGTCAAGTTTGTTGAACTGTTGAACTAAGCCCATGGCGATCGAGACATTGTCTGATATCCTCCTCTAGGAGTTTTTTCTATAAGGGATATGCGCCAGACAGTTGTTATTGGTGTGATCAAAGGCGTTGACAAAAAAGACCCTACTGGTGCCAAGATCACCAAATCAAAAATTAAAAAAAAATAAAAAAATAAAGAAGTGTTATGACTTTTTAGTCAATCCAACCTGTGCTCGATTTCCATACTTCTCGCATTTGTCGTCAAGTTTGTTGAACTGTTGAACTAAGCCCACGGCGATCGAGACATTGTTTGATATCCTCCTCTAGGAGTTTTGCTATAAGGGATGTGCGCCAGACAGTTGTTATTGGTGTGATCAAAGAAAAAAAGGTATTAGTGCCTGAACAATGCTCTGAGTGATGCATAACCACAGGGTGGCACACTCCTGATTATAGAGAGATTATATTGTCCGACCTATTCAACACCTATAGTCATATAACTTGGTCATTTGAACAACAATTAATTTAAATAAATGAAAAAGGATTAGTAACTACCTAGGTAGCATAATTGATCCAGTGCGAGCTGACCAACTGATTTATCAAGATTAAGCAAATGGACAATCCCAACAGCTACTTACCCAACTGATACTTAAGATACCATGCTAAATTTTAGCTCATTCTATAAAATGCCAGTCCTTCACAATACTCTCTGCCTATAAAAATTAATAAAGGATATAGATCATATGAACTTAAACGAAGAGAAGGGCCTTCCAAGTTCTGGTCTTTCTCTTATCATCAGGAATGTTTGGTTTTTCTCTTATCTTCCGAATTGTTAAGGTAATCTGCAGTCCCATCATCCGTGTAGATGTCATCTTGCATTGATTCTAGGAAATTATACGTCATTGATTCGCAATCAACATCTTGATAGTCACCTGAAGATGGAAGGTTCCATTAGATATCTGATACATGGAAATATAAATTTGTGCATACTAACTTTCTGACAATTAGTAAATCAAGAAAAATGGACAGACTAAAAAAACACCTGTCGCAATTTAGCCGTATAACTGAAAATAAGTACTGGGTCTACCCATCCCAACTCAACTCCGATTTTAAATTGACACGTACCTGTTTTGACCCATTACCCGACTAAACTTGCACTTTTTGTCACCTCTACAATATATAGCCATATAGGTGCTCTCTCAAACTAACACTAAACTATCTAACCACGTCGGTCTTGCTACAACCTTTTGGTCTCATTTTATATTACGTCGTCTTCATATAATACATGTGTTAATAATGTAATACCAAACGATACCAAAAAATACACATAGGCGCAATACGCAAAAAAATTATCCCAAAAATGCTAAGTGGAATAAGATACAATTTCAAGAGACTTAAGATGTTCCATCATATAGATGCTAACTGGAAGATGTTCTCTATTTCTTTAACTGAAAGTTACTGGAAGTTTTCAACTTTATAAAAGAAAATGTATTGAACATTAGAACCTTAAATATCATTTAGATCTACTCAAACAGATTCTTTAATCTTACTTTTGATTATATAAAATCCTTAAACCAAATGCGTAGAATACAAATTGAATTACCTTCGGATTTCGGTGATTAGCGATGATAGAAAACTCTTTCAAAAAACTGAAACATGAACATAGATTTTCAAAATTCACTCTTTATCGGTTTTAATCAAACATGGTTGCTATGATTTGAAAGAGATAAATAAAAACCCTAACAATAGCTCCTCTGTCATGTGAAACTGAGAAGATTATCTTGCGGATATAATCTAACTATACAATTTAGATTAGCATTCAAATGCAGACAAAGTGTAGATATTAATAACTTTAGTTTTAAAGAAAAGTAGGCACAATAGGCAGATTAAAGTAACTGGACTAAACAAACTTTTGAACGCATCAACTGAACCATACACTTGAACCAACAAACTGAACCCACCACCCTGAACACGCTCCCTTAACACACCCCTTGAAACCAACCACTGAACAAACCCATTCAAAGCAACAAAGACAATTCAGACTGTCCAAAAAAAATTACCCGGTCGCATGGTATTGAACCATTGAAACCATGCTAATAGACGACCATAGGAGCGGAGAAGTATGAGTGACTGGTCTTCATCATGTAGAAGCCTCAAAAACATTGACTTATATTTGAGATTGCTTATTAAGGTTCTGTTACTTATATTAACAGTAAATTAGGTACGATAAGTCAAAAAATGTAGAACTGAGTAACAATAATTTCAAAATAAGCTTGCCAAGAGGTTTGACCAGTGTCAAGGTGTACATTATATAAGGGAGACACATAAGAACATCTTAAACAACAACAAATATAGTAATAAAGTTACCTGCATCCCAGTAGTGCTATCAAATCCAACGTAATAAAGATATGATTTTTTCATAGAGTTTTTAATGTATCGAAGACCAGCATCACAGATTACACTCACATCACAGTCTTCTACATTTTAGTTCTGCAATAACAAAATTTACTCAGAATGTTTATTGAATAAGGGTCTGAGATGGGGCATCTAATTATTATGTTTTCAAGTCACAATCAAGAAGTTTGGAAATAGTGTAGTTATTCAAATTATGAACTGTCAACTTGTGAAGCAATCCCAATTGGTCGCTAAAACTGTTCATCACCTTACATGAATAATCACTGAAACAGATTATCTGCTCTATCAAAACAAATTTATCACTTAAGCAGTCTTAATAAGCAATCCCAAACACCTTCTTTGAATCAATTAGACAAAAGTTTTAAAACGGTTTCTCATAAATTTACCTAAATTAAAAGCTATCGGACCCAATCAGCCGTCCAATTACTCGTCCCCACTTCATCCACAAAACTCTCACCTTCGACCTCATAAACTAATTTACCTTCTTCTGCTTTTTTATTTACTTTTACCATCAAACTTAGATGCAATAATCGCCCTAATCAAAACTGGAATTCCAAATAACACCAATTACCTGTAATAAAAAAAATGACACAAACAAAATCAATTCAAGAACAAAAACTTATTTGATCAACTCTATACCACAAAAAACATTAATAACTATTTAATCATCCCTAAAACTCAAAGAATAACAAATTATGTGGGCAGCTTTGTCCTCTAACAATAGCTACCCATAACAAATGAAAATGGCAGCTTTGTCCTCTAACAATAGCTACCTATAACAAATTATGTGGGCAGCTTTGTCCTCTAACAATAGCTACCCATAACAAATGATTTGCAACACATAATTCAAAACCCTAAATATTTCAATTAAATTGATACTTACCAATTCTTTGATTGGTGTTTCAGTTATCAGTAGCGTATGATGTCCATTATGTGTGTGTTTTTTTGAATCGAAGAGATATGCTTTTATAGGGATCTCATACAGATTTTGAATTGTTGATATGAAACTGAAGATTGATTGAAACTTGTAGAGGAAGATTTGAAATGGTGATTTTGAATTCGTGATATGTAACTGAATATTGATTTTGAATTGAAGAAGAGGAGCGTGTGTTATTAATGGGATTGAAAACCTTACAAAAATAACCCAAAGCCTTAAACATATTGTACATTGTTGCTAATTAATGAGTTTTTTTAATGCTCATGCTTAGAAGGCTTGTGAAAAGGACCTTATTATCTTTTTAATAGTTTTCTCCTAATTTTTAATGCTTAAAATTGTTGTACATTGTCTTCTAATTAAGGAATTTTGGTCACACATTTAATGAGTTTTTTTAATGCTCGTGCTTCATGGCGCTTGTACAAAACCTTATTTTATTAGATAGTATAGATTCATCCAGCAAGATGCAATCCAACTCTTCAAACTTTAATCCTCCAGTCCAACATAAACTTTGCCAAAGTTTAAACGGGCAGATGACACAAAAAATGTATCAAACTTAGGGTCCATTTCCAATAAAGGTACTTGTTGGACCAAGAAATACTAGATAGTTACTAGATTAGATATCCCACCCACGAGACACTTGTATAGTCTCGGGGGAAATAAAAACGTTGTGTAGGTATCACAACTTATGCTAGGAAGGGCCGTGATACTCCTTGTACTAGTATAAATACCTCCACTAGTCTCACTAGTGGAATGTGTATTCATTAATAAAGATTACTTTGTCTCACCACTCTCTCTTTCCTTCTCTCTATTCTCTCTCTCTAACATCACCACCATGGGTGTGTTTGCCTACTCCGGTAGACCACCCGACACCACCATAATATCAACTTAGACTAGATTTATGTGGGCCAACAATTGGTATCAAGACCTAACCAGAGGTTTAGGTTGTTTAGTTTATTGATTGGTGTTCGTGTTCACTGTTTGTTTTACGAGTCCAACAGTCCAAAAATTGTCCTTTATTTTTCTGGTAAAAAATATGTTTGAATCTGTCTTTTTTGGTGTCTAATCTATGTTTGAATCCGAAAGTTTATTGTTGTTAAAGATATATTTTGATTCTACCCAATATTTTACTGGTGTTTTCAAGTTTTTATGGTTAGATTCAAGTTTTTGGTCAGATTTCAAGATTTTAAGGGGTTTTCTGATCCGAAAATTTTGCCGGGTTTTTATGCTTGGAAAATGCTGCGATGGCAGAAATGCGACGGCACGTATTCCGAGATCTTTGTTACCCACCTTTTTACGAAAGAAATTGTTGCCAAAATTGCGACAGCAGTTGTGATAGTAAGAGGTGCGATATAGTATGGATCCGAGACTTATGTTACCCACTGTTTTACGAAAAGAAATGCTGCCAAAATTTAGATTTGGGTGTGAGATTCAAGTCGCAACTTGTTTCTATGTCTCAACACAGCCCAAGTCTTGTATTACTTACAAGCCTAGATCTGATGCGAGAAATAACCACAATACTTGTGATACCATAAGATAACCAAGAGTCAGGATTTGATTGTTTGACCATGACATACACTACATTATCAGTCCCAAGATAAACGAAAATCAAAGTCAAAAAAATTGTAATGAAAAGCAAATGTCAACTACTATTACTACCCATCAATATCTCAGCCAACAAGTCTCATAGCCTCATAAATCACTCCCCAATAAACATCTAAGAACAAGAATCGAACAAGAAAGTAAACATAAAGAATCTCAGGTCCAGTTTTACTTCAAGAAACGATATCAGTCATGTTTTTCATTTGTATTTTTGTGAGATAACAAAACCATTACAAATCAGTGCAAATCGAAAAACAATCCCATCATTGATCTCGACCGAACAACATCAAAAGAAAACACAAAACAAACGAAACCCACCTGAGACCTCCTTCAAGAGATCTTGAAGAAAAATTGTGCTACGGATATTGTTTGTTATGGAGACTTTAGGTTGGGCACAGTGGTGACCCATATTGCATCATCTTTCTTGCTACCACGTCATCCTTCTCTCTCCAGCAATCAACACAACCAAAGTGCCACAATGGTGACCCATATTGCATCATCTTTTTTTTTTTTTTTAAATTCAAACATTTTAAAAAACAAATTTAAAATTCATTAAAAATAAAAAAAACATTACAATACTAAATCAAATTAAAAAAGATCATTAAACATTAAAAACATTACGTAAATTATTGAAATAACATTAAAAAGATCACACGAATTCTTCATCGTCTTCCTCCTCATCGTCCTCATCTTCGTCTTCATTGTCATAAGGGAGCCGATGATTTCTATGATTTCTCCAAATGTGCTCGACCAAATCAGATTTTAAGTTTATATGAGTTGATGCGTTCTCGAGTTCCTGAGTAACTTCTAAAGATTCTTCAAATGTTCTTAAGGGATCGTGTGGTTGGTGGACCTCCTCTTCGAACCATGTAGGACATATCGCCCGTTGCTTGTGTTGAATGATTATATTATGTAATATGATATATATATATATATATATATATATATATATATATATATATATATATATATATATATATATATATATATATATATATATATATATATATATAATATCTCGAAGATCCTTTTTATACATCTCTCGAGCCGAAACTTTAAACATTCTCCACTTGTTCTTCAACACACCAAAAGCCCATTCCACATCTTTCTTTGCTGCTTCATGCTTTCTCTAGTACAATATTCTTTTAAGATCACCTGTGGGAGGATTTGAAATGGACTTAACAAGAACGGACCATTGTGGATATATCCCGTCAGTAAGATAATATCCCCTTTTATATTGTACATCGTTAGCTTCGGATTTAAGGCATGTTGCTCTCCCAGATCTGATATCATTGAAGACAGGGGAACGACGTAAAATGTTTATGTCGTTATTCGCATCAGAGACACCAAAGAACGCATGCTAAATCCACAAAATGAATGGATGTGGCCCATGATCACACCTAGCATATTGACCTCTCAAACCATTTGGGCAATTCTCGCACTCCCAACTTGTATAATCAACACTTCCCATCATCCCAGGAAACCCATGCTTATGCTCGTGATGATCATATAATCTTTCAAGGTCAGAATAAGTTGGCTTTCGCAAACACTCAGCACCATATAACTCCATGATAACATTGCAAAACTTACGAATACATTCACGGGCTGTTGTTGCGGCCAATGCCAGATTCTTGTCAAGAGAATCAGGAACGACCGCGTAACTCAATTGACGAATGGCCATAGTACACTTGACCAATGGGTTAATACCAGGTACGCCTCTACAAACATTAGTTTGTTCAAAATAAGTAAAATAATTGGTTACCTCTCGAACAATTTGTGTGAATAGTTCTCGGCTCATTCGGAAACACCGACATAATGTTCTTTCATCATGCAGTGGGTTTTCGGAGAAGTATGCCAACACTAAATGATTATAAGCAGCAAGATGATCCCTAGGTACGTACCTTCGTGAAACTTTTGGCTCGTATGCTTGATAAGTGTTCCAAGGAAACTCCACAAACTCCGTAAACTCACTCACAACATCATCATCGTCGTCGGAAGACGAAGAACCAAACAAAAACTGGTAAGACAACATGGTGAATATTGATGAGAATTTGGTTGAATTGTGTTTGAAAGTGGGTTTGATGTTGGTATTTATAGGATGAAAAGTAGTAAATGTTTTAAAAAAAAAGTTTTTTTTTTTTTTTTTTTTTTTTTTTTTTTTTTTTTTTTTTTTTACAAACGGTAACAAATAATTCAAACGATCCAAAAGTAAAATGCAAAAGTATGATTTTTGTGCAATGAAAGTCGGTTGTATTTGCAACCGATTGTGTTGATTTTTGGCCCGCGACCGATTTGGGAAACAAGCCCCACAGTGGTGGCAACCGATTTGCAAATCGGTTTAGGGAGTTGCTCGACCGATAATTTTCGTCCCACTGTGAGAAGTCTTAGATGTGACAAGGTGTGTTAATCTCACAGTTTGGTTGTTTTAGGAGACATAAGGGATTTGATGTTATCAGTTTATAGGGTACGTGATTGAGTGGAGTGATAAGAAGATGTTACTTGTGGTTGCTACATTTTGGTTGTAAGGAGATATAAGGATGACTAGATCTTCTTGTAGGGCGTGATAAGAGAAGAACGTGGCAGAGTTATCTTGAAGATGGAGGTATAAGGATGATGTGTTCTGTGACTGCAAAGAAAGAGGCATTTGATTGTGTGAGATGTATTAGGGTTCACTCTTTTATATCCGAAAGTTTAGGGTTAATATGTGGTATATTGGGCTTCTTATTAGTATCAGAACATGGGCCAAAATTTGATTGTGTTTAATTGGGTTGTTATTGAACTCAGCAAAAATTTGGGTTTACAAAGGGCCTATACGAAATTAATATGAAGTGTGGTTAAGGTTGCCTAAAATTTAACGGTAAAATAGCTACTTGGACTAAACGTTTGACTAATTATTGGACTAAAGGTTGTATTTGGACTTGGACTTTGTACGAATAAAACTTACGGGGTTTGACTATTTTTTTGGGATAAGATTGTGCTACAAGATCAATAGTACGAATAAAACTTACGGGGTTTGACTATTTTTTTGGGATAAGATTGTGCTACAAGATCAATAGAAATTTGAGAAGCTATGGTAACTCGATTGGTTTGTAAATTCACGGGTTCGTGTACTTAGTATCTCAAATATTCGGGGTTGGTTTGATGCATGATGTTTGATGATCATTGCTCGAGTGTATTCATAGTGATCAAGACTTGGGCTATCTAGTTATATCCGTCAAAGGAATTACGTTGTAGTGCTCACAGTATATAGCTATCACTTAAAGGAGTTACATTGTAGTGCTCAGTGTCACACGAGATGTGGATAATTCAAGAGGAGGATATATACAATTAAGGATGGAAGGTTGGCTATATACCACAACCTATACTTTAAGGAGTATTGGTGGTTCACTCCAGATAGGTTCTTAATCACATATTAGTGCAAGTTTAAGTGGCGGATTTGTCTATTATCAAGCTTCATCAAGGGATCGTCATTTCACAAGCTTCTAACGGGATTGTAGTACAAGATCTTCTCAAGAGGTGGTCAGACTTAAAGTCACGTGGTGGACTGTTAGAGACGTGTTTTAACTTTTTACTCCCTCTAAAGTTGAACACATTTCATCAAGTGGTTTAGGCATATTACGAGCTTCATTGAATTCTTCATTTGCTAAACCATTGATGAGGAGACGAAAGAGGGGCTACTAAAAGAGAGTTTTAATTACCATCTTCTTTGCAGTAGTTTTTGGGTCTTTACACATATTCATGATGTGCCTGATAAAATCACAACCATCACGGACTCTCAGCTATGGCAAAAACATCATTACATGCCATTTTTGAGGCGGAGAATAGGCGTATGTCTCTCTTCTTTTTGAAATTAGCAAATATGTCATGGGTATGCCACTTTTGAGGGGGAGAATAGCGTATGACTCTTCTCTTCTTTCGTGGGAAGGAAAAATGTGTATACTAGGGTTATAAATCACGAAGGGATCGAGCTTAATCATTCGTATCGGTAGCTAGTTGAGCTTAATCAGTCGTATTGGAAATTGGTGTATACCGTGCCGAAATATTCCATGGTTTGTTACCTTGTTCGAATTCTATCTTCTCCCCTAGGATCCGAACTTGGTGTTATCATTTAGTACTACAGTTGATTGGTTGATTCAGTTGACCCTTAAATATTCATACTGCTTCTGATGACTCACAAATATAGCAAAAACAACATGAATGCTATTTTTGGGAGGGCTTGTTGGTCCACGAAATTGAGCAAATCTTGATAAACATAAGTTAGAACTTCATTAATAATAATGAATAAAAGAGTTACAAGATTACTCAACCAACTAGATTACATGATAACATCTTCAGCTTCTCTGAGGGGATAATTTCGGTATATTATCCCCATTTATCCCTAAGGACAGAGTGACAATGTTCTCTCATTAATTAAATGAGAGGAGGAGTCCTAACTAATACAAAGTATTACATTGGACTCACTTGACTATCTCTTTTACAACTAACATATATATAGGAAGTACAAGTATCACATGTGATAGTGGTAGGTACACATGTGAAGGATGAGTTGTCATCCACTACTTGGAATATGCTTCAGAATATTCCTTTTGCTTTTGTACTTTTGTCCTTCTTGTAGCTTGTCTTCCCAAGAAAGTGCATACCTATATTTATTCCCTTTTTGTACTTGCTGTCATAATGCTTCAGGGAGCATGAGCCTCCTCAGGGAGCATGAAGCATTCTTCAGGGAGCATGTACATCTTCAGGGAGCACGCGCATCTTCAGGGAGCACGTGCATCCTCAGGGAGCACATGTATCCTCAGGGAGCATGTGCATCCTCAGGGAGCACATGCATCCTCAGGGAGTATGTTTGTTGTAGAGATAGCTTCAGGGAGTTAGTGAGTTATTGTCATCACTCACTAACTCCATCACCTTCTTATTGGCTCAGGGATCATTCACTGAGTACCGCCACACTGAATGATTTGAGTCTTTCTTTATTTAGACCCGGTCCGAGCATCCTGAAGGTAACTCACTGAGTGTCTATGCGCTCAGTGACTTGTTTCTTACTGAAATAGTAATTTTACTATTTTATTCAGTAAGTATTTAGGCTATTTTATTTTCAAATACTTGTGGGTAATATTTGGGAGAAATATTGACCCAACAATCTCCCCCTATTTGAATATACAAATAGCCTAGGTGATTGGGTTTAAATAAAGGACCTGGTTCAATTTTGATACATCAGTGTCCACCCAATTTTTGGTTCAGTGACCTGGGGTTCAGGAACTTGGGTTTAGTTCCTGAGGTTCAAGAGTTCAGGTCAGTGAGAAGGTTCAGGTTCAGTGACCAGTTCAGTCACCAATAGTTCAGTCACAAGGGGTTCAGTGACCAGGGCAGTTTGACTGAGGGTTCAGGGGGTTCAGGGGGTTTGCTGACCAGGTTCACTGAGAGAGGTTCAGTGACCTAAGGGAGGGGTCAGAATTCAGGGACCTGGTTCAATTTTGATCCATCAGGGTCCAATCTCCTTTGTGGTTTAAAACTTTAGTGACTTAGGTTCAGGCTCCTAAGGTTCACTTGTTTTAGAGGGTCCTGGTTCATTTTTGATACATCAGTGACCTCTCTTTTACATTTTCTCAGTCTAATAACAAAGTAATAATTTTTAACTTTTACTAAAAATTACAACATTTTGTTTTTTTTTTTTGTTTGCAACTAATTTTTAACCCCTGAGCTGCAACTTCCAAAGACTGAGACCCACACTCCACCGTACTCCCTGACTGATTTTCTTTATCAGTCTCCTTCTTGACTACCTCAGTATGATAAACCATTATTGTTTATCAGTGACTTGTTTTACACCCCTACTGCTGTTGCACTTTAAGACTGAGGTACCCACTTGAGTTTTTACCACCCCCACTGCCTGAATTTTTTCAGGCAACCTGAAACCTTAACGCATAAATATCATAACTTAACCATTGAGTTTTCAAACTCAATTTTTGCCATGACAACTCCCTGGTGCGTCAGGTTCCTTGACTCCACTTTCTGAATCAGGCTCAATACCCACAATCTCATACTGATGTCGCACTACCACCTGAGTCGACCCATATTTTTGCTCAGGCAGCCTGAAACTTTAACGCTCCATATATCAGCCTAAACACATCATAACTCCCTGCCTGAGTAGCAAATATCACTGACCCATATTCCCACCTTTTTTTTTTATACTTCCTGATATTCACCAAGGTCGAACGACCCATAACCATACCCAAGCACTGATTTACCCACTGATTCACAAACATCTCCCTGGACGCAGAAGCTCCTCCAACATATTCCACGCCCACTGCCTTACTCTTCATCACACCCTGATGATTTTTAACCAACACCACCATTCCCTAACTAAACTTTTAAATCCGATTAACCATCTCGTTAACACCTTTGTTCAGACTCGAGGTCCTTTTTCTTACTACCACCAGTGACTTGACCTAAAACCCATCACCCTTTTATCAGTTAAACTGATTTAGGTATTTGATGCCCGAAGGAAACAAACAATTTCTCCTTAATGCTCATAACCAAAAAATCCGATTCATTTTGGTTTTGATCGAATTGTTATCGATCTGAGTTTGTCGCCGCCATAGATGTCGCCGGTCGTCGGAGATTTTTCGGTTTTAGATTGAAGATTCTGTGGTGAATCTTGATTGGAGATGATAGTTTAGGTGTATTTGGTTGTGTGGATTTTTTTTTCATGTGTGTCGGTTTGGTGAGATGTTTTGTGTGAGATCTGGTTTTTAGAGTGAGGAAGAGATAAGGATATCTCCTTTTTTTTTTGTACTCGATTTTTGTGGATCTGGTTTTTTTTTTTGTATAGATCGAGAGTTGAGAGATATAATATCAAAAATAAAAAAACGTGGGTTTTTTTTTTATATTTTTGGATGAGATTTGTGGTAGGTGGGGTTTTTGGATAAGATATGTGTGGTAGGGAGTGTGTCAGGGAGGGGTTTTGGTGGGTATTTTATTGTCACTCTTTAATAAATGTGTCTTCTCCCCCTCAAAAACTGCTCCAACAGCAGCAGATTTTGAAGAACACATTTATTTTGTTGCTTTGATATTTATCATGTAATCCTTTGAACGGATCTGGATCATAAGAATAATCCACCCGCTCTGATACCACTTGTTAAATTTGCCAGCTTCAAGTCGAGGGGCAGTTGCTGAATAACTTCCACCCTTTTTATCGACAAGCTGGGGAACATCTGTGTCAGTCATAGTGGGATCTTGATTTTAAAAACTTGAGCACTCTTTAGGTTTTGAAAAACGTGTAAAAGTTTTGCAAATCAGAGGCTCTGATACCACTTGTTGGTCCACGAAATTGAGCAAATCTTGATAAACATAAGTTAGAACTTCATTAATAATAATGAATAAAAGAGTTACAAGATTACTCAACCAACTAGATTACATGATAACATCTTCAGCTTCTCTGAGGGGATAATTTCGGTATATTATCCCCATTTATCCCTAAGGACAGAGTGACAATGTTCTCTCATTAATTAAATGAGAGGAGGAGTCCTAACTAATACAAAGTATTACATTGGACTCACTTGACTATCTCTTTTACAACTAACATATATATAGGAAGTACAAGTATCACATGTGATAGTGGTAGGTACACATGTGAAGGATGAGTTGTCATCCACTACTTGGAATATGCTTCAGAATATTCCTTTTGCTTTTGTACTTTTGTCCTTCTTGTAGCTTGTCTTCCCAAGAAAGTGCATACCTATATTTATTCCCTTTTTGTACTTGCTGTCATAATGCTTCAGGGAGCATGAGCCTCCTCAGGGAGCATGAAGCATTCTTCAGGGAGCATGTACATCTTCAGGGAGCACGCGCATCTTCAGGGAGCACGTGCATCCTCAGGGAGCACATGTATCCTCAGGGAGCATGTGCATCCTCAGGGAGCACATGCATCCTCAGGGAGTATGTTTGTTGTAGAGATAGCTTCAGGGAGTTAGTGAGTTATTGTCATCACTCACTAACTCCATCACCTTCTTATTGGCTCAGGGATCATTCACTGAGTACCGCCACACTGAATGATTTGAGTCTTTCTTTATTTAGACCCGGTCCGAGCATCCTGAAGGTAACTCACTGAGTGTCTATGCGCTCAGTGACTTGTTTCTTACTGAAATAGTAATTTTACTATTTTATTCAGTAAGTATTTAGGCTATTTTATTTTCAAATACTTGTGGGTAATATTTGGGAGAAATATTGACCCAACAAGAATAGGTGTATAATATTCTCTGTTTGGTTTACGTTTCCATGAAAGAAAAATGTATTCATGCGGCGAGTCAGCAATACATGAATAGGGCTATAGGCATAGGGAAACCATGGTTGTTCGCTCTGTTTGAAGTCACCCGGTTATGAATAGGGTTATAGGCATAGGGATACCATAGTTGGGTGATTAGAACTTGGTATATAATTTGGAACTTCGTTTGCTCGGTTAAACTGGATGATTCAGAAGTAGAAGAAGACGGTTGATATCAAGAACCTCAAACGTGATCATGAATTTAATGTTCTGAATCTATAAAGGGGATGGTTAGTTTGAGGTGGAGCTAATTCAGAAACTTCACAAGTCTATGAAGAAGCTCGGTAGAACCACGATGGTCTAATTGAGGGGGAGCGAACCCAATTCTTTTTTCATGAGAAACAAATTTCTTCATACCTTTGTTTTGATAAAGTTTTAAGTCAGATAAAGACACCAAGTTTAGATGCTAAGTAGTTTCCTAACCTTCCCTCGAAAATCGTTGCATACAAAAATGAGGTCCATATCATGGTCGCTGATTTAACATGATTTAGGGATATCCTTTTTATTTACGACCAAAACATCCCATGACTGAGACCCGAGACGGAGGCTTTTATTTAGATGTCCCCAGAGTCGAAAGCTTGGCTTTATTAACATTATTAAGCACTTTAACCATATTAGTCCTTGGCCCTTTATAACAATCACAACAATGGGAGCGAACTGTCAAGATGCAATAGTCTATTATGACCTTGGAATTTTTCCTTTGCCTTTTTGAAGTTTGCAACAACGGGAGCGAACCGTCAAGATGCAGAAAACTTTTATGGATTTGGATTATTATTTAGTTATTCATTCATTATATATTTGGTGCCAAACCCCGAGTCCTACAGCTTTTATAGCAATAGAAACTATAGCACGTACTATAAGGAATCAATTGTCTATTACACCGTAACACAGGCGGTACCTTGATGTGTACCCAACTTTTGTAAGAAAGGATTTTTTTAGGAATGAGAAGAAACTAATCATTGCCAAAACCTAACACCCTTAATTAATCTTAAGATTCTATTTATAAGGTTTGAAAGCTTATGGGAGCAAAAAGTCACAATTAACTTCTATGAGCTCTAAAGAGATCCAACTACTCCATGCTTAGCATTTAACTTCTAAATAGCCCTATCATTTCTCGTTCTTCACAAATTTGAAATCTCAGGTAATGAGATCCGCGAATGCTTAGTCAAATAATCAAACTACGCATATATAAAGTCAATTATGGAAACTTGCAAACCGTTAGAAAATAATCCGCGTTTTATAGCTCCTTGTATAAAAGACTAGCAAAAGCTTATAGATTATGTAAGTTACAGGAACAAGCTAGAGCTCAACACGCCCGGTCAAGGCAAAATTCTATTCCTACTCTTACCAGCGGAAAGTCAACAATTATCAAAACGCTTATTCTCATATATCATCTTTCATTCATTTTTTTTCATCATAAAGGGTGTCAAAAAATTTTAAATTTGGTGGAAAAAACGGGGTTACAAGAGTTCACGGAAAAGTGCAAGGCAAAAATTAGATCAAAAGATCACCCCCCCCCCCCCAAAGACTAAAATGAAACATTGTCCTCAATGTTTAAAAGGGTAAAGGTAATCCTACGTAATATCTAAGGCCGTTTATTAATTATGCCAAAAGATAATGTTAGTCGATAAGATTTTTGGATATCGGATTTCCAAAACCAACGAAGAATGAGACTCGAGTGGAGAGAAAGACAAAACCACAAGCACGAGAGTCTTCATACATCGGGGAAAATCCCGAACATACATAAATAACAACCACCACAAAACACGAGAAATGGAAGAGGTAGACCTCCTCACATCACTTATTAGTTATAGAAAAATATAAAGGAGATAGAAAGGATAAGCATGGGGTGCCTCCCACGAAGCGCTTGTTTTTTATCGAGTCGTATAGCTTGACTAGCCCCAAATTTAATTGTCCTTGGGGGAGCAAGTGGAAGAGAAAATCTCAATCGGACTTTCGTTCAAGAGGTTAGGATTAACATTGAAGCATAAGAAAGTTCCACACCAACGAGATACCCACAGTATTAAAAAGAAACCATAAATTGTGAAACCGGGGTCAAAGATAACATCCTCACTCCCGATGGAGTGAAGGATAGGAGAAGTCACATCAAATGTGATGAACGGTAGAAAGATTTTAATCACAATTAAGTCATCCTCAAAAACAAATTTTATATTTCCCTTAATTTGAAAATTATCATTTAAGCTCATTTGTTCATTTTCAACAAAAACCTCGGGAGGTAGGGTCGGGTTTGTGTCATCAATAAGCAAACTCTCACAATAAAGTACATCTCCCCCGGGTCATGATATTCCTTAGAATCAAAGTAATCATACTTTGGAGGAGTTATGATGGGAGGAAGTTCACCGGTGAACTCCTCAAGACAAGAAGAAGAATCAATAGATGGAGCATGAATAAGCAAAAATTCTAACTCTTTAAGAAAGGATTCAAAATCAAAAGCATCGTCTTCATCAACCGGTGGGATGGAATCAATGTGAGCGAGTTCATCGGTGAACTCCTCAAGAAGGGAATCACTCTTATGATGTATATCTGTCAGCTCGGGTTTCGTGTCAGACTCATCAATCTCCTCATTCTGAATGTTGAAGATTGGATTATCTGATTTAAGAGTAAATTCATAATCAAAATCGAATAAAGGATTGGTGATAGTCATATCGAATGTTTCTGAGATTGAATCGAAAGGTTTCTTAGATACCCTTTGGATTGGAACAAGGTCATCAATTTCCTCAAGAGGATTAATTTCGACTTCCTTGTCCCCAGTTGACAAGGTATCTGAAGATTCCTTAACGATAGGATCGGTCTTAGAGTTATCTTCTTCAAAAGGCTTGTCATCATCACTCTCGTCGTCCTCGGAGTATGTAAACTTAACGGTAGAATCTTGTTTTCTTCTACGAATCACTTCCTTAAAAAGGTCTATTGTAGTTTGAAATTTTTGTTAAGTTCATTTTGAGTAATAATCATGATCTCACTCTTCAATGTTAGAATCATATTGTATTGTGGAGGTTTGTCATAATAAGAATAGTCATAATTGTTAAAAGGAAACGAATTCCTCATTTGACAATCGGTGCTAAAGTGCAGATCTCCACAATACTCACAATCGTATGTTTGTTGTGACGGATTTGAATTATATGGATATTGTTCAAAATCAAGGTTTTGATTGTTTTGCCAATCAAAACATTGGTGAGGACCTCCACAATGGTCACAAGAATATGTCTCCATCTCATAGTGTGGGGGTTGGTTAAAGAAATTGGTTGAGCCATTGTAGGGATTTTGGTCGTAGATAAACCCGTTTCCCAAATTCACAATACTACAACCGGGACAAGTTCCACCATTTGGAGGACCCCCAAACCATTCACAACCATAATGGTAAGATGAAGACATTGAAGAGAATTAAATGGATAGAGGGTGAGAGAAAAAGAACTAAACGGATAAGAGGAATGAGAAGAATATCTATGGATTTTTAATGCGGAAAAATAAAAATTAAAACCAATTTTGAAAAATAAATATTTTTGGGTTTTATAAAAGGAAGAAAAAATAGAATGAAAATATGGAAAACAAATGAAAAACAAATGAAGAATGAAAAAACAAATTTTGAAAAGAATATATATATATATATATATATATATATATATATATATATATATATATATATATATATATATATATATATTTTGAAAATATTTACAAAAAATGATAACTTCACGAGGAAGGGTCTTCAAAACACGAATCGTCAAACGAGAATCAAAATTCACGTCATACCTTCCCCGACAGCGGCACCAAAAATTGATTCATACAATTATAGTGTCCAAGGTAATACGAAGGAAATACGTATCCCCGGGTCGTAGTCCCAACAAAGGAGTGAATAATCGTGATACAAGTCGAGATTCGTGTCGTGAATAGTGGTAAAAGTGAATATTTGAGTAATTAAGCTAGAATAATGAAATTACAACTAAAAAAAGTAAAAAGGTAAAGGGAACAAGTAACGGGGGCACATGTAGGTAAAAACGTAAACTAAATCTAAAAACAAGAATTAAAACGTAACGTAACGAGATAAATTGTAAACTCTAAGCAATACTAATCCTATGGGTGTAATCCTAATTTTCTAAGGTCCTAAATAATAAAAGAAAAATACGGGAAAAAGAAAAATATTTTTTTGACTCTTTATTTAATTATTATGATTTTAAAACTAAATAAAAGAAAATAAATGATAAAAAGTACTAAAACATTTTGGAAAAATATGAAATTTTAATAGAAATTACTTAATACTATATTAAGCCTAAGAAAAATAAGATTTCAGAAAAAGCTACCATGAATAAGCTAATATCAGCTAAACAGAAACTAAAAGCTAAAAAGCTAGGAAGGAAAAAATTAGTACAAAGAAATTAAAAATGTAAAAGCTAAAGAGAAATCCCTAGGGTGACTTATGGTAGCAGAATTTGTGTATATGAGGTGTGAGATGCAGGAGGTCCAGGGTTATGGGTATAGGTTTAGGGGAAAGGGTAAAGGGGTGAGGTGTGGACCGGGTTGTGTTAATGGGATGGCATGGGCTTGGTTTTGTGTTAATAAGAGAAGGAGAAAGTGGGTTGGGTTTTGTGTATATAAAAAAGGTGGGCTTTTATTGGATTGTGTTTGGTTATATAGGCAGGATTTATAGAGTATATAGTTAGGATTTAGTTTAGGTTTAGGCTTAAATATTACAAGGACCAAAATTGTATACTTTGTAATTTCAGGGACTAAATCTGCCAATTTTGCAAAGTTAATCCAAGGGCTGATTTTGACAAAGTATGATTCTTCAAGGACTTGTTTTGTCATTTTGAGCTCAAATATGATCTTTATTTGAAAATTTCTTCCTTGGCCTCGGCTTTTGATCTCTTTTCTAAATCTCGTGCTCGTTTTCGTCGGTTTTGCATTGATTTTTGTCCACTTCTTAAATATCCGTACCTGCACAATCATAAACATAAAAACAAACATATTTGGCATTTATTGATTAGTTTTTGGTATTTAAGTCCGTTTTATTAGGTAAATGGTATGTGTAAATTAACAAATACCAATAGCTCATTAAATAGTTACCATAGCTCTGCCATTGACTGCTACAAAGTCAAAAGAAAAATTAATATAGACCTATTCATTTAGTCAGCCAACAGTTGGACACCACGGTTACTAACGAAAAATAATTACTTCCATTCATAAAGATCTCTACGCTAATATGTCCAAACAGATGCTCTAAATACGCAAATGGATGCACTAATATCTACCTATTTGATGCACTAATTATACTCATAGATGCCCTAATATTTACCTTTTCTTGACTCAGCATAATACATAAATATCCCAGCATAATACATAAAGCTGATATCATATATCAATTAACGACGTTCTAAATCAATAGTCCCAGTTGTTAGCATACCTCCCCTTGCGCGTATATAAGACGTTCGTTGATTAAAAGTGGCAGAATAATCTCGTTCATAGGTATCTACAATCACATAAGCAGGAGTAGGTATCTTAGAAGCCGTTTTCTTACTAGCAGCTTGCGACACCTACATATTAGATAACAATCATTAATCAAAATGAACAAA
This sequence comes from Artemisia argyi, assembly GCA_030686995.1. Taxonomy (NCBI): domain Eukaryota; kingdom Viridiplantae; phylum Streptophyta; class Magnoliopsida; order Asterales; family Asteraceae; genus Artemisia; species Artemisia argyi. Next base: position 2,666,041 of record CM060705.1, read on the forward strand.
TCAACGGTCAATGAAATACCATAAACGCAAACTAAAGTACTAAACATAGGCCTCATTATCCGCTTCTACAAAAAGGCGAAGCATTTGTGTCCGGGTAGCACTTGGAGTATCGTCATCTCAGAAATCTTTAATAGATTTCAAAATAGTCCTCTCTTATTAGATTATCAGCACTTGTATGTCTAAGGGACACGGTCTAAACGGCAGTCTACTCATATCAGATTATCAGCATCTCATTTATATCGATATCAGATGTCTTCTTATTGAGTTACGTGTTCGCGCTTCACTACAAACAACCATACAGTACATGTTACTCGTCCATAAAACATGTTTTCAAACCATAATAAGCTAAGACAAACTCCCTCATTCTTATCACATACAAGTAATATTCATACCATAATGCTCAATTTTCTATTCATGCAAACTGATACACTAAACATATATGCAGATGCCTTAAAATGTCTGAAGATGCACTAATCTTACTCATTGATGCCCTAATATGTTCATCGATACACTAAACATACTAAAATATGCCCAAGTATTTTTAACGATGCACTAAAATACAAACAGATGCCCTAACTTATAACATGATGCTATAATCATACTAACAGATGTCCTAATACATATTTTTTGATGCACTAATCAAACAAACAAATGCCCTAATTTAACATTAAATTCTTATCTTACTAAGAGATGTTGTAACACAATTTTTTGATGCACTAATTATACAAACAAGTGTTGTAACAAGTCGATTGATGCCCTAATCATACTAACAGATGCACTAACGCTTATTTAGATGCAAGAATCAAACAAACATATGCCCTAACTTATAAGATGATGCTCTTATGATAGTAAGAGATGCAATAACATGAATCATGATGCACTTATTCAGACAAACTAATGTTGTAACATATTATTAAGGCAGATGCACTAAATTGTAATTTAATACATCCAAATGCTTTAATATGTAATTTCATTCAACAATAACAGTTATTATATAATTTACAAAATGATGCACTAATATAACATATAAATTAAAAAAAAAAACTATAATTAAACACTTACTGCTATTATTCTGATGATCAGAATTAGGTCACTTGTTATTCCTAAAATTTCAAGTATCTGGTAATCGGAGTGTGTGTTTTTGATCGGATTGAATGTGTCTGATCGAAATGTGTGTATTTTTTGATCGAATTGTGAGTTTTATGATCAAAGTGAGTGTGTTTTTATCGGATTGACTAGTGGTGGTGTGACGGTGACACTGGCGACGGTGGCTGTGGTGGTGGTGGAGTGACGGTGATAGATGCGTGTTTCAACTGGGATCAATGTTTTAAAAATCGCGCCTAAGGCGCGCCTACTCCCTAAATCCCACGAGGCTCTTGCCTTTGGGATTTTTTTAGATCGAGGCTCACGACATGCATGAATCCCGTAAAAATCGCAGCGACTTGAGGATTTTTGTGCTTTAGAGCCTTGGGGATTTGTGCGCCTAGAAGATGTAACGGGGTTTTGGCCTTTTTTTCTTAATAGTAAGATACATTTTGGGCTTACATGTTATATACATTTGGCCCTTTAAGTTATAAAGTATCTAATAACCCTAACTAAAACACACAATCAACAAAGAACTATGTTTTTTTTGTAATCTAATGTCTAAGAATAGTAGCTTATTAACAGATACAAATGTTGTTTCTTTAGTGTTAAGTGTTACCAAACAACTATAGATTTTTTGTTGTTGATAGTTTGATACATGGTAATTTGTTAAATTTTATAAGTCATAAACTCATATATTGTAATGTATATTCAGGAATTTAGGGTAGTTCATGGATTCTGATATGTTGCCTGCTTAATATTTTGGGTTCAAATGCAACCTTTGTTAGATGTAATAACCATTAAGGGCATTATGCATTGAATATTGATATTTTTGTGTTATTTAAGCTGCATAAGTTGTCACATATGTTATAAAAAAACCTAAATGTATAGTGCGTCTCATATTTATGAATCCCGCGCCTTGGTTTGCGCCTCGACTCGAGGCTCTTTGACCCCCTTTGCGCCTTAGTGAGCCTTGAGCCTTTCAGAACATTGATTGGGATGCGTGTGTTGTTAGTTGTGTGTGCAATAATAAGGACTCTGTGTTTGTATCTACGGTTCTCTTTTTTTTCTTTTTTATCCTGAACTTTTGATTGTTTACATAATCTACCCTTTAACTTTTTTTCTCACTTTTCTCTCTAATTACACTTTTCTCTAGAACCCTACCCTATATATATATATATATATATATATATATATATATATATATATATATATATATATATATATATATATATATATATATATATAGGGTTAATAGACAAAAAAGTAACCATACTTTACAAAAAAGTTCGCCTAAGTTACTCAACTTTCAAATTGTTCATCTAAGTTACTAATGTTTGACTAACCGGTTATGCACGTTACTGAGCTTCTATTAACTCATGATAACCGGTTAAAAAACGTAGAATTTACACACATAATTTGCACCATTCGTCCCTGAGCTAATGGCCACCAGTTCTGTTAGTTATCATGTGGCAACATTAGTCCATTAAGCCAACAATTATTTGTAACGTTACTCCTTTATACATTTTTGTCCGTTTTTCTTACATTTTCATACGGTTTTGTCCGTTTTTATACATTTTCATCAGTTTTTAGTCATTTTTGTCCGTTTTCATACATTTTTGTCCATTTTAATACGTTTTAATATGTTTTTATACGTTTTTGTCTCGTTTTCTTACGTTTTTATCCGTTTTAATATGTTTTTATACGTTTTGTCCGTTTTAATTCTTTTTAAAAAAAAATTGATTTTAAAGATCAGTATCCTACTAAATAAATACACAAACATTAGTAACTTAGACAAACAATTTAAAAGTTGAGTAACTTAGGCTAACTTTTTTGTGTATATATATATATATATATATATATATATATATATATATATATATATATATATATATATATATATATATATATATATATGTACTTGTATCTTGCTCCTTTCTTTCGCCTCAGTAGTGAGCGCTGCTAAATCTGATTCAACTGAATATGAAACTTGGATAGCTAGAACTAGGAGGAAGAGGCGTGGGATAGGCTTCTAGTCAATCGATTAAGATTACTACTTCTTTCTGGTAGACACTAGAGCGATGGACTATCAGACGAAGCAAATGAAAGTTACTACACGAGGAAGTCAAGTGAAGGCAAGGACGAAGGAGATGAGGTTACAGACTCTGGAGTTGGGGTTCGTTCTCATTGATACTGAGGGACAGACTTGTGTGATGGATGCTCTTGATGTCATTTGACTTACTTCTTCCTTCGTTAATATCAAAAGGGAGTGTATTAAGGAGAGTGAAATTGAATGGTAGTTTACGTCACTGTGAATGGATATTTGCTTTGACTGAGGTGCCTGTGAATGGGAATGAGCTCGCAACTGGGACTCTACATACAAAATAAGGCAACCTATGTCAATCAGCTGAAGCAATTGCAAGTTCATCCACTACAAGCTTACCGAACTAGAGATCCTATCACTCTCTACCTTACCAGGACTCTATTCACGGAACGCGAGAAGAAAATGATTAATCATCTGCTTCCGGAAGAAATCGAAGAATTTCTTGGGAATCCTACAAGATCCGTTCATTCTTTTTTCTCTGACAGATGGTCAGAACTTCATCTGGGTTCGAATCCTACTGAGAGGTCCACTAAAGGTATGAAATTTGGTACCTTTAATATTGGCAGAGCACTTATTTGTTTGCAACCAAGTTTGAGAGGTGGAGTATTCCCATTATTGTTGTTGTTGTTGTTGTTGCTGCTGCTGCTGCCGCATTAACTAGTTTACAGTACAAGATTACATACATATTTATTATGCCAAAAATAATGCAACCAACGATCATGACTACTCTAACCATTAGCACATGATACATGGATTTGCATGAAAATGGTAAACGTACCTAGTTATGAGATATTTCAAAGTTTTGATATAGATTTGGTCCCTTTTTTTTTTTTTTTTTTTTTTTTTTTTTTTTTTTAGATAAAAATAAATAAGAGTCTGGCATTTATTAGGCTATGTTTCTTTTTTCAAAAGTTGATAAAGTTAGTGGAGCCCCCTCTGTTAGAACCTCTGATTGAGGAGGACTTTAGTTTTTTATACTCTAGATGTACATATTATTTAAAGGAATTCATGGGCCCAGAAAAAAGAATAATGATATTATATTGACAAACAAGTGATTTAGACATTATAACAAAAAAAAGTAAACACAACCTTAGTGAGACTAAAGAAAATACCAAGTAAAAAATAGATTGGAATATGTCATTTGTTCATGCACGTATCACATGAGTTCAGATCATATTTCTTTTTTCCTTTTTTATGGCTATGAACGAAAACAAGTTTATCAAAATGATGTATTGATCAATAAGTAGACATAATGATAAGTGTTGGTTGTGGCGAGCCCAGAACAGGGTGTAGATAATCAATGACCTAACTACGTACCAATGAATGGTTACCGGATATCACTTGGAATCGTGTTCTCGCTTTCCAAAGTAAACTATTCGACCCTATTGCTTGAGTATCACAAATATCTACTTGGGATAAGACCAAATGTTTGTTATTGAATTAGGCACAAATCAATAACCCTTGCGCATCCAAGTGTTTATGTTTTCTGTATATCTTTCATGCATGATTGATTTCTAATATATAGGAAAATACTCATTCTAGTCAAATGGAATTATGAGGATTAATCGGCTCATTAATCACCTCATAATTATCCCCATTATAGCTAATAGTGGTTACATGACCAATTAAAAGTGGCTATAAAAACAGTTTTAACTGCCACTTGAATAGGTCAGAGTAGTTACATACTCATTCCAGTAGGACCAACATAGTACTAGCAGTTGTAACTTGCTCCAGCAACACTAACTTAGTACTAGCAGTATTAACTCTGCCCCAGCAGTAGTAACTCTCTTAAGGATTGAACCTTCTGAAGAGTTACTCCCAACCACTATTAGAGTCAGGGTAATCAGGGACTTAATGGGTGTACACTTCGTACCTCCAAACCCATTTCCAAGTATAATTATATCCCTCAATTAAACTAGATTTCCAGCAATCCTCTCCAATTTAGTACAATTCCTTTTGCATGAAAATTAAACGTTAAACAAGACAAGTGCATAAAAAAAATATCGTGAGGATTGAATTTCCATCTTAGTACATTACACGTTCAAATATTCGAGAATCAGGGTGTTCTAAGAATTGAACCTTTTAACCCATTTGAATACCTGAAGATAAAATACACACAAGTTTTCAAACACTTAAATGCCCCTGACACTTTACAAGCCATGTGCCCATATCCAATTCATAAATGTTGTAAGAGCCAAAAGTCCTAAGCTCTCTGAAGCCGCAAAACTTCAACATTCACATAGGTGGTTCCTCTTTATTCATGCTCCTACCAAGCACTTTTTCAAAGAAATTAACCATTAAGAAGTAAATATTTCATCATCCTTTCCAACAGGTTCCGAGCACAACCTTGGGATGATTATAAAACATGTGCTCCAGCCCACTAAATGCTCGGCTTTCCACGTTGAAATCAGCTCCCAAGTTTCCTCAGGTGGGGATTGGGTGTCTTAGCATTCAGTGACTAAGTTAGACTTTAAACCCATCCATTTAGCAGACTTTAAAACCAAGTCTCTAGCCAAACCCTTCGTCAAGCGATCAACTAAATTTTTTTGAGATCTAACAAACTATATATATACCACCCCATTCATGATAAGCTCACGAATCATGCTATGCCTGATACCTAAATGTCTAGACCTCCTATTGTACATATGGCTATTAGCCTTGGCCAATGTAGCAGCACTATCACAATGGATAGAAATAGGTGCTATAGGTTTAGGCCACAATGGAATCTCAAGAAGCAAGGTTTTTCAACTATTCAGCTTCTTTACCAGTAGTTGCTAAAGCCACAAATTCATATTCCATTGTTGAACTGGTGATGCAAGTTTGCTTCTTGGATGCCCATGAAATTGCACCTCCACCAAATAGGAATACTCGGCAACTGGTAGGCGAATTATTTTCAGTGTTACTGATCCAACTTGCATCGGTGTATCCTTCCAACACTGAAGGATAATATGAAAGACTATAATCCACAGTTCTCTTCAAATACTTCAGTACCCTCTGAATTGCTTGCCAGTGCTGAGCAATAGGATTACTAGTATAACTTCTCAGTTTTTCCACTACAAAGCAATATCAGGTCTTGTACATGTCATGGCATACATATGGCAGCCAATCACCCTAGAATACTAAAGTTGAGATACATCCTTACCAAAATTAGGAATCAGCTTCTCAGTTGTATCCATATGAGTACTCACTGGAGTACAATCAGAGTTGTTGAATTTCCTCAGTACCTTCTCAATATAATGGGATTGAGTGATAGAAATTACACTACTCTCATGTTCGATCCTTATACCAAGGATAACATCAGCCTCCCCCATGTCCTTCATGGAGAACCTTGATGATAAAAATTCCTTTGCCAGGTCAACTTGATTTTGGTCAGTGCCAAAGATAAACATGTCATCAAACATATAGGCAAATGATGACTCCTTTACCAGATTCATCAAATTTGCTATATACACATTTGTCAGACTGGTTAAGTAAATAACCACTAGACAAGACCACTTCATCAAATTTTTGATGCCATTGCTTAGGTGCCTATTTCAGTCCATACAAAGACTTAATCAGTTTACACCTTATTTTCATTGCCAGGCATGATGAAGCCCTGAGGTTGGTTCATGTAAACCTCCTCATCCAATTCACCATTTAAGAAAGCTGTCTTCACATCCATCTAACGAATAATCAAATTGTGAATAGATGCCAAAGCAATAAAGAATCTTATGGTACTGATACGTGCCACAGGGGCATAAGTATCAGAGTAGTCTATCCCTGAGTTTTGATTAAAACCCTGAATGACTAGTCTAGCCTTGAACTTTTCAATAGTTCCATCTACCTTTATTTTCTTTTTAAAAATCTATTTGCAACCTAACGGTTTGCAACCAGGTGGTAGATCAGCCAACACCTAAGTGTTGTTGCCAATGATGGAGTCCATCTCATCATTTATTGCTTCTTTCCAGAAAGCAACATCCTAGAACTTCATTGCTTCATCAAATGTCTTGGGGTCATCCTCAACATTAAAGCAATAGGAGTGTTGGTCAGAGATCTCATCCCTTATACCTTTAATCGAGTATAATTGAAACTCAGGTCTAAATGAATTTGGAGTCCTGATCCTTTTGCTCTTTCTGAGCTCAGGTTCAGGTTGTTGAACCACAACCTCATTAGAGACCTCTGACACACCAATGTCATCAGTTATATTTGAAATTCTCTAAATTGGTCTAGGGACTGATGAGAATCTATTCTCATCAAAGAGTGCATCCCTTGATTCAATTATTGAGTTAATTGAAACATATTCATTAGGTTCAATAACATAGAACGTAAATGCTTTGGAATGCTCAGAATATCCAACAAAGATGCATTCAATGCCTCCTTCACCCAAAGTTTTCAACTTTGGATCAGGGAGTCTTACAACAGCCCTACAACCCATACCCTGAGATAATTCAGGCTGGGTTTCTTTTTAGTCCAGAGTTCATAAGGGGTAACCTTGTTCCTTTTATTGGGAACCCTATTTAATTAATAGCAAGCTTTTAACATAGATTCACCCTAGAACCCTTAACTCAGCCCTGAATAGGACAACATGGAGTTAACCATCTCCTTTAGTACCCTGTTTTTTCTTTCAGAGATACCATTTTGTTGAGGAGTATAGGGAGCAGTCGTTTCATGGATTATACCAATAGACCAAAAATACAAAGTGTCTATGTATTCACCTCCCCTATCAGTCCTTAATATTTTGATCAGGGACCCAAGTTGCAACTCAACTTCAGTTTTAAATACCTTGAATTTATCTAATGCTTCATCCTTAGTATGTAACAGATAGACATAACAAAACCTAGAAGCATCATCAATAAATGTCACAAGTACTTTTGGTTCCCCAATGAGGGAGTGGCATGCAAGTAACATAGGTCACTGTGTATAAGCTCCAAGAGCTCAGTCTCACGTTTTACATCCTGAAAAAGGTTTCTTAGTTATTTTCTTTAACATGCAAGTCTTACACTTTTCAGTGTCCATGTCAAATGGTGGGATTAACCCATCCTTAGACATATCTTGCATCCTTTTATAGTGTACACAACCAAGTCTAGCATGCCAGAGGGTAGATTCATTCAGTTTAGAGGTTGACATAAAGGCTGAATTAGCAATATCAGTGATAATATTAAGCCTGAACATTTGATTACACAAATAGCCAAAACCAATAAACACACCATGTTTAGACAATATAAATTTATCAGATTCAATAACTTGTTTATATCCATGATAATTCAAAACATTACTTGAAACCAAGTTAAGCCTGAACATTTGATTACAAAAATAGCCAAAACCAATAGACACACCATGTTTTGACAATATAAATTTATCAGATTCAATAACTTGTTTATATCCATGATAATTCAAAACATTACATGAAACCAAGTTCTTCCTTATATCAGGAACATGAATAACATTAAACAAAGTTACAATCTTTCCGGAGCTAAAACTAAGTTCTACACAACTACGTCCATGCACCAAGGCTGTTGACTCATTTCCCATGTAAAGAATAGAACCATCATTCAATGACTTGTAAGTCTTGAACCAACGTCTATCTTTGTACACATGAAAAGTTGCACCAGAGTCAATCCACCATGCAACATCATCATCCTGCACATTGTTAGATTCAGATACATATGTAACATAATAAATCTGAAAAGATTTATTAAACATATTCTGATCTTTCAGAGGAACTAAACCATTCCCTGATCCACTAGTACCTGATCCATTGGTTTTACCACCAAACATTAACACCTTTGAAATCCCTTTTAATATGACTGATAAAGTCTTTTTGTAGTATAGTGTTTTTTAAACCGAAGAAATGCTTAGGAAAGTATTTCCCCGGGTCGTGTCCCAGCGAAGGTGTGAATGGAATCTTCAATTCCCGAATCGTGAAGCGTGTCGTGAAAAGTGGTAAAAAGTGATATATATGAGATTATATTAATGAAATAGTAAATGAAGCACAAATAACTAACTAAGCACGTAAATCAACTAAACAAACTTAAAACGTAACATAGAATCGAAAACGTAAACTTAAACGTAAAATAAACGCTAACGTACGAAATAAAACGCGACTTTTAAGCTACGCTACTCCTACGGACTTGGAAATAATTTTCAAAAATTAAAAATGATAAAAGAAAATTTTGAGAAAAAGAAAAATATTTTTTTGACTTTTTATTTATTTTTTATGAATTAAAAACTAATTAAACTAATTAAAAATTGAAAGAAAATGCAAATAAATTGAGAAAAATGCGAAATAAATTTCTAAAATTATAAAATAACTAAAAATAATTTTCTAATATTTTTTTTTTTGGATTTTTTTGAGGTTTTTCTGATTTTTTTGTATTTTTAGTAATTAAAAAGTAATTAAAAATGATTAAAAATGAAAATTAAATAGGAAAAATAGCAAATGAGTTCAGAAAAATATGAAAATTTCAGGGAAAATCTAAAATAATATTTTGAAACTAGGAAAAATATAAAAATTTGAAAATAAGCTCTGAAACTGCTGATTAGCTTAAAACTGCTTACTGGGAGTGCTTATTAATAAGCACCCCTTGACCCAAAGTTGACCAACTCTTTACCAAATACTTTTATGACCCAGAAAAGCTTAATGAAACAGTAGTTAAGCCAAAAGATCACTGAAACACAGATATAGGCCAAAACGGGCATGAATAAGCAATATGTGAATAAGCAAATAGTAACCAATAAGCCACAGAGGTACAATGACAATCAAAATAAGCTACTACAGATCCTAATCAACTAAAATGAGTCACTAATCTCATATTACAAGAAACTAAGATGAACTGTAGCCCAACAAGTGAAAACAGATCCTAAGCTTACATACCCTACTTATCAGCTTAATCTAACACACCTAATAAGCTAATGAGACTAAACCTAAGACAAATATGGAAAATCTATACTACAGGGTACCTAAAAATTCAACAAGACCTAATTTGTGAATTCAATTGAACACTTAAAAGACCCTAGATCAGTTGCAATTGAACCTGAAAACAACAGGGTATTTTGACTTTTAAATGACAATCCTAAGTTGACTCAGCTGGATTTCTATGGCCTAAATCTACCACTATATGTTGTTTGATGATATCTATATGCAAAGAACACAAACACAAACACAAATTGAGTAGGTAAAACAGATTTCAGGAGCAGACCATGAACTATGAATGCAGAAATTATGATTCAATGAAAGGTTGACTATTAAAGTTAAAGATGCAAATATAATGGCTTATCTAAGTACAATCTGACATATGTGGACTAACAATGCAGAAGTTCAAGCAGTTAACCAACAAGGATACACATAACTTAATTGATCCAAACAGCCCTTATTGCAAACTGAAACACTAGAACTGATCTATAATGCTATCACCTACTGATATAAAGCTTTAAAAACAGATTATAGGGAAACAACCTAAGCTAATAAAATTCTAAAATACCACAAAGAATAGCAGGAATCGAGTAACAGCAACAAAAAGCTTACTAGTGCATTTGACTAAAAGTAACAATAGAATCAAACTTCCAACAATCAAACAGTTAACAACTGATCCTAACACCCCTGAACTGAGACAGATCCAACGGCCTAACAACTTATTTCAAAGCAATCCCAACCTCAAATTCTGATCAATATCTATTTCACTAAACCAAACTCAACACAGCAATACATAATCAATCACAATCAAAAGCAGGACCTCAGAATAGGCATGACAGATAATGAAACAGTGAAATGAAGTTAATGCTAAAATTAAGAGCAAAAATAAAGTAAGCTATCACAAACTAAAATATTATGAAATAGACAGAAATAAACAGTAATGAAAGGATTAATCTACAATTAAGCTGTGATGCAGAAATTAATAAACTACAATGAGAACTTACAAGTCAAATACCCCCTCAGCCAAACAGAGGGGGTTTCACTAAGCGAGCCTGTCTTTTGACAGGCCAAGTGGCATCTCTTGGCTGCCTTTTCACTCCACAAATAAGCCAAATGCTTATTGAAATAAGCAGTTAACCACAAATTGTCCAAGTAGTATTTAAGCACAATTGAAAAAAATAATTAAACCAAACACCAACTGAAATTATGAAGTACTAAAAACCAATTTGAAATAACTAAATACTTGAAAAGTAAATTGCAATGGAATTGACTGAAATTAAAATTCTATTGAAATTTAAATCTGAGTACAAAGCTTTTAAAAATAAAATTACAACAATACTGAAATTAAAATGGTCTAAATTCTTCTAATAACATGAAAAATTGGTCAAATGTACATGAGTGAGGATGGGGCTATATATAGCTGAGCTGAGGTGAGGTCTTGGATGTCCAGGCTGGCAATCCTCGTGAAGGTTGTGTTTTCTCTAAGCCCCTTTCATCCGTTGGATAATCCTTGGCCTCCAATCTTCTCATTACAACTGTAGGATTAAATTTCATGATGTGATAGATCCTTTGTGTGTCTCCTGATAGGTCCACGTGCCCTCCTGACATACCCTGACGTACCCTGAACCTTCTAGAATTACCAATCATAAGGTAATTATTACCAATCGGGGTAATTTTGGGTGTGGGATGAACTAGGGTTCCAGGAACAGTAAATATTTTGGGTATTTTGTGAATTGGGGGTAAAATTGGGCGGGGTGTGTGTACTTTGGGTTTTTATTATAAAAGTTGGGCGTTGACCGGGTGATGTATGGGTTGACTGGGGTAAAAATAGGCCGGGTCAAAGGATATTAGGGAGTGGGCTTTTGATTTTTTTTTTTGGGCTTGTGGGATATCGGATTAGATTTTGGGTTATCAGGTTTAGTAGTAATAATATTTATCAAAGGACCAATGTTGTAATTTTTCAAAACTAAGGGACCAAATCTGGTTTTCATCAAAAGTATTTTTCAAGGACCATTTTTGACTTTCTTTGATTCACGGAGGACCACAATTGATTTTTTTTCTCATAAAAATTCTTCAAAGGATCACTTTTGTCCTTTTGTAAAACTTGGAGGACCAAAATTGTAAAATTCTTCAAACTTGATCAAGGACTTTTTATGCACTTTTGTAATTTTCTGAGGACTTCTAATGATGAAATAAGCTTTTCTTTGATCATTTTGCTTCCCCGCTTCGGCTTTTGACCTTTTTCCAATCTCGTGCTCGTATTTGTCGGTTTTGTCTTGTTTTTGTTCATTTTTCATATATTCGTACCTACACATACACAAATACAAAAACACACATTCTCTTGGCATATTTGGTTAGTATTTGGTCTGATTTTTGGTCTAAAAAGGATGTGTGATTAAGCACTCATCAATGACCAGATTTGCCACGTTTCAAACAAGTAGGTGTTGCCTTCTTGTTAGGGTCAGTATCATGATGCTTACGTTTTCCCTTGTTATCATTGTACCTGGTGGAATTGTTATGTTACACCATATTGACAACAAATGAACCAGTAGCATTGCTACTCTTTGGCTTGTCATTATCCTGCGCCCTGAGGGATTCCTCAATACGTAGATGACTGCCCAATTGAACAAGATTCGGTTCTTACTTCTTGTGTTTCAAGGTATGCTTGAAATCTTTCCAAGAAGGAGGTAGTTTGTCAATGATACAAGAGACTGAGATAGCCTCATGCATGTTCATTTTATGTTGTGTAAACCTTCCAAGTATACCAAGAAGTTCATTGTATTGTTCTATAACTAGTCTTGAATCAGTCATTTTGTAATTTGTAAAATTACTTACAAGGAACTTCTTACTTGATGCATCCTCAGCCATATATTTGGCATCCAAGGAATCCCATAGTTCTTTGGATGATTCAACATTCTGATAAATATCAAAGAGATAATCAGACAAACCATTGAGGATTAAACCTCTGCAAATGTAATCATCATTCTCGCATTTGCTCCTCTTCCTCATTTGTTCCACAGTAGCATCATCCCCATCATCTGGAATAGGTGTGCTAAGAACATACATCACACTCATGCTTGAAAGCATTCTGCCATCTCCTGAAGTCCACCCATTCAAACTTATCAAGCTTGGCAAAGTTTGAAGCCATATGTTTCATAGCAGCAGCAACCATTGATTATCACAAAATAGTTTACTTATAGTTGGTTGTGGTGAGCTCAGAACAGGGTGAAGATAATCAATGACCTAACTACGTACCAATGAATGGTTACCAGATAATCATGTTATCACTTTCCAAAGTAAACTATTCGACCCTATTAACTGGGTATCACGAATATCTACTTGGGGTTAATGTAACAATTCGCAATTTCAGGTTAATTACTATTCCCGGAAAATTCACTATTCACTTTTACTATTCATTTTTCCCGAAACTTTCCCGAAAGTTGATTTTTATTTGATTTTATCGAGTGATAAATCATTTCCATGGCAAATTAAAAGTTTGACATTCATAAGCTCATTTTCGTGAAAGTTATTAAGGAATTACACGGAATTACACGTTTTAGGGTAAAACGTCAATCAGAAATTCTACGCACAACGAAATTCAACCCCGTCAGGTGACCCCACATCAGAAAAATGTTTGACACACTCATGATTTATTTGAGAATTAATCGTGACTGAGAAAAACATGACCAAAGACTTCCCAGCAGGTCACCCAAGCCTGTACTAATCTCACATGAGCACGCTTAACCATTTGGGCGATTAACCGTTAGACCACAAAACGCGTTTCTAAGACTATTTGAGTTTTCAACTTCTTAGAAAAAGTCAACATATTCTTTCCCTCCTCCATTGACCAAAAATCATCCCTTGATGTTATAAGTCATTTCGTGATTTTTAGGCTTACGGTTTGATGTCTAAAAGACATTTAATACCAACCGACACTAGACTGAGCCCAGTCTAGACATTATAAGTCATTTTAAATCATTTTTATCACATTAGAAAAGTAACATTTTACTTTTCTCAATTTTACGCAATATTCGTACGTTTTACGTATTACGCGTTTTAGACCCGTGTTTCCAGTTTTTAGCAGGGTTTTACACCCAAATGGAACCTACCACTCATTTTATATTTTATTATGGAACTTATTGACATGTTTATCAATACTTTCAAGTTCCATAATTTTACGACACCCGGTTTTACGTTTTGAGGCTTAATCATTTACGATTGGCATTTCCCGGAGTCAAAACTAACCAAGTATCTTGGATAATACCAAGAAAAGTCCACACCCTTGCTCTCCAAGCTCATGAACAGCCTTGGAGGGGGGATTCACCACCCATGTGGCTTGATCTTATGCCTTGTGTCATGAGATGTGAACATGTGTTCAACTTGGCCTCCAAGTGTTGACTAGTCAACAATGTAACCTCCTCATTTGCATATAAATGCTTCTCCTCCCACTCCTTGACCATATGAACGACCCACACACACAACACCCTTCATTTTACTAGTTTACTTCAAGTTCCATCCAAGAAATCAAGTGCAATATCCATACATAAACCCTAGTTTAGTTTTGATTCATCAAAACTACTTCAAATCTTTAGAACTTTGGTGATTTCTCTTGAGTTTGAATCCACTCAAGTCACCTCAATTTTCATCATCTCTCTTTCAAGATTACAAGAGTAGAAAGATTGCATGAAGTGAAGTGGGTTGAAGCAAGTCTATCAAAGTCCTATCCTTACATGTTAACTTCCTTTCATCTTTGAAAGCCAAAAGTTGTGAGCCAAACCCTAACTTGATTCTTGTTAAATAATCATGTTCATGTTATTTACATGTTATTCTTGCTATATTATGTCTTGTAGTTATGTCCATGATGTATAAAAATGATCAAAACAAGTTATTGTAATTGATTGTTAAGACAAGTTACTAAAACAAGTAAACTAGTGACTTTCTTGGAAAACCACGACCAAAATGGTAAAAATATGATGTTGGATCATTACATATTACAGTAGAGGACTTAACAAGGAAACCATAGCAATTTGAATCACCCAAAACGAGTATACGAGTCAAAAGTTACGCCCATTTGAAATTACCAAAGTTTCCGGCAAAACTGCCAAATACCATTCTGATCAAATTTGGGTTTTGAAAGTCCCACTTCTGGTCCGATTCATCAAAAAGTTAAAACACGAAAGTTGTCCGGAACGACGTTTTCGTTCAGGTATAAAGAAGCTCGAACCCTGAAAACGCTTTCCGAGTGATAAATTTCTTCAAATTCAAAACAGCCCATTTTTAGACAAAGTCATTACATCTAGGTTATGGTTTATGAAGACCAAAGGGGTCTTATGACCTAGAATCAAGACCACAACCATGGCTAGAGCCAAGGTTGAGTCTCATGACCTTGGAACAAGGACCAAAGGTCATGGCTAGGCCATGACGAAACGACCATACAAGCTTATTTAGGCGAAAACATGAAACAAGGAATTAGCGAGAACTTGAACAAGCAATTTGGATCTACTTCACTTAAAAGGGAACCATGAGATATTACCAAGAGAAAATGGTCATACAAAACTTATGAAACATACCCTAATAACAATCTTCATGTACTAATAAACTTTCCTAAGTTTATTCAAATATCGGACAAGTAACTTTTCGGATCAAAACTTATATCTATATACTTTATCAACTACTACAATAGTAGGGAGCCTCATGTGAGGAGTTCATTATGTAAGCCGTCGAGTTGAGTTGTGGATTTACGAGTTAAAGTGTCCTGGCTCCTCGAACGCTTACTAACATGACTTCTGAATTATGTCGGCCCGAACGGTAGTAAACGATATACAAAACATACATGTTTCATGAATCTTTTCTTTCAAGGACTTACAATATACATCATACCACATCATGGACTATAATGCAAGATATATATATAGGCACTACTTCATATTCATTACTCCGATCCTAAGTCACAACATTCTATTATAGGTTGCTCGTAGAAACCTTCGCGATTCGACCGTTACATTCATTACTTGCTATCTTACTTAAGGTGAGTTCATAGCCCCACTTTCGATTACTTAATTGTTTTACAAACCCATGGGGGGAATACATGCTATTATTTTCTACTCGAACACAATGCTTTCTAATGTATGCTTTACGACGATGTTTTATTATCACTAAGTACCAACCTTGCTAAACCGAGATCCCTTATTATGAACCATTTAATCACTAGAAATAGTGAGCGCGAATATTAATAATAGGCCTATTGGGATTGACGAATCCCATTTGTATTGACTAAGTTCAAACAAATGAATTAATATTTGAGATTTAGGTATGTTAGCAAAGTACCTACCGGGATAAATCTACCGATCGATATTGGTACACGTTAACGTTATGGTGTCATAAGCTTAGTGTATAATACATGTTCCGGGCGTATAATAACGTAGCCTACCTGTTTTGTTTTCCAAACATTGGTGTGAGCCTATAACTCACACTACCAACATATTGTGTTCAATCGATTTAACAAACTCTATGAATATCACTCAACCTTTGTGTTGACCTCTCAAGCATGTATTTCAGGTTCATGACGATCAAGGATGGAACGGAAGGGCACGGATACTCAAGAGGGCTATAAATTTTATTATCATTCAAAACTCATTTATTATACATTGTTAACATGGAACCAATTGGGACCTCATTTTGTAATCTCTGATATTTATATAATTTGAATGATAAACCTTTTCAAAACGACTCAATTGGAGTTCGTTTTCTATCATTGTGACTATTGTGCCGTCGAGTAACACCCAGTTTGAATTCCGCTGCATCCATGAATTGGGGGTGTTACAGATAAGACCAAATGTTTGTTTTGAATTAGGCATAAATCAATAACTCTTGCGCATCCAAGTGTTTATGTTTTCTGTATATCTTTCATGCATGATTGATTTCCAATATATAGGAAAATACTCATAGCTAGTTAAATTGAATTATGAGGATTAATCGGCCCATTAATCGCCTCATAATTATCCCCATTATAGCCAATAGTGGTTACATGTCCAATTAAACGTGGTCATAAAAACAATTTTAAGTGCCACTTGAATAGGTCAAAGTAGTTACATACTCATTCCAGCAACACTAAAGTAGTTACATACTCATTCCAGCAACACTAACATAGTACTAGCAGTAGTAACTTGCTCCAGCAGTACTAACTTAGTACTAGGAGTATTAACTCTACTCCAACAGTACTAAATAGTACTAGCAGTAGTAACTCTTTGAAGGATTGAACCTTCTGAAGAGTTATGTAACAAATCACAATTTCAGGTTAATTTCTATTTTCGGAAAATTTTACTATTCATGTTACTATTCATTTTTACTATTCATTTCTTTCTGAATTTTTCCCGAAAGTTGATTTTTATTTCATATTCTCGAGTGATAAATCATTTCCATGACAAATTAAATGTTTGACACTCGTCAGATCATTTTCGTGAAAGTTATTAAGGAATGACACGACATTACACGTTTTAGGGTAAAACGGCAATCAGAAATTCTACGCACAACGAAATTTGATCCCGTCAGGTGACCCCACATCAGAAAAATGTTTAACACATTCATGATTTATTTGAGAATAAATCATAACTGAGAAAAATCATGGCCCAAATAAACTTCGGCCGTGAAAAACTGGAATTTTCAGTTTTACGCGTTTTTACTCAGCCGTAACCCTAGCCTTTACCTGCACCGCATTTCTAAGATGATTTGAGCTTTCAACTTATTTAAATAAGTCAACATATTTTTCCCTCCTCCATTGACTAAAAATCATTCCTTGATTTTATAAATCATTCCTTGATTTTTAGGCTTCCGGTTTGATGTCTAAAAGACATTTAACACCAACCGACACCAGACTGAGCCCAGTCTTGACATTATAAATCATTTTAAATCATTTTTAGCATATTAGAAAAGTAACATTTTACTTTTCTCAGTTTTACGCAATATTCGTACATTTTACGTATTACGCGTTTTAGACCCGTGTTTCCAGCTTTTAGCAGGTTTTACCACCCAAATGGAACTTATCACCCATTTTATATTTTATTATGGGACTTATGAACATTTCTAACAATACTTTAAAGTTTCATAATTTTACGACACCCGGTTTTACGTTTTGAGGCCTAATCATTTACGGTTGGCATTTCCCGGAGTCAAAATGCATCTAATAACCAAGGATAATACCAAGCCAAGCCACCTCCCCCTCCTTATCTGTTTTGAACCGCCAATGGGGGGGGTAGTCACACCCTTGGTGGCTTGATCTCATGGCTTGATGATCTAGGATGCATACATGTGTATTTTGGCCAAAATATCTCTTGAAAACTAACCTCCTCATGGACCTATATATACTCCCTCCCCTCTCTTCCCTTGGCCGGCCATCAAACACACCACAACACTCTCCACTTAGTTTATTTCTTCATAGTTATAGCAAAGATCAAGTGAAAGTTCAAGATAGAAACCCTAGTTAGCTAATTATTCACCAAAAATCTTCCAAACCCTAGCATACTTGGTGTTTTCTCTTGAGTTTAAATCTACTCAATACACCACAACCTTTATCATCTATCTTTCAAGAATACTAAGAGTAGAAAGGTTGCTTGAAGTGAAAAGGGTTGAAGCTTGTCAATCAAAGTCCATTTCCTTACTAGTTACTCCTTTCTTTAATTAGAAAGCCTAAAGTTGTAAGCCTAACATGCTTCTTGTTTATTTATCATGTTCATCTCATTGATATGTTATTCTTGCTATATTATGTGTTGTAATTATGTCCATGATGAATCATGATGAGTAAAAGATGTTGTTGTAATGACTTATTGAAACAAATTACTAAAACAAGCAAACTAGTGAATATCTTGGTATAACCTGATCAAAATGGTAAAAATTTTATATTGGATTATTACATATTACAGTAGAGGACTTAAAAAGCAAACCATAGCAATTTGAACCACTTAAAAAGAGTAAACGAGTCAAAAGTTATGGCGATTTGAAGTTACCAAAGATTTCCGGCAAAACTGCCTAAATGTTTCTGTGATTTCTGTGACAGAACCTAAAACACGCAAAAAGAGGCATTTCTGGTCCGATTCATGAAAAAGTTAAAACACGAAAGTTGTCCGGAATCATGTTTTCATTCAGGAACAAAGAGGCTCAAGCCTTGAAAACGCCTTCTGAGTGAGATATTTCTCAGTTTTCTTAACAGCTACTTACATATTTTAAGTTACTAAGTTATTGTCATACTTTCAAAGGAATAAAAGGTATTATGACCTATAACCAAGACCACCACCATGGCTAGAACCAAGGTAGTGTCTCATGACCATGGAACAAGGACCAAAGGTCATGGCTAGGCCATGACGAATGACCAAACCAACTTACCAAGGCGTAAACATGAAACAATGAAATTGGCGATATATGGAACAAGCAATTTGTATCTACTTCACCTAAAAGGAAACCATGAGATTTTACCAAGACAAATGGTCATACAAGACTTATAAAACTACCCCTAATAACAATCTTCATGTACTATAAACTTTCCTAAGTTTATACAAATATCGGACATGTAACTTTTTCGGATCAAAACTTATATCTATATACTTTATCAACTACTACAATAGTAGGGAGCTTCATGTGAGGAGTTCATTATGTAAGCCGTCGAGATGAGTTGTGGATTTACGAGTTAAAGTGTCCTGGCTCCTCGAACGCTTACTAACATGACTTCTGAAATATGTTAGCCCGAACGGTAGTAAACGATATACCAAAACATACATGTTCATAAATCTTTCTTTCAAAGACTTACAAATATACATCATACCTCATCATGGACTAAATGCAAAACATATATATAGGCACTCCGTTATATTCTTTACACAAATCCTAAGTCGCAACATTCTATTCTAGGTTGCTCGTAGAAACCTACACGATCCGATCATCACCTTCATTATTTGCTATCATACTTGAGGTGAGTTCATAGCCCCGCTTACATTACTTTAATGTTTTACAAACCCTTGGGGGAAATACATGCTACTTTTAAACCGAACACAATGCTTTGAAACTGTATGCTGCCTGATTGTTTTATTATTACTAAGTACCTACCTTGCCAATCCTAGGCCCCATCATGAACCATTTAATCACTAGTATTAGTGAGCGCGAGTATTGTGAATAGGCCTATTGGGATTGACGAATCCCATTTGTTTGAGCAGTTAGTTCAAACGAATGCACTATATTTGAAACATTAAGTATGACGGCAAAGTACTTACCGGGGCAACATAACCGCCGATTGATATTGGTACCCGTTAACGTATTGGTTGCATGAGCTTAGTACATAATAATAACTGTTTTGTTTTCTAACATGAGTATGAGTCTAATTAACTCATTACTACCAACATATTGTGTTCAACCGTTAAACAAACTCTATGAATATCACTCAACCTTTGTGTTGACCTCTTAAGCATGTATTTCAGGTCCATGATAATCAAGAATGGAGCGGGAAGGGCACGTACCGAAGGAAGAAGGCTATAAACAATTATGTCATTCTATAAAAACATCATAGACTTTATATTGATGTGTTTTGAAACAATGCAACATTTTGGGACCTCACTATGTAAACTTTGATATATTTGAATAATATGAATGACAACTCTTTTTATTACGATTCGTTTAGAGATCGTTTTCTATTATTATGACTGTTGTGCCATCGAGTAACACCCAAGTTGAATTCCGCTGCAACATGAATTGGGGGTGTTACAGATTGGTACCAGAGCCATGGTTATAGAGAAACGGGTCTAAGTGAGACCTAAACTATAACTACAATAACAAGCAAAAACATTTTTATAGCCTTCCGCTCTTCGTGCCTTCCGTCCTCCAGAAGATTATGGACTTATTACACATGTTATCCTACATGAACATATTTGTATATTGTCATATGCACATTTCCTTAGTTTGAACATTTTCCATAAACATTTGATTATTTTTGACATCATAAATTGTAGACATCATGTCCGCACCTCCATCTCCCGATCATCTTCATGCTATGCCTGAGTATTTACCAATTCTTCCCGGACCCGATGATCCTTATTTTGAACCAATTGATTACGACGACGAGGAAGAACCTTACGAGGATCTAGATGTAGATTCGGACGAAGATCCTGAAATGGATATGGACATAAACATCGATGATTACGAAGAGGATCATGAAATGAATGTTGACATCGAAGGCATCGATGACATTGAGGAAGCGGAGGAACTATTAGTAGTGCCACATCTATCACCATTGACATCTCCACCTCCGGTTTCACCAATTTCATCCGAATCTAACCGTACCACTCCAGCTCAAGTTCCGAATTCTACTCACCAAACCGGCGGTACATCTACATCTACACATATGTTCGCGAACTCAGCTCAATACGAAATCTACTCTTTGAAACAAGCTCTCAACCTAACCCAACTCAAAGTTAAATGTATGGCAAGTCAAATGCATGAATGTATGTCCAAGGTAAATTCTGCTAGAATGGATGCCATGAATGCTCGAGACGACCTATATTGGTTTAAGCTTGACATGAGCTACGTTAAGAGTGACTCGGATCATGTTGGGGAAGTAGTCTTAAATCCTTTGACTGGCTTGGATGATGTCAAGGATAGACTCACTTTGGTTGAGAGGGCCCAAGAACAGGACGCGGTTCAAATTCACAAACTACTTCACCGCCTAAATACCGCCGAAATCAGGTTAGATGTGGCAAACTTTGACAGGTATCAACTTAGGAATGATTTGTGTGGGATGCAAACTCAAATGAGTTCCATACAACAAAGGATATACCGAAAGGAGGTCAAAGAATACCGTCCAAACGAAAGCGTAGATGTGTTAGCAACACGCGGAAATAATAATCCAACCGGACCACAACAACCTCCCAACCAACGTTAGACTAGTGTTATAGTACTAGTTAGCTTTTGTACAACGTTGTAATTACTAACTGAAAGTATCAGTTAGTAAGTTTTGAATGAACTTGTAATAAGTTCGATTTTGTAATCAACGTTATATAAATATAACTTTGTTTTATATACTACCATGTGTTGCTTTTAAGTTTCAAACATTATCATCCTATCATTCTTATCAAACATTGTGCTCATCTCACAACTCTCTAATTACAATGTATCTTTTGAACAATAGAACTATGGCGCCCAAGAAAAAGACCCCACCAACGATGACACAAGCCGCCATCCGCAAACTGGTGAAGGATAGTGTCAATGCAGCACTTATCGCTGAACGAGCAGCCGTAGCTGCAGCAGCTGCAGCAGCTGCCGATGCCACCACAGCTGCTGGTGCTGCTGATGCTGCAGCAGCTGCTGATGCTGCAGCCGCTGCTGATGCTGCAGCAGCCGCAGAAGCCGCCACTGCTGCGGAAGCTGCAATAGCTGCAGAGACTGCCAGACTTGCCAGTCTTAACCTTGGAGGACCTACCCCTCCGGTGACCAATGTTACTACAGTACCAAAGGGTTGCTCGTTCATTTCCTACCTGAAATGTGAACCCCTCAAATTCAAGGGTACTGAAGGGGCTGTAGGTTTGACCCGTTGGTTCGAAAAGGCGGAGTCGGTGTTCATTGTTAGTAAATGTACTGAGGTTGACAAAGTTCAGTATGCCACAAGTACTTTGTTGAATGAGGCGTTGTCCTGGTGGAACTCAATTGCTCAACCCATGGGCATTGAGAATGCCTACAAAATTACTTGGGCTAATTTGAAACAAATGATGATTAAGGAATACTGTCCACGCAGTGAGATACAAAAGTTGGAGGTTGAGTTCTGGGATCTTACGGTTAAGGGAAATGATATCATGACCTACAACCGTAGATTCCAGGAACTGAGGATACTTTGTCCATCAATGGTTTCCCCAAAGGAAAAGATGTTGGAAAGGTATATTTGGGGACTTCCCTCAAGCATACAGGGGAATGTGACTTCGGCAAATCCCAAAGAACTTGATGAGGCTATGCGGATGTCCCGTAGTCTCATGGATCAAGTGGTACGTATGTCGGAAACCCGCAGGCAAAACAACCTCAACATCAACAACAACAACAGCAATGCCAACAATCCCAACAACTCCAACTACCGTAACAACAACAACAACAAGAACAACAACAATAAACGACCATATGATGGTAACCGTGGGAACAACAACAATAACAACAACAACAACCAAACCCGAAACAACAACCACCACAATCAGCAGAACAGGAGACAAGAAGCCGCGACGGCTTATGTTGCTGCACCTGCTGGTGGTAGGTACGTGGGTAATCAACCACAATGTACCAAGTGTAACTACCATCACGAAGGTCCTTGCCCGGCCAAATGCCACAAGTGCCTAAAGCCCGGACATCTTGCCAAGGATTGTAGGGGCAAGGGTATAGCTACTGGGGCTAACTCACAGCCCATAGTTACATGTTTCGGGTGTGGTGAAAGGGGACACTATAAGAACAACTGTCCTCAAAACCAAGGACCCCAAGGCGGCGGTGCTCGTGCTAGAGCCTATGTCATAGGAAAGGAAGAACCACACCAGGACCCGAACGTGGTTACCGGTACGTTCTTACTCAATAATATTCCTGTTAAAGTATTATTCGATTCTGGTGCTGATATGAGCTTTATATCTACTAGAATTGCGCCTTTACTTGATATTCCATCAATCACTTTAACCACTAGTTATAATGTTGAGCTAGCTACCGGTGACTTAGTAAATACCAATACCGTAATCCCAAACTGTACCCTTAATCTCTTAGATCACCCCTTTAACATCAATCTTATGCCAATCGAACTCGGAAGTTTCGATGTTGTTATTGGCATGGATTGGTTGTCTAAACATCAAGCTAACATTATTTGTGGTGAAAGAGTTGTGCACATTCCATGTGACAATGAAACTTTGATCATTCGTGGTGATCAAAGTGGAACCCGAATAAACATCATCTCATGTATCAAAACCATGAAGTACATTGAGAAAGGATGTTATGCTTTCTTAGCCCACGTAACAGAAAAGAAAACCGATGAAAAACGTCTCGAAGATGTTCCTATTGCCCGTGAGTTTCCTGAAGTCTTTCCAGAAGACTTACCCGGACTACCACCACATCGACAAATAGAGTTCAGAATTGATTTAATACCAGGAGCGGCGCCAGTTGCCCGCGCACCATACCGGCTAGCACCTTCAGAGATGCAAGAGCTATCAAATCAATTACAAGAACTTGCGGACAAGGGGTTTATTCGACCCAGTTCCTCACCTTGGGGAGCTCCAGTTTTATTCGTGAAAAAGAAAGACGGGTCATTACGCATGTGTATTGACTATCGTGAACTAAACAAATTAACCATAAAGAACCGATACCCACTACCAAGAATTGATGATTTATTCGATCAATTGCAAGGCTCAACCTATTACTCAAAAATTGACCTACGTTCAGGTTACCACCAAGTTAGAGTTCGTGATGAAGACATTCCAAAAACAGCCTTTAGGACACGATATGGTCACCACGAATTCCAAGTGATGCCATTTGGGTTAACAAATGCACCGGCAGTATTCATGGATCTCATGAATCGTGTGTGTAAGCCATATTTGGACAAATTTGTGATCGTATTCATAGACGACATTCTCATTTATTCCAAAAACGAAGAGGAACACAAAGAACACCTTAGAACAATTTTAGCACTACTCATGGAAGAGAAATTGTATGCAAAGTTTTCCAAATGCGAATTTTGGATTCAATCCGTACAATTCCTTGGGCATGTGATTGACAAGACCGGTTTACATGTCGATCCCGCTAAAATTGAAGCTATCAAAAACTGGCCAACACCTACCACACCTACAGAAATTCGTCAATTTCTGGGTTTAGCCGGGTATTATCGAAGGTTTATTGAAGGATTTTCTTCAATAGCAAAATCTTTGACCAAGCTAACTCAGAAAAACAAGAAATACGTGTGGGATGAAGACGAAGAAAATGCTTTCCAAACCCTTAAACAAAAACTTTGTAGTGCTCCTATCCTAGCATTGCCAGATGGGATCGAAGATTTTGTAGTCTATTGTGATGCATCGTACCAAGGTTTAGGTGCCGTGTTGATGCAACGTGATAAGGTCATGGCTTATGCTTCGCGACAACTCAAGGTTCATGAAGAAAATTACACCACTCATGACTTAGAGTTAGGAGCTGTGGTCTTTGCACTAAAAATCTGGAGGCACTATCTATACGGTACTAGATGTACTGTGTACACCGATCATAAAAGCCTACAACACATTTTGAACCAAAAAGAACTAAACATGCGACAACGTCGTTGGTTGGAATTACTAAGTGATTATGACTGCGACATTCGTTACCACCCAGGGAAAGCAAACGTAGTAGCTGACGCCCTAAGCCGAAAGGAACGAGTTAAACCATTACGAGTCCGAGCCTTAGTTTTAACCATAAATTCAAACTTTCCTACTCAAATCCTTCACGCTCAAGCTGAGGCGGTGAAACAACAAGACATCCAAAAGGAAAGGTTGGATGGCATGATGCAAAAGAAATTCGAAACCCGTTCAGATGGAACTCTATGCTTCCAAGGTCGAAGTTGGTTACCACTTTATGGTGGCCTACGAGACTTGATCATGCATGAATCACATAAGTCTAAATACTCCATACATCCAGGATCTGATAAAATGTATCATGATCTTAAGTTACTCTATTGGTGGCCGAACATGAAAGCCGACATTGCAACATACGTTAGCAAATGTCTTACCTGCTCCAAAGTAAAAGCCGAACACCAAAAACCATCCGGTCCATTGCAACAACCAGAAATTCCTACCTGGAAATGGGAAAGAATTACTATGGACTTCATTACCAAGCTCCCAAAAACATCAAGCGGTTATGACTCCATCTGGGTCATAGTTGATCGTCTTACAAAATCAGCACACTTTATACCAATCAAAGAGACTTACAAAATGGAACAACTAACCCGACTGTACGTCAAAGAAATAGTCTCAAGACATGGTGCACCGATATCCATCATATCCGACAGAGATGGTAGATTTACTTCCAATTTCTGGCAGTCACTCCAAGACGCCTTTGGAACAAATCTAGACATGAGTACAGCCTATCATCCTCAGACCGATGGTCAGAGTGAACGAACCATCCAAACTCTTGAAGACATGCTTCGAGCATGTATAATAGATTTTGGAAAAGGATGGGATACTCATTTACCATTAGTCGAATTTTCCTACAACAACAGCTATCATACAAGTATTAAAGCAGCCCCATTTGAAGCACTTTACGGTCGAAAGTGTCGTTCACCTGCTTGTTGGGCTGAAGTGGGAGAAGTTCAACTCACTGGACCAGAACTCATCCGTGAAACAACGGATAAAATTGTACAAATCAAAAATCGGTTACAAGCCGCAAGAGATCGACAGAAAAGTTATGCCGACACACGACGCAGACCCCTAGAATTCCAAGTCGGAGATAGGGTTATGCTAAAGGTATCGCCTTGGAAAGGCTTGATACGATTCGGTAAACGAGGAAAACTAAACCCAAGATACATCGGACCATTCAAAATCCTAGCCAGGGTTGGTCCTGTGGCGTACAGACTTGAGCTTCCGTCAGAACTCAGTAGTGTACACCCCACTTTCCATGTATCTAACCTAAAGAAATGCTTATCGGATGAATCACTTGTGATTCCACTCGATGAAATTCAACTCAATGACGATCTTCAATTTGTTGAGGAACCCGTAGAAATCATGGACCGAGAGGTCAAACAACTCAAACAAAGCCGTATACCAATTGTTAAGGTTCGTTGGAACTCACGACGTGGTCCTGAATACACATGGGAACGAGAGGACCAGATACGTAAGAAATACCCACATCTTTTTACCAACGAAGCTTCTACCTCCAACGTAAATTGATCTCCGGGACGGAGCTCTCATATGGGGTGGAGACTGTAACAAATCACAATTTCAGGTTAATTTCTATTTTCGGAAAATTTTACTATTCATGTTACTATTCATTTTTACTATTCATTTCTTTCTGAATTTTTCCCGAAAGTTGATTTTTATTTCATATTCTCGAGTGATAAATCATTTCCATGACAAATTAAATGTTTGACACTCGTCAGATCATTTTCGTGAAAGTTATTAAGGAATGACACGACATTACACGTTTTAGGGTAAAACGGCAATCAGAAATTCTACGCACAACGAAATTTGATCCCGTCAGGTGACCCCACATCAGAAAAATGTTTAACACATTCATGATTTATTTGAGAATAAATCATAACTGAGAAAAATCATGGCCCAAATAAACTTCGGCCGTGAAAAACTGGAATTTTCAGTTTTACGCGTTTTTACTCAGCCGTAACCCTAGCCTTTACCTGCACCGCATTTCTAAGATGATTTGAGCTTTCAACTTATTTAAATAAGTCAACATATTTTTCCCTCCTCCATTGACTAAAAATCATTCCTTGATTTTATAAATCATTCCTTGATTTTTAGGCTTCCGGTTTGATGTCTAAAAGACATTTAACACCAACCGACACCAGACTGAGCCCAGTCTTGACATTATAAATCATTTTAAATCATTTTTAGCATATTAGAAAAGTAACATTTTACTTTTCTCAGTTTTACGCAATATTCGTACATTTTACGTATTACGCGTTTTAGACCCGTGTTTCCAGCTTTTAGCAGGTTTTACCACCCAAATGGAACTTATCACCCATTTTATATTTTATTATGGGACTTATGAACATTTCTAACAATACTTTAAAGTTTCATAATTTTACGACACCCGGTTTTACGTTTTGAGGCCTAATCATTTACGGTTGGCATTTCCCGGAGTCAAAATGCATCTAATAACCAAGGATAATACCAAGCCAAGCCACCTCCCCCTCCTTATCTGTTTTGAACCGCCAATGGGGGGGGTAGTCACACCCTTGGTGGCTTGATCTCATGGCTTGATGATCTAGGATGCATACATGTGTATTTTGGCCAAAATATCTCTTGAAAACTAACCTCCTCATGGACCTATATATACTCCCTCCCCTCTCTTCCCTTGGCCGGCCATCAAACACACCACAACACTCTCCACTTAGTTTATTTCTTCATAGTTATAGCAAAGATCAAGTGAAAGTTCAAGATAGAAACCCTAGTTAGCTAATTATTCACCAAAAATCTTCCAAACCCTAGCATACTTGGTGTTTTCTCTTGAGTTTAAATCTACTCAATACACCACAACCTTTATCATCTATCTTTCAAGAATACTAAGAGTAGAAAGGTTGCTTGAAGTGAAAAGGGTTGAAGCTTGTCAATCAAAGTCCATTTCCTTACTAGTTACTCCTTTCTTTAATTAGAAAGCCTAAAGTTGTAAGCCTAACATGCTTCTTGTTTATTTATCATGTTCATCTCATTGATATGTTATTCTTGCTATATTATGTGTTGTAATTATGTCCATGATGAATCATGATGAGTAAAAGATGTTGTTGTAATGACTTATTGAAACAAATTACTAAAACAAGCAAACTAGTGAATATCTTGGTATAACCTGATCAAAATGGTAAAAATTTTATATTGGATTATTACATATTACAGTAGAGGACTTAAAAAGCAAACCATAGCAATTTGAACCACTTAAAAAGAGTAAACGAGTCAAAAGTTATGGCGATTTGAAGTTACCAAAGATTTCCGGCAAAACTGCCTAAATGTTTCTGTGATTTCTGTGACAGAACCTAAAACACGCAAAAAGAGGCATTTCTGGTCCGATTCATGAAAAAGTTAAAACACGAAAGTTGTCCGGAATCATGTTTTCATTCAGGAACAAAGAGGCTCAAGCCTTGAAAACGCCTTCTGAGTGAGATATTTCTCAGTTTTCTTAACAGCTACTTACATATTTTAAGTTACTAAGTTATTGTCATACTTTCAAAGGAATAAAAGGTATTATGACCTATAACCAAGACCACCACCATGGCTAGAACCAAGGTAGTGTCTCATGACCATGGAACAAGGACCAAAGGTCATGGCTAGGCCATGACGAATGACCAAACCAACTTACCAAGGCGTAAACATGAAACAATGAAATTGGCGATATATGGAACAAGCAATTTGTATCTACTTCACCTAAAAGGAAACCATGAGATTTTACCAAGACAAATGGTCATACAAGACTTATAAAACTACCCCTAATAACAATCTTCATGTACTATAAACTTTCCTAAGTTTATACAAATATCGGACATGTAACTTTTTCGGATCAAAACTTATATCTATATACTTTATCAACTACTACAATAGTAGGGAGCTTCATGTGAGGAGTTCATTATGTAAGCCGTCGAGATGAGTTGTGGATTTACGAGTTAAAGTGTCCTGGCTCCTCGAACGCTTACTAACATGACTTCTGAAATATGTTAGCCCGAACGGTAGTAAACGATATACCAAAACATACATGTTCATAAATCTTTCTTTCAAAGACTTACAAATATACATCATACCTCATCATGGACTAAATGCAAAACATATATATAGGCACTCCGTTATATTCTTTACACAAATCCTAAGTCGCAACATTCTATTCTAGGTTGCTCGTAGAAACCTACACGATCCGATCATCACCTTCATTATTTGCTATCATACTTGAGGTGAGTTCATAGCCCCGCTTACATTACTTTAATGTTTTACAAACCCTTGGGGGAAATACATGCTACTTTTAAACCGAACACAATGCTTTGAAACTGTATGCTGCCTGATTGTTTTATTATTACTAAGTACCTACCTTGCCAATCCTAGGCCCCATCATGAACCATTTAATCACTAGTATTAGTGAGCGCGAGTATTGTGAATAGGCCTATTGGGATTGACGAATCCCATTTGTTTGAGCAGTTAGTTCAAACGAATGCACTATATTTGAAACATTAAGTATGACGGCAAAGTACTTACCGGGGCAACATAACCGCCGATTGATATTGGTACCCGTTAACGTATTGGTTGCATGAGCTTAGTACATAATAATAACTGTTTTGTTTTCTAACATGAGTATGAGTCTAATTAACTCATTACTACCAACATATTGTGTTCAACCGTTAAACAAACTCTATGAATATCACTCAACCTTTGTGTTGACCTCTTAAGCATGTATTTCAGGTCCATGATAATCAAGAATGGAGCGGGAAGGGCACGTACCGAAGGAAGAAGGCTATAAACAATTATGTCATTCTATAAAAACATCATAGACTTTATATTGATGTGTTTTGAAACAATGCAACATTTTGGGACCTCACTATGTAAACTTTGATATATTTGAATAATATGAATGACAACTCTTTTTATTACGATTCGTTTAGAGATCGTTTTCTATTATTATGACTGTTGTGCCATCGAGTAACACCCAAGTTGAATTCCGCTGCAACATGAATTGGGGGTGTTACAAGTTACTCCCAACTACTATTAGAGTCAGGGTAGTCAGTGACTTAATGGGTGTACACTCCGTACCTCCAAACCCATTTCCAAGTATGATCATATCCTTCAATTGAACTAAATTTCCAACAATAAGGAGCTAATTTGAGGTGGCTAATTTCCCTAAGAAATGATAGTAAATTTCTACTAGAAGACTAAATTGAAGTGGCAGACGACAAAGACTTAATCAATTTTCTTTTCTCATTCCCTCCACCAATGTAAATGTTGTAGGTATGCGATTTCACTCTCACAGAAAAACTTATTCATATATATTATGATCATTAGCTTGCAAAGTAAATTACACGGAATAGCTTGACTGCGATCGAAGTTTTATCTGGTACTTCATGTACAAATAAGTTAAATCTTTGAAATTATTATCGTAATTCATTAATTCTCAAAATATTATGGTAAATTATTGTAGGTTAATCAATAATTTAGACACTAAATGGTTTTCTACTTAAACATATGTAGAACTTTGTATAGGACTAGAATTTACCCACATTATGTGGCACTACTTAAGATGGATAATATAAGACCACTTCAGTTGCAAATATTTAGTTATCTTTTCTTAAATGAAACAGTGTGATTAAATTTAGATAGTTCCGAAACTAAGAATGCATGTTTATTTAGTTGTATGTGAAAAACAACAACAATTCCATATTTCATTCTAACACTACTCTTTCTAATAATTTTATTTGTCCACACAGCTCTATCTCATTATCGATAATGGCTACTATGTCGATTCCTCATCGGTGGAAATATGATGTTTTTGTAAGTTTCAGAGGTGAAAATATTCGTAAAAGCTTCATGGATCATCTCTTCAACGATTTCAAGCAAAAAGGAATTTATGCTTTTAGAGACGATAACGAATTGCCTAAAGGAGAAGAGATATCTCCACATCTCCACAAAGCCATTGAAGAATCGAGGTTTTTGATAGTTATCTTCTCCAAAGATTATGCTTCTTCATCATGGTGTCTCAGGGAACTTGTCAAAATACTCCTGTGCAAGGAAATGGGAAAGCCTAAACACGAGGTTCAAATTATCTTTTATGATGTTAAACCGGTCACGGTGAGGAAACAGATTGAGAGCTTTGCTGAAGCTTTTGCCAAACATCAAGTTTATAATATAACAGAGGTGGATAAATGGAAAAAAGCTTTATCCATGGCAGCTAACCTATCTGGATGGGATCTGCAGGACTTGACAAATGGGTAAATTTCTTGTTATGTGCAATTATCTTTATGTTTGTTGTTTTCTCACAAACACCTTTGTTAGTAAAGCTTAACACTATATTTTTTTTTTCTTTTATGGTTAACAGGTTTGAGTACAAGTTTATTGATTCCATCTCTAAAGAAATCCTCAAAAAATTATGTGACGGACCAATGCATGTTGGTGAGAACCTTGTTGGCATCGATTTCCACTTCAACAAATTAAATTTGTCACGCTTCGTTAGGTCAAATAAGGTTAATATGCTTGGTATATGTGGTATAAGTGGAATAGGAAAGACGACCCTTGCCAAAGCTATTTATAACTTAATGTATGTCCACTTTGAAGGAAGTTGCTTTTGTGAAGATGTCAAAGAAGTGATAAAATGACAAGGGATGATTCAAGTTCAAATGCATTTGATAAATAAGATTCTAAAAACAGAATATCTGAAGATATCATGTGTTGGTGAAGGTTCTACAGTCATAAAGCACAGGATGGCATGTAAGCCGATCCTGCTTGTTTTGGATGATGTCGATCATCGGGATCAGTTAAAGGCACTAGCGGGTTCAGCTAGTTGGTTTTGCCCAGGAAGTTTAATTATTTTTACAGGTAGAGATAAACAGTTGCTAAGATCTCATAGAGTGGATGAAATCCATGACATGGACTTCCTAGATGAAGATGAATCTCTCAAGCTCTTCAGTTTCTATGCCTTTGAGGAAAAACATCTTTCTACAGTCTTCCAAGAACTTGCTGAAAAAACTGTGAAGTATGTGCAGGGTCACCCTCTGGCTCTCACAGTTTTGGGTTGTTTTTTGTATGGTAAAAATGTGGGTCAGTGGGTTAGTGAACTGGAAAGGCTTAGAGGACATTCTAATGAAGAAATACATCGAGTTCTCCGTTTAAGTTATGATGAGCTAAACCTCCATCAGCAAAACATTTTACTTGATATCGCATGTTTATTCATTGGAGAAAAATGTGATTTTGTAGCAAGCATACTAGATGGCTGTAACTTTTTTGCAGATACAAATATCAGAGTTCTAGTTGATAAGTCATTAATCACGATCTCTAGCAATATGTCACTTCAAATGCATGACTTGATTCAAGCAATGGCAAGGGCTATTGTTCGTGAAGAATCTATTATGCCTGGGAAACAAAGAAGATTGTTGATTTCATCTAACGTGTACGATATATCAGGTCAAAATAAGGTAAAAAGTGGCATAAGATTCTTTTCCTTTATACTAATATAAAAGTATAAGCAATTGCATATGTCACTGCTTTTAATTTAAGTTTCATGTTTTTGTTTTTCGAGGTGGCAAGAACTGAAGCAGTTGAAGTTCTAGTCCTTTCGTTAGAGAAATTTAGTCAAAAGGTTCACATAGATACTAATGATTTTGCACATATGAAAAAGTTGCGGATTCTGAAAATCTATCAAGAGGAAAAAGTATCTGAGCAGAAACTTGAATTAAAGGGCCACAATGTGATCTTCTCAGGAAATTTGTATTATTTGTCCAATGAGCTAAGCTTGTTTTATTGGCATGGATGCCCTTTCAAGTACTTACCTTCAAATTTCTATCCAAAAAACATTGTGGCCATTGACTTGTCTTACAGCAACATAAAACATTTTTGGATAACACCTAAGGTATTTCCTCGTACACACATGTTTTCCTATATGATACCTAATGATCCGAGAACTTATCTTCTTCTTCTTCTTCTTATTCTTTTTTTCTTTCCTATCGATGTCAGTGCTTTAGAAGGTTGAAAGTAATGAAGCTAAGGTACTGTTGTAACCTAACAACCACCCCTGACTTCTCAGGGATTACAAATCTCGAAGAGCTAAGTCTTGAAGGTTGTGTGAATTTGGTTAGCATTCATCCCTCAATTGGAATGCTCAAGAAGCTTGTTGTGTTAAATCTGAGAGACTGCGAACGGCTTCACAATTTTCCAAGTAGTGTGGAAATGGATGCTCTTCAAGTTTTGAATATAACGGGGTGCCTAAAAGTCGACCAACTCCCTGAAGCATTGGGACGGATCAAAAACTTAACGGAGCTTCATATGGACAGAACTGCCATTACAGAACTTCCTTCTTTTGTATCCTCTCTAATAAACCTTGAATCATTGTCATTCGGTGGCCAAGGGAGGATTCAACCTAGATGGTGGACTTCAATCACTGGTCCTTTTGGTTTACTAAGTAAACAACAACATCCCAAAAGATCAGTGTCATTGGCAGGTTTGCATAGGTTAAAGTCTCTAAATTTCAGCTACTGCAATTTATTAGAAGTCCCTGAGAGCATTGGAGGCTTATCATGTCTAGAGGATCTAGACTTAAAAGGGAACAATTTTACTAGCTTCCCTGGAAGTTTTAGTCAACTTTCTCATCTAAAACATCTTTATATTGATGGTTGCAAGAAGCTAGAAGTGTTGGGCGAACTTTCACCTAGCCTACGTGGTATTAGTGCATCTGATTGCACCTCCTTAAGAGAAGTGTCGGGATCATCTAAAGACCAATTCAGATATAGGTTAAATGTTTTCAGTAATTGTCCAAAATTGTTTAAGAATGTTACCATTGATAGCCATGAGTCTATATCGAAGACCGAGTGTCTTGACTCATCTATAACTTCCCAAGGCTCTATTCACCAGCTTTCTGCTTTCCTTGGGTATGTGGGTTTCCAGACTAGTAACAGATGTGAATTCTTCTTGCAAGACACTGGCTTTTTTTATTTAAATATAGTATATCGTGGGAATAGCATTCCAGAGTGGTTTACAAATAGAAGTACAGAAAATCATGTAAAGGTTGAATTACTGTCAGACTGGTGCTTTAATAAGTTTAGGGGATATGGGACTTGTGTTGTTTTCAAGTGCAAAAAGCTTCGCAAATTTAAAGGCTACACTTTAAAGAACTTTGATGGAGCTTCTCTGAAAGCAATAGATTACCTTCCAAATATAATTGAGAATTATTTGAAGGATGAGGTGATAGGAATCCATGAGTCACACATGATATGGTTGCATTATACCAGTGGCGAAGCTTGGATTTTTCGAGTGGGGGGTCGGGATCTAAATTTTTTTTTCCTAACACTATGGGGGGTCGAAACCGAATTAAATTGGGGGGGCGAAACCGAAAATACCGAAATTTTTCTACACGAAAACTATATACCCCTACATCGCAAAAAAAAATTCGGGGGGTCGCCCCCCCCCCCCCCCCCCCCCCCCCCCGCCCCTATGAAGCTGCGCCACTGCATTATACGAAGGATAAATGGAAATGTGAATGGAAGGAAGCAAAGAATTTTGTTACATTTTGTTTCGAAGAGAATAATGAAGATGTTGAGGTGAAGGAGTGTGGTGTAAGACTAATTTGTGATGAAGATATACAACAAGAAAGAGATTTAAGTATGCTCCAAGGCCTCCCAATTCCAACACAATATGGTGGGGACTTGAGCTTAATTGGTACTTTCTGGTCATGGTAGTCCATGTGTTTTTTGTTTATAAATGAGCTTTTCATGTAACACGCACCAACTATTTGATGAAATGCACACGAGTACAAATCACTGACTATTATATTGGCAAACTGTTTGGTAGCTATTGCTCATCGAATTGTTTGTTTCGCTGTCATAGCTACTGAGTATCTTTTATCTCCTCATTGCTTAGGAACAAAATTTTTAACTTCCCGCTGATTAAGAACAAATAGCTGGGTGATATGATACATAACACATCTATGGAAAATGGAAATAGGTGATATATATCATTCATTTGATGTGTTACTTCACCATCACACCTTATCTCGATACTATTTGTGAAACACATATATGCCCTTAATCAATTAAAGTGTCTCACATGCAAGTAAATAAAATCACATCATATATAAGCCAATCATATAAAACTCAATGGCACAGTTTGAGTCAGCTAAGTCATCTTATTCTTATATTCATTATACCCTTTATTCTTTGACACTTAACAGTAATATTATAATCTGGATCTCCCAAGTTGCTGCAAACAACCTCACCTGCAATACGATTTCACATTTATATATTCAATAGAAGCGATAACTAAACATCTCAGATGAGATAACATCCGAGTCTCTGAGCATAAGGTATACGTCTGAAGATTGATATCCCAACAGGAGAACATGAAGTTACCTAACTACAATTCATTCAAAGATTACACTTTATCTCCCTTCCAGCATTGCCAAAAGGTTATCACTTATAAATCTGCAATGACATACTAAATCGAAAGAACCTTTCTACGATATAAAAACACAAAAGCAGAGAATCATTAGATCATGAACTCAAGAAGACTTGAGAGGTCCAAATAACAACTCTAGAAATCTTAAATTCTGCATCAAACTTGAGCTACTCTGGCCACTGATTCCAAAAGGAGAACAATTTTGCAATCAACAAAACGTCCAACGCAAAGGTCATGAAAAAGCACACATTAACTTGTATTTCGTGAACAATGTACTAAAACTGTTTAATATGGAAATACTCAATTGATGCTGAAATGAGTATGTAGAGTCTCTTTTTGAAAGTATACATATAAAACAAAATGATTATAAAAGATACCTGTCAATCTGTCATGCTTAATGTTATTCAGATGCTAAAATGCATAACATGATAAGGCTTATCATTTATATAATAAAACAAAACTCCAAGTGGGGACTTTTCCATTTCAAAAAATCAAATCATACCTTATTTAGTAATAATTTTATTTAAAAAAAAAATTATTTTCTTATTAGGTAACATTTTATATTTATCCATAACACAAGTAGAAGATAAATACAAAAAATATAGATAAGATTCAATTAACAATAGGATTAAAATTTTTAAATAATTATCTTTAATAATAAAAAACTATAATTAAATATCATAAATCAAATAAAACAAAGATTAAATTATTTGTTTTTTAATAAATAAAAATATATGATTCAAAAAATTTAAAAAAAAACCCGAGCGTGCGCGGACATTATAACTAGTGGTCCTAACAAACAAATCAGTTACACTATTATTTAGATTTTTTATTTTATTATTTATATATATATATATATATATATATATATATATATATATATATATATATATATAAATTTTTATGTTTGGCGCGGAGCTTTTTTGGAGCTTTTTGGGATAATGAGCGGTGAGAATGAGCTTTTTTATTTTTGATGTTTGTTTGGCATAAGAGCTGTGGGCTTTGCTATTTTTTAGGAAAGCTCATTTTCCCAATGCTTCTTTATGAAGCTGTGAGCTTTTTTGGCTACTGCTCACAGCTCACAGCTACTGCTCACAGCTACTTTTGCCAAACATAGCCGTCATCCCATTGAGCTTAACGGGTGCAGTTTTAGTCTTACAAAAGTAACCAAAATCATATGGGCTTTTCCGAAATAAGGCCCATAAGGTAGGTGGTCTTGAACTCTTGGTATGATTTGGTCATATCATTGTAATATTAACACACACCTGTATATTAACTGGTTATCAACTAGTTAAATGTCAAAGGAAAATTTCCAAAACAAATTTGCAGATGTACCGCTAATCATGGTAAGAAGCTATGCTATCTAGTTGGAGAGTTGGATAAACGGTGTAAGATACCATGGTATACGAGATAAAAATGACAAAAAGAAAGAATATAGGGAAATTGGTCATACCTTCAGTTATGATGCTAACTAGAAAAGAAACAAAAAGGCCTACTAATACGTATATAGATACACAAAATACTGAGAACAAATTAGACAAACCT
Source organism: Artemisia argyi (assembly GCA_030686995.1). Lineage (NCBI taxonomy): Eukaryota > Viridiplantae > Streptophyta > Magnoliopsida > Asterales > Asteraceae > Artemisia > Artemisia argyi. The sequence continues at coordinate 2,703,476 of CM060705.1, forward strand.
TATTCGGTGGGTCATCCCTCTATGCATATAGGGAAATTGGTCATCAAAGTAATAAAAATGGCAACTGGTTAACCAAAAAATCCAGGTTTATGAAAAACAATAGCCAGGAACCCCACTAGATTCCTTGCTACCTTGTGAGGCTTAAATTTTGCACCGAAAGAGCTCCAAGTCAAGCCGCTTTCATGGTTGCTCCATAAAAACGTCCAACTTTCACCATGTGAATCCCACATCCACTACTGCAAATAAACCAAACTTGCATGGTTAGAAGATTTTCTAGCAGACCAATCCGCAAGGAATCTTGCGGGATTCTTTGCTAGTTTGTCATAAACTGAATTGTTTTGGCCATTTTTAATCTAGTTTTAATAGAAGTGGAAGAATGGTCTTGTCGTGCAACTAGTCAAAGCATACTCCTTTTTAGGCAAGGCCGTAAGGGTTATAATAATCGAGTTGGCAAAGACTGTTTTGCCAAACTTTTAATAGAAAAATAGTGTCTTGCAAGTTTATAATAATTAGATTACTTCGGTAATAATCTAAGTTTTTGAATAAAATGAATGAGGAGGTTTATACATTTAATTTACATTTAGGAAACTTTCGACCAGTTTGACCCATTGCCCTGTTTTCCATTAAGCTGTTTTTATCATTTAGCTCTCAGACACTTAAACCTACTAGAGATAAACATGACTCAGAATAACAATTCGTAAGTAAAGCCATAAAGGGGTTAAAATTGCCACCTCTAAATTCTGATATTACTTTTCTCTTGAACAGGGAGGAAAGAGGGCGAAAACAACAAGCTTAGAAGGACTCATACCTCACGCAATATGCTGAGCAAGACCGAGTATCTTGACATGATTTTTCTTCCTTAGCTCACGTGGAATTGTGCCAAACACCCTGGTCCCAATCGGTTCACCTTGATTGTTCAGAAGTACAACAGCATTATCATCAAACTTAACCTCACTACCATCACACCGACCCTTCTGCATGGCAGCTCAAACAACCACACCATACACGACCTGTCCTTTCTTTAATTTTCCGCCTGGTTGGGCTTCCTTCACTGATGCTACTATCGTGTCCCCTAATCTGGCTCGTTACCTTTCAAGTTGAATCTTTTAATTTACCCATTTCGACAATTAGAGCAAAAACTGAACCCAAATTGACCCATTCATGAACAAAATGGGTCAAAACTACCACATCTAGAACACATAAAAGAGCAGACCTGGGTCAAAAAACTATTGCAGGGAATCTCCTGTTGTGATCTTAGCATTCCGGACGAGAAACTGTTGAGGCCCCGCAATATTGAACGACCAGCTAGTTTGATTTTGTTTCATGCATACAATAGGACACAAATCAGATGATGAAAAACTTATTGCAAAAGAGCAAAAAGAAACTATGAATGCAGTATCAAGCAATTTTTAAGGAAGTGGCTTATCTTAAATTAACACACATGGATATATCGAGATAAGTTATGCAGATTTCCAAGCTATCTGTATAGGGAAAGATCATTACCTTGGCAACAAGTCAACCAAAATCCTTTTTACTTGTGTACAAAAACACCTAACATATCTTATTTATCCTAGTTATGGTTCATGTAAGCAAAACACATCTATTAGTACTGTTGGGCTGAAACAAAACCACTAATTTCAATCAACTTAAGCCAATACGTGATGACTTTGTTTTTACCAAGCAACATATTATTACCATTATAAAATTATGTAATTTACATAGTGCCACTAATAGACGTCAAAGTAGAATGAGACAACTCTCAGTTACGTCACAGATTAACAAGTTCATGGCTTTCTTCCAGCAATGAGAACAATGGAACTAAACCTATTCTGCCTGTGAAAAACGGATCTATCGATAGTAGCATAAAACTATGAATCCTGATGAACTAGAGAGTAATCACAGTAGCTTCAATTAGAATACCAAAGTTTCAAAGGAGTTAGTACACCACATTCTTCAGAGTTTTAGCAGCGAGAAATGTGTATACAAAAGGAACAATATCAGAGCAACGAATACATAAAAAGTAGAAGTTACATGATTTATACTGGAAACTAGTTTACATCACTCAAGCAAATGAACCTTAGAGCACATACCACGAAAGCAATTAGAAGCAGAGTTTGTTGGCATCTTGAGCTACTTCACAAGTTTCGTTTCCTACCTGCAAACATTATATCAAACAGTCACACTATTCCTATTCTTTACAACCTCAGAAAAGAAAGTGGTGCAGAATTATATGAATACACTAAGTCAGAAATGCAACAACTAATTCAACTTAAGAGTTCAAAGAGAGATACAATTCACTAACCACAGGGAAAAGTAACCTCAAAGGACCTGAAACAATTTTCAGACTATCAACACTTAAGATAGTCATACATACCGATGCACGCAAGACCTTAACCTAGTCAATGAATATAAAAACATGCAAATAAAACGTTAAAGGACAAAAGGGACTAAAGACGGCATATAGTAAATCAAACTTTTAAGCTGACTTCAGCCTGCACCTGCAAAGATGATCACTAATTTTGCGCTTGGTTTTGCTTTACCACACAAATTAGCGCGAAACATCATTACAATGACATATTACTTGTGTTGTGCCTACTTCATTTACAAATTACAAATAACAAAAGTAAGTTTTGGAGCGCCGTTTTGTGCATCTTGTTTAGTAAAGACTTAACAAAAAGAACAACACATGTGACACATAACAAGCATGTACCAAGTATCAAGTTATTATGTCAATACAAGAATGTAACCATTTAGTCGTTTCTTGTCTACACTAATTTTTAATATAACAAGAGATATAATTTGTGATTCTCTTCCATGGAATCATAATTCTTCAAAATGACAGCAAGATGATTGTTTTGCTTCTTAAAAAACACAATCTTAAGTTTCTATACTCATCTTAAGCATGTACCTAGTGTGCGTCTATATGCATCTTTCCTCGCTCACTTTATGTGCTTATGATTATTTATTTATTTATTTTATTTTATTATTTCATTTTTTTTTTAATTATATGAGAAAATTGATTGTTTAATGTGTAAAAGGTAATTTCCAGGAAGTTTACAGGAGACAGAAGATAGTGGTCTTTGTTTTGAAAGTGTGACTTATGAATATAAAGTTGACTTGAGGTCAACCTACTTGCATTATTTAACTTCTGATCGACATGAGTATCGTAGTATTATCCTTTCTTTTTCGATGCCCATTCATATCCTGTACATGCTTCTTAACCAATGAGAAAAGGTTCAAAAGAATTTAGTACTGACTTAATTTTGTCTGCAAGGGTTAGAACTGGTGATGCCCAAAAATCTTTTAATGACAGAAAGTTCAATCAGTAAAAGTCAGAAAACACTGTTTAAACCATGTTGGTACATTTTCCAGCATTTATTTCACTTAAACCTGTATCTTAAACAATACAATGTATTCACAAGTCACTAAAAGGCACATCAGCTGACTTTGTATTTGAACCCTGCTGAATGTTTGTTCTGCACGTAAATGGCATTTCATCAAGTTTAGTGCATAATTCATCATCTGTTAGTTAGTAGTATGTATGAATGTGTGACCAAGTTTGTCATATTAAAATTAGGTGAAGTTTTGCGTGATAAGTACTCTACAGAATCATACATTAATTTTTAGGAGGCTATATAGATTATAAATACACTTTGGGTGACTTTTGGGACATATTAAACTTCATTTCAGCGGTAAGCCAGTAGCAATACCAGACATTCCTTAAATTTTAACTGATCCTTTGTTAGATGTACTTTGACTTTTGTGGTCAAAGTTGTTAGTATGTCAAAGCTCAAATTGTTGACATATAGCGAAAGGGGTAGTGTTTTATTAGATTTTGTTAAAATTATATCTACTACAAAGTTGTGAATAATCACAAAAGCGTCAACTAATAAACAAATTGTGTTATCGCATCTGGACCTAAACAAAATTTAAATAAACAGAAAAATCTTGAAAGATATGAGTTTGGTTTAATGTTAACAGTGTGAATGTCGGCTAAACTCTGAGTTTGGTTTTTGGTTTTTAGTAAAGATATTTCCAAAACAAAGTTTAAACAATTCTCAGTTTGGTTTTTGGTAGACATAATCAGTCTTTTAGTCAAGACTCCTCAATAAGACTGATCCAGTCCTAGCCTAGACATGGTTTTTATGCATTGATATAATCTTTGAAAAAAATGATTTAAAGTTTTTTTTTTTTTTTTTTTTTTTTTTTTTTTTTTTTTTTTTTCAGAAAGGCAATAACATTATAGAACCCCCAAATAAGCCAAAATTACAATACATGGCTATTGTTGTAATGATTTAAAGGTTTTTATAAGATATATTTTCATACATAATCTAAGTTGTTGAATTACTGCTCCACTTTTAAAGGTTTTCTTAATGTATGTACATTCTGGTTTTGTATGTAGAATCTTGAAAACTTCAATATGTTAAAACATGTTAAACAAAGCGGGTTTTAGAAAAGGACCACTCAAAATCGGGTTGCTCACTATGCCTGACATAGTTGTATCATTGCACCACTATAAAAGCCGCTCGACTCAACCCAACCACGTAGTCAGCCAACTTGTTTGACCCGTTGTATAAAGTGACCCATTTTGATTCTAATCTGTTTTGAGATGTTACGAAATCCTAAATCATTAATCCTATAATTTTTGGTTTTCTTTCTCATTATTTAGGAGCTTGTTGAAGACAAAAGATCGGAGCAGCTAGCTTTCAATGATATTTTGTAAACAACTAAACATACTTAGAAATTGCTTTGAAAGTGTTATTTGAGTATCGGAGGTTTAATTAGTGTTGTATGAAATTGCTACAGATTTGAGTATGTGAAGTTCATGAAGCATGATGTTGCTATGAAATTGTATGTGCAGAATTATGCTGCAAAATTTGTTTTAATTTAAAATGTAGAATTATCAAACTAGTGACACTTAAAGGCGTGTAGAAGTTTGCATTGCGTTCATGATTAAAGCAGCACTAATTAAAACGTGTAGTTTTCAAAATTTGCCACGGTTTTTAGGGTGGGTCTTTTGAAGCTTATTCACTTCAAAAATCGTCAACTTTTTGATCAAATTTTCCACCCTACCACGTGTGACAATTAACTTACTTTCTCCACGCTCTAAGATGTCCTGCATTTTGTGACACCAAGTATTTCCATGCTATCCTCATGCGTGTACTTTTAGTTTTAACACGTCAAAAAACATGGAAATATGCCCCAATCCGTGTGTATAATTACACCATTTGCTGTAGGTCCTATACATCGAACATGGTCTAATTGTAGCACGCTACACACCGTATATTGAACCTAGTTGCACATTTAGTGATTGATGAATTTTGTCAAATGAATGAAAGTTTCATTCATTTTAATAGGCAGTTTCATATAATATACGATAAAATTGATTGTTTAATGTGTAAAAGTTTCATATAATATACGATAAAATTGATTGTTTAATGTGTAAAAGGTAATTTGGAAGAAGTTTACACGAGACAAAATATAGTGGTGTTTGTTTTGAAAGAAATCATGTACGTAATTTCTAGAGCCATTCATATAAAGTTGACTTGAGGTCCCACCTACTTGCATTATTTAACTTGTGATCGACATGAGTAAAGGAGAATTATCATTTCATTTTCGATAGCCATTCATATCCTGTGCTTGATTCTTAACCGATCCTAAAAATTGTAAGTCCTCTCCTCAACTTTGTTTTTATTTATGAATTTGTTTATTTATAGCTTGGACCTAATACGATTGTTTAAAAGTAAGTTGCATTATTTTAATGTGACGTGAGTAGAATGATCCTCCATTGTTTATTGTAGTTCTGAAAACCGTAAGTCAATCAACTTTTTTTGTACTTTTTATTTGTTTATTCCCTTACTCTAACTTAGGTGCTTTTTATAAATCATATTTCTAAATGATTTCAGTTTTAATCAGGATTCTATTTGATTTGATGAGGTTCGTTATTAGATTAATGGTTCGTTATTAAATTTCACAAGCTTAAATTGATCAGTAGTGATTGAATACTCAAATATAACTACAGATAGAATTATGATTTGGAGACTTTTTGGTCAACTTAATTATGCTATTGATCCAGCCATCTATGTTTTGAAGTTGAAAATTTCAATAAAAGCTTCATTAATCAATAATCATCTGTTTTAAATTCTCAAACAACCTAGTTGATCTTTATCACTTAATTTATTATACTTTATAAAGTTTTCATTCTTCATATAAGTTTAGTCTTTGTAAAAAGAATCTATAAACATGTATTAATCCTTTGATTCATATAACAACCCGCTATTTTCCAGGTCCTTACTCAACCTCAAACTCAAATTTATTTATTTTGGAAGTCACATAATTACTTTTACGCGTGTAACCATTAAGTCCAATCGTGTAAACTAGAAACAACACTTAACGTGCAACGGCTTCAGACTAAAATTAGTCTATTTATTTTTGGCATGTCATCACTATTTCAAGCACATTTTACTATTTTATATTTGCAGTCTAAAATAATTTACATGTAAACACTTTTGCATTTTATTCTTACAAAAAAAATACGAAATAACCTTAATAATTAATTTAATACATTACTATACTTAATAAACTACTATAAAAATACAAATAATATTAACCCTTTTCTCTTTGACTTTCGGCCCAATCACACCATAACACAAAATAATCACCTAGTAACTTATGCATACTATATTTAATATTTAACACATTACCTTTTAGCTAAAAGTCAAGCTTTAACATAAAAATAAAAATAATGATAATAATAATGATACCATACCATGCTTGCTTTCTCACTGTTGCAAACTATTGCCGCCCCTCCCCTAGTAACATACAATATAAAAAAAAAATATTCCTTTTCATCTTGTTTGACCAAAGTTTCTTTACACCACGTGCATTAAGCTTCTCATTTGGATAACAAGAAAGTTGAGCACCATCTTGTCCCTTCTTTTTCAAACTCTCAGCACACAAACACGCTTCAACAAATTCCCAATTTCACATACAATTTTATAATGGCCTATTCCTAGTAGAGTCTTATTTTATTTAGAAAACCATCCCTAAACTTGCTATAAGTGAGGACTTTGCGTGAGAATCCATTTCACCTCCAAACAAACACTTACAACAATTCTCTGGTCCCTCTCTCTTGTGGTTCGACAGCCCTAAGCACAAAAAAGAGGAAGAAAACTTTGGTATTCTGGCTTGGTTCTTAGCTATTGATTAAGGGTTTTGGATTTCTTGTGTCCTTGAGTTCATACATTACGTCTCCTTCTCATTCACTTTGTAAGTTCACACAGCCTCTTTTCAATACACTTACACTTCTTTATGCATATCATAAACATCATTTTTATGCCTTTGACCAAAGTCATTGCACACTTGTATGTTGTATTTGGCTAAAACTTGAAACAACAAAGACGCCATTACTGTCCTAAAACACATCGACCCACAATGAGCATAACAAAAATACTTGAGACTCCTTTTCTTATAAAATCAGTTAACATGCATTTAAAGACATATGTTAGGGAGTTTCATAATTAATCATGTGATTTTATAGTCATTTGCTATTTTTATTAGTAAGTAAAACAAGAATTACTACCCATTTTCAAGTACCAGACTTTAATAAAGAAAATTAAGTAGATAGAAACTCGCGAGTAAAAACACCCAACATGAAACTTGTATAGGCACTTTAAATTAAACCTAGGGACTTGGAATGAACCGTAACGATAAATAATGAGTGAAATACAAATCCATTAAGTTATACATTTTCTGTCCCAAAATTTATGTACAGCAGCCCCCGTAATTGACCCAAACAGCCTCGAAAAACGTGTCCGCGGTAGCGCTGGCAAATATATTTTGAGACTTGACATTATTAGCTAAATTTCGGAAATCGAACGAACAAAATCGGACTTATAACGAAGAAGTTAGGTCCATTTGAAAATCACTAAAAGTTTACAAAAGCTGAAATTCTGCACAAAGCTGTGCTGAGGTCGCGAGTTCAAGCCCTGTTTTAACCCTTTAGATGGCCGAATTTTTAATATTTCAAAACATGAAAGTTGTAGTTCTTGCACTAACGTTTCCAGATTGTACTTTCACTTATCGTGAAACCTTGTAACGAAAAGATATGGCCTTGAAAAGTTGTCGAAAAATACACCTTTTATAAAAATTTCAGCAACAGTTGGAACTTAATTTTAGAGCTGATTGGTAACTTTTGGGGTTGTTTTGAGCGCTTAGAGTCCGGATGAGGCATAGAGTCCTTAAAAATTATTGTAGTATGGTCTAAATACTTTTTATATGAGTCAAAAGTTTCTAAAATAGTAAATATTGAACGAGATACGGACTTTTGAAGTAGGACACTTGGGAATTTTTGTAAGATATTAAAACACAATAATCATGAGTAACCTTTGTCGAAAAGTGTATTTTGACTTACAAAACTAAAACGTAAACGTACATTGGTGATACAAACTTTTGAGAACACATTTGCATCATTTCATTTCATTAAGCATGATACTAGGTCGAACTATTATTATCTAGGTCGCGGTTAAGGTTTCGTTGCACATTGGACTTTACTATTTTTCCGGTTATAATATTTGCTTGAGGTGAGTTCTCGTAGCCCTTTTTTTCATAATGTTTTCCTTGGGGGAAAATGGTACTCAAATGGTGTTTTAACTGTTTTCATGCTGTGATACAATGTTTACATGTTTTTGGACAATATGTGTGTTTGATTGCAATATGTGACCCATTGTGATGATAAATATGTGTTTCATGTATGCGCAACTGTTTAACTCCGTTTGGAGCCGAAACAAATGGATAGTACTATGTGGGGTAGCTCCCCGCTATTGGTAACATGTGTGTAACATCATTGGTAGGTTCAGTTGTCGCTAGCACTGTGTTTCCTTTTTAAATGCATATATTCGTATATCTTGCTCACTATTGTCCTACACTACTTATGTCACAGCTTTGTGGTTTAACTCTTAAACCTACGAGCTCACCAACTTTATGTTGACATTTTTCGAGTATCCATTTTCAGGTTTTAAGAATGAAGTTCCACTAGAAGGTTGAGTATTGGCCTGGCTTAGCAGACATAAGACAAGACTTTTTCGAGTTGTGTTTCCGAGGAGTTATGCAATTGGAATGTTCCGTTAAGATTTGACTATTGTAGACTTATGTAGTAAGACTGGCAACTACCCGTGTTATTGGATCGTTGTAACTTTGGCTTGTGTTGTGATGAATGCCTTTAGTGTTCTCTATTTAGACACCGTGTGTTCATGATCTTGAAGTCATACCCATAAAATGACATTCCGTTGCGCCATTTTTGGGGTGTGACAATTCAATTTGTTAATTTACCTTTTAACATTTTTTTATACAATATTCATCAAACAATTATGAACCCCACTGGTATTTTTCACCAATAAGCATTCCGGAGGCTATTAATGTAAATTTTTACATGGTGTACTAGTCGAAGCTAACTAGAGAAAGAGTGATGTATCTTTGCCTATCTTGCATTATAACATGTAGCTTAATCAAGAAATTGCATATCATCTAAAACTGAAAGGCTAGAAGTGCAATTAAGGTTGACTTGGAGTCAACTCACTTGTCTTTAGTCTTTTTTTTTTTTTTTTTGAAAGGTGACTTTTTCCATATATGGTTTAGAGTCGCACCTGCCAAATAGCAGGCCCTCATCCACCACATACCCAGACTATGTTGTCTGAACCGGGCCCACGCTGGCGCAGTGGGGATTAAACGGCTTTCGCCCGGAAACCGTACCGCCTCCACACGAGATTACTCGCTGGAGAAACGGCCGGATGAAAACCGGGGCCGGCTTGGATTCGAACCTGCGCAGCTAATGGCTTACAGGTTCTCCTCTTCATTGCCTAATATCTCCGGAACATATGGTCCACAAGTGGACCACAAGTGAGGACTTCCCGGATGGTCACCCATCCGGTACTACTCTCACTTGTGGCTCGCTTAACAAGTTAAGCCCCACCCACTAGACCACAAGTCCTTTAACTTCACTTTCATCCATAGGTCATGTTAACATAATAGGTCATGTTGACCAATCATAAATAAATAACACAACTAATATCACCACAAGACATATCTCACTTAAAAACAAATATACCTCACAAATAAAACCATACACACACAAAACAACAACCCACAACTTGATCGTCTAAACGACAAATTTCTCTTTATTTCCAACCTAGCACGCGTCTTCCACGGGTCAAGGTAATAAGGTTCCAAACGTCTCCCATTTGAATGATTAATTAACAAAATATTTAAGTTTATATATTTTTTTCATTGTCTTATAAAAAACCAAATACTTCCTGGACGATAAAGTTATAAAAAACACATATGACAAAACTTTGTGTCTAGTTAAAAGAGGTAACTGAGTAATTAAAAAGATACAAGTATTTAAGAATGTAACGCGGTTTCTTTCGCTTGTTGGCGATCATAATTAACATGAGGAAATATCCTCAACAATACCTGGAAAAATACTAGTTACATACAACTTTGCCAACCTATCAGAAACGAGGGACTGAAAGTGAATCTAAGTTGACATGGAGTCAACCCACTTGCCTTTACTCTCTTTGACTTCATTTGATGTTTCATTTTTATTGCATTCATTCACGTACTAAATCTTCCAAAGAAATCCATATATCCATCGTTAAATTGTAAGTCATTCTATCTTAAATTGCTTTTCTTATTGTTTGCTTTGCTCATCTTATAACCATTGTTCTATCGCTGTATGCTAATTATAATTCATTTCAAAATATTAAAAGTTATTATTTGATCAAATGACCCATTACTAAACAACTTATTAGTAAAACTATTTGTTCATTAGTAGTTGGGTAAAAGAGTGATTTCCCTTTGGTGGTTGTGAGTAGGGGTGTTAACGATCCGAGCCGAGTCGAGTTTTGGCCTAAACGAGCTAGGCTCGTTTATTAACTACTCTGCTCGAGCTCGAATAAACTTTTATAAATTGGATCGAGCTCGAGCTCGAGCTCGAATATTTTTTTTATTGTTCGAGCTCGAGCTCGAAGCTAGTTTAAATTTTTTTACTTAAGATGCTCATATAGAAGATCGAACTTGATAGGCTCGTCTACCAACAACAATCTTCTATATTTCATCATCAGATTGATTGAAGATGATAACATTTTTTTTGTTCTATTGTCTAAGAACCATGAATAACGTTGTTTATGTTCTATTGTTTAAGAACCATAGACCAATTGTTTTTAGCAACCTCACAATGAGTTTATGCTTATGCATATATCATATATGTGTCTTTATATGTAAATATTGGCCGCACTTATATATTTCATATGTGTGTCCAACACATATTTGGCTTTTATATGTATGTGTCATATGTGTCTATATATATTTGGGTATCATATACAGTAGAAACTCTATAATATAATACACTTGGGACCACCAAAATTTATTAATTAAAAGAGTTATTAATTAATCGATAAATTAATAATTATTAATTTATATATTAATTAATATTTTATTAATTTATAGTATAATACTTAGTTTACAAACACCTTTCAAGCTTCCACTTAATTATTTCTTGTTGAGCTATGACAAAACAACACCAGAAGTTCTTACCATGCTAAGGAAAATTAGAGACGAGATTCAAGGGAAAATTGATTTCAACAAAAAACAAAAGACAATTGAGTCATTTTTCAAGAAACCTTCATAAATCATTCATGTAATATGCTATATATAAGGAATTATTAATTTACATTTTATATGGGGTCTAAAGAAATTATCAAAAATGTATTATCTTATAATTTTAGCGAATTATTAATTTAGCACCCTATTCCCAAGTCGGGACCGGCAAAAAATATTATCTTAGAGAGTTTATTAAATAATCGAGTATTAATTTATCGAGTTTCTACTGTATATGTGTCACATGTGATAACACATATTTCAATTTCATTGTATGTGTCTTTTGTGTGTGCAAGCGTGAAAATCATAAAATTGAATCGTTTATATACAATATACATACATATGTTGTATTTTTAATCACAAAAACCTTGATATAACTCTCAACATCACATGAGCTATACGAGTGAGATTCGTTGAAATCATCTAATGATTCATAATTCTTATTTAGAGGTATTAATGATTGGACTTAATTCATTTGTATATTTGATAAAGGGTTATTAAACATATTAGTTAATTCTCTATAAAACACTTAACTAGTATAAAACTAATAGTAACAATTATATGATCAATAAATATATATGAGTAAGAATTTATTTAACACATTTAACTTATTTATACATATTAAGAATCAAATTAATACTTGTAAGCTTGAATGAAAGAAAGAAAGAAAAAAAGATTCAATTTTACATCCCACATTGGATGAGTGAGACAAAAGTAATGAAATATGGGGTCTATAAAAATAAAAGCCCAAGCTTATTAGTTTATGCTTATATTTTATATATAAACTAAAGTGTAGATCTTTGATGTGATTGAAGGTTAATATATTATTAGTTTTGGTTTTAAATTTAACCTTTAATACTAATAGTAACTAAATAATTATAATTAAAATATTTTGGTACTACATATTAAGCTCGATTAGCTCGTTTGGCTCGTTTAGCTAGAGTAGCTCGTTTGGCTCATTCGGCTTGAATAATTAAACGAGCTTTTGAACGAGCTGAGCTAAATACAAGTTTTAAAAGCAATTCAACATATGTATGTATATCAAGCTCTACATTTGGCTCATTCGGCTTGAATAATTAATCGTTGTAGTTTTAGATTTGTGTGGCCCGAAGTTATTGTTGTCTGTCATAGGGGTGTAAACGAGGAGCTTTTAACGAGCTACTCGAGCTCGAGCTCGTTTAACTCGAGTCGAGCTTGATAATTTTCGAGCTCAAACAAAATGTAGAGCTCGAATAATTTCATGAGCCGAGCTTTTAAAACTTGTATTTAGCTCGGCTCATTCGAAAGCTCATTTAATTATTCAAGCCAAACGAGCCAAACGAGCTACTCGAGCCGAACGAGCTAATCGAGATAAATATGTAGTATCAAAATATTTTAATTATAATTATTTAATTACTATTAGTATTAAAGGTTAAACTTAAGACCAAAACTAATACTACTATGTTAACCTTCAATCACATCAAAGATCTACACTTTAGTATATTTTATCAATACTGCCTTATAATGTATTTAGGACATCTATATTTAGAAGTCTTAAAATGTTTAAGACCAAAAACATTTCTTTAATAGAAAAGATGCATACATGTTTGTAATTTTTTAAGACTTACAAGAAAAGAAGCATAATGTACACTACTTTAATGCACATAATTTTCAGACTTACAAGACAAGAAGCATAGTGTACACCACTTTAATGCACACATTAAAAAAAACATTAATGCTATTTAATGTAATCCATTAATTAATTGGTTAATAAATATAATTAATACAGTTATTAAAACACCCCTTACATAAGAAATACGAATTATCAAGCATATTGTACAACCAAATTAAATACTATTCCAACATTAAATGTCACTAATACAAATAATAAAGTACATTATTCAAGCCCGAACAGGTAACGGGCCAAATGAGCTTGAGCCGAACGGGTGAGGGCCAAACGGGCCCAACGGGCTTGAGCCCGAACGAGCTCGGGCTAAACGAAATTCTTGATATCAGTAAATTTATTATTAAAAAAACATAATAAACTAAAATACATAGTTCACCGAAAAATTTAATTTTAGGGTACCCGCCGCTGCAACGCGCGGGTACCCTGCTAGTCTTATCTTATATTATATAAAGCTTAAGTAGCCTTATAAAGGTAAATGGGTCATAATAAATGTTCCAATAATTGATTCTATCATATAAAGCCTTCAACATTGATTCCAAGCAACTCAAATATGTTTTGCATGAGGAATCGTGCAAAAAAGTTTGTACGGTACAACATGTTTCAAGCCATCTCTAAACCTCAAAAGAATACAAACAAAAATGCCATGAATGCATAAATTAAACACACCAATTTTTGGTTAGTCTTTTTACCTTCCCGTCCATGAGCTACAAATATTTTATCAACTATATAATGTGTCAAAAATCACACACAACAAACCACAACTTCCTCCACACCGCGTGCACATTGGGCTACAACTTATTATGGTGGTAAAGTAAGAATCATATTGTCTTACTTATTTAGCATATTGATTTATATTATTTATGTAAATTTCATGTGTGCTTTGTGTGTGTAAGAATGTAGGACATAAAGATTGTGCTTAGGAGGTTTGGTAGTAACATCATCTTCTTTAATGGTTTAAGAGATCCAACACATCGTTGTCTTATCAATTAAGTGGAACATGCACGAACATTTTTACTTTGATCGAAAATGCAATATATTGATTAACTGTATTTAAGTTATTAATGATCAACTGTATCTAATTGTTTTTTGTAGCGCGTCAAGAAGCATTAAAGAAAGAGATCGAGAAGTCACAAAATTTGTATCAAGAACAAAACATGCAAAAGGCCAATGAACAACAACGACAAAGACAACAACAACAACAACAACAACAACAACAACAACAACAACAACAACAACAACGCCATGGCCACCAGTGGGATGAATACTTAGCATTCACATTAATAGTACATTACAAATTAAACATGCAATATTTTACTTCATGTAATACTGCTAAACGGGCTAATACTATTGATTCGTTAGCAAGTTTATTGAAAATAATGTGACGAGCTTTCAATTTTTAGTCAATAATTATTACTACACTTTGTTGGTGCATTTCAATATTTTTGCTCTTAATGTAGTTTTTTGTCTTGCGGTGTGTTAATGTCATTTTCTTAATTAAACGTCTTAGAATATTGCGTGACTTTGATATTTGATATGACTGTGTAAATTATGTCGATGTTACATATTCAAAATGGTAGTATATATTAAAAATATCTTCACACTATCATCTTAACAATAAGAATCTTTTAATTCAAAGAAGTATATAAAGGAGAAGAAAATTGTATTTCAAATGTTATCCTACACCTATCACGAGGCAAGCATTATTCATTTGAGTTTGAGATCATATGATTCATGTCGTCATACTGTAAATACTTAGAGTGAGTTACTAATGAATGCTCCAAATTCGATATTATAGTTTATGGAAAAATGTTATAATAATGTGTTAATTAAAAAATAATTTATGTAACTTACTCGTATTAAAAGATTACATATGAAAAGCCTATTTAAATATAACATTTTACAAAAAACCTCTTCACATTAAAGAAAGAGATCGAGAAGTCACGAAAATTGTATCAAGAACAAAACATGCAAAATGCCAATGAACAACAATAAGAAGAATGTAACAATTCGCAATTTCACGTTAATTACTATTCCCGGAAAAATTTCACTATTCACTTTTACTATTCATTTTTCCCGAAACTTTCCCGAAAGTTGATTTTTATTTGATATTCTCGAGTGAAAAATCATTTCCATGGCAAATTAAATGTTTGACATCCATCAGATCATTTTCGTGAAAGTTATTAAGGAATTACACGGAATTACACGTTTTAGGGTAAAACGTCAATCAGAAATTCTACGTACAACAAAATTCGACCCCGTCAGGTGACCCCACATCGGAAAAATGTTTGACACGCTCATGATTTATTTGAGAATTAATCGTGACTGAGAAAAACATGACCAAAGACTTCCCAGCAGGTCACCCATGTCGGTACTACTCTCACATAAGCACGCTTAACCGAATGGGCGATTAACCGTTAGACCACAAAACGAGTTTCTAAGACGTTTTGAGTTTTCAAACTTATTAGAAAAAGTCAACATAATTTTTCCCTCCTCCTTTGACCAAAAATCATTCCTTGATTTTATAAGTCATTTCGTGATTTTTAGGCTTACGGTTTGATGTCTAAAAGACATTTAATACCAACCGACACTAGACTGAGCCCAGTCTAGACATTATAAGTCATTTTAAATCATTTATATCATATTAGAAAAGTAACATTTTACTTTTCTCAGTTTTACGCAAAATTCGTACATTTTACGTATTACGCGTTTTAGACCCATGTTTCCAGTTTTTAGCAGGGTTTTAGCACCCGATAGAACCTACCACTCATTTTATATTTTATTATGGACTATATGGACATGTTTAACAATACTTTCAAATTCCATAATTTTACGACACCCGGTTTTACGTTTTGAGGCTTAATCATTTACGATTGGCATTTCCCGGAGTCAAAACTCATCTAGTAACTTGGATAATATCATCCAAGGCACACCTCACCCTCCCTTATCCATGTGAACCGCCCTAGGAGGGGGGTTTCACACTATGTGGCTCAAACTTATGAATTTACCCTTAAAATCAACACTTATTTACAACTTGGTCACCAAGTTGTAACACTTTCCTAGCACTTTCCTAACCTCCTCATTTTTGGACTATAAATACTCCCTCCCCTCCCCTTCTTGGTGCCGTGCATCCCCAACCCCAAATCCCTCTCATCCTTAGTTCATTTCCTTCTAATTTCTAGCAAGATTCAAGTGAAGTTCAAGTATAGAAACCCTAGCTTAGTTTCTAGTAACCAAAACTCTTCCAATCCCTAATATACTTGGTGATTTCCCTTGAGTTTAAATCCACTCAATTCACCTCAACCTTCATCATCCATCTTTCAAGATTACAAGAGTAGAAAGATTGCATGAAGAAGTGGGTTGAAGCAAGTCTATCAATGTCCTATCCTTACATGTTAACTTCCTTTCATCTTTGAAAGCCAAAAGTTGTGAGCCAAACCCTAACTTGATTCTTGTTAAATAATCATGTTCATGTTATTTACATGTTATTCTTGCTATATTATGTCTTGTAGTTATGTCCATGATGTATAAAAGTGAGCAAAACAAGTTATTGTTATTGATTGTTACAACAAGTTACTAAAACAAGTAAACTAGTGACTTTCTTGGAAAACCACGACCAAAATGGTAAAAATATGATGTTGGATCATTACATATTACAGTAGAGGACTTAACAAGGAAACCATAGCAATTTGAACCACCCAAAACGAGTATACGAGTCAAAAGTTATGGCGATTTGAAATTACCAAAGATTTCCGGCAAAACTGCCAAATAGCTTCCTGATCAAATTTGGGTTTTGAAAGTCACACTTCTGGTCCGATTCATCAAAAAGTTAAAACACGAAAGTTGTCCGGAACGACGTTTTCGTTCAGGAACAAAGAAGCTCGAGACCTAAAAATGCTTTCCGAGTGATAAAATTCTTCAAATTCTAAACAGCCCATTTTTAGGCGAAAGTCACTAGATTATGGTTATACTTTGAAAGGAACAAGAGGTCTTATGACCTATAATCAAGACCACAACCATGGCTAGAGCCAAGGTTGTGTCTCATGACCTTGAAACAAGGACCAAAGGTCATGGCTAGGCCATGACGAAATGACCATACCAACTTACATAGGCGTAAACATGAAACAATGAATTAGGCGATAACATGAACAAGCAATTTGGATCTACTTCACTTAAAAAGAAACCATGAGATATTACCAAGAGAAAATGGTCATTCAAGACTTATGAAACTACCCCTAATAACAATCTTCATGTACAAATAAACTTTCCTAAGTTTATACAAATATCGGACATGTAACTTTCGGATCAAAACTTATATCTATATATTTCATCAACTACTACAATAGTAGGGAGCCTCATGTGAGGAGTTCATTATGTAAGCCGTCGAGATGAGTTGTGGATTTACGAGTTAAAGTGTCCTGGCTCCTCGAACGCTTACTAGCATGGCTTCTGAAATATGTCAGCCCGAACGGTAGTAAACGATATACCAAACATACATGTTCATGAATCTTTTCTTTCAAGGACATACAATATACATCATACCACATCATGGACTAAATGCAAGATATATATATATAGGCACTCCGTTATATTCTCTACACAAATCCTAAGTCGCAACATTCTATTATAGGTTGCTCATAGAAACCTACACGATCCAACCATCACCTCCATTACTTGCTATTCTACTTAAGGTGAGTTCGTAGCCCCACTTTCTATTGTTTAACTATTTTACAAACCCATGGGGGGAATACATGCTATTATTTTTCTACTCGAACACGATGCTTTCTACTGTATGCTACCCGACGATGTTTTATTATCACTAAGTAACGATTGCCATGTTCGAAGTCCCTATATCATGAACCATTAGTCACTACCTTTAGTGAGCGCGAATATTGTGAATAGATCTATTGGGATTGACGGATCCCATTTGTGTTGAACAACGATGAGTTCACACAAATGCACTATATTTGAGATTTAGCGGTATAATGGCAAAAGTACTTCGATAGGGCTTCTATAATGCCAATTTTGTTGGTTCGATGTTAATGTTTTGGTTGCATGAGCTTAGTGAAATAAATAACGATTTTGTTTTCTAACTATGAGTGTGAGTCTATAGCTCACACTACGATTATTGTGTTCAAACGATTTAACTAAACTCTACGAATTCCACTCAACCTTTGTGTTGACCTCTCAAGCATGTATTTCAGGTTCATGACGATCAAGGATGGCACGGAAGGACACGGATACTCAAGAGGGCTATAAATTTTATTATCATTCAAAACTCAATTAATGTAATTTGTAAACATGGAACCATCTGGGACCTCATTTCGTAACCTCTGATATTTATATAATTTGAATGATAAATCTTTTTAATACGACTCGGTTAGAGATCGTTTTCTATTATTGTGACTATTGTGCCGTCAAGTAACACCCAGTTCGAATTCCGCTGCATCCATGAATTGGGGGTGTTACAAAGAAGAACAACAAGAACAACGCCATGGCTATAGGTGTCAATATAGATTAATACTTATCATTCATATTAACAGTACGTTACAAATTAAACATGCAATATTTTACTATACGAATTATAATTTATTATACGAATTATAATTTATACTTTTGAATATACAATTTACTTTAATGTTTTATGTTTTTATAGTTTTTTTTAAAAAGGAAATTTTTTTTATTGTTCGCTTTTAATAATGTAATTTATTTGAACAACGAAGTCCATCTTTCACAAAAAATGAGAGTTTCAAACATGAACCAAAAATTAGTCCCGAACATTGGGAAAAAACAATTAGATCCAACCTGTGTGCATCGCATGGGTCCTGAGGCAGTCCAAACATGTGTGCATCGCATGGGGATGAATATAAAAGGTCTCCAACACTAATGTCATCGCTTCATATTTAAAATAATTTATGTAACTTATACATATTAAAATATTATATGTGAAGAGAGTCTTTTCAATGTAACATCTTGAAAAAAATCTCTTCACATATACTCTTTTAATGTCAATAAACTATTTTAAATGTGTGACATGCTTGGAAATGTGATACCATCACAACTTAGGTATATAATGACGAATATAAGTGCCGAAATTTTACGCTATAAAAACTTATATACAGCCCATGTGCAACTCAATAAAGTATTTTAAATACGTATAAAGCTTAGCAAATGTGTGACACCATGACAACTTAAATATAAAATGACGAAAATAAATGCTGAATATCACACTATGAAAACTTCTATATAGCCCATGTGTATCGCACGGGCATTGTTGACTATCATAAGAAATAGTTATAACTTATGTAGGATAAACACTAAGTCCCAAACATGTAAATAAGGTGGTGTTGTGGCGTTATAATAGAAGAGAAAGAAGAAATATGGGAACCTTTTGAGAATGAGAGAAAACAAGAATGCTTAGATTGCTTAGAATGAAAAGGTCTAACCCTCTCCCTTGGTGGGAGAGGGGAATTTATAAAAAGAAATAAAATGCCCACACCCGGGCTGTGGATCAGGCATACAGTGGGTAAAGACTCGTCCTTCTTCCACGATGATACTTAAACTAATATTAACTAAATAACAAACTAACTACGAGCTATCTTAATGCTATTACAACATTTAGGTGACTGAGTCTTTTATAGGAATATTTGTATTCCTAACAATCTCCCCCCTAAGCAAGGTCACCTTTGGAAATTAAGCTCTTTGATCTTCAAGCATTCTTTAGACTTTGTAGCTCATATGTTCTGATTCTTCACTTTTGAGCTCACTTTGTACATCAAGCAATGATCATATGATTTGTGTTCCTTTGGAATGTGTGATCTTTGAGCTTTCTTTGAGATCATCAGCCACAGTAAATCTCCAAGCTCATCCTTAGTTGTATCGCCTTCATGTGATGTTGTGACTTTAGGACAATCATGCTCACACCCTTCTGTATTAGGAGACTTTTCATCAGAGTTGCGGAGTTGGTAGTCTCTCAACATTCAGTGTAGGGAGTCTCTCATCCTTCATGATTATCATATATGGTGAGTAGGATGTGTGAGCATGAGGTATGGATTGACACGATTTAGCCGGAATTAGGAACCACCAACGCCATCTTTATATGTGTCCCTGAAATAAAACAGTCAGCAATAAAGTTGGAGAGCAAGTATGGCTTTGTCACTTGCTCTAGGTGGTTGGATTTAACCTTCGATTCCATGAGGATCGACCTGTGATCAGGTAGAGTCTTCTTTAAAGAGGACTCTCCTTAACAAGAATTTCCAGCTGGTAGTAATGAATTTTCCAAAGAATCCACTTCGGAATTTTCATACTAAGCATGTTCTCATACCCGAACGTCTCAAAGCAGACATCACGATAGAGTGAATCATTGAATTGATTTTCACTGATTGATGAGAAATTGATTTATTGAAATCACTCGCGTGTCATATAATAAACATTTTTTGAGACACGATGAGAGTTTTATGCTTTGTATCAGATCTCCATCAAAAATAATTTTGTTTGAAAGATTATACACAATCAATGTGCTTGAAAATTAGTTTGTGAGCATATTGAAAGGTTTTTGCAAAAGTATTCGTCAATCCATTCCCTGGAACAAGTTTGATTCAATGTTGAATCGCACCACTGTTGCTTTCCAGTTGTCACAAGCTTGATCCTTGTAGGATCTCACATGTCACCTACCAAGAGCTTGTGTGATTTTCGCTCTAGAAGGATTTCCATCTTCATCGTGAATATTTTCATATCACTCGGATGTTCTGGTAATACCACAAGGATAATGCGTCGGACTCTAAATATTTTATCTTATTTTCCACATTGTGTGAAACAATAAGCATATTGGAAGTGTGTCATAATGAGATTTATGGATGATCTCTTTGGCTCTAGACTCAATAGTGCGTTTTGATATGCTCCTGGAGACTGGGGAGGCGTCTCCTATTTAGGTATCAACATAGCTCATAATGAGTGGTCAATACATTGCACGTGGTTCCCCGTGAGAATGAAACAAGCTCTTTTAAGAGAACTTGAGTGGTTAGGAAGTTTAGTATAGTGCGAAACTGGGTCCATGACGTCTTGTCTTCAATACCGGTATTACCTTGGTAACCACAAGTAGCATATGAAGTTGAACCCGGTTTCTGCCCTAAGGTTGAATAAATGGAGGGCTATTTCTTTTCACCCTTTCTCAATTCATTTCTTTTTCATTCTTCAACCCCTTTAGTGCTTACCGAGACTTCATCACTAGAACCTTGTTGGGTTTGTTCCAGTCCTAGCTCTATCTCAGTCAGCACTCTTTCCTCTCTCACTTTTCTCCCTTTTTCAATCATTCCTAAGGACTTCTAATCTATCTATAGGATTGTCCCTGGGAAGATCCTTCCAGTTCTGGTGGATCATAGGAACTTATACCTAACCTTAATCATCCTTATAACTCCGTGCATTTAAGTAAATGGTCGGTCTTGGTATTTTTCCACTAACGCCTTTTGCTCCCCCTTAATATGTGCATCGGTATTATGAAAGAGTTTAGCACATATGAGGGAGCCTATTATTGAGTCGAAAAGATCACATTTTATCAGATTTCATATTTAAATCACATTCTCTCCCCCGATCAAAAGTATCAAATCTTTGGAGATTTTGGATCTCAATTGATTTAAATAAGTTGGAAAACATTTTTGGGAGAAAATGTGGTCAGGTTTAAACTTTGTCTGATAATAGGAACATCTTATGCTCCCCCTTAATTTTAAGCAGAGGAAGGTTATGTGTCAAAACTGTTGAGTTTAAATGATTTTGAGTTCAACGAGAAACTCATGAAAAATTCATGCATTGACACATAACCATCACAATTTGAAGAGTTGCTCGATATGTACAAAGTGGAGAGTTTTGATGATACATAAAATTTTGAAATCACTCTCCCCCTCAATCAATGATGCATGTTAAAACTGAAATGATTGATGTCATTGATAGAGTGATAAATTTTATGAAAAATTTCAAGTTTGATTGTTTTCCAAAAAATTTCATGGTACCACCAAGTTTTTCACAAATATTTTCTTGAAGAATCAAAGAACGGAAAATATTTGTGATAAAAAGAAGACTTCTCTTCTTTATCAAGAAAATATGCACTGAAGCGTATATTAGATCGAGGAAACATGGATATAAAGTAATCCATGCCCAGGTGAACTTCACCCGGTTAAAAGGAACAACCGTAATTTTGGCGACGTATTTTCCCCATTTTGAAAAACTGGTTGCTATCTGATGTAATAGCAAGCCAAAATATTGAATTCCGGGTTGCAGCCTGAAATGACTGCAAGCCATAATTTTGAAGTCCGGGTTACAGTCTGAAATGACTGCAAGCCATAATTTTTAAGTCTGGGTTACAACCTGAAATGACTGTAAGCCTATATGAAAGAATGTTTTGTGTAACGACATGTTTTAGAAAAACATTATTAGAAAAAGAAAAACTCTTGCTTAAGCATATGTATGATTTCATGTCATTATTGAATGACATTTCTAGAAACGTACATAATATTGATTACACAAGAGACATGTCGCGAGAAGAATATTTTTGGATTTTTTGTAGTTTTTCAGATTTTTATGGGTTTTTGTTGGTTTTATATATCTATATAAATTTGGTATAATCTATGTACAAAGGATATGTGAAGTAAATCCATTACTTCTCATTTTCTTCCTGAAGACATTTGAGTGATACTGCGAAGGACTCTTCATTCCAAATCACGGGAGAATGAATTGAAGCCGTTCTCTCAGAAGTGCTTTTGTGAAGAAATCCGCCAGCTGAAATTCCGTCCTCACGAAGTAAAAGTTCCACTCCCCTTTCTCAACTTGTTCCACCACACCTTTGGAGAATCCATTTACCAGGACAAACTTTGATAGTGTATCATACCATGCCTTAGGCGCCTGCTTAAGACCATAGTGAGCCCTTCTCAGACGATAGACATGGGTAGGACGATCAAGATCCACAAATCCTTCAGGTTGAATGATATAAACAACTTCATTCAGCTCGCCATTTAGAAATGCAATTTTTCACATCCATTTGATAGACCGTCATGTTCTGACTTGCCGCATTGGCAAAAAATATTCTGATAGCTTCAATGCGAGCAACTGGAGCGAAAGATTCTTCAAAATCAATGCCTTCATTTAGATGATATCCCTTAGCAACAAGCCTTGCCTTGTTTTCAGAATGACATCATGCTCATCAAGTTTCACTTTGAAGATCCATTTAATAGCAATAATCATTGCACAGTCTGGAGATAGTACCAATTCCTATACTTCAAGTCGATCGAACTTGCGAACTTCTTTATGCATCACATTAACCCAACAATCTTTAGAGATAGCAGTCTTGACATCTTTGGGTTCGACATTGGATAGTACAAAATTATAAAAGCACCATAAGGCAAAGGTGGTAAGTTGCCTTCGTATGAACACCGATCGAGAAGGATTCCCAATAATGTTGCCAATCGGATGATCATCGGTCCATTTTCTGAGATTTTGATGTGGTTGAGGGTAGGAACCTAAAGAAGCCATGTTTGTATCCCATGAAGAAGGTGTCTTAGAAGAAGATTCAGGAGCAAATAGGTTCTTGAACAGAGCATCTTCAAGAGGAGCAAATGAATTCACTTCAAAAGAATGGTCGACTGCAGTACCTTGATGTACAGAGATGGAGCATCTTGATCAATTCAAGTAGACACTGATGGACTATTTGAGTTGTACAGAACCGGAGCAGCAGCAGCTGGTGGTGTCAGTGTATTATCAGTAGGTGTCTCAAAGTATTCATCAAACATTGGGTCACACAAGATCTTCAAATGCACATTTATAGATGGTTAAGGTACACGCAGGAGTGGAATTATGTACAAGACCTGAACTGATTTGTTCAGGAGACAAAAGTTTAGACGCGGGTCCTTCACTGATGTGTACAGGAGCCATATGCTCAGTCAGCTCAACGAATGTGGTTTCCAAGATTTATCGGGTTCATTTGTTGTAGATTCGTTATCCCTTACGATCTGGAGCATAACCAACGAAGAATCCAATATCAGCTTTTAGCTTATAATTATCCTAGATCTTTAACTATGATCTGTAGGGTAGCATAAAGCACCAAACACACATAGAAAGGAGATATCTAGTTTCAGGCCATGCATCAGCTTATATGGAGTTTTGTTGTGAAGAGTATGTATTAGGTATCGATTTTGTTGAGTCATACTTACAGCAGTTTAATGAGTTAGATGATAACCTCTGGAGTCACGTCCTTGGTTCGCAAAAGCTTCACCCATGTAAACCGAGAATAGTCGACAACTATCACAAGAACATACTACTTCCCATTTATACTTTGCATTTTCATTGGTCAGCATAGATCCATGTGAAGGGAGTGAAGAACTTCCATGATGGTATTGACAGTTTTGGGTTTGTGTGTATGCTTCGTGCTTTAGCCCAGTTGACAAGCCGAACAAAGATGATCATTTTCATACTTTAATCTGAGTAGACTACATACAAAATCCTTGCATGCAAGATCATTGATGGTACCAAATTTCAGGTGATTTAAACGTTGGTGCCATAGCCACAATTTGTTCTTTGAGACCATAGACTGCAAGCAAGAAGGAAAAGGCCGCATCATGTCTTCAAATGGAGATGGTGTACAGGTTAGTGCCACGACTGCTTTTAAGAAGATCAACACTATCCAATTCTCTGAAAAAGCATGTATGTTTACTGAAAGCAACTTCTAGATCCGAATCACAGAATTGACCAATCAGAAAACAAATTATGACCAAGTCCTTCGATGTAGAATACCCTGGAGATTACACTGCCACCAAAATACAGTCTCCTTAACCCATAATTGCCCAAAATTGGTCGTTGCCGAATTTTAACTATCCCGATAAACAAATTCACGAAATTCTTGAGCTGTGAGCGATCCCCATTCATATGTTATGAGCAGCCTGAGTCCAAATGTCAAAGGACGATCTGTACCACCTGCATTTGAAAACAGACGAAAGAAGAGAATTTGGAGTGCCGGATCCCCAATTTAAGTTGGTTAGAGCAAACAAATTATGGAGCAACTGAGACCTTAGGTTCATTCGTATCAATGGTGGAAGTTTCACTAGTCGATGCAAAGGGCACAGTTAAAGGACATTTGGCCTCTAAAGGGAAAGTTCTACTAGTTGGCTTCCATTTCTTAATAGGCACTACTTTAGAGTTAGTCATCCTAGTTAAAGGGCACTGTTCTCCTAAAGTGAATTTCCTTCCAGTGGGCTTCCATTGATAACCAACATTGGCAAACAGTTTTCCTGTTGTTTTCCAAATTTTCTTAATTTGTTTAGCTCTCCAAACTTTCTTAACTGGGGGTTTGTTAAACGCCTTTAGAAATTTCTCAACACATTTATCATGATTACTCGAGATTAAGCATTTATTACATGTTTTGCAAAGTTAATTAGGATTTGAATTATGGTTCCTTTTGTTCAACTCAGACTTATAGTTCCTCATGTGGTCTTCTACTTTCGTCTTAGGAACACTTTTAGCTAGAGAAGTCCTATAATCCTTCATATTACTCCTAGGTTTTGACTTGCTAGCATTAGTGACACTACTAACTCCTGTAGAATGAGTGAGGGGAACCTTAGTCTTTTTCACTTTTAGTTGCTGAACATGTTTTGATGTGTTGAGATCTGAAGTTTCCAAAGGTTTAGCAAAGGTAACATGCTTGTTTGTTGACTTAGAGGATGATGCAGATGACCTATCTTGCCTGCTACCAATCTTAGGACATGTACCAATAGCATATTATAAGAGTTCCTGAGATCTATTAGTGAGAAATCAGGCATCTACAATAGCATCATCAAGTGGTTTTGCTATCCTATCCTCTTCAATGGTTTCACAAAGCAAGTCAAGGCACTCTTTAAGATGTTTAAGATAGTCTCTGTGAATTAACTTATTATTCCTAACGTGAAGAGGAATATTCACAGCATCAATTGTGTACTTTTTACAAGCAGAAACCTTTTGAACAACATTATCACAAGTGATGATTGGCATTTTTCCTTTCACCTGAGTCTTTAGATTCTCAATCTCTTTAAGCAAAGAAGTTATCTTTTCATTGTTTTTATCACGTGTGATCTAAATTGAATCATATAACTCTTTGTAATGTTGTTTAACTTTTGAATTTTCAGCTCGAAACCAATCATTTTCATGTTGCAATTTATTGATGGCATCTTGAAATTGAAAAT
Source organism: Artemisia argyi (assembly GCA_030686995.1). Classification (NCBI taxonomy): domain Eukaryota; kingdom Viridiplantae; phylum Streptophyta; class Magnoliopsida; order Asterales; family Asteraceae; genus Artemisia; species Artemisia argyi. Next base: position 2,729,993 of record CM060705.1, read on the forward strand.
TTTGAGAATCTATAGATTGTGGTTTTTGGGTACCAATCACATCACTGTTGTTTGACTTCAATTGGGCAATTTGTACCCTCAGTTTACGAATCGTGTTAGTGTGAGCTTGAATCTTTTCATCACGTTTGGCTAATTCAAAATATGCATCAAATTCAAGAGCATCCGTAGATGTCTTGGCATTTGAGATTTTAATTCTTTCTTCTAAATGTTGACACTTTAATTGTAAATTAAGATTATCAACCTCTAGTTTTGACAAATGCCTGACCATGTTATCATGGTCATCGTTTTGAATTTTCTCATGCAATTTTAAATTCTCCCCCTCAAGCTCAACAACACAATTCTGGAGAACAATTAAATCAACAGGCATTTCATGAAATTAACAAGCAGTTAATGTAGAATAAATGGCAGTATAGAATACATCTTGAGCAACACATTTAGCAATCAAGGTCTATACTGCCACTTATAGAATAAGTGGCAGTATAGAATAAGTGGGTATAACGTTGGATTAGCTATCTTAAACATGGTACGAGTTTCACCCACAATTCTTTCTGCTTTCATTCTTTCTAAGTCTATACTCCAAGATATTTGCTCCGGGGTTAACCTTTTTTGAGGGGCAAAAAGAGCTAATCGGTTATCTTTAGAGTAATCATATTTGTATAGAATTTTGTTCGCAATGCACTAGGGATCCTTTAATTTTTCAGCCAATTTCTCTCTAGTTATAACTTCTATCTCATTGGTCTCATCAAATGATGTTACATCAGGGGGCATGACCAGGCTTAAGCATGACATTTGCATCATATAATGCAGGTTGGGCATCTCTAACGCTCCTAAGGCAATTAGATTTGGATTCACCTACATCCTTTTCACTGTTTTCATCACACAACCTTCTATGCTTTTGTATCATTTGAGTAGTTTGAATGGTTTGGCCTTGTGTGTACAACTTGTTTTCAAGCTTGTTCTTTAACGTCTTAAGTCTGGAAAAATCATTTAAGAGTTTTGTTTCCTTATCCTGAAAATCAAGTTTTTGTATAATCATACTCTTGTGTATCTCCTGTTCACGTTTGACAGTTTGAGCAAGTTGATTTTGTAAGGATTTTAACTCTTGTTTCAATGTTTCTTCCTTTAAGTTACGTTCAATTATATATGCATGCATTTGCCAATCCATTTTCCGTTCACGTTCGGTTAGCTCAAATTTTGCATGTTGTTCATAACAAGTCATCTAATCTTTAAGGATGTTAAGTCTAGTGGTCAGGGTGTCATCAGGGATATAAACAGTGTGCTCATGCAAATCACAATCATTATCGACAACAGAAGATGCACTACTTGGTATAACTGACTCTTCGTTGTGTTTCACATATTTTTCACATGGGAAAATATCGCTATTTCGAATATTATTAGTATTTGAGCTAACAACATTTGTCAGTTGTACTTTGTTGGGAATCTCATGTTTATCGACCATGTCATTCAGTTTGAGTACCTTAGCACATGAAGCTTGTTCTTTCATCGGTCTGATATATGCATCCGCATCCTGTGTAGCAAGAGTCATTGAACTGTTGGTAAAGTCAAGCTTATCAGTTTCTGATCCTCTGTCATCGGTGACAACAGTCCCAACATCCGATGCTTTACCCGAATCCACAATAACATCACTTGATTGCACCCGACATGCATTCACCTTGTCTTCATACTTGAGTTTGTGCTATGCTCTTTCCATAATGTACTCCTTCACATTACCCATGAGTTGGAGTAGTGTGACCCTGAACACGTCAACTTTGACTACCGTGCAAGTAGCAAAGTTCTTTTTCGTCATTTGACTCTCATGATCATACTCCTAAGTGTAATCGCGAATTAATGAACTCTTGGAGTTGGTTGTTGATCACACCAAATGCAGCCATAGATCTTCCTTCAGAAAATTCACCTTTTTCAAGTTGTTGTTGAAGTTGATCTAAGTATAGAGTCATTTTGCATGTGAAGGTCTCAACCTTTTGACTAAAGAGTGTTGCGAATGCACGATTGTAACCTACCAAGTATCCAGGTTGTGCAAAGAGAACCTTGAGATGTTAATAAAGTAATCGAAAACATTCAATGCAACTATCCTTTGCATTATCGGACAATTTAATTGGCTGATGAGGTTCATTCTCTTGAGACTGCGAGCATGAAGATTCCATTGCATCATTATCAGATTGAAACACGTTAATTTGTTGTGAAGGGTTGGAAGCCTTATGTTCATCAATCATGTCATACAATTTGAGTATCTCAGGTATGACTGAATCCGTAGAATTTGACATGATGTGGACGTGCACGGGATTTTACACTTCTATGAAATAAACTGAGAAATAGATTCTTTCCAGGGATTTTACAAAATCAAGAAGAAACCGTGAAACACTGAAGACTTGAGTTGAACTTGATGATCAATTGATGGATGGACTAGGTTATATGTTGTTTTGTTGTGATCTTGGTTCGGTTTTTGCAAATTGTAATGTTGAAAATTTTGCCAAAAAAACTTAAAACATCAATAACTTCACTCCGGAGGTGATTTGGGCCTCGAAAAGTTTGTTTCAAGAATTCGTGGTGAAACCTTACAATATTCAGCCTGTTCCAGACGTTTTGACAGCTAATTCGCTAAAAACGGAGTTACGGTTCAAAAATTATGGTCGTTTGAAGTTTTGACGTAAAAAGTCAACTTTGGTCAAACTACAACTTTAGCAAATCGCTAAACACCACCAAATCGCTGGAGCTAATCGCTAAGTAGAGGTAATTGCTATCTGGAGGTAATCGCTGGAACAAATTGCTAGAGTTAAACGCAAGAGTTAAACGCTAACTAGAGCAAACCGCTATCTTCAGGTAATCACAATTCTGAGGTAATCACTGAGAGTAGTAGTTAAACGCTAGATGAGGTAATTGCTAAACTTAGCTAAATGCAAGACATAGTTAACTGCTGGAACTAACCGCTAACACCAACCGCTACCACAAACTGCTAGATCTAATCGCTAACCACAAAAGTCCAAACCCGTCACTATCTAGCGTTTTGTCTGTATATCCCAACTTAGTAATCGCAACGAGCTAAACGCTAAATTAGTGAGCTAACCGCTACTAAGAAAACCAAAACAGAATAGGTAACCGCTACCAAGAATACGCCCCAAAATCAATCACAACTTCAAACCAACGAGTGATATAGCATATCCAACTGAAAAACTAAGTAGTTCTAACACCACTAATCACAAAAGTACACCCTTAACTCATCATATAACACTAGAAAGATCAAACCAAGATGTTTTCAAGAAAACTCTTCTAGCTAACAAAAACCACAAAATACCACACCAAATCCGATTCTTCAAGGCCCTAAGATGAAATCTTGGCTCTTTATACCATTTGTAGGATAAACACTAAGTCCCAAACATGTAAATCATGGTGGTGTTGTGGCGTTATAATAGAAGAGAAAGAAGAAATATGGGAACCTTTAGAGAATGAGAGAAAACAAGAATGCTTAGATTGCTTAGAATGAAAGGGTCCAACCCTCTCCCTTGGTGGGAGAGGGGTATTTATACAAAGAAATAAAACGCCCACACCTGGGCTGTGGATCAGGCATACAGCAGGTAAATGTAACACCCCCAATTCATGGACGCAGCGGAATTCGAACTGGGTGTTACTGGACGGCACAATAGTCACAATAATAGAAAACGAACTCCAATTGAGTCGTTTTAAAAGATTTATCATTCAAATTATATAGATATCAGAGATTTCGAAATGAGGTCCCAAATGGTTCCATGTTTACAAATTACATTAATTGAGTTTTGAATGATAATAAAATTTATAGCCCTCTTGAGTATCCGTGTCCTTCCGTGCCATCCTTGATCGTCATAAACCTGAAATACATGCTTGAGAGGTCAACACAAAGGTTGAGTGGAATTCGTAGAGTTTAGTTAAATCGTTTGAACACAATAATCGAAATGTGAGGTAATTAATCACACATTCATAGTTAGAAAACAAAATCGTTATTTATTTCACTAAGCTCATACAACCAAAGCGTTAACATCGAACCAACAAAATTGGCATTATAGAAGCCCTATCAAGGTACTTTTGCCGTTATACCGCTAAATCTCAAATATAGTGCATTTGTGTGAACTCATCGTTGCTCAACACAAATGGGATTCGTCAATCCCAATAGATCTATTCACAATATTCGCGCTCACTAAAGGTAGTGACTAATGGTTCATGATATAGGGACTTCGAACATGGCAATCGTTACTTAGTGATAATAAAACATCGTCGTGAAGCATACATTAGAAAGCATCGTGTTCGAGTAGAAAAATAATAGCATGTATTCCCCCCATGGGTTTGTAAAGTAGTTAAACAGTAGAAAGTGGGGCTACGAACTCACCTTAAGTACGATAGCAAGTAATGAAGGTGATGGTTTGATCGTATAGATTTCTACAAGCAACCTATAATAGAATGTCGCGACTTAGGATCGGAGTAAAGAATATGAATAAGTGCCAATATATATATCTTGCATCTAGTCCATGATGTGGTATGATGTATATTGTAAGTCTTTGAAAGAAAGATTTATGAAACATGTATGTTTTGGTATATCGTTTACTACCGTTCGGGCCGACATAATTCAGAAGTCATGTTAGTAAGCGTTCGAGGCGCCAGGACACTTTAACTCGTAAATCCACAACTCAACTCGACGGCTTACATAATGAACTCCTCACATGAGGCTCCCTACTATTGTAGTAGTTGATGAAATATATAGATATAAGTTTTGATCCGAAAGGTTACATGTCCGATATTTGAATAAACTTAGGAAAGTTTATTTGTACATGAAGATTGTTATTAGGGGTAGTTTCATAAGTCTTGAATGACCATTTTCTCTTGGTAAAATCTCATGGTTTCCTTTAGATGAAGTAGATCCAAATTGTATGTTCAAGTTATCGCCAACTTCTCTAATTCATGTATTTGCCTTGGTAAGCTTGTATGGTCATTTCGTCATGGCCTAGCCATGACCTTTGGTCATTGTTCCATGGTCTTGAGACTCAACCTTGGCTCTAGCCATGGTTGTGGTCTTGATTTAGGTCATAAGACCCCTTTGGTCTTCATAAACCATAACTTATATGTAATGAATTTGGTCTAAAAATGGGCTGTTAAGATTTTGAAGAATTTATCACTCAAAAAGCGTTTTCAGGGCTCGAGCTTCTTTGTTCCTGAACGAAAACGTCGTTTCGGACAACTTTCGTGTTTTAACTTTTTGATGAATCGGACCAGAAGTGGGACTTTCAAAACCTAAATTTGATCAGGAAGCTATTTGGCAGTTTTGCCGGAAATCTTTGGTAATTTCAAATCGCCATAACTTTTGACTCGTATACTCGTTTTGGGTGGTTCAAATTGCTATGGTTTCCTTGTTAAGTCCTCTACTGTAATTTGTAATGATCCAATATCATAATTTTACCATTTTGGTCGTGGTTTTCCAAGAAAGTCACTAGTTTACTTGTTTTAGTAACTTATCTTGTCAATCAATAACAATAACTTGTTTTGCTCACTTTTATACATCATGGACATAACTACAAGACATAATATAGCAAGAATGACATGTAAATAACATGAACATGATTATTTAACAAGAATCAAGTTAGGGTTTGGCTCACAACTTTTGGCTTTCAAAGATGAAAGGAAGTTAACATGTAAGGATAGGACATTGATAGACTTGCTTCAACCCACTTCTTCATGCAATCTTTCTACTCTTGTAATCTTGAAAGATGGATGATGAAGGTTGAGGTGAATTGAGTGGATTTAAACTCAAGAGAAATCACCAAGTATATTAGGGATTGGAAGAGTTTTGGTGAATGATAACCTATCTAGGGTTTCTACCTTGAACTAGCACTTGAATCTTGCATGAAACTAGAAGGAAATAAGCAAAGGATGGAAAGGTTTTGGGGTTTGGGGATGCACGGCACAAGAAGGGGGGAGAGGGGGCTATTTATAGTAAAAAATGAGGAGGTTAGGAAACTAGTAGGAAATTACCAAAACTTGGTGACCAAGTTGTAATTTAGAGATGATCTAGGGGTAATTTCATGAGATGAAGCCACATGGGATGACTCCCCCCCTCCTAGGTCGGTTTGTAAGCTTGGAGAGCAAGGGTGTGGACTTTTCTTGGTATTATCCAAGATACTTGGTTAGTTTTGACTCCGGGAAATGCCAATCGTAAATGATTAAGCCTCAAAACGTAAAACCGGGTGTCGTAAAATTATGGAATTTGAAAGTATGGTTAAACATGTCCATATAGTCCATAATAAAATATAAAATGAGTGGTAGGTTCTATCGGGTGCTAAAACCCTGCTAAAAACTGGAAACACGGGTCTAAAACGCGTAATTCGCGTAAAACGCTGAATATTGCGTAAAATTGAGAAAAGTAAAAGGTTACTTTTCTAATGTGATAAAAATGATTTAAAATGACTTATAATGTCTAGACTGGGCTCAGTCTAGTGTCGGTTGGTATTAAATGCCTTTTAGACATCAAACCGTAAGCCTAAAAATCACGAAATGACTTATAACATCAAGGGATGATTTTTGGTCAATGGAGGAGGGAAAGAATATGTTGACTTTTTCTAATAAGTTGAAAACTCAAATCTTCTTAGAAACGCGTTTTGTGGTCTAACGGTTAATCGCCCAAACGGTTAAGCGTGCTCATGCGAGAGTAGTATAGGCTTGGGTGACCTGCCGGGAAGTCTTTGGTCATGTTTTTCTCTGTCACGATTAATTCTCAAATAAATCATGAGCGTGTCAAACATTTTTCCGATGTGGGGTCACCTGACGGGATCGAATTTCGTTGTGCGTAGGATTTCTGAATGACGTTTTACCCTAAAACGTGTAATTCCTTAATAACTTTCACGAAAATGAGCTTATGAAAGTTAAACTTTTAATTTGTCATGGAAATGATTTATCATTTGAGAATATCAAATAAAAATCAACTTTCGGAAAAGAAATGAATAGTAAAAGTGAATAGTGAAATTTTCCGGGAAAAGTAATTAACCTGAAATTGTGAATTGTTACAGTCTCCACCCCATACGGGGAACTTCGTCCCGAAGTTCTTTGTGTGTCATATATTGGAGTGGTGTCGATGAAATGGTGTGGTTACTTATGAGGACTAAAGTCTGGGATTACTGGTGATGTAATTTGATTTGTCGTTTCAGTGTATGGTGTAGGACGATGTTTACTTTTATGTAGGAAAGGTATGGTAATAGTCGAATATCAAAGGAAATTGATATAGCAGTCGAATATTAATAGGAATTGAGATCGTAGTTGCAATCATAGCCTAGTAGGTAATCGGTTGTTGTACCTAGTGTTTATTGACTTCATACTTATGTTATTTCGGATACAAATAAGCCCACTTGTTTATAATTCTTTATTTACATAGAGAGGCATCCCAAACAATGTAGATAAGGAAATATAAACTTATGGTTTAGTGATTTACAATGTCTTTATTTAAATGAAAAGGCATCCCAATCCATTCAAATAATTACAAATCATCCTACACAACATTCATACTTAGTCGGTGAGTTACAAGGTAGGGTATTACGAGATGATACTGGTGTTCCAAGATGAATATTCAATCTTGTAAAGCTGGTAAGGGTGCTTGTGGTGTAGCTAAGGATGATTTGAGCTTTAAAAGTGCATCAACATCTGTTAATGAGCTTGTGGTTCCAACGATTGTAAAGATAATGATGTGATATGTTGACGAACAAAAGTGTGTAGTGTAGGCTTAACATTAATACTCTTAGGTATAGATGTTGAGTTTGCTTTAAAAATCTTAAGAGATTCTAAAAGTTTATGATGGAATGGTATCCTTAGAACCTAAACAGGATAGTACTTCTACAGGATGAAGAGAAGAATTGATAACTATCCCAAGATAGTAGTTCGGATTATCTCATAAATGAAAACTTTCAAGAATGAAATTTGGTAGTACAAATAAGGTGTTAAGATTTCGCTGAGTGGTAAAACACTATCGTGTCTCTAGATCGTTTTAAAGAATTCGGGTGGTTTATCGAGTTCAAGTAGGAAATCAACCTAAACATAACCCTAGTACAACTACTCTCAGTATTTGAAAATTTTAAGTCGAATATAGTTAGTCAGACTATATTCCACTGTCCCTAGGTTAAATATAGGTGACTAGTCTATATTTAGCCAAGGTTCGATAAAATTTTCAAATACCTAAATTAGGTATACTTGTGATATGTCCATTGCTTTCGGGAAACTGTCCACTAAACAAAGGCGATGTCAACCCTTCAGTTGCAAGTCCCGCCCATACAAGACTTGTAACCCATGTTTTCACATTCCATCGCATAGAAGATAGTACGGGTAGATACGTGTGGAAAGGAAGTTTTAAGTAGTTCTAAAACAGTCCATATGTGGCGAGGATCACGAACTTTTAACAATGAAGGTTTCAAAAGAAAACTTTGATGAATGTAGAGAAAGTTCAGCTTTTGTCGATGATGGATTAGTTTATCCTTTAGAAATCTCATATTTCTTGTTTGGAAATCGATAGATTGTGATGGGTTTTTGATATCATATGAAATGATATTGATGAGGTGGTGGAATAATTCGAGAGACCATTGCACAAATCACAATGTCTCGGAAGTAGATTAGACCATTGTGTCATACAATGTTCGGGAAATAGAAAAGACCATCGTAATTCGTTACAATATCTTGGATATAAAATGTTGGAGTAGGAACATGGTTGGGAGAATGTAGTTGTGTCGAAATGCCATAGAATAGGCATGTGTAGATATGTTTAGATAAAATGATTGAAAATAACTCGAATGTATATATAAATATACTTATATGTTCATGTAGCATAAAATGCTTAATAAGTCCATAATCGTCTGGAGGATGGAAGACACGGAGAGCGGAAGGCTATAAAAATGGTTTTGCTTGTAGTGTGGTTATAGTTTAGGTCTCAATTAGACCCGTTTCTCTATAACCATGGCTCTGATACCAATCTGTAACACCCCCAATTCATGGACGCAGCGGAATTCGAACTGGGTGTTACTGGACGGCACAATAGTCACAATAATAGAAAACGAACTCCAATTGAGTCGTTTTAAAAGATTTATCATTCAAATTATATAGATATCAGAGATTTCGAAATGAGGTCCCAAATGGTTCCATGTTTACAAATTACATTAATTGAGTTTTGAATGATAATAAAATTTATAGCCCTCTTGAGTATCCGTGTCCTTCCGTGCCATCCTTGATCGTCATAAACCTGAAATACATGCTTGAGAGGTCAACACAAAGGTTGAGTGGAATTCGTAGAGTTTAGTTAAATCGTTTGAACACAATAATCGAAATGTGAGGTAATTAATCACACATTCATAGTTAGAAAACAAAATCGTTATTTATTTCACTAAGCTCATACAACCAAAGCGTTAACATCGAACCAACAAAATTGGCATTATAGAAGCCCTATCAAGGTACTTTTGCCGTTATACCGCTAAATCTAAAATATAGTGCATTTGTGTGAACTCATCGTTGCTCAACACAAATGGGATTCGTCAATCCCAATAGATCTATTCACAATATTCGCGCTCACTAAAGGTAGTGACTAACGGTTCATGATATAGGGACTTCGAACATGGCAATCGTTACTTAGTGATAATAAAACATCGCCGTGAAGCATACATTAGAAAGCATCGTGTTCGAGTAGAAAAATAATAGCATGTATTCCCCCCATGGGTTTGTAAAGTAGTTAAACAGTAGAAAGTGGGGCTACGAACTCACCTTAAGTACGATAGCAAGTAATGAAGGTGATGGTTTGATCGTATAGATTTCTACAAGCAACCTATAATAGAATGTCGCGACTTAGGATCGGAGTAAAGAATATGAATAAGTGCCAATATATATATCTTGCATCTAGTCCATGATGTGGTATGATGTATATTGTAAGTCTTTGAAAGAAAGATTTATGAAACATGTATGTTTTGGTATATCGTTTACTACCGTTCGGGCCGACATAATTCAGAAGTCATGTTAGTAAGCGTTCGAGGAGCCAGGACACTTTAACTCGTAAATCCACAACTCAACTCGACGGCTTACATAATGAACTCCTCACATGAGGCTCCCTACTATTGTAGTAGTTGATGAAATATATAGATATAAGTTTTGATCCGAAAGGTTACATGTCCGATATTTGAATAAACTTAGGAAAGTTTATTTGTACATGAAGATTGTTATTAGGGGTAGTTTCATAAGTCTTGAATGACCATTTTCTCTTGGTAAAATCTCATGGTTTCCTTTAGATGAAGTAGATCCAAATTGTATATTCAAGTTATCGCCAACTTCTCTAATTCATGTATTTGCCTTGGTAAGCTTGTATGGTCATTTCGTCATGGCCTAGCCATGACCTTTGGTCATTGTTCCATGGTCTTGAGACTCAACCTTGGCTCTAGCCATGGTTGTGGTCTTGATTTAGGTCATAAGATCCCTTTGGTCTTCATAAACCATAACTTATATGTAATGAATTTGGTCTAAAAATGGGCTGTTAAGATTTTGAAGAATTTATCACTCAAAAAGCGTTTTCAGGGCTCGAGCTTCTTTGTTCCTGAACGAAAACGTCGTTTCGGACAACTTTCGTGTTTTAACTTTTTGATGAATCGGACCAGAAGTGGGACTTTCAAAACCTAAATTTGATCAGGAAGCTATTTGGCAGTTTTGCCGGAAATCTTTGGTAATTTCAAATCGCCATAACTTTTGACTCGTATACTCGTTTTGGGTGGTTCAAATTGCTATGGTTTCCTTGTTAAGTCCTCTACTGTAATTTGTAATGATCCAATATCATAATTTTACCATTTTGGTCGTGGTTTTCCAAGAAAGTCACTAGTTTACTTGTTTTAGTAACTTATCTTGTCAATCAATAACAATAACTTGTTTTGCTCACTTTTATACATCATGGACATAACTACAAGACATAATATAGCAAGAATGACATGTAAATAACATGAACATGATTATTTAACAAGAATCAAGTTAGGGTTTGGCTCACAACTTTTGGCTTTCAAAGATGAAAGGAAGTTAACATGTAAGGATAGGACATTGATAGACTTGCTTCAACCCACTTCTTCATGCAATCTTTCTACTCTTGTAATCTTGAAAGATGGATGATGAAGGTTGAGGTGAATTGAGTGGATTTAAACTCAAGAGAAATCACCAAGTATATTAGGGATTGGAAGAGTTTTGGTGAATGATAACCTATCTAGGGTTTCTACCTTGAACTAGCACTTGAATCTTGCATGAAACTAGAAGGAAATAAGCAAAGGATGGAAAGGTTTTGGGGTTTGAGGATGCACGGCACAAGAAGGGGGGAGAGGGGGCTATTTATAGTCAAAAATGAGGAGGTTAGGAAACTAGTAGGAAATTACCAAAACTTGGTGACCAAGTTGTAATTTAGAGATGATCTAGGGGTAATTTCATGAGATGAAGCCACATGGGACGACTCCCCCCCTCCTAGGTCGGTTTGTAAGCTTGGAGAGCAAGGGTGTGGACTTTTCTTGGTATTATCCAAGATACTTGGTTAGTTTTGACTCCGGGAAATGCCAATCGTAAATGATTAAGCCTCAAAACGTAAAACCGGGTGTCGTAAAATTATGGAATTTGAAAGTATGGTTAAACATGTCCATATAGTCCATAATAAAATATAAAATGAGTGGTAGGTTCTATCGGGTGCTAAAACCCTGCTAAAAACTGGAAACACGGGTCTAAAACGCGTAATTCGCGTAAAACGCTGAATATTGCGTAAAATTGAGAAAAGTAAAAGGTTACTTTTCTAATGTGATAAAAATGATTTAAAATGACTTATAATGTCTAGACTGGGCTCAGTCTAGTGTCGGTTGGTATTAAATGCCTTTTAGACATCAAACCGTAAGCCTAAAAATCACGAAATGACTTATAACATCAAGGGATGATTTTTGGTCAATGGAGGAGGGAAAGAATATGTTGACTTTTTCTAATAAGTTGAAAACTCAAATCTTCTTAGAAACGCGTTTTGTGGTCTAACGGTTAATCGCCCAAACGGTTAAGCGTGCTCATGCGAGAGTAGTACAGGCTTGGGTGACCTGCCGGGAAGTCTTTGGTCATGTTTTTCTCTGTCACGATTAATTCTCAAATAAATCATGAGCGTGTCAAACATTTTTCCGATGTGGGGTCACCTGACGGGATCGAATTTCGTTGTGCGTAGGATTTCTGAATGACGTTTTACCCTAAAACGTGTAATTCCTTAATAACTTTCACGAAAATGAGCTTATGAAAGTTAAACTTTTAATTTGTCATGGAAATGATTTATCATTTGAGAATATCAAATAAAAATCAACTTTCGGAAAAGTTTCGGAAAAGAAATGAATAGTAAAAGTGAATAGTGAAATTTTCCGGGAAAAGTAATTAACCTGAAATTGTGAATTGTTACAGTAAAGACCCGTCCTTCTTCCACGATGTTACTTAAACTAATATTAACTAAATAACAAACTAACTATGAGCTATCTTAATGTTATTACAACATTTAGGTGACCGAGTCTTTTATAGAAATATTTGTATTCCTAACAACTTAGCCGGGTGTATTAATATTAGTTAGTTCCAATAAAAAATGAGAGAGTCAATACCAAAATAAATAGACAAAAAATATTACATAAAAAATACATCTTAAAAGTTTACATGTCAATAAACTATTTTAAATAGGTATCATGCTTACAAAATGTATGCTACCATGACAACTTATATATATAATGACAAAAATACGTCTCGAATAAAATGACAAAAATAAAAGACGGATATTAAGCTTTGAAAACTTCTATACAACCTATGTGCATCACACGGGCTTTCATGACTATATACTAATGGTTAATGGCTTAATCCCTTCGATTCATAAACATACATCATATAAAAAATAGTTTTTGACAATACTAAGAGTTAAAATTTCTAATGGTAAACAAAAACCATGCATCGCACGGGTAAGTGAGTTTTAGTACATCCGATTTGAACAGATAAATTAAAAGAGTTTGCTAAAATAACAAAATACGACATATTAAAAATATCACCTTGAATAATGAATAAAATAGACAAATTACATAATTTTGGCTCGCATTCATTTATAAATTATAATAACAAATAAAAAAGTTGTGTGCATCGCACGGGTGATGAGGCAGCCCGAGTTATATGTTGTATTTTGAGTGTTTGACTCGACCTCAATTAAATGTAACGAAATAACGGCATCAACATTTTTCATGTCATGCTAACAAACATAACTTAGAAACTTGTTGACCAACAAAATCTATCCATGATCAAAATGACGAAAATTAGCGCTGAACAATACGCTATGAACATTTAGATCAAGCCCGTGTGCATTGCACGGGTTTGAATGCCTAGTATTATATAAAGCTTAAGTAGCCTTATAAATGTAAAGGGGTCATAATAAATGTCCCAATAATTGATTCTATCATATGAAGCCTTCAACATTGATTCCAAGCAACTCAAACATCTCAATTAGTATGTGTACATTCATTTCAAGAAACTCAAACATCTCAATTAATAGTGGTTAGTCTTTTTACATTCCCGTCCATGAGTTACAAATAATTTATCAACTATATAATGTTGATGAGGCGAAAAGTGTACCGCTTTTAAGGGGTCATTTAAGCCCGAATTTGAGATTATTTGATCAATTATTGCCCTAAATCGTTCCTTTTGTCATTTTAGGTACTCTTGGAGAGAAATCTGGAAAAGGAAGCATTTTGGACGTTTTTGGAGCATAAAAGTGAAGAAAACGGCAAAGTCTCAATTTCCTTGCTGGGAACAGTACCTGACGGCGTCAAGCTTCTACAAGTGACGGTGTCAAGAGTAACAAAAGAGGTGGATGTGGAACTTATAACGTGACGGCCCAGAAAGTTCTCAAGCCTATTGGCCTGACGACGTCACCTAGGCCGTCAGGGTCCAAATACACGTGACGGCCCAGAGTGATTTTCTACATGACGGAGTCAAAAGTGGATCTAGGCAATACGAATTTTATTATGGCGGCGAGTTGACGGCGTCACAAGCTTTAACGTGACGCCGTCAAGGTATAAAATCTATATATAGTTTTCTAATTTTCATTTACTGGTGTGCAACTTTGAGGGAAAAACCCTAGACGAATTTTAACAGCTTTTCAAGGGTTTCAACCCCTTGATTCTTCCATGTTCAATTGAAGATAAGTACTTATTCAAATCATTCAATATGACTATATGTTGTGTGATTATATCTTACGCTTGTCTTCTCTTTAACATGCTAGGCTAGATTTTCATTGTGTTTGCTTAGATGTAGTGAAACCTAGATGTTGATTATGGGTTGATTGTTTGTTTATAATTGTTACGGATGATTGTATTCGATGTTATTCGATGTTAGGCTTAAGAAAACTGGCAGACTTCCATTGGTAACTTGCTTGAATGTCTTAAGACACATGATCGGAGGTGTACTACGATTTTAGGTTGTATTTAATGCGTAAGAGAATTCTAATGATCCCATGTTAGGAGCTTCTAACGGCTCGACATAGGAGTGAAGTAGGATCTTATAGAGTTAGGGAATATTGTACACGGCCCTACGACTAGTATTAAGGAATATGACCCGTCATCCATGCAATTGTAACAAGCTAATCAACCTGTAAAAGATATCTAGGGAGTAATGAAATTTAAGTAAACACAACTTTCCTCATTATTGTTTCCACCACATTAGTATAATAGTTTTATTTTCATTTCTTTTATTTTATTTTGATTGCATCTTTAGATTAATTGGGTTAGCTAGCTAGCAACTAATTCCGCCCACTCCTTCAAAAACCAAGATTTTAATCGCTTTCCATAAAATATAAAAATACAAAAAGAATGATCCCTCACCTCTAGACCTAGTTTAGTAGGCTTTCTAATCTAGCGACACTATTCCTGAGTTAAACGATCAATCCCCCGGTACTTGTCACTATATTATACTACAACGATCAGGTACACTGCCTAGTAGGGGTTGTAAGCTTCTCGAGATCCCTTGAGAGGTAAAACCTGTTGCGAGGGTGCAATTCCCACGTATCAAGTTTTTGGCGCCGTTGCTGGGGAATAGTTATTGTCTAGGTTAGGATTTCTTTTTATTAGGTCTACTTGCTAGATTCCTTTCTAGTAAGGTTTTATTTTTATTTTTAGGTTTTCTTTAGTCTATCTCATTTCTTCGTTTCGTTGTTCGTAACCTTTACCATCTGACATCACGGAAGGTGGTAACATCTTTGAACCCGTCAACCCACCACAACAAAACCACCCACAAAATCCACCACTAGCAAACCTACCTCCTAGACCCCGAACTTTAGGAGAGTATTCACGTCCTAGCCACCAAGGCTATCGAAACACCATTGAGCTCACTCAAGGAACCAATTTGTCCCCCTTGTAATCCGAAACCATCCGGTTGGTGCAAAGAAGATGTGCATTCCATGGACTTCGCTCCAAAGATCCTAATCAACATCTCAAGGATTTCCTTAAAATCGTAGATTCCATAGACCTTGATGTTGTAACTAGAGAGTAGACCCGATTACGTCTATTCCAATTCTCTCTATGTGATCAAGCTAGTCAATGGCTTGAACGTTTACCCGCGGGATCCATCACCTCTTGGGATGATCTTACTACTCATTTCCTTGCTCAATTTTTCCCACCGGGGAGAACTACCAAGCTTAGAAATGACATCTTGATGTTCCAACAACGTCAAGGTGAAACTCTATATGAAGCATGGACTCGTTTCAAGGACTTACTCCAAAAAGTCCCTCATCATGGCATAGATCTTTGGCTCCAAGTCCAAATCTTCTATGACCATATCGATCTCTCCACAAGGCGAACCATTGACCAATCGGCCGGTGGCAAGCTACGTGATCTAAGTGCGGAAGAATCATGGGAACTCATAGAAGATCTTGCTCTCTATGACAACGAAAGTTGGAATGATCCCCGTGATTTGAACAAAGTGGAGTGGTGGCATTTAATGTGGATCCCAAAACAGTTATCCATTTTGATTTTAAAAATTCCTAACCATTGGTATCCCTCACCCTCTGTAAATATCCCCTTTCCAAACACACAAAACACACATACAAAATTTCTTAAAGAAACTCTGCAAAAATTTTTCCATTGCAAAGTTGTGTGTAATCTTTTCAAAAACAAAAGGCTTTTTCAAAACATTTTTCTTGGTTAAGAATTTTGCAACAAGAAATCCTTCCTGTTTGCAAACATCTTGATAACAATATCACCCATTTCACGAACAGAAAACGAGTTGGATTCAACTTGTGGATCATCTGGTGTGTGATATTCTGCCATTAAAGTTTTTTAAAAACCTTTTCTTGACTTAAAAATGGCAGAGGACCAAGGAATCAAGCTTGCACCTCAATGGGCAAAATTGACTCTGGCTGATGTGCAATTCAAAACCAACAATGTTGTAGGCAATTTAACCACCCAACCAATGTCCCTGCCTACAAGGATATCATGAAGTTTTTGTATAACTGTCCTTTGAAAATAGCCTTCACCTCAACACCCTACTTTCAGTACCATCACCTCCTCAGGGAGTTTTGGTGTACTGCTCAGGCCCATGACCTAACACCCAGTGCTGATGAGAACGAACTCAGGCCCCTCAAGGAGTTTCTCATCAGTTTCTCTGTTTTAGATGGGAAACGAAAATTTGTCTTGGATTTCAAAATTTTCGCTCTGCAACATGACTTGACTATAACAATGGAAACTATGTTGCACACCCTGACCCAAATGATGTTAAATCAGGGTTAGAAAAAATTGCTTTGGATCCAAAATATTTGGACAAGACCCCTGTCACCAAGAGCTCCTTTCCCATGGCTTGGAAGATCCTGTTCACTTTTGTGATTCAGGTTCTCGGTGGGAAGCATTCATCGACTGAGCAGATTAACTCTGTTCAGATGATGATGGCTTACTGCCTAATGAACGGGGTCACAGTCGACATTGGAGAGATCATTTATGGTGATCTTGTAACCAAGCTACTGAATAAGTCTAGGTTACACTATGTGTCGTATCCTAGGTTTATCTCATGTGCTCTTCAAAGGTTACTGGGTTGTAACTACACTCAGGATGAACATTTGTTTGAGCCTTTCTCAGCAGATGGAACATCAGCAGATGGAACATTTGTTTGAGCCTTTAAGAGCCTTTCTCTTCTTGCCCACACTCTTCTTCCTAGTATTATAAGTAGGTGGAGAAGAAGTATGTGTATCAGCTTTGATGTCAGCAGAAGCCTCATCAGTTGTTTGAGGATCAATAGGAATGGATGATGAATCAACAGGAACTGTTCCTGGATGATCAGAAGAAATAGTCTCAGCAGATGGAACATCAGCAGAAAAAGATTCTTGAACCTTTGGAGCATCAGAAGAAATAGTCTCAGGAACAGAAGTAGAGACATTAGGTTATGAAGGGTTAGAAGATTCTCCAATCTTAACCTCAGATGGCTTATCTGAAGTATCAGCATGATCATCTACCTGAGTCAAGACTGAGGGAGAATGAATAATATCCCCATCAGCAATCAAAGATTCAGTAGAATCCTGAAGAATGTCAGCAGAATCATCAAGTCTTTATCTTTTAGCAGCAGGTTCACCCAGAAGTCTTCCATGCTTCTCCAATGGATCTTGAACATTAATGCCTGACTTATGAAGAATAGAAATAAGCTTGTCATATTCTGCAAATAACTTGATATCTAAAAAGCCCCAAACTGCCTTCTGAGTCCAACCTGAACCATACATAGCACAACCTTGGTTCTTGACAAAAATTCTCATGTATTTCTTGATCTGTGCTCTAGTCCATGGTTTATCCCTTTTTCCTTTAGCTTTTCTCTCTGCCTCAGCCTTTTGCTTTAGCTTAACAGCTGCAACTATCCTCTCAGCATAGTCATCATCATGAAATGCATCTCCAAGAACACACTTTGCCAAATCAGGCTTAGAAGAAACTTGATTAACAAGATTATCCCAATGCTCAGGAGATAGATGTTTTGATATTTCATCCAACTCTTTTTGTCTTTCAGCAGATAAACCATGAGTAATTGGAGTACCCATCTTGTCCAATTCAGCTTGTATCTTTCTAGCAAGAGCCTCAGATTGCTGCATTTCTGCATCCCTTTTTGCCTCAGCAGCATCCTCTTTAGCTTGCCACTGTGCTATTACCAACTCACTTAACTTCTCATTAGCTAGTTCCTATTTGGATTTCTGTCTGGAAGGAATATCTTGATCAATCACAATAGATTTTCCTTTATCCATCTTGGTTGAAGTAACATCAGAAGGAATAAAAGCCTTATCAGAAGAAACTTTTTCAACAAAATCATCAAGACTAGCAACATGTGTATCTGCTGATTCATAAGTAGGAACCACCTTAGACATTGGATCAGCATATGTCTTCTTACTAGGTGAGGACACATATTCTTTACCAGCAACAAAGAATGTGTCTCCTAACAAAGTAGCACCTGCAGTAACCTTATCAGCAGAAACACCACTCTTATTAACATCAGCATAGTTGGAAGCATCAGTCTTTCTTTGATTCATTGGCAAATTCTTTCTCCTTGCATAAGTCACCTTCTTAGCCTTAGGTGAAGATGTGTTAGCAGTTAGATCATTATGGACATCCATAGCATCATTAGGGTCATCTTGAAAACTCTCTAAATTTGTAGTAGCCAGAAGTTCAAGTCCATCCAAATCAATCATGTCAGAGCTTTCATCTACTTCCTCATCAATCTCAGCCTCATCACCCTTCTTTTTCTTTGACTTAAGTTTATTTTCCAATTTCTTGACTTTCTTCATCAATGCACCACTGCATTACCAAGAGTTTGCTTGGTCTTCTTGAGTTCTTTGTCCAAAGTATCAACTTTTTGCACATACCTATTCAATAAAAGAGATAAGGAGGTGAGAGTAACAGGACCTTCAGCTCCACCAACAGGGATATCTGTGGTATTAGGAGCATCATTGGTCCTGACAGGAGAGTTATAAAATCCTGCATCTAAATGCTCATCATCCTCAAAAGTAGGTCTCAATGGACTAGGTGTGGCAAGTCTTGTAGTCTGTGGAGAACTAACAGGTTGGTCAATATTGGTAGGCACATGTGATACTGGCTTATCTACTCGTAATAAATTAATAGACTCTACAAACATATGTACATGCTCATCAGGAGCAACAGATGGTGATGATATTGGTGGTGTAGGTGGTCTAGAAGTAGATGGTCTAAGGGAAGGTGATGGTTGAGTATCAGCAGCAATGGATGCACTTGCATCAGCAGCAACTGAAGGACCCTCAGCAGAACCCATTGGTGCATTAGCATCAGCAGGATCCTGACCACCATCAACTGCATCAGCACCTGCATTGGCAGCAGGCAACATAACAGGTAATAAAGGCCAATGGTTTCCAGTATAGTTGGTTTTCATAGAAGCGAATAGTTTGCTAGACAAACCCTTAACAGGCATATGGGTAGTGTCAGTGGTCTGAATTCCTAAGATTATTTGAAGAAACCTAGGATACAAAAGATACTTAAGTTTGGTATCCTTCACATTCTGAACCATTTCAACAAAGATATACTAGAAAAATTAAAAGTTCTTCCCTGAGAAAGGCACACAATAGGAAGAGCAATTTCAGTATAAAATTGATCCCAACCTCCAGACTTAGAGCTCATACACTGAAGTAGAGTGTGCACCAAAAATCTCCATTTAGGACAGAATTGGTTCTTGTACCAGACCTTTCCATTTACACAATATCCAATAGCCTTAAGACCTATAAGAATCTCCTGCTTGGACATCTCATACTCTCCACCTTCATCATCCAGCTGTAACTGAGTCCTAACCAATGACTCAGTAAGTACACATTCTTCCCCATCAATAGTAGCCACAATTTCTGTTGGTCCTTCTTTAGCAGACCTCACTCGAGCAGTTTCCCAAAATTGTGTAACCAAAGATTCATGTATAACATCAGGGTATTGGGTTAAAGCAAAATGAATCTTTTGATCGTCGGAGAAATTCCATCATCTATACATAGTGAGCATCTCCTTTACCACGACCTAAGAAAGCTTGTTTGATGTGATCACTTTGGTCCACTTTGGAATTAACATTGGTCCACTTTGGTCTGGGTCTATGATCAGCAGAAACACTCATCCTAATAAAAATCATAATCCTTAATCAAATGCAATTTACTTCCACACTCAAAACACTTCTTCTTTCTAGAAGATTTATTCAAACAAACAGATGTCTTATTACAACCAAAATTATTCAAACAAGAACTAGAACCAGAATTTTTTTGTAATGACTTAAAAGAATTCTTTTTGAAAAAATAAATGACAAGTCTTCAGGAGATGTTGTCTTTGAAGAAACTTCATCAGCAGCAACTCTAGAGTCAGCAGACTTGACACAAGGCTTTGGTGAGGACTTGGGTGAATCTGTCTAGGCCTTGGAATCACAATTGGCATAACTATAGGTAGAGGTCTCTGACGTCTTGTTACTGAAACAACAAGAGACACAATCATTAAAATCATTACTAGAGACACTTCTAGAGTCAGGGGAGACATCAGAAGAAAGATTCCTATTGCCGGCTTTTAATTGTGATTCATTTGAGTCCTTAGGTTTACAAACAGGGTCTGGTAAGTCACTTGACTTTTTACCATATAAATGATGTGACCCATCAAAGTCTGAGGACTTGGTGGTAGGCATAAATACTCCTCTAATAGGTCCTAGTACAGCATGCATTTCACCTTCTTTTAAGAATTTTGTTTGGCTTACAGGTTTAGGGTTAGACTTTCTTTGCTGCACAAAATCATGGAATACTTCTGCACCTACATATTTCTTAAAACCTAAACCTAGCTCAGATGTTACAAACTGACTACCATAGAGCAAGCTACATAACTTATCACCCGAAATTAGCCATTCTTTATGCCTAGCCACTTCCTTATCAAGCTTATCTTGCAAATCCTGTTTCTCTAAATCAACTCTAGCCTTTTCTTTTTTAGAAAATTTTAATTCATTACTGGTCATCTCTAGATATCTTTTTAATACCCTAATTTTCTCCTCATAAGCCAATTGATTTTGTTGAAACCAATCCTTTTGTTGCTCTAAAGTTTTAACTGCTTCTTTATAAGCTTGAGCCTGAATAAAACAATTTTTATATTTTGGTTCCATATCATCATAAGCTTCTTTAAGTGCATTGTATTTTAAACTACAACCAAAAACACAATCAGATACCTGAGGAGATATGCCCATAAAGGCAAATTCTTCATCACAACTAGCCAGGCAAGAGATTTGCTGAGAAGTACTGCTTTCAGCATCAGCATTATCATGCTCATTCCAATCAATGCAAGCATCCACAGTAGTCACCAACGCCTTTGAATCTCCAGCTTCCACATCCTTCTTCTTGTAGGCTAAATACCTTGTATTGTCTTCAGTCTTCTTACATTCTCTTGAAAAATGGCCTATCTCTCCACATGAATAGCACTTGACCTGTCTCTTGTCAAATCTAGCCGGATCTCTACTTTTAAAGTTGAGTTTTCTCCCAGATTTTTGCTAAAATCTTCTGACCTTGACAGTAAGCATTGTCATTTGCCACTTTAGATCCAATTCTTCCAAAGCCAGCTCATCAATCTGTTCAAAATCTTCATAAGCAAGTTGCTGCTTTTGATCATAGTCAGCAACAAACAAATGAAGTACATCTTCCATCACATTAGTAGTATGTGAATGACTCTTTGGACCAGCAGATGTGAAAGATAATGTTGAAGAGGAAGAACTTGGACTTGGAGCATGTGTCACCCTGTTTGAATTAGTACTAACAAAGGCAAAGTGTGATGGTGTTGCAGTATAAGTGGAATGCCCCTTGATATCAAGCTCCAGGCTTCTGAGCTTGTTGTACAAGTCATCAAAAGAGATATATTCCAGGCCATCTTTGGTTTTTAATGAGATACTGACCTGGGACCAAGAAGGAGGTAAAGCCCTTAGAAACTTGGAACTAACTTCCTCATTTTCAGGCTTGGCTTGAAGTTGCTGCAACTGACTCAAAATCTTCTAGAATTTATCATATCCCTTGTGAATGCCTTCCTCTTCAGATATCCTGAACTCTTGAACTTGCTTCAGCATAGACTTCCTCATTCTCTTGGATTCATCATTGCCCCCGAATCTTGCTTTAATAGCCAACAAAATTTCCTTGAAAGTATACCATATGATCATCTGGAATGGCTTGAAGCAGGATAGTTCTTGCTTTGTTCTCCCTTTGGACAGTAAGGACTTCTTCAGCAGTAGAAGGAGGATAGATGGTAACATGGCCATTAGGGTCTTTACCTGTCTTCTTAGGACTGTTACCATTCAAGATTACATTCCATAGTGTTGATATAAATAATTGACTAAAAACGTTATTCTTATCTTTTGAGTTCTCTATGTTTTGATAATCACAAAACGAAAACTCATCAAACCAAAGATCATGACGTAAACAAGTATTTAGTAGTAAATAATCACTTTCACCATCTAATCACTTAAGGTGTGAATAAACATTGTGTTTAATGCATTATAAGATCAAAGGGGTATTTAATTAAGTACTACAAAGTTTATTTTAATATATAAACTTATTATATATTTTTGAAAAACACTTTTGGTAATAAAGAAAAATGTTTTAATCATACTTAATATATGAATTCAAATTTTTAACCAAAATCAGTTAGTTTTTCACCAAATAAACTTTCCCCACTAAAAGACAAAACTTCTGGCTACTACAGCTGGGCGGCCCCCTTAATTATAAGGGGCGGTCCCCTTAATTTTAAGGGGGCCGGCCATGATTTAAGGGGACCGGCATGCTCCAGTTGTCAGAATTTGTTGCCTATAAATACCACCTTAAATCTGGAATTTTTCTCACCTTTTTGCAGTAAAAAAACTTTATGATTCAAACCTCCATTTCCATCTTAAAAATCCTTTGATCATATAATTCATAAGCCTTTGTTTCCAAGTGATCCAAAGCCTCATCCATCCAAGTGCAAATAGAAGAGTACTTCTATTTATCAAGACCAGAAGTATTGCAACTTAGTATCATCTTGCTATCTAAGTTGTTTGATCATTTCATCTTGTATATCATTCATTCTTTGGTGAATATAGTGTATACATTGGTTAGCTAGATTTAGATATAGGATCTAGATTTATTGAAGGTGTGAAGTGATACTAGAAGTGAAGAAGTAGAGTTGCATAGGATTAGTGGTAGAAGAAATAAGAAGTGGTAGTATATTGTAGTAGAGATTAGTTGTAAAGACAAAGAAGTTGAAGCCTAGAAGTTGTGAAGAAGTATATATCTTGGAGTAGTGGATATAACTAAGTAGTGAAGGTGTGAAGAAACAAGTGGAGTGAAAAAGAAGAGTTAGGAAGTAGTAAGGTGTGAAGAAGCTAGGAGTGAAGTAGAAAGGTGTGAAGAAGAATTAGTGTGAAGTAGATTGGTGTGAAGAAGTTGTGATTGAGTTGTGACGAAGTTGTGGTGTGTAATTTGGTGTGCAAGGTTTCCTACGCCATAAGGGAGATTTTTGATCTAGTGAAGAAAACTCTCGAGTAGGTGACTCGGGGAGTGGAGTAGGGCAAGGAAGGTATCCTTGTAGCCGAACCACTATAAATCCTTTGTCTCTCGGTTTGATATTTCCACCTCTCACTCTTTAATTATTTACTTGTTAGCATTTCATACATAATTATAATTGCTTGTGTTGTGCATATATTGATTTCACATAAAGATCAAACTAGGATTCATTCATAACATTAATTTTATAAAAACAAACCAAGTACATAAACTCTTATTAAAACACATATACATATATATGCTAATATATGATATATGAAATTGTAAATTCTTTCCCAACATTATATATAAGTAGTGTTAATACGAAAATCGTAAATAAACTAGTATCTATATTTTTGCATTAAAGAGTTGTGAAATTTATGTCTATTCTTTAGAATCAAACTTTTATAATACAAATAAAACGAAAAAGATGTAAAACTATTCAACCCCCCCCCCCCTTCTAGTTTTCCACACATAGATTGAAATCAACACTAGCAATCCAATTTTGCATCTTCATAGCCCATGTCTCATACTCATCTTTCTTGAGATAGGGAAAATTGGCATTGCTACTGGTGAGTGCAATCTGCTGAAGCTGTTGAGTTAGGTTGTTGGTGTTGATTGTTTGTGTGACATCTAAAGTTGCTGCGCCATCCATTGTATGTCAGAAAAAGATGTTGAAAAGAAAAGTTTGGTTACAGAGATTCTCCTTGTGGCTCTGATACCACTTGTTGGAATCTACCTCCTTGATAGAGTAATCACTAGTAAAACTATGCAGACAATCTCTGTATATTTGTATCTATTGCAGAATATAAATACAAACCGTATACTAAAACTTTGATCCTCTATGGATCTTAATATTAATCATAAAACTGTTATTGGAATCGTAGATAATTCATAAGCCGTGTGTTTCGTTTATACTACAAGGAACCCTAAACACTTTTACAAGAAACGAATAATCATAAACTATAAAAGATATTCTAAATATCTTGTCCTAAAATAAGTAAACTCTATCTACGGATTAACAATATCCGCAGAAACTATTCATCAGCAGAATCCAGATCATCAGCAGTATCTTCATATGCTTCAGCAGGATTCCATCAGCAGTATCCATTAGTAGTAACAATCTCCTGACTTCAATAATTCCTAACATAATGGTTTCTACTTCCTGTTGGAGATTATCACTATTATTTGTGTTGGTGCAACTATCAAAAATCTTTCCTGTGGGAATCCATCTAAGACCAACTGTTTTAAAACCTTTTCCCGTAGGAATCCACCTAAGGTAAGATGTAGATGTAGTTTTCTTATCAAATGCAGCGGAAGTCTTAGTCTTCGAAAAACTACATCCGGTAGATATCCACCTATTAGGTTTCTTAGTCTTATCCTTCTTATCAACGGGTTTGTTTCGATTTGGCGTCTTAGTGGATTGAACCTTGACACTTGATTTTCCTTTCTTGAGAAATTGTGCAATACATGCATCATGATTAGTTGAAAAAACACATTTTTGACATGTAGGACAAACAAATTCAACATTTTTGTTTAAAACTCCAACCTTAACTTTGTCTCTACAGTCTTTTGGAACTTGTCTTTTGTTAGAAAAAGACTCAAAATTTCTTGTGTTGTTTTCTACTTGCATAGTATTTTCTTTTTTGCAACTACTCTTAGATGCAGGCCAATCCCTAGTCTTTTGTTCATAGTTCATAGTTAATGGTTTACTACTACTAGTGGTGCTTTGGAATCTTGTAGAATTCATCACACTAGGTTTTGCACCTAAAATTATGTCTTTTCGATGTTGTGCCTTTTTCCTAGCTTTTTCTAGATGGTGATTTTGGATCATGTCATTAGAACCAACAGATTCCTTAACAGTTTTTATGGTCACACTCGGTGTACTATTCCTAGAAAAACCAGGTGCAATCATATTTGTGTTTCTTTCAACAACCAGTTTTTGTTTTTCAACAATCTTTTCAATTACCGTTTGCCTGGGCAAGGGTTGTGGAGTGACTGGTTTTGTCAAATCCTTTTTCTCATCAACTTTTGGAGCAAACCGTGAAATTGACATTTTTGGTTTTTCAACAGTTTTTGAAACATTTGGTTTCTCCGACGTCAATGGTTTTACAAACTTAGTATCCACACGCTTCCCTTTTTTACTTTCGAGCTGGGCTCTCAAAAGATCATTTTGATTTTGCATATCCATGTAGGCATGCTCATACGACAATTTGTCATACTTGCATTCCTCATTTTTTTGATCGAGTTGTTTAAAATAAGACACATTTTCTTTTTCAAGGTTTACAAGAGCATTCTAATATTTTGAAACAATTTTAGAGGTCTCGGCTCGCAGTCTTTCATCATCTTCAACAGAATAGGTTTGCAAAATAATGGATATAATATCAGTAGACAGAACATCTTCTAAGAGAGAATCATTTAACATTTCCAAAACATTTATCTGTTCAAAAGATTTGTTTGCCTTCTTTATCAGGGATTTGCGGTCCTTAACAAAGTCAGCTGTTTCTTTCAAAAATGCTTGTTCAAAAATGAATTACTCTTGCATTAATGGCGTTGATTTGAGGATCAAGATCATTTTCAAGAATCTTTTTCAGCTGTAAATGAACAGTGGAATTCCAGTTAATCTCATTTAGTTTCGTTTTAGATTCTAAAGTCATTTGAAGTTGCCCAATTATGGTTTTGAGATCATCAAGATATCCTCTTGCAGCACTTGTGTTAAACATGTTGCTTGAAGACATCTGTTCCATTTTAGAAAGAGATTTGGAAACAACTGCGGGTTTAGAAACATATTTTGAAATTCTCGGGGTTTTGGAAAGTTCAAATGCTTGTTTTTGTGGAACAAAAGTAATGCCAGAAAGTTTGTTCAGTTTATTGTAATCAATTGGATTCAAATCTGGATTCTTTTGTTTCATTTTAGTTATGCTCTCTTCGACCAGTTCCATTGTTTCAACATAATCACGAACAATAGGAGGATCATGCTTAGTAAACAAAACATTTCCATTATACAAAGTATTCTGTTCTTCCTGAGCTTTCTTGAGATTACAAGGAGTTTTGTTACCTAGAGCCATTTTGTTTTTTGTATGGTAAATTGGATCAGTTTGATTAGTAATCATATGAATTGTTTGACTCGAATGACCCGTTTTAACCAACAAGTTTTCTAGTTTTGCTATCATATGTTCTGACTCTATGATTTCTTCCAAAAGTTTGTCTTCTTTCTTTGCAAAGTCCTTTTTCAACTCATCTCTTTCTTTTTCAAGATTGGTATAAGCTGATTTTTGTTTTGAAAGTTGGTTTGTTAAATCAGAAATTTCCAGTTTTAACGAGTTAATGGTTTTTGTCGAACTAATTTGAAAAGAATCAAATTTGCTTTGCAATTCCCTATCTTTAACAAGTAACTTCTTATAACCAATTTCAAAATCAGAATCACGTTTTTTATCACTTTGAAAACTTTTTTCATTTTCCTTGTATCTCTCAAGCTCAGTGGTCAATTTCTCATTCGCGGCCTTAACTTCACGATTGACCTTTTTCACTTTTTCAATTTCAATACTACAAATGTTCAACAATGATTCAAATAAAGTACGTGTTTCCTCATCATTCTCAGCATGCTGTGAAACTGAGTCACCACTATGATTCATATCGGGAGTTGCTGAATCAATATTACTACAACTCGGCGTGTCCAGGTATGTATCATAAGTGGGTGCTGGAGTCTCAGAATGTTGTTCCTCATGTGGGGACATATAAAATATATCATTATTGTTGCATGTATTGTATATTGGTACCTCAGATACTGCATTGGTGTCATAAACAGGAGTTGTGTCGGAATCTATGTCATACTTAGCCTCCTGAAGATTTGCCATAAAGAAGAAGTTCGCATTCACATCCTCTCTGTCTTCCATTTCATCCACAAGTGCTATGAAATCATTCTCCTCAGCATTCAACTGGAATCCTGCCTCTTCCTTTTGTGCTAGCATCAATGCTTTTTGCAGATATGCTGTATCCTTCTTTTTCGGCTTAGTAGGACAGTTCCTTGCCATATGACCTACACCTTGACAGTTGAAACACTTAACCAAATTTCCCTGATTCACATTCACATTTCCATAATTCCCACCAACTAGAGTTGCAACATTTCCAACTTGATTACCTACTACCTGATTACCAACATTCTGACCCCTCTGATTTCCAACAAACTAACCCATCTGATTCCCTACATACTGACCCATATGATTTTCTGCATACTGACCCATCTGATTCTGCATATTCTTATTACCCATGTGAAATCCAGTAGCATATCCTTGCTGATTCCCAATAACTCCAACGATTTGGCCTCTGTTACCCATGATGAAACTCGGCTGAGCGATCTGCCTGTTGTGAGTATTCGATGAAATCCTTTGGTTGTTGTTTGTTGGTGTAGAATAGCATCCTTGGAATGCTTTTGTCTGAAAAGAAAATGCTTGAGTCAAAGCAGTAGTAGACTCATCATTGTCAGTGAATTCTGGTTCTTGGAATTTTGGATATTGTTGTTGTGGAATAAATTGATGTTGTTGTGGGATTACAGCAGTTTGTTGTTGTGGAATGTATTGTTGTTGCACGTAGTTGTAAGTGGAAGATGATGATGGTTGTTGTTGTGTGTTCACTGGTATAGGTGTTAATGTTTGAGCAATGAGTGCGAGAGGATCATGCTTTTTAGCTAGTAATTTAGCTCTTACTTCATTTGCCTCAGCTTGATTCTGCTTCAAGAAGTCATATAACTGATCATAAGTAACTTCATGCAAATTCTTTCTCTGATAAACAAGAGTGATGTATCTTCCCCATTTAGGTTGTAACTTATTTAGAAAATTGGTGTTATTAGCAATGTTCATCTGTGATAGGTTGTGTTGTCACACCCCCAAAATCGGGTCCAGCGGAAACTTACATGTAGCTGGGGTGTAACTCAATTAGTATCACAAACACAAGTATAAAAATGGTTTTCACTTCAATCATTTAGAATAAAATCGTTTAATCAAAAGTATTGATTTTACATCATTAAAAGTAGTGCGGAATTAGGCCCAAATGAATATCAGAGTCTTCTATGACCATGCCATGCCCTACCAAAACCTCTAGTAGCGTGCCTGATGCGTGGGGTTTGCACCAGGCTTTACCTCTCAAGAGATCTTGAGAAGCTTACAACCCCCACCAGGCAGTGTACCTGATCGTTGTAGTATAGTATTGTGACAAGTACCGGGGGATTGATCGTTCAGCTAGGAATAGTGTCGCTAGGATTAGAAAACCTAAATACTAAATCTAGAGATGAGGGATGATTCTTTTTGTATTTTTATATTTTTAGGAAAGCAAGTAAAAATCTCGGGTTGAAAGATTTGGGCGGAATTAGTTGCTATTCAACTAACCCAATACTAAAGATGCAATCAAAATAAAATACTAAAAATGAAAATAAACTATATTAAACTAAAGTTGTGAGCAATATGTGGGAGAAATGTGTTTACTTAGATTTCATTACTCCCTAGATATCTTTTACACGTTAATTACTTTCTATAGTTGCGTAGATGACAGATTGTATTCTTTAGTACCATTCATGGGGTGGCGTACTTACTTCCCCAATCCTATGAGTGCCTACTTCACTCCTATGTCGAGCTTGCAAGAAGCTCCTAACATGGGATCATTAGAATTTACTCATGCATTAAATACAACCAATAAAACCTAGTACACATCGGTTCATGTTTCCTAAGACGTTCAGGCATGTTACACAATAGAGATCTGCCAGTTTTCTTAAGCCTAACAGTGAAATCATTCATCCAATACAACCATAAACAAGTAATCAACACATAATCAATATCTAGGTTTCATTAGATCTAAGCAAACACAAGATAAATCTAGCCTAGCATGTTGAAATCAAGACAAGCACAAGATATAGACAACCAACACATAGACATATTGATTGAATTAAGAGAATACTTATCTCAATAGCACATGTAAGGTTTCAAGAGTTGAAAACCCTTGAAAAGCCGTAAAATTCGTACAAGGTTCGGCCTTAGGGTTTCTCCACACTTATTCCTTGTTATGAATGAAAATTAGAAAACTATATATTGATTTTAGAGGCTGACGGCGTCAAGAACAAACCTGTGATGCCGTCATCTCGCCGCCAAAATAATCCTCGGACTGCCTTGATCTACATCTGACGCCGTCATGTAGTCCACTTTTGCAGGCTGTCACGCATTTAACTCTTGACGCTCTACTTGTGATGCCTTCATGTTTGTACTGGATCGTCATGGTATTTACTCTTGACATTGTCAAATGCTCCCTCTTGACGCCGTCACACACTGTTCCCAGCATGGAAAATTAAGTCTTTGGCGTTTTCTTCACTTTTATGCTCCAAAACCGTCCGAATTGCTTCCTTTTCCAGATTTCACTCCCAAAGTACCTAAAATCACAAAAGGAACGATTTAGGGCAATATTTGATAAAATAAATTCAATTCCGGGCTTAAATGATCCCCTAAAAACGGATCATTTTTCGCCTCATCATATACCCTTACACTTGAGATTTGCTTGTCCTCAAGCAAATGCGCTTTTATTCTAATCAAAATACAGGTTAGGGGTCATTTAACACTAATATAAAAGTAATTACAACAAATAATCATTCCACTAAAGACCAAAGACAAGCACGGAGGTCATATACTAGCACCTCACAAATAGTGTTTAGATACTCACGTCTCTCGGGTGTAATAAAGTATAAATTACAATATGGAAACGGAAAATATCTCTCACTACCTGTCATAGCAAAATAGATTACCATAGGCTTGGGAAAGGATCAAACCTCCACCACATGTCGTAAGCACCTAGGATAAACTATCAAAGAGGTCTTTTAAAGGATTGTGACGTTAGGTGTAGGGATATGAAATACACGGTTTTGTTGGATATAGGCAGTCTTTACTGGTGGCGAGTTAACAATCTTGGTTAATTACATGTACAATATGGCGTTGCTAAGCCAAGACTAGACTCGACTTAAGCTAATAAATGAAAAATAACAAAAACATAAAATGAACATAAAATAAAAAGGGATGGTAGTCCGTATGTTTTTTTTTCTCTTTTCTTTTTCTATTTTTTTCTATTTTTTTCTTGATTTTTCGATTTTTTTTTTTTTTTTTTTTTTTTTTTTTTTTTTTGCATACACTCTTACCCTACCATCCAAAATAATACATCATAGGGAATGAGAATTCCCCTTACACTTGAATTTTTACATACTTTACAATAAACTAATCTAATGACTCGAATTAAGAAAATCAAAACACTTGGAGTACTTTTAAGATTAACGTACATACGGGGGTAATAATATGATGTTCTTCCCCATTACTCCATAAAATAAGTACTTTACCCATGAGTCTCAATCGTCCCAAAACAATATGTACAAGGATATGACTCGACTTAGCAACCATGTAATAAATTAGATAGTTAACTTAGGGTTTAATACATAACAATAATACACTAAAGATGAGTGCATACATGGAAGGCTAAGGCGATTTGGTTGTACATTTAAGTGGGGTGTAACAAATTCTTTCTTTAAGTAAAATGCTTAAAGTTAGAAACGAAAAGATAGGCTCGGAGGGGTGTACTAGGGGTTTCGTGTACTAAAAATGAGTACAACGCTACGGTGTGGGAAAAATTAGTTGACTTAACTAGCCAAGTTATATAACTTAAATGGTCAAGTAATTATGATACGGGTTTAACACAAGGGTGATCCTAATGCCTCTTATCATGTAGTAAATCCTACTACATGAATGTAGTCTCACTAGCGGTCTCGGGATGCATCACTAATGCAAGTTCTAGAATCTAAATGCTACCGGTACACTCATAAGCACTAATAGTAAATGATTTTCCTATCAAATCTAAAGGCGAACCTCACATATTTGGGTGGAAAATTTTTCTGAATAGTACGGTTATGTGCTAGTCATACAATCTCCTATCCATGAGGCGCTTGCTATGGCTAAAGTTTCACTCCTAAATGTTGTAAAAAAATTTAAATTTGGCGCTAAAATTGCACTAACAAGTATTTCTCATAGTTTTATTACACATCTACTATCAAACAAACAAACTCAAGTGAAAGTGTATCTGTAAGGTATCATCATTTTACCCTCCCCTTACACTTAGGATGAACATTGTCCCCAATGTTCAAGTAAAGAATGTAAAAGTGAAATAAGTAAAAAGAATGAAATCAAATACTCCTCTGATTCGCTCGGTATGGATAATAAGGTGGCCAGGTTAGATCTTCCTCCAAGAAAATGAACAATCAAAGTTTCCCTTCCAGAATAATAAATCATCTTCTTGTCGTACATAACCTGTAAATCCTGATAAAACAGACAAGACAACCTCGCATAAAATCGGCGGCAATCTACATATGTTACTAAATCCTAGAAAACAAAATAAGATATAATGCTTGTGGAATGAAGGTTGCAGATTTCCTGGAGATTATAAAACTTAATAATTCAACAAAAACTTTAAAACTCCGTTAGAAAAAAAAACTGGTAAAATTTCCAGATTTTTACACGTGACGCCGTCAAGAGCAAGCTCATGACGCCGTCAGAAGTGACCTGCAGAAATTCTTATGTTAAGTTTTCGGAAAATTTCTGGAAAAACTTGGTCCTACTTCCTGGAAAATCCTGCAAAACTTTATTATGACTCGATACAAGCATTTGACTCTAACAAATACGAATATACATGTTCACTTAATATTGTGGAGAGTCATGATCGGTTTGTTTCTTAAAAACATATTTGGGGTTTCCCCTTACACTTGTCTTTTGCAAAAATACCTTTTGGTGAAGTTAAGACTAGGCCAAAACAAAAAAGTAAAGTATTTCCACTTTTTAGTTTAGAAACATGATCTACCAAGAATAAAAATTAAGCATGCATACGGAAGCAAATAACAAACAAACAAAATAAAATCACACAAAGCATGGGTTGCCTCCTAAGAAGCGCTTTTCTTTATTTACGAGTCTTGTAGCTAGACTCAAGGTCATGGGTTACTACGTGACCTCATCCTCAAACGTTACATCTTCCTCACCAATCATTTCATTATTATTTTCTTAATAATGTTTTACACGTTGTATGTTAACAGTAAATTCTCTACCTTCATCGTCTAATAACACAACGGCTCCAGTTCTAGAGGAACTTTTCACCGTAAATGGTCCATACCATCTAGACTTGAGTTTCCCTGGAAATAATCTTAATCGAGAATTGTACAATAGGACTTTATCCCCTTCTGAAAATTCCTTGGGTTTCTTAATTCTTTGATCATGCCATCTTTTTGCCCTTTCTTTATATGTAATGGAAGACTCATAGGCTTCTAATCTAAGCTCATCAAGCTCGTGTAATTGCAAGAACCTATTGGTTCCGGAAATTGTATAATCTAAGTTACATGCCTTAAGTGCCCAATAAGCCTTATGTTCTAATTCTACTGGCAAGTGACATGCCTTACCATACACCATGCGAAACGGGGTCATTCCAATAGGTGTCTTGTAGGCGGCTCGGAATGCCCATAAGGCTTCGTCGAGTTTAAATGACCAGTCTTTTCTATTCTGACTAACCGTTTTTTCAAGTATTCTTTTAATAGCCCTGTTCGTGTTTTCGACCTGGCCGTTGGTTTGTGGATGATAGGCGGTGGAAAACCGATGGGACACTCCATACCTCTTCATGACCTTCTCCATTTGCGCATTGCAAAAGTGGGTCCCCCTATCACTGATGAGGGCTTTAGGAATCCCGAATCTAGCGAAAAGCTTTTTCAGAAAATGAATAACTACCCTTGCATCGTTGGTCCTAAGGGCTTGTGCCTCTACCCATTTCGAAACATAATCGATGGCAACTAAAATGTATTTGTTCCCCCCTGAAGATGGAAAGGGTCCCATGAAGTCAATTCCCCAGACATCGAAGACCTCACATACTTGTATAAAATTCTGAGGCGCTTCATCCCTATGTGATATGTTCCCGGCCCGTTGACATGCACCGCATGCCTGTACCAATTCTTTGACAACACGAAAAAATGTGGGCCAATAGAATCCCTTGTCGAAAATTTTTCGGGCGGTGGTGCTTATCCCATGATGCCCTCCAGAGGGACCAGAGTGACATTTCCTCATAATGTTCACTGCCTCACTTTCCGAAACACAACGTCTTATTATTTGGTCAGGACACCTTCGGAATAAAAATGGTTCATCCCAGAAGTAGTATTTTAACTGAGAAAAGAACCTTTTTCTTTCGTACTTAGTCAGGTGTTCTGGAACGAGTCTGCTTGTAAGATAGTTGGCAAAATCGGCGTACCAAGCTCCGAATCAATCATTGACATGAGTTGTTCGTCAGGAAATGAATCCCTAATCTCGCACCTATTGTGCTCATCCAAGGGGTTTTCAAGACGAGATAGATGATCAGCGGCCAGATTTTCTGCCCCCCTCTTATCACGAATCTCAACATCGAATTCTTGTAACAGCAAGATCCACCGAATTAGTCGTGGCTTAGCATCCTGCTTAGCAAAAAGATATCGAAGGGTCGAGTGATCAGTGAAAAATACTGTCTTAGAAAGGACAAGATATTGCCGGAATTTGTCGAATGCGAACACTACGGCTAACAATTCCTTTTCGGTGGTGGAGTAATACTCTTGAGCGGGATTCATGGTTTTACTAGTGTAGTAAATAGGTTGGAATAGCTTGTCACGCCATTGGCCCAATACAGCCCCGACAGTAAAATCGCTAGCGTCACACATGATTTCAAACGGTAACTCCCAGTTGGGTGTAATCATGATTGGAGCTTGTGTGAGCTCCTTTTTTAAGAGATCGAATGCATCCTTGCATTCTTGGGAGAAATCGAATGGAGCATCCTTCATGAGCAATTGAGTCATTGGCCGAGCTATTTTGGAGAAGTGTTTGATGAATCTCCGATAAAACCCGACGTGCCCCAAGAAGCTCCGTATTGCTTTAACAGTCGTGGGGTATGGTAACTTAGATATAGCTTCAACTTTAGCTTGGTCCGCCTCTATCCCATTCCCTGAGATCTTATGCCCTAACACAATCCCTTCTTTCATCATGAAATGACACTTTTCCCAGTTTAACACCAAGTTGGTTTCCTCACAACGTTTAAGCATTTTTTCTAAATTAGCAAGACAGCGGTCGAAGGAGTCCCCGAAGACCGAAAAGTCCTCCATGAACACTTCCATGCTGTCTTCCATAAGTTCGTGAAAGATTGCGGTCATGCATCGTTGGAAAGTGGCGGGAGAATTACATAGCCCAAAGGCATCCTTTTGTAGGCGAACGTTCCATAAGGGTAAGTAAACGTGGTCTTTTCTTGGTCCTCAGGTGCTATGGGAATTTGAAAATACCCTGAGAATCCATCCATGAAGCAATAGTACTCATGCCCAGACAATCTCTCTAACATTTGGTCAATGAATGGTAAGGGAAAGTAATCTTTCCTCGTGGCATCATTGAGCTTTCGATAGTCAATGCATACCCGCCATCCAGTGACTGTTCTCTGGGGTACCATCTCACCCTTGTCATTCTTAACTACAGTCATTCCACCCTTCTTAGGTACAACCTGTATAGGACTGACCCATGGGCTATCCGAGATTGGATAGATCAATCCTGCATCCAGAAGTTTGATGACTTCTTTCTTTACCACTTCTTTAATGTTGGGGTTCACCCGCCTCTGGGTTGTACGGTAGGTTTATAATCCTCTTCCATGAGAATCTTATGTGTGCAAAAAGTTGAGTCAATCCCCTTAATGTCTGCTACACTCCATGCAAGCACTCCCTTATATTTCTTTAGGACCTCTAAGAGTTTACCTTTTTGTTCATGCTCGAGGGAAGAGTTTATGATTACCGGCAGTTGGTCCTCTCCTTGAAGGAAGCCATACTCTAAATGGTTAGGAAGTTCCTTAAGATCTAATTCAGGAGGTTCGATAATAGAAGGCTTAAGCTTGTTTTCGGGCTTTCGGAGCTCGAGATGCTCCGTTGCCTCTTGTCTAGGGTAGAAGAAGACTGCACAAACATCCTCCATCTTTTCCACCTCTAGCAAAGGCAGAAAACTCTCGTCCCGTAACCAGCCTTCCTCGATTTGTTCATCAACACAGCTATCAATGACATCTGTGAGTTCATCGAACTCCCCAATGAAATAGAGCCGATTAGCTGCTTCGATAGAGAGATCCATAGAGT
The DNA here is from genome assembly GCA_030686995.1 of Artemisia argyi. NCBI lineage: Eukaryota > Viridiplantae > Streptophyta > Magnoliopsida > Asterales > Asteraceae > Artemisia > Artemisia argyi. Next base: position 2,765,743 of record CM060705.1, read on the forward strand.
CCTTAATGTCGAAGGTTGTGCTATCGGTTCCCACTTGCAAGGTTAACTTGCCTTCATAAACATCAATGACTGCACGAGTGGTAGCAAGAAATGGTCTCCCTAAGATGATGGGTACCAAGTCATCCTCCTCCATATCTAGGATTACGAAGTCGACCGGGAATTTGAATTTCCCAACTTTGACTAGCACATTCTCGCATATCCCTACGGGGTACTTGATTGATCTATTGGCTAGTTGGATGTTCATACGGGTAGGCTTTAATCCAGAGTATCCTAATTTAAGGAAGATAGAGTGGGGCATGAGATTGATACTCGCCCCCAAATCGGCAAGAGCATTCATTATTGATAAAGATCCTATGGAGCAAGGCAAGGTGAAGCTGCCTGGATCGTCTACCTTTTTTGGTAGCCCTCGATGGGTCACCACCGAACATTCTTCCCCCAGGGTCACAAGACCCTCAAGTTTCTTTCGGTTAGCGAGTAGTTTTTTAAAGTATGCGCTATACTTCGGCATGTGATAGCAAGCATCAAGGAGGGGTATGGTGACTACTGAGTCTTTTAGATATGACAAGAATCTTTTATTATCATTCTTAGTTTTCTGGTTTTTTAGTCGGGATGGGAATGGGATTCTCACAGGTTGGTTAGGTGGGGTTGATGGGGAAGGGGTTGTCAAGGGAGGTTGGTTGGGAGTCTCGCTGCCCACATCCTCCTCCTCCTCGTGAGGCTTGTTTGGATCGGGAGTGATAGGGGACGAGCTCGGGTAAGGGGGTCCTTGGTTGTTGTTCCAGCTCGAGTGGTTATCACGAGTATGGGGTCTTTTTGGCTTACTAACGGCATTTCAAGGTTATCGAGGGCTGAGTTAAGCTTGTTGAACCATTCTCCAATGTCATTCTGCTGCTCATCAACAAGTTCATTAAGACCTTTTAATTGTAAGCCTTTTTCTTGAGTGAAGTGACCAAGGTCATTTTCAAAAGTGCTCCTGATTTCGAATTTAGGACCTTCCTCTCCTTCTTTTCTTTTTACCAGATTCCCCCAGAGGGTGTAATCGTCTTTTTGGTAAAAAGGTAAAAGGGAGGGATCAGCATAGATGTCACCTCATGACAAACCTGCATGTTCATTCGTGGTTTCTCCTCAGCATTCCTCTACCTCATGCGGCCCCTCACAGTAGTCGCAGATCAAGTAAGGATTTGAAAGTTGTTTTGGTAACTGCGACCCAGCTAGGTACTCCATTCTTTTGTGAATTTTTCTTAACCTATCTGAAGTGATTTCAGAAATGCTGACAGTCGACTTAGGTTCATCCCAAGTGTCATCCTGGTCTAGAGCATATTCTTCAATCCTATCCCATCCTTCTTCGGCACTAAGATTGGCTAATCTCCCTTTTTCTAGATTGGTTGATCCCGTTCCGATCATTAGAGGAGATATTGTCGTAGAAGATTTGGACCAAAAGCCAAAGTTCGATGCCATGATGGGGAACTTGTCTTATTAAATCCTTGAATCTAATCCACGATTTATGGAAGGGTTCGTCCTTCCCTTTTCGGAAACGGAGGATCCTATCTCTAAACGCTGAGGTTTTTCCAAGTGGAAAGAACTTCTCATAGAACTTGGATATGAGTTGCTCCCATGTGAAAATAGATTCAGAAGGGAGTTTATCATACCTCTTGGGCTTTTTCATAGAGGGTGAAAGGAAAGAATCGTAATCGGGACGTGTCTCTAGTAGCCCCATCCGTATGGAGGGTGTCTACTATTTTCAAGAAGTCTTTAATGTGTTGAATTGGATCTTCCTCATCTAATCCACAAAACTTACACACACTTTGGACAAGCCAAACATCGGTCGCATGCAAGACCTCATTGGTGTGTTCGTTTGGGTAGACAATGGCATTTGAGAAGCCACGAGGGTTTGGGGAGGAGTAGTCCTTAAGGCGCTTAGGATTAGGAGTTGCGGGGGTACTCATATCGTTGTTGTTGGGTTGGGAGCTAGGGGTTGTAAGGTGATTTTCTGAATTTTCTTCAGAAAGGGGTGCATCAAAATCGATGGCAACGCTAGATGGTTCAGGAGTTGAGTGAGATCGTCTTAACCTACGCATTTCTCTTTCAGGTTCTGCATAAGGCAAGACAAGGTTTCTAGTGGAACTACGACTCCTAGTGATCCTAAGGTTAGAAAATTCGTCGGTTGCCATGATGGCGGATGGTGAAAAGTTATGAACAAAAACACAAAGAAATAAGATAGACTAAAAAGAACCTAAAAATAAAAATGAAATCTTACTAGAAAGGAATCTAGCAAGTAGACCTAATAAAAAGAGATTCTAACCTAGACAATAACTATTTCCCCGGGCCGGCGCCAAAAAGTTGATGCGTGGGGTTTGCACCAGGCTTTACCTCTCAAGAGATCTTGAGAAGCTTACAACCCCCACCAAGCAGTTTACCTGATCGTTGTAGTATAGTATAGTGACAAGTACCAGGGGATTGATCGTTCAGCTAGGAATAGTGTCGCTAGGATTAGAAAACCTAAATACTAAATCTAGAGATGAGGGATGATTCTTTTTGTATTTTTATATTTTTAGGAAAGCAAGTAAAAATCTCGGGTTGAAGGATTTGGGCGGAATTAGTTGCTATTCAACTAACCCAATACTAAAGATGCAATCAAAATAAAATAATAAAAATGAAAATAAACTATATTAAACTAAAGTTGTGAGCAATATGTGGGAGAAATGTGTTTACTTAGATTTCATTACTCCCTAGATATCTTTTACACGTTAATTACTTGCTATAGTTGCGTGGATGACGGATTGTATTCCTTAATACCATTCACGGGGTGGCGTACTTACTTCCCCAATCCTATGAGTGCCTACTTCACTCCTATGTCGAGCCTGCAAGAAGCTCCTAACATGGGATCATTAGAATTTACTCATGCATTAAATACAACCAATAAAACCTAGTACACATTGGTTCATGTTTCCTAAGACGTTCAAGCATGTTACACAATGGAGATCTGCTAGTTTTCTTAAGCCTAACATTGAAATCATTCATCCAATACAACCATAAACAAGTAATCAACACATAATCAACATCTAGGTTTCATTAGATCTAAGCAAACACAAGATAAATCTAGCCTAGCATGTTGAAATCAAGACAAGCACAAGATATATACAACCAACACATAGACATATTGATTGAATTAAGAGAATACTTATCTCAATAGCACATGTAAGGTTTCAAGGGTTGAAAACCCTTGAAAAGCCGTAAAATTCGTACAAGGTTCGGCCTTAGGGTTTCTCCACACTTGTTCCTTTTAATGAATGAAAATTAGAAAACTATATATATATTTTAGAGGCTGACGGCGTTCAGAACAAACTTGTGACGCCGTCATCTCGCCGCCAAAATAATCCTCGGACTGCCTTGATCTACATCTGACGCCGTCATGTAGTCCACTTTTGCAGGCCGTCACACATTTAACTCTTGACGCTCTACTTGTGACGCCTTCATGTTTGTACTGGGTCGTCATGGTATTTACTCTTGACGCCGTCAAATGCTCCCTCTTGACGCCGTCACATATTGTTCCCAGCCTGGAAAATTAAGTCTTTGGCGTTTTCTTCACTTTTATGCTCCAAAAACGTCCGAATTGCTTCCTTTTCCAGATTTCACTCCCAAAGTACCTAAAATCACAAAAGGAACGATTTAGGGCAATATTTGATAAAATAAATTCAATTCCGGGCTTAAATGACCCCCTAAAAACTGATCATTTTTCGCCTCATCAGTGCCATTGCTTAATACCTGAAAATACATGCTAAAGTGTCAACACGAGGTTGGTGAGTTCATAGAGTTTAGTGTAAAATGAAGTACATTGCATTTAAATGAAGATTTCCCAGCAAAGGCATCGTAAATCCACTCAGTTCCAAGTCCCGCCCATACAAGACTTACAACCTGTGTGTTTACAACCCACTGCCAAATACGATATGGTTTATGTGAACAAAAGGAATACTTGTATCTAGATTCAAAGATAATTGTAGCAATACCGCTACATAAACAATTTTGACAATGAGGCCACATAATAAATCTGACAAGGTCGCCCTATAGATAAATCAGTCAAGTAGGGAAACCGCAATATTACGTTTGACATCACAGCCAAGTGGGGAAAACCACAATATTATGTTTGGCATCACAGCCAAGTGGGGGAAACCACAATACGTTTGACATCACAGCCAAGTGGGGAAAACCACAATACGTCGTTTGACATCACAGCCAAGTGGGGAAACCACAATATTACATTTGACATCACAGCCAAGTGAGGAAACCACAATATTACATTTGACATCACAGCCAAGTGGGGAAACCACAATATTACATTTTTGAACACTTGTGTCAATGAGAAAATAATCAAGTATGCAACATGTAAACACATAAAGCATTTGAGTAAACAACAACATTGAATAAGGCAATTGGTGTTTAAATAAGCAAATAGCATGTTCAAATAAAACAAGTATTATATTCATGTAAAAACAAGCATGTATTCTCCCCCAAAGAGTTTACCAAAACAATTGAAAGAGTAGGGGTTATGACTCACTTGGAGCGATAGCTACGAAGACAAAAGTGGATACACGAAATGAGGCACGATCTCTAACTGCAACCTAATATGAATGATAGTCTCTAATGTAAGGAATGAAATGATGCTACACATGCAAATACGTATGTTATCGATACCACTCGTGAAATTTGAAAATAATGTTTATCGTCGAAAAAAAAATAACATTTTCATTACTTGAAAATATGACCAAAATTGTCTCGCAAAACTAGTCGTGAAATAGTGAATATTAAGATTTAGGAAAGAAGCTCAGTAGTTTTAGGAATCTTTTCACATTATTTAAAAGTCGTAACACTGAAATTTTGTCCATACGGGTCTCGATCATAAAGAAAAATAGCTATGAAGTGAGGTGTTTGGGCTATTTTGGTAGATTCTGGGCTGTTTTCTGGAAAGTTTAGAAGGCCATATGTTATTCGTTATTAATCCTTTTAACAAAAGGTTGGATGTTTTGAAAACTAGGCTGTGTGAACTAACTTTTTGTCAGAGATATAAATTTTCCAAAAATGGGTTGATCAATGAGAAAAGTGGTGTCGAACATGGTCAGCCGGGGAGACCGTCAACACTTAGAAAGTTTTTATAAGTTTAGGGCCGAAGGAAAAATATAAACTAATATATTTTTAGTAAGTCGGCCCTTCTAGGTTACGTTAAATGTCTCATTTTGTCCAACAAAAATTACCCAACAGCATGTTTATTTTCTGAAAATAACTTTTCGTCGTTAAACTTCGGAAAATCATGTCTCCTTCGTTATAAACTCGTTTTAATCCGTTCTTTCGCCCAAAGCTTCATTTTTGAAAGTATTTCTGATTCTCTAGCCCAATGTTAACCGGAAACCCCTGAGTTTTTTGTATTTTACAAAAATGAACAGCAACTTTCTAATAGAGTTTAAAACTCATTTTCTAGTTTATAACTTATTCAAAACTTAACCAAACTACTTCAAATCAACTCCACAAGTACTCAATCCTACCATACACCTTCTTAGGGTGTCATGGGGTCCTAAACTTCACAAAATATTGTAGGATTTCAAGGGAATGATCATAGGCTTTATATATACTCATAAAAACCATAAAACTTGTAAAGTGGTATATATATAACATAAATACTTGTATGTTTAATCATTATAACTAGAAAATACATCATGTTACTAATCAAATGAAAGTATGAGATGATGAAAAAGTTTACCTGAAGCTTACTTGATATATGGAGTGTTTGGAGATGATTATGTTAATAACCTTGAGATTTTTATTTCAAAATCCTAACAAGGTATATATATAAGACTAGTTTATAACTTGATCTTCAAAAAAAAAATTGTTTCTCTTGTTGATGTTGTTGTTGCCGTGAGTTCCAAAGAGAAAGAGAGAATATTACTTGTGATTTTTTCTAAAAATGAGCTAGTTATTACATTATATAGTCCAAGGGTATTTTGGTAATTTCATTGGTTAAGAAAATATCTAGATATTTACTAGTAATATCTAGATATTTAGAGGGTAGTTTAATTAGATGTATCAGGTACATTGTTCATGTATAAAAATCGTAATTACGTAAATCGTCGTAATTATAAACCTTTAACGGTACGTATACCAAATAAATTTAAAACGTCGGGCAAATTAATAATATAATTTTTATATCATTATAATGAGTACGAAAATGTATTAGGATCATAGTCGTGAGTATTGGGTATACATTAGTAGTAAAAACTGAGTGGTAACGTTAATTACAAATTAAGCATACGTAAATTGAAATAATTCATATCCGTGCATGATCTAAAGTGCTGATGACGTTACTGATGATATATAGACTACTCTAGTCTATATGACGTGTCCCTACTGATGATGCATGAATTCGCAGCTAAACCAATCCGGTTACGCAAATTTAAATACCCGTAAACTAGATTTACGATGAATATGAATAGTGTTTTCTCTCCGGAGATGAATAGTGCCACATGAATAGTAAAATTTTTGAACGTTTCTCAGAATCTCAAACTGATACCAGAAATGATGAATAGTAAAATGATGAATAGTGATTGGTGAATAGTAAATGATGAATAGTAACTTGTGAATAGTGAAATTTTGACGTTTGAAAAAGGACCTGAAATTACGAGTTGTGACATGTGTCTGGATAAGTCATTCATGATCTTACTGAACCGAAGATAGTACGACTCTATGGATTCACCAGGAATTGAAGTAAACTTTCGAAGTTCCTTGAGCAATTGTGTTTCCATTTCCTGTTTCCCAATGTCTGTTCCGTACATTAACCTTTTGATTCTTTCCCAGACTGCATGAGCACTTCCTTCACTGTCAACAGTTGCATAAGTTGTTTCTGGTAGGCCAAGAATGACGAGATGAAACACTTGATCATCAGCTGCAATTTGTTGTTTGCCTTCCTCAGTGTAGTCAACCACCCTTTGACAGCATGGGAGGTCGGTTTTCGGCACCGGCAGCATGAATATCTTGTTGAGTTGCCATGGGTTAAATTCTAAGTGAAAAGTTGTTCTGAGGATCTTTTGAAAGATAACAAAGGTTGTTGTTGTAGATTAGATGTTTTTTGTGAAGTTTAAAATTCTATCTCAGAAAAAGTTGCTTACTTGATAAACTCCTTACTTGATAAGTTGCTTACTTGATAAACTCCTTACTTGATAAGTTACGTAAGAACAACCCCAAAAACATGATTTTTCACACAAAAACTATCTAAAACAACCTAAAATTATCCCTAGGCGAATGATACCACTTGTAGGACCATAGAACTAACCATTGCATATAAGAATCTTGCATGTTACTTAGAGAGAGAGAGAGAGAGAGAGAGTAGTGAGAGAAAGTAGAAACTTTTATTAATGAAACACATACACACTCTAAGCTTTCCCCTAAGCAACCCACCTCTAAAGTGAGGAGGTGTGGGGGTATTTATAGTGATTACAAGATGATGGACTTTCTATGGGCTTTGCTTATGGGCTTGGTTTTCCTTACATTTTCTAGGCTTATGAAACCTTTATAATTACTAAACATTTCACCAAGTCCATAGCCCATTTACTAAACTATTACTTAACCTACGACACGTTACAAAGTTACATAAAATGAGAATGACCATCACTTCCTAATACAATTCTTTAATGCTAACACAATCAACCTATATCAAAGTGATAGTGGTTCAAACTCAACCACAAGTTCACATTCACACTTTGATCATACACCGTTGAGAGGTTTTAAAACATTAACCGATTTATACGAGAACACTGAGGAATTATTACTGGCTAAAGATGAACCTAAGAATTACAAGGAAGCATCAAGCAATGAAAGTCGAGTTAGATTCCATCAATAGGAACAACACATGGGAACTAACCACTCTACCCAAAGGACATAAAGCAATTGGCTAAAAATGGGTATTCAAGCCCAAGAAAGATGGTAATGGAAACATAGTCAAGCATAAAGCAAGACTTGTAGCAAAAGGCTACATACAAGAGCATCGCGTAGATTTTGAAGAAGTATTCGCACCTATAGCAAGGATGGAAACTATCCGATTATTACTCGCCATAGCTGCTAACAATAAATGGGAAGTACATCATCTTGATGTAAAATCTGCATTTCTACATGGAGATTTAAAAGAAAGAAGTGTACGTTACACAACCCGAAGGATTTATAAAGAGAGAGAATTCTGGAAAAGTCTATAGACTTTTAAAAGCTCTATACGGACTAAGACAAGCACCACGTGCATGGAACATAAAGTCACACAAATTGGAGGTGACATATCAATAAAGCAATCCGCCTACGCAAGCAAGATCCTAAAGGAAGTTGGAATGATAGACTGCAATTAAACTCGAATACCTATGGATCCAGGAACAAGACTGACAAAGAATACTGAAGGAACAATGGTCAACTCAACTGAATATCGAAGCTTAATTAGATGTTTAAGATATCTGCTTCACACAAGACCTGACTTAAGTTATCCTATTGGATTACTTAGTCGTTTTATGCAAGAACCAAAAGAGCAACACATGAAGGCCATTAGGAAAGTACTACGTTATGTTAAAGGAACAAAGAATTATGGTATCAGCTACAAACATAATGGAGGAAACAAGATACATGGTTTAAGTAAAGTAGTTATGGAGTTAACACTCAAGAAGGAAAAGGAACTACTGGAATAATATTATATTATGGAGAATCACCAATTAGCTGGAGCACACAAAAGCAAGCCACTGTAGCATTATCATCATGCGAATCTGAATTTATTGTAGCAACTGCAGCAGCAACACAAGCATTATGGTTAAAAAGACTACTAAGCAGGCTTACACACTCAAAGGAAGAAAAGGTAACTATAATGGTTGATAACAAATTAGCTATAGAACTAATGAAGAACCCCGTATTCCATGGAAGAAGTAAACACATTGATACGAAGTACCACTTCATAAGAGAATGTGTTGAAAGAGAAGACTTACAAGTCAAATTCATAAGTGGAGATTATCAAAAGGCTGACACACTCACAAAAGCACTACCGAAGATCAAGTTTCTAAAAATGAGACAACTTGTTGGAGTTAAAGATCTAGGACAAAGCGATTGTGATTAAGGGGATGAATATTGGGTTAATCCCAATCTACTGCAAGTTAGTTACAAGTTAGTTAGAAAAGTTAGTTACAAAATAGTTATAGGCAGTTATAAACGAAAGGACATGTCTGTTGGACCAAACGAACCAACACAACCATTCACTTGTACCCTTTCGTCATGTATATATATTTGAACATGTACTCAATTAACAATGATGGCAGATTTATATTACTTAAGCATTTCAAGTAAAGATTAAATCATTTCTTTGTGTATTGGTATATTTTGACCACGTTATAGATCAAAGATCTATTTTTTTGGGTAAAAGGTCAAAAGACCCGGTAAATATATTACTCCAAAAAACAGTTAAGTACAAAGGATATGGGTGAGTCCCATATCTCAGCCCGTTACATAGGAGATATCTTACATAACAAGATACTACCTATTTTCCAAAAGGAAAACAAACCACTACTCAATTGATAACAAAATACAATAACAAAATAAATTACTTCCTAAGTCCTTGAAGCTTAGTGTTGTACATGGCATTAAAAGCATCCAAATTCCCCGGAAGATCATAAACCTGCTGCGCATAGTCATCGTAATCATAACCATCATAGTCATATTCACGCTCGTGACCCCTACCAAATAGATTAGTGGACTCATCAAACGTGTTAACAACCTCCTCATCATCACTATCAGACACAACGACATCTCCCACTTTCGAAAATGGGTTAACCCTCTTAGTAGAAGAAGTAGATGGAGAGGAAACTGAACTAGGCTTAGAATTCCCAACCTTTTCCTTTTCATTCAGATCACACACAAGAGGTTCTTGTGATGTAGTAGGAGTCTTACCAGACTCATCCTGTTTAGCTTCCTCAGTTCTTCCAGACGACACATCCAAAGTCACTTCCTTAGTAAGAATACCAAAATCATCATTATCATCCATATAAAGTGCATCAAATTGATTAGATGTAACAATCTTTGTTCCACTAGTACTCGGCATATCAACATTCTTCTTCTTATTGGCATCCACTTTCTTGGGTTCAGGAGGAGGTGCTTTGGGTCTATATTGCATCTTCTTACCCACACTAGGTTTTGTAAAACCTCCTTTATTAGGACCATATTGACCACCACTATTACTCTTCTTCTTATTATTGACCGTTTGGAAACCATCAGTAACAGACGTCATAGGTTGAGTAGTTGGGGGAAAAACTTAGGACAATCAATAATAGTATGACCAAATACCTTACACTTATCACAACGAGGCGGTTTCCACTCATATTCAACCCGAATCTTCTTAATTATCGAACCCATCCCATCAAGCAAAGGTATTTCAACAGTGAGGCTATCCCGAAGAGCCTCATCCGCCTTCACTTCAATCATGCACCTTGCAAAGCAACTACGACCCCATGATTCATTGCACATTTGGCTAGTATATGCATCTAACATTTTCGGCGTACCAATCAATGTAGCAAGAAGACTCAGACCGTCATCAGAGAACATGGAAAGAGGGACATCATGAAATTTAACCCACACCGGAATGTTAGTCAAATCCTCTTTAAGTAAGTTGGTGTTCAATGTCCATGGTTTAAGAATAATAGGTGCATTCCTAATCAGCCATGGACCATTCTCAAGCACATCATCAATACCTTTCTTCGAGCTGAACTTAAAGAAGAAGAACCCCTTGGCATTCATCATAACCTTCTGTAATCCATACTTAGCCCAAACATTGCGTACATAATAATCAACAACAGGAAAAGCAATGCGATTGCCAAGAAAATAGCCATATAAAGTGTTCTCAAATCTGATGTTCACTTCTTCAACAACTTTCATAGGGACAGAAAGATCAACACCAGTCTTTTTATTGCTACACTCCAATCTACGAAAATTGGACACATTTTTATTTTGATTAGTAGAAGTAGCACCCGCATAGGAGACCGATTGCACTCCAATTCCACTCTTATTAGTAGGCGGATCCAAGTCACTAGTATTGTAAGTCGTAGCAACTTTACTAGCAGCAATATCATGTTGGACATTATTCATAGCATCATCAAACTTCTTACGTGCATTAAGGACCAATTGCTCAACATCAACTGGATTAGGTTTATCATTAATAACTCCATCAGCCCGTCCAGCCATTGGAGCAACACGAACACCATCACCTTTTGGCAAGTTAACATTATATTCACCACTAGGTTGAGACACATTAGAAGACATACCAACAGCTTGATTTTTATCAATTGAATCCGAAGCAGCCATGAAAGTTGGTACACCAGGTGAATTCGTGGTATTCAATGAAATATCAACATTAGTGTTATCAACCACGTTATCATCAGCCTGACCAAGTGAAACCGGCTCCACTTGTTCACCAGTAACAGTAGAAACAAATAAATCACCAACAACGTTAGAGCTACCAGAATCCAACTCGGGGTTCAAGGTCCTAGTAGCCTTACGTACCTGTTGCACACCCAAATTACCCTCTTGTCCCTTAAGCCTACTCATACGAGCAGCCAATTCAGCAAGGTCCAAACTAGCGTGGTCATTAGTACCCTTGTTCGCATCGTTTGAACCAGATTTATTAGTACCCTTACTCGCAATCTTACTTGTCAAAAACCTCTTTTCCATCTCTCAATAACCCACTTCCAAAGTCAGAACACCAATAGCCACACTCAGTTCCCAGCAATCATGCAAAACCAATAACGACAGAAAACCCTAATCGCAAGATTAGGGTTTAAAATTTAAAGCGCTAAAAAACTAACCTGCCCACATCATCAAAAAAATACTTGCATGGAATAATAAATCAATGGACGTAAAGACCGATTATTGAATATTATTTTTTATCTTGCAGCGCAAATTAGAATAAGGAGCACCCAACTTGATTAAAATAATAGAAGTATAGATCGAATATAATCAATATAACCCCACCGACCTACGTTAGATGAGAATAACAAATTTAGATCGCAGATCAAGGATCCATTGAAACAGGCCAACATAGAAAAGAAATAAACTCCAAGGCTTCCAAGAACGGATTTCGTAGGGTGAGTCTACCGCCAAATGAAAACAAAAGTAAACGCTTTAGAGTGAAAAAAATAAACGCTTTAGAGTGAAAATCAATACAATACATTTCATCGTACTACTCTAGAGTGGACCTGGAAACTGAACCAATCTATCTCTATTATGAATGATACCTACGCCCTTGCAAATAACTTCATTTATACAGGATGTCGAATATCAGAAGCATGGAGAAAATTATTTCTTTGACTCCAATTGCTTTACTGCAAGTCCAAGGAAAAGTGATTCCCCACAAGGCAATAGTAGTTTCTTCCAGAAAAATAGTCCATTAGGGTTTGATGATTCAGTACCAGGCTCACCACGATAGTAGGGGGCAAAGAATTCTTTCTTTGATAATTTCTCGAGATACGACTCTTTCAGTGCCACTGACCAAGGTTCTCCGAAACAAGATACCTTCTCGAGATTTGATTCCATGAGCAGCTCCACACAGGAAAATAACGTCTCAAGATTAGACTCAATGAGCAGCACGTCACAAGACTGTAGTTTCGCAAGGTTTGATTCAATGAGTAGCAATGCGTGTTTTGACCATGGTCATACATTCTCATTTGATGACTCGGACCCTTTGGGTCAAGCGGACCATTTAAGGTGTCGTTAGAAAGTCAAACGGAGAAAAACAAAACTGATAAATGGGCATTTTAGTATGGAGTTTGGTGGTGTTATTATACTGTGAAGAGGATTTTTGTATTCATGAAGGATGGGTATGGGAACTTTACAATATTTTTTTGGTATAACTCTGACCAGAAATTCTAATTTTGGATTTCGATTACTATAAATATTTGATTTTGATTGTTAGATGTTTATTGTAAAATAATGTACGCTAGTTTAAACAGCTTATTGGTAATTAACTAGCTAGTCATATGCCAAGAGGAGGTAGGCTGGAATTAGGGGTACTCAAATTTGATATTGTGTGTTGTACTAACTATGGATTGGCTTGTCTTAAAAAATTATCATGAGAAAGCATTTTGCGCGTTGTTGGACTTGTTATACAAATAGGGGTGATACTGTTGACGCCACTACATCAATGTACTTTATACACAAAACACGTGCCTCCACTCCAATTTTCACCTTTCCTCCTGGTGATCCTATTTTTTATTTATGCACACACACTACATCAATGCCTTTTTTGTGATGAAAGTAGCATTGCAGTTCTCCTTGGTTTTGGACTTTGGAATGCAATTGGTATCATCCAAGATACATTTGGTAAATTAGTGCTCCAAAAAATTCTTGCCAGCCGTAAAGTTTTTGTCATGGGAAACGTATAATCGATAAAGATTGTAAGCCATAGTTTATGATTACATATATGATAACGTCGACGCAGAACTATTCATTAATCAATAGGTATTGCATGACTTGAAAACGTATTTATATCATAGCTGAACACATGCACTTTCAAGGATTAGAAGTGGGATTTAAAGTTGATTTAGGGTCAACCCACCTGTATTACTTTAATTGTTAATTGAGAGTAGAATTCTAACTTGAGCTTCCATTACTCACTGCTTCTTAATCAATCGGAAAACCTGTAACTTATTTACTCTTCATTTATTTAATCACTCAATCATCTAGAATTTAAGAAAGATTCTTTTGGTTTTAGATATCATTGCGTATTTGTAATTTGTATCCTGGAAGGGAGATAAAGTGTAATCGTTGAATGAATTGTAGCTAGGTACTTCATGTTCGCCGGTTGGGAAATCAATCTTCAGAAGTATACCTTATGTTCAGTACTCAAATGCCATTTCATATGGGATGTTTGGTTATCTATTAAATTGGATATATAAATGTAAAATCATGTTGCAGAGTTTAGGTTGTTTGCAGCAATTTGGGAGATCCAGATTATAAACAAGGTTGTATGATGAATTATCTGGGTTGATAAATTTTCCTTTTCTCGAGATTTGAAGAATAAGTTCTGCCGGGAAAAGTAAATGAATTTTAGTAATGCATTTCATCAAACACCTGCTGGGTGGGTGTCTACTACAGAAAAAGTAAATCATTTGTATTATTTTTAACTTAAATTTTACTAACATAAAACCAAAATTTAACATTCACGATTAATAAATCAAACATGGTAATTGCTGTTAAAATCAAAACCATATCCAAAGAAAAATGATGGAGAGACCTAAATATATGTCTAATTTCAGAACTGAACCTATGTGGCATGATCCTGTTGGCTTTTGAAAAAGTGGGTCCTTTTGCTCCAGCAAACAAGATGATGACACCTAGGTTTAATCATAAATTTAGGCATAATCTTTTAAGCCTCCCAAATCATCCCTCATACAAAAGGAGGAATTTGTTTAAACAGTGGCTAACAAATCTTTTATATAATAAAACAAAATGCCTAGTGGGGATTTTTTCATTTCAAAAAAATCAATCATGCCTTATTAAATAACAATCTATTTATTTAATTTTGTTTTATAAAAATATCTTTAAATAAAAAACCCTAAATATTTCTTTATTTGGCTAAAAAAGTTTAAAAAAAAAATCGTTTTTATATGTTTTTTTCACAAAAATTCAAATAAAAGTATATGTGTAAAAAGTATACTAAATAAAACTTTGAAAAACCGGAAGTAATCTCCAAAGAAGTTAGGGGTTAAAATGAAAATTTGAACAAACAAAACCACCCAACAATTCACTGCCATACTCCACTTGGCACTTGATGCCTAATCCTTTTGTTTCTCAAAACCCTAATTTCTTCTCTGATGCTCAATTCTTTCACACAAAGAAAAACATATAAACAAAAAGAAACATACTAACACAACAATTTATTAAATCCAAAAACCTTAAATCGCCCAACAATTTTTTTTATCGATTCATGTGTTCTTCAAAAGCCATGGACTCAACTGTCGGCGATGCGCTCCTGGCCTTAATTGGCTGGGTCGTGCCTCCGGCGCTGTTACTTTGAAGAAGTTATGTTCCTATTAAAATCGCACAACATCAGCTCTTAAATTATCAACAGTGTGTTTCTCTATATCTTGCTAATCATGTTAAATTGTGTTTCGTTCTCTTTTGTTTGCTTCTTGGACGACCATAAAGTTTGGGTGATACATGTTTGTACATAAAATTGCTTATGCGGAAATTGTTTATGTCATATGCAGAAATTTTTTGTATAAATTTTCATAATAATATAGTTAATTATTAATTGTTGTTCTCTGTTAATTTTTCATAATAATATAGTTTTGGTATGTTGTAGGGTTTGTTTTACTTTGTCAATATAATCTCTCAATCTTTCAAGTTAGATTTGAGTATTTTTTATTGTTTAGATTAAAAACACTTGTGTAAGGGGATGTTTGGGATTCCTTATTAAAGCATGCTTATTGCATATAAGCAGTTTATAGTAAGTGATTCTAATTAACTCTCCCAACTAAGCATTTGAAAATAAGCAGGTTGGTATTTGCATAAAATTTGTGTAATTAGAGTGGGTCTTGGATTACTTAGTATAGAGTTCATCTATGTACTTTTCTAGAGCAGATGAGCATTTTTTTAGTGTTTAGATAATAAAAACAAAGATTGTGTAATGGGGTGATTGAACTCATCTATTTTAAGCACCCCAATATTAAGCATTGTTATCTCCATTATGGATTTTTTAACCTCATATATTAGACGATTACATAAAGATGACTTTCTTAACATAAGAACTTGGATGAAGTTAAAGAGATAAATGATGGATCGGATATGCATTTAGTTCCAGTTAATGAATCACCATTGGTTGATAATAATTCAAAGTAGATTGTTCCAAAAGTAAGTTTTATAGGAGTCAGTTTTGTTTTCTTCTATCTTTTTTATTCATGTTTAACATTCTTATAGGCGGTAGAAAAGGTATTAGCTGGAGCCATAAGACGAGAAATAGCCCTGGAAGAGTTTTGCACCAAACAACACATTGAAATTACTCAACTGAATCGTCTGGTATGTTGCTTTTGGTTGCTTAATGCCAAATTGAGATGGTTTTTTCACCCTTAAAAACCACTTTCATTCTATCACAGGTGCAACAATACCAGCACGAAAGAGAGTGTAACTCGATAAGCAATTGCAAGAAGATAAAATAGCTTGTGCACGAAAGAGGTACATACACCAATTGCATTAATAGATTTTTGACTTTATGGTAGTACAAGATGTGGTTGTGATAAAGGCTAAAACTCATCCCAATTATAAATCTATGAAGATCAATCAAGCTTTGGGGGTAATCCATTTGGCCCCACCAATTTGTCACCACAAGGTATGTTGTGATTTACTGAATGAGCGATTATGTATCTTTTCAATGTACGGAGTATTACTTATAAAAGAGTGGATTGGGTTGTGTTTTATCTCAAACGGGTCGAATATAAATGTTTATCTAGGACATTGTGTCACATGGATCGAACAGGTTGAAAGTCACCAAAAGGTTATTCGTAAACATATAACATCAAAATTGTTTAATACAGTGCCTTACGTTTTAAGTATGATAAGTTGTTTTTTAGTTACAAGTCACACACTTACCATTTATCAAAATAAAAGTAAAGAAAAGTGTTTTTCGGTAAGTAAAATTTACAGTTTTAACATGAATCCATTTTTTTCAATATTTTAATTTTCGGACCCGCCCAAGGGCGGAGCCACACAGGACTCGGAAGGGTGCTAGCCCCCCTACACCCAAGCCTAGCAGTGTATTATGCTTTGGATTTGATGTGTAAAAAAAAAATTACTTTGGTCCTCCCACAACTTAAAGCACAACCTATTCAAATCCAATATTTAATAAATACTTACACTATTAGTTAAGTTTCCCGCCGATCATGCCTCCGATTATATAACTATAATGGTTTTATATCAATTGTTTCAGTCATAATTTACAAGTGAGGAAGTGGATCAAATAGCTATCCAGGAACTAGCATGGAGTTGTGTCACTTGGCTCAGATATTGATAACATGTCACATATTGTATTGCAAAAGATAATTTAATGCTTTTGTACATATTGATTTAGAGGTTATAAATATTAAACAAAAATTTAATATTTTTGTGCAAGAATACAATATCAGTTAGACTAAAAGTCAACCTAAAAAATATTACAGAACTTTGACATAGATACTTAATGTTTGAATGAATTGATTTAAGGTTGTAAACATGGAGTATTTTGGTCGATTTTTCAACCCATTTGACAGATTACAATAGAATAGCAACTCAGATATTAGTTACTGAACTTTTATCTGATAAAAAAGTATAATCAAGTTGTATTATTTCATGTATGCAGAACGTGATGCAAAACTTACCACAAAAATAGATCAAATGATGAAGGATGAAAAGTTGTTCGAGTCTCAAGGTGGCCCAATCATCCTTCTCAGGTAGCTTTCTGTCAAGATTTTGTTGTTTAGAAATCAAGAATTCATTCGTTTATACCATCTATAATGTTTACATCGCATGTATCATTAATAACTATATGTAATGGTGCAGATTAAAAATGAATATCGGGCAGAAAGCCAGGCATTTGGTACAGCTGGTCATGTTTACTTGACATGTGCTGTTAAAATGGTTGTTAGTTTAAACACCGGTGTCCCTCGGGTTATGTGCAAGCAAGATGATGCTCCTGATCCTATTTTTTGCACTTTTTATTCTTAGCTAGCATTTTGACACGAATCTTTACAACATACTTTTATTAGTATGATTATCGATAGTGATTATTGTTAATGAAGACACTATTTTCATCCTCATTACGAAGCGAGAATAGCCTTGGAACAGCGGCAGAAATGTTATAATACTTGAACTTACAACAATGACATGATAACCCAGTCATTAATATTTCTGCATAAGATTAAAGCACGATTGGTTTAAATTATCGATGCACAAAAACAACATGCGGTAATTAAATTTTGTACATAAATATGATCATGCCTATGAAAAAAGTATATATGAATCTTTACCACGTGCGTCAAACATAATTAAAAAACCAAAATTAAGAACCGTAATTAAAACAAAACAAAAAATAACCTATTTACTTTTTAATAGATAAGAAAACATCATTAAAATCTTTAGAAAAACCCCGTGCACGCACGGGTATTATAACTAGTAATAATTACAAATGTTTTTTTTTTTATTGGACTACCAGGACCAGAAGCTATATCCAGAAGGCCCATTATCCAAGGTCATGGCCCCACCATGTTGTGATGGAGTCGGGAGGTCTCGGAAAATGCTCAAGTTTGTGACGTCTTCTTGCTCTAAATCTCCATCACAAATTAGTCTTACACCAAACTCCTTCACCTCAACATCTTCATCTTCATTATTCTCTTGGAAACTAAATGTAACAAGATTCTTTGCTTCCTTCCATCTCCGTGTATCCCTTGTATAATGCAACCATATTATATATGAATCTTGGATTCCTATCACCTCAGTCTTCAAATGACGCTTAATTAAAGCTGGAAAGTAATCTCTTTCGATTAAAGAAGCTCCATCAAAGTTCTTTACAGAGTATCCTTTCAATTTGTGAGGCTTTTGGCGCTTGAAAACAACACAAGTTTCATATCCCCTAAACTTATCATAACACCAATCTGATGGTAATTCAACTCTTGCATGATTTCCCGTACTTCTATTTGTAAACCACTCTGGAATAGAGCTATTCCCATGATATACTATATCTAAATTACATAATCCAGTGTCTTGCGTGAAGAATTCACGACTGTTAGTCTGGAAACCCAAATACCCAAGGAAAGCAGAAAATTGGTGAATAGAGCCTTGGGAAGTTACAGATGAGTCAAGACACTCAGTCCTCGATATAGACCCCTCGCTATCAATTGTAACATTCTTAAACAGCTTTGGACAATTTCTGAAAACATTGAACCTATTCCTGAATGGGTCTTTAGATGATCCCGACACTTCTCTTAAGGAGGTGCAATCAGATGCGTTAATACCACGTAGGCTATGTGGAAGTTCGGACAACACTTCCAGCTTCTTGCAATCATCAAGTGCAAGCTCTTGAAGATGAGATAGTTGACTCAAACTTCCAGGCAAGCTAGTAAAACTGTTCCTTTCCAAGTATAGTTCCTTTAGACATGATAAGCCACCAATGCTCTCCGGCAATTCTAATAAATTGTTCCCTTGCAAGTCTAGTTCCTTTAGACATGATAAGCCTCCAATGCTCTCAGGAACTTGTAGTAAATTGCAGTAGCTTAAATTAAGACGCTTTAACATACGTAAACCTGCTAATGAATCTAATCTTTGGGGATGTTGTTGCTTACTTAGTAAACCAAAAGGAACAGTGATTGAAGTCCACCATCTAGGTTGAATCCTTCCTTGGCCACCGAATGACAATGATTGAAGGTTTATTAGAGAGGATACAAAAGAAGGAAGTTCTGTAATGGCAGTTCTATCAACATGAAGCTCCGTTAAGCTTTTGATCCGACCCAATGCTTCAGGGAGTTGATCGACTTTTAGGCATCCTGAGAGATTCAAAACTCGAAGATAATCCATTTCCACTTTGCTAGGAAAACACCTAGCCCGTCTGCAGTTTTTCATATTTAAGATAACAAGTCTTTTGAGCATTCCAATTGATGGATGAACTGTAACCATATTCACACAACCTTCAAGATCTAGCTCTTCAAGACTTGTAATCTCTGAGAAGTCAGGGGTGGTTGTTAGGTTACAACAGTGCCTTAGCTTCATTATTTTCAACCTTCTTAAACACTGATATCAATACAAAAAAGATTAGTTCTTATATCATTAGGTGTCGAGCGCGAACACATCTTTTATATAATAAAACAAAACCCTGTTGGGAATTTTTTATTTCAAAAAAATCAATTCATACCTTATTTAGTAATAATTTTATTTAAAAAAAAAGATTATTTTCTTATTTGGTAACATTTTATATTTATCCATAACACAAGTAGAAGATAAATACAAAAAATATAGATAAGATACAATTAACAATAAGATTAAATTTTTTAAATAATTATCTTTAATAATAAAAAATTATAATTAAATATCATAAATCAAACAAAACAAAGATTAAATTATTTGTTTTTTAATAAATAAAAATATATGATTCAAAAAATTAAAAAAAAAAAAACTCGCGCGTGCGCGGGAAATATAACTAGTTAATGAACAAGTAAATACCTTTGGTGTTGTCCAAAGTTGTGTTAAGTGGCTGTAAGAGAGATCGAGGGAAACAATGTTTTCTGGATAGAAATCTGCTGGTAAGTACTTGAAAGGGCATCCATGCCAACAAAACAAGGTTAGCTCATTGGATAAATAATACAAATTTCCTGAGAAGATCACATTGTAGCCCTTCAATTCCACTTTCTGATCAAATTCTTCCTCAGCATAAATTTTCAGAATCCGCAAATTATTCATAAGGGCAAAAGAATTAGCGTCTATGAGAACCTTTTGACTAGATTTCCTCAACAAAAGGACTAGAACTTCAACTACTTCAGTCATTGCCACCTGAGAAAGCAAGAACATGTAACATATGCAATGGTGTATACTTTAGTATTAATATGAAGGTAAAGAAGAATTTGCCACTTCTTACTTTCTTTTCACTTGATACGTTGAAAATTGCAGATGAGATACACAATCTTCTCTGTTTCCCGGTCATGATAAATTCTTCACGAACAATTTCCCTTGCCATTGCTTGAATCAAGTCATGCATTTGAAGTGACATATTACTAGAGATCGTGATTAATGACTTATCAACTAGAACTTGCATGTTTGTAACTGCAAAAAAATTACAGCCATCTAGTATGCTTGCTACAAAATCCCTGTTTTCTCCAACAAATAAACATGCAATATCAAGTAAGATATTTTTCTGATGGAGGTCTAGCCCATCGTAACTTAAACGAAGCACTCGTTGTATATGTTCATTAGGATATACTTTGAGCTTTTCCAGTTCACTAACCCACTGACCCACAGTTTTGCCATATAAAAAATGACCCAAATGTTTGAGGGCGAGAGGGTGACCTTGCACATATTTCACAACTTTCTGAGAAACTTCTTCGAATTCTATAGAAGAATATTTTTCTTTAAAGGCATAGGAACCGAAGAGCTCTAAAGATTCATCCTCATCTAGAAAGCCCATGTCTTGGATTTCATCCACTCTATGTGATCTTAGCAACTGTTTATCTTTACCTGTGAAAATAATCAAACTTCCTGGGAAAAACCAATCAGGTGAACTTGCTAGCGCTTCTAACTGCTCATGATCATCCACATCATCCAAAACAAGCAGGATCGGCTTTAATGACATCATCTTCTTTATTACCATAATTCCTTCACCAACACTTGCTATCTTCAAATCTTCTACTTTCATGATCTTTCCAATCATATGCAGTTGTACTTGAATCAGGCCTTGTCGTTTTGTGACTTCTTTGACATCTTCACAAAAGCAACTCCCTTCAAAGTGGACATACATCAAGTTATAAATAGCTTTGGCAAGGGTCGTCTTTCCTATTCCGCTTATACCACATATTCCGATCATGTTAACCTTATCAGACCCAACGAAGCGTGACAAGTCTAATTTGTCAAAATGGTTATCTATGCCAACAAGGTTCTCACCAACATGCAAGGGTCCGTCACATAATTTTTTGAGGATTTCTCTGGAAATTGAATCGATGAACTTGGACTCAAACCTGTTTACCACAAAGACACAATAAGTAAGAGAAACTATATAGTGTCAAGCTTTAGTAGAGTTACAAGATAATTTCACCAAAACAAGAAATTTACCCATTTGTCATGTCCTCGAGATCCCATCCAGATAAGTTAGCCGCCATGGATAAAGCTTCCTTCCATTTATCCACCTCTGTTCTATTTGAAACATCATGTTTGGCAAATGCTTCAGCATAGCTTCCGGTATGTTTCCTCACCACGTCAGGTTTAACATCATAAAAGATTATTTGAACCTCGTGTTTAGGCTTTCCCATTTGCTTGCATTGGAGTATTTTGACAAGTTCCCTCAAACACCATGATGAATAAGCGTAATTTTTGGAGAAGATAACTATCAAAAACCTGGATTCTTCAATGGCTTTGTAGAGTTGAGGAGATATCTCTTCTCCTTTAGGCAACTCTCTGTCATCTCTAAAAGCATAAATACCTTTTTGCTTGAAATCATTGAACATATGATCCATGAAGTTTTTGCGGATATCTTCACCTCTGAAACTTACAAAAACATCATATTTCCACCGATGAGGAATGGACGTATTGGCCATTATCAATAATGAGATCGAGCTGCGTTCACAAGTAAAGATCACTAAAACGAGTAGCCATTATTAATAACTAGTACGAAGAACCCATGACTATGATAATGTAAACAACATCATACGATATGCTGATAAGTCAAATTATTTTAATATAGATGAGTTATAACTTAGTATAAAGAAGCTTGTATGATTGCAATTCGCCAAAATTTCCTTTTGCTAAATATGTGTAATTCAATCTTAATCAGTTAATTTTGCATTCTTCATGCTATGCAAAATATTGGACAAAGTTAAAAATATACGTACATACAGTGGGCAGTTTAACATTTTGAACTATTGTAGGTTGTTTTCTCATTTAAACCTGGTCATTTGGCCTACTGGATCTAATATGATGCTTTAGAATAATAACCACACAAGATATTAATAAAATGATTTACAATTGGTATAAAAACATGAATTTCACCCAACATAAAACCATGGTTTTGAAAACTGGACCGGACTGGCCTGTTCAACGGGGAACCGGTAGGTCAGCCCGTTTTATTAGCCGGGGTAAACCGGACATAGTTGAAGCGCCTCGAACCGGGAAAAAAACCGTCTAAAAACCAGAACCGGAAAACCGAAAAAACACGTAGGCAAACCTGCGAATCGCTGGAAACGACGTCGGACACCTTTAACAATTCTTATTTATAAGTTTTCAAGATTTTAAGCATGACCAAAATTCGACCATTTTCTCTGTATATATAGATATTTTCAGCTCCAAAACTTATATGGCTCGGTCAATAGCATTAGTTGACTCAACAAAAGTCTCCAAGTTTATAATTTTGTTTTTAGTTATATTTGAGTATACAACCACTGCTAATCAATTTAAGCTTATGAAATTTAATAACGAACCATTAATATAATAACCAACCTCATCAAATCAAATAGAATCCTGATTAAAACTGAAATCATTTTAGAATATGATTTATTAAAAGCACCTAATTTAGGGTAAGAGAATAAACAATTAAAAGTACAAAAAGAGTAGATGACTTACGGTTTTTGGAACTACAAACTACGGAAGACCATTCTACTTGCGTCACATGTAAAATAAATAATGCAACTGGGTTGACTTCAAGTCAATTTTTACATCAGAAACATACACTTCTAGTCCCACATGCAGTTTTCTATATAAATCTTCGTTTTTTAGAAATGAAAACTAATGTGTGGTTTGATTGAAAATACATAAAGAAGAAACGCGTATTTTACTTTTAAACAATCGTTTTAGACTTTTAAGTTCAAGCTATATAATAAACAGAAATGCAAAAACAATCAACAAATTCATAAATCAAAATAAAGTTGAGGAGAGGACTTACAATTTTTTTTGATTGGTTAAGAAGCAACTGGATATGAATGGCTATGGTAAATGAAATGATAATTCCACTCATATCGATCAGAAGTCAAATAATGCAACTAGGTTGACCTCAAGTCAACTTTATATTCATAACTTACACTTTCAATCCCCCAAGCTCTAGAAATTACATGATACCTTTCAAAACAAAGTATACCATCTTGAGTCTCTTGTAAACTTTCTCCAAATTACCTTTTTACACATAAAAACAATCAATTTTCTCGTATATTATATGAAACTACCTATTAAAACGATTAAAACTTTCATTTATCTGACAAATTTTATCAATCACTAAATATGCAACTAGATTCATTATATATGCGCAGCGTGCTACAATTCGATCATGTTTGATGTATAGACCAAAATGATAAAAAATCAGAAAGCACATAAACACTAGGGTCTGGGATTCTTAGACCTCTAAACAAAATATGTCTTAAATACAACATGGTCTGGTTAAATATGATCATACCATGTTATTATTGTTGGACAATTACGACAACAAACCTCATGTTCAACCGATAGACTTGTATCGAGCACAAGCAATGATTTAATGAACACGAGATAAACAACGGTGTCGACTATCGTGTCAAGAAACTTAACCCTAACTCAGACCTACATAACGCGTGTAACCGCTTAACTAAATAAGTCAAGTAGTGAATAGGGTTAGTGCTTTGTCGAATTGTCAATTTAATTAGTTTAAATGCAAAAATGATATAAGGATCTGAAATGTG
This sequence comes from Artemisia argyi, assembly GCA_030686995.1. Taxonomy (NCBI): domain Eukaryota; kingdom Viridiplantae; phylum Streptophyta; class Magnoliopsida; order Asterales; family Asteraceae; genus Artemisia; species Artemisia argyi. The sequence goes on from CM060705.1 coordinate 2,790,168, forward strand.
ATAAAAATAATATACAAATAACTATATGACAATTTTGATGATATATGATTATAAGCGTAAATTTCAATGATATATGAATTATAATTGTAATTCACTCATATTAAGTAGATAACAAAATATATTTAATCCACATCTAACGTAAATCCCAAGTTATATATATTTTTTTAGTACTTAGACGAGTTCACGAGTTGACATGTTTAATACTTACTCAACCCAAACACGGCCCGTTTATTAAACGGGTTAGACGGGTTGACCTATTTTTGACCCAAACATGTTTATCCTCAACCCAAACTTGTGTTAACTTTGTGATGGGTTCGTGTCATGTCGAGAATTGCCACCTGTCATACCCCGTCGATGGCGGAAACACGAGATGTAACTGAGAAAGGCACATTGCATAACATCATAGATTCATACCTTAAACTTTTACAACAATAGTTTACAACTTTACAAAACATTCCTCGACTAAATATCTGAGAGTAGAACATGTCTCTTTTAAATTTTATTGTCTTGAAAACATGGTAGCAAAGTATCATATAGTCTGACTCCAATAAACGTGCCTTCAAATACCTTAATAATAATCCACCTGAAAATGGTACTAGAAAACGTCAACATAATGTTGGTGAGCTCGTAGGTTTGAAAGTAAAACCACGAAGCTGTGAATAACGATGTAGGACATTAGTGAAAATGATTACCAATTACAAGCACGTTAACTAATTAGAAATAGTGTCACGCCAACTGAACCTATAGTGTACATCATACTCATAACCAATATCACGTGGGGAGCTACCCCGATAGATCTATCAACATGTGGGCTCTCAAAGAGAGTTAACAGTTGCATCAACTGAACCTATCAACTTGTGGGCTCTCAGCAGAGAGTTAACAGTGGCGTAGTCATGTATTCACAAAACAAACATCTCACAACATATAATCGCATCATCACACATATATGTCCAAAATCATGTAAAACAGTAGTTCACAGCACAAAAACATTTGTAAAGCATTGAGTACCATTTCCACCCCAAGGTAAAACATGTTAAAAAGTGGGGCTACGAGAACTCACCTCAGTAATTCAGGAGTCTAAAGCGGTAGTCAAATAGAAATAGTGGATGGCACCGACACGCGTCCTAGATTAGTGTGGCAAGTTCAAGTTAAAGATTTATGTTTAAGACTCGATGAAGTTTAAATAAGTTTAAATGTTTTCAAGTGTTTGTGTTATTATTGCTTGTGTGGCGGTGTTTAATTTTAAATAGTTTCTAAGTGTCCGTAAGTATTGGCTCTTGGAAAGTGTATAAGTATATACGTAAGTATACAATAGGTAAAAATATACATGACAAAACATACGCCGGTTCAAAGAAGTCAAAAGATTATGTACGGAAAGTATTCACAAATAAATATTGTAATAAATAGACGTCGTCGGAAAATAAAAGTGTATTTAGCTAATAATATAGTTAATGAAGATAAAATAGTTAGTGAGAAATATATTATTTTGTTTTCGTCTTTTAGTAGATTTATTTGGAAAAGTAGCTAAGCGTAGAATTTCTATAAAAATCAGGCATGACCGGTTTATATATATTCATTTCCCAAAAATGTCAAAAAATGTTGCAAATTTTCCCACTTAAATCCTTTTAATAAGTCCAAACATAATCTAAACGAATATGTCAAATATTAAGTTAATATAATAAGTTCATGATTAAGTCGAAACCAATTAATAATCCAATAGACAAATCTATAAGCTCTCATTGGGCCAATAAGCTCAATCATACGCCAATAAGCTCAATCATACGACTAATATAACACATGTTCTACAGGCAAAAACATATATATACTTAAGCCAATAGCTATATCTTGAATTTATTTTCCATAGAAGGCTATAAATAAAATAATGGATAATATGGTGAATCTTATGTTTTTGGAGTTAAGTGAAGAAAATTTCACAAGTTGTTTAATTGAAAATGTATTTCAGTTAATTTATGTCTTGGTTACATTTCTTTGGATAACAATCGTTAATAAATAATATGCTAGTAGGCTTAAAATGTTTTATTTTGTTTGTGAGTAAACAATGGTAGTTAGTAATGACAGAATTTTCCAAAGTCAAATAGTTAGCATCGGATATATAAACCTATAATAGTTCTTTAAAGAAAACCATTTTAAGTCTAATAAGTTGTTAAAGTATTGGAATAAGCGCATTGGTAGCAATAAGCACAACCCAACGCACACCAAATGGGCTTCGACCCACACTCCCTCTCGGCACAATAATCCAAACACAAACCAAATCAACTAATTTGAGTCCAACAGAGTGAAATGATTTAACATGTATATTGAGCTAATGAGTTATACAAATAAGTTAATAAAAGTCAAAAAAGCCTGTTGAGGCAACATGATCAAGATCTCTTTATATTTTAATGATGACAAATAAACCATCGAAACACATAAAATAACAAACGTTAGCCAAAATTCCCCGAATCACATGTCTGATGCTGGCGCGTTACCCACGCGTTGGCGTCTGTGATAATCGGGACGAATTTTGAAAGTCGGCTTTCCCCTTACCCGACAAATGTGGATCCTTCAATACAGGTATGAATATATGTTATGTGCTTAATTGAGAACACTCGAAACGAGATTTGGGATTAGAGAGATCAAACTTTTAAAGCACCCATTTACGGGATAACGCCAACTCATGTTTTCTAGCTATCGCCCCTAGCCAAGGCTTTTCTAAACTTAGGGAGCTTATATATTTCACGTAACATCATGTGAAAGCATCCATATGCTCATATCACGTGCTTACGTCTTCTCTAATTACGTAACGGGTTTACTCCCTTATTGGTCAAACTAAGTCAAAGGTCACTTTGCGTAAACGCATCCTTTCCCACTTGGGTTATGCTTTACATTGAGGCAAAGCACTTAACTTGTTTGAACCAAGGTATTAATTGAGAACGTCGAGTCGTGAAAAGTCACGAGATATGAAACTATGGATTCTCGACGTTGTGTTACTTGAACTAATAAGTAACTTATGATTTTCTCAACATATAATCTTAATTGTCTAAACCTTTCCTCTTAATGACAATTAGATTATTTTCTTCTTAATTACTTTTCCTAATTATCTTCTTCATCAAAATACCACTTAGCTCAAAACCATCAAACCCAATACCACCAAATCTCCCACAATCCTTCCCAATGTCCTCCTCCAACATTCCCTTACACCACTTAAACAAAAATGTACTCTTGTCTCCCACACTTTTGATCCTAACCATTCAATTCAAATCCAACTCATCTCAACCATCCATTCCCTTACAACATCACATCTCTTACACATCTCTTACACATCTCTTATATTCCTTACACATCTTCAATCTCAACCATCAAATTCAAATTAAACACATCTCAACCATCCATCCAATCTACTCTCTATTTCCATCACATGTGTTTAATCCCAACCATCCATTTCAAACCCAAACCAATCTCAACCTTTGGATCACACTTCCTCCCCAAGCAAAAGGCTCCTTTGATCTCATCCATTTATTTCAAACTAAAACCATCTCAACCATCCAATCTCTTACAACACATCTCAACCTTCTATTTCAAACCAAACTCATCTCAACCCTTCATCCAACCTTTCCCCCCAAGCAAAGGAATATACCTTTGGAATATTCCCTTTTCTAACCCAACCATGGTTTACCTCATCTAACCATGGTTAGTTCTCAACACACAACCCTAACTCAACCTTGGTTAACCTAACCAACATACACCTTAACCCAACCATGGTTACCTCTCTACACCCAACCATGGTTAACTCTTAACCACACCAAGGATGGTACATTCCCTTGGATACACCCTTTAACCTAACCATGGTTACTTCTCAACACTTCTTTCTAAACCTAACCATGGTTAACCTCTAAACCTTTAACCTAACCATAGTTACACCTTAACCCTTCCCTTGAGGAATATACCATGGCATATTTTCTTCTCTATTATGCCATGTGAGGAATACCATTTCTACCCCTACCAAATTACCTTTTCTACTCTTCTACCCTTCGTATTTGGTTTCTTATAAACACTTCACAAATGATTTTCCAAATTGGCTATTTGAGTTGATAAACCTTAGATTGATTAATGTTAAGGTTTAGTGTAAAGTACAATTGGGGGTTTAGCAAGGTAAGGCATTTATAATGCTAAACACCCAAAGCCTCAGGAATATTTTCCCTGGGTGTCTGGCGCGCCTCCCACGCGTCAACGCGTGGGTGACGCGCCGGCCTCGGTAAAATATTCCCAAGTTTGGGTTTTGCCTATAAATACCATGCCTTGCCTCTTGTATTCCTTACCCCTTGCCATTATTCTTTCTCTCTACATTCTTTCTCTCTAATCCTCTAATTCTATCTCTTGTGTTTTTAATCTTTCACACTAAAATCTATTGGAAGAACACATCTCCGTGCAAGGGAAGAATCACAAGAATCTAATCCACTCTTGTGATTGTGTCGAGGGTCTTCTTATCTTCACCCTTTCTACTACAATCGAGTCTCTAGGTTAGGTTAGGGCTTGGTTGAACAAACTTATATTCATTCATTCTATTTGTTTGTAAGGGAAGTCTTGTGTCTTGGTGACCAAGCCTAGATCATTGGGGATCTAGTTGGGGTTTGATACTTCCGGTGGGAAGTCTTGGTAGTGGTCTTAGTGACCCTTAGGTGAAGTCGAATCATGAGTCTTTGTGGGTGGTTTCTGAGGGCGGAATACTGTAGGGAGTAGCTCTTCTTAGTGAGCACCGATCTTTGTGCATATCGATGGAGTGAAGTTGTATACGGTTTGTAATCCACCATAAGGATTATACTTAGTGAATAGTATACGTGTCGTGGATTCGCAACTGGACGTACGGATGGTATAAACCCCCCATCCCGAACCAGTATATATCGTGGTGTCTCTCTACATGCTTTATATACTTTGATTGTGATTGTGGTTGTTGAAGTTGTTGTATAACCACTTATTGTTCTTTGAGGCTTGAAGTCTTTAAACTTCTAAAAAGCTAAAAAGACCGTATTCACCCCCCCCCCCTCCACGGTTCTACAAAGCCAAAAAGCCAAATAGCACTTTCCATATTTTGAGCCAATCTTAAGTTTTACTTAAAATAATTTTAATATTTCCTTTGTTTATCCAAGTCCAAAAATTCATCATATGTTCACAAAATATATACATAAGTTGAACCTAACAAAATACGCTATAACTTATTTTGTGTATACTAGTTAGTATGTTATGGATTAAGATTTACCACACAAGCACCAAGGACACAATCTTACACTTATCTCATGCTCAAATTGATGTGTATGCAAATTAAGAAACAATATGTAACTTGAAAAGTCTTTAACACTTTTACATGACATAAGGTATATTTCAAGTTTTATGATAGTATAACTGAAAGAACACAAGTTTTGAGATTTAAAAGAAACCTTACAAAGTTTTCAAGTGTGGTTCGATTTGCAAGACCTAAGAGAACCAATTTACTATCAATAGCCCAAGATAACTTCCAAGCTTGCTCCAAAGTTCCAAATGTAACTAGTTTTAATGAAAGTGTGAGCAAAAATGATGTGTTGGTGACCTTGTGTTTTCGGCAGACTACTATAAGGGAAACAAATGAGGAGTCTTTTATTTTTGCTTTTGAGTTGCTAGCATGTGAATGATCTAAACAAGCTAAAAACAAATAGTGAGTGGGAGTTGTCATTATCTATCAAAATGCTCAAGTCTTAAAAAGAACAAGAAAATGTATGGATTGTGGGTGTGTTTGATTTTCGGTCGAGACTCAAGAGAGGAAAAGGAGGGAGATGAATTTTTTTTTATGTATGTTGTATTGTGTGTGAGATGGTGTAGTTATATAAGCCAAAAGAGTTGACATTACAAATCAAAACATGTCAAAATGCATGATATCGTGTTAGTACGAGTTTGTTACACTAGAAAAAAAGGTGCATGTGGGTTGTACATGTGTGATGAACGAGCAAAGAGGGAGAGCAAGAAAGAAGAAAGTTTTCTATGTGTTTTGTGAGGTCAAATGTTACTCTATCTCTTCTTTTTATACAAGAATCATCACATGGAGTGAGGTCTATTCATATAATAAAAAAAAGATGTTGGTTGGGGACCAAAAATGCAAAATGTATGTGTTTTATGCAAAATTTATTAAAATATGTTTATGAGTGTTATAATGTACTAGTTTAATGTGAACCATGTCTAGTGTCAGGTCGGAACGCGTTCGGGCTTGTTTTTCACAGTAAACAGGATAACATCCCGGTTTAGAGTCAAATAAGTTCGTAAATGTTCAAAAAGTAATAGTTCAAGTTTTCCGATTAAATATCCACCTGTAAAATCACGGGTTTATGTTAAATGCCATTATCTGGCTTATGCGATTTAACCTAACAGTTATACGTGAAAGTGAATATTTTACGCGTTCAGAGTGATTAGTTTTGAGTTTTATGAACCAGTATTGCCCTAAAATGTTGGTTGCTACAGTCTACCCTTGTGACAACTGGCAATTTAGGGAGACCTTTTAAAACCCGCATTACGTTAAAGTTTGGTTTTAATCAAATATTTGGAATTTTATTCACAACGAATTGTGAAAATTTTAAACCGATGTTTTAAATTATAAAGTTTATGTGTAATTGAATTTGAATTATTGATTTTGGTATGGAATATATGTGGTGATTTATTGTTGAGACGTCTATTAGGCACTACGTTGACTCCGACACTGGGATAACCTAACAAATTTAAAATTTTGAATAACGATTGTGTTATAAATTTTTACGAACGTATTTATGTTCAAATCTCATGAAAAGACGGTTTGGAAAATAATGGTGCGTGAGTTAACACGCGTTAAGAAATTTTGAGATATGAAAACGAGCTCGGTTTAAGAGTGTCGGGATACTTTGAAAAGTTTACGGATATGGTCCTTGCGTTTTACACATTAGCCACCCCTCCCATTTTTTTTATTATTATCATTATTTTTATTTTATAAAAAAAGAGTAGCTACATATGTCCTTGTGATAAAACCTGGAAAACACAAACACACCTCATCCTCACCATCTCTATCTCTCTTATCCCTCTCCTCTAATAACCCTAGCCACCACCTACTGTTCCAGCTACACAGCAGCTCCACCTCCACAAACCACCATACACGACCACCACTAAACGAATCCACATCTTCTCCTCTTCACGATCCACTACTACACGCGCCCCTAAACTTTACTTTTCACCTCGTTAACATCACAAATCCGCCACCACCTTGTGTATTTTCGAATTATTTTGCATCTTGGTCTTGTGAATCGAAGGTAAGACGAGTTGTGACTCGTATTTTGGTGAAAAACGTGACCACCCCTAAGCCTAGTGAGGATCATGAGTCTACGCCTATTATTGATAAAATTGGAGAGCTTGAAAAGTTACTTATTGATGGGAAAGCGACTCTCGTAGATGATGATGGTCATCCAATTATAAAGATTGATTATCCGGCTCCGCCTATTTCTTCTACTAAGAGGGTTAACCCATTCTCTAAGGTGGGAGAGATTGATGTTTCTGATAGTAATGATGAGGATGTTGAGAACACTTTTGATGAGTCAACAAACCTATTTGGTGGTGGTCATGATCGTGAAGATGATTATGATGAATATGAGTATGACAACTATGCGGCTCAGTTCTACGATCTTCCAGGGAATTTTAAGCTTCAAGGCCTTCAAAGGAAGTGAGTTGGTTTCATAGGAGTCTAATGTAATCTTTTAAGTAGTGGTTTATTTTCTTGTTTAGAGAATAGGAAGTATCTTGTTATGTAAGCTTTTCTGCCTATGTAACGGGCTGAGATATAGGATTCACCCATATCCTTTGTTCTTAAACGTTTTTTGGAGTAATATATTTACCGGGTCTTTTGACCTTCTTCTACCCAAAAAAAAAATCTTATATTTCCTTTCGGGTTTATGAATAAAAATGTGAGTACTCAAGTGGGTTTTTGTTAAAATGGACTAAGTAAAGAGTTTGGTATCCGGGTTTGGTGATTCTTGTGGATGTCGAGTGAAAACCGAGAGCCTAGGCTCTCGGCTTGGGATTTTTTTTTAGCTTATGAGGTCTTGTGAATATTTTTTTTGTCTCGTTTTAATGGTATCGTGAGTGCTCAGTGTGGGTTTTTGTATTGATTGAGGTTTGGTTGAGAGAACTTGGACCTGGTTGTTGTTTGTAGTATCGAGACCCAAAAGGGTCCGTTTGGTTGATTTGTCGAGCTCGGTTGAGCCTAGCCGAGACTTTAATGGTCTTGGGGTTGGGTCCTCGTGGCTCGTTGTGTAGCCGAGACCCAAATGAGTCTCTCGACTCGGGGTTTGACTTGGTAAGTTGACCCGTTTTATTGGTATTCTTGATGATTTTTCTAGTTGTTATTCTTTTTGTTGCTATAATTGTTGTTGTTGTGGTATATTGCTATTGATATTTTTGATGTTATTGTCGTTACTTTGGAGCCGAGAATAAAATGGTATAATGATTTATTTTGTGGACTTGTGTTGACGAAAAGTGATATGGGGACCGATTGTGAGACGGTCACTTAGAATGACGGAGATAGGTTAGTCAGGTGCCGTAGGTGCCGTAGTCGGACCCTATTGTTGTAGCTTGTGAAATGGGATGATTGACGGATATGTGGTATTGATTATTATTACTTTGGACCCATGGTTGTGCGAGTCGGAGTCACGTTGACTTTCTAGTCAACGATTGATTTCAGCAAAACGCCTTAGCACTTGGATTTGTACACTGAGCCGAGAGTGATGACTCGGACATGTGACTCGTCTACTATAACTTGATATTAATATTAATCAAACTTAATAATAACAACTCGTAATATTTATATTAATAATATAAACATTTATATAAATATATAAATGTGAAAACGTATATATATTTATACAAGTGCGTATATTAAGAATAAAATGATCACGAGTAATATAATAATAATGTAACGATAAATATTATACTATGAAAATAGTGTAATAAATGTCGAGAACGTTATTATAAACAAACAATTATAAACGACGATATAATTATAACGGGTATTAACGGGTATTGTATCCTACGACGTCCGTAGGTTGTGGTAGGAACGCGAGATAATGAGTTACTAAATATCTCGTGAGGTTTACCAAATTGACCAATTTGGTAAGTTTAACGATATATTTAGGAAACTTATTAACTTAAATACTTACCATATAGTATGTTTACGTGCTATGTGACAGGTTTTGAGTATGATCTTGGAATAATATATTAAGTAAATAAATATGGAGGATTATCAAGTCGATGGATTTGATAAACTTCGATGATTTATTTAAATGATATATTGGGCCAATATTGGACCTGTAGATTATTTTTATTATTTCTTTCGATATGTCTTCTTGGTTTGTGTGAGTCAACCTTCCCCCCGCATGGATACCAAACGGCACACTAATACGAGAAATGGATTTTTGGAAAGTAAAAAGGAATACGTTCAGGATTGGGAATATTTGATTTTTGAGAGAATGTTTCTGAGAAGAACTTATGTTGTTAGGAAGTGTCCAGTCCGTAGTTTCCGTCTTTTGAGTTGCTATACTTCTTGATTCTACTTGTTCTTTGTGATGATATCTGGACTTGAGGTGAGTCATAGCCCATCTTTTACTTTTGAACTTTGTTTTCAATACTTGGGGTGAGAAACGTGCAAATTGTTTTATGTGGACTATTATCGTTGTTTATTTAAAACTTGCTATGCTTATAGAACTAGGTAGGTTATACCGCAAGTCGTATCCTTACGAATGCATGAACATGTTGTATCCTTACAAATGTTGGGCATGTCGCATCCTTGTGAATGCATATTGATTTGATTTGGTTTTGGACTATAGTGTGTGCACCTATAGGTTTGGTTTAGTGATTTGAGGCCTAGTCTAGCTAGCAAGCGTTTTGCATATATGTCCACTTGATTGAATTAAGAATTTAAACCAATGATCTCACAAGCGAAAGCTGACTTTTAGCGCGTTTTCTCAGGTAATTAAGAAATGGCTTTTGATGCTTGGTTCAGAAGGCTTGGCTTGGCAATGTGGTTTAAGGATCTATTTTTCTCAAACTCTGATATGTATTTGTGGACCTACGTTTATTTCTTTTGGGCCTTACTTTGGATAAATTTGGGATGAATGTAAACTTAAAAAACCCCGTATGGTTTGGTTTTAATTATGTTTACTTTATCTCGTTCTTTTATGACTTGTGACGGATACCAATCCACGTAGCACCCCGAAATCTTGATTAGTCTTCCGCTGTAACAAATTTTGGGGGTGTTACAGATTGGTATCAGAGCCAAGGTTATAGAGAACTAGGTAATAAACACCTAAACTATAACCGATTTTTATAGAAATCGATCCTCGACCAACGCCCGCCAGCCCGCCAAGCCGAAGCATCTTTGAGAATATTGAAGTATTATGAGATAATGATTTGATATGAGATTTTGAGATGATTTTTGAATCTTGGATATGTTGATTATATGATATGTTGGCGTTTCGGGGAATTATATGGCTTATTTGTTTTAGAAATGTTTTAATAATGCGGTATTTGAAAAATCTTTCTTGAAATGATATGAATGAGATTATATGATGATTTTAGTACGATATTTGAGTTTCGCGGTTTAGTTGTTTTGAAACACTTACACCTACCTACGCCGTTGTAAAAAATCATGGCCTCCTATTCGTTCGATGTTACTGAGAATGATCTTACTAGTACGCGTCACTCAGCACAGATCACTATGGCCCCTGATTACCCATACGTGATGGTCATGCGTTCAGCCACTACTTTATCATCCCATTATCACCCTAAGTCACCGATTTTATCACCTCGTGGTTCACCTGCTCAGAGATGACGATTGTTGGAGTACCCCTCCGACGAGGAGTATGAGGAGGAGTACGAGAGTGCGCAAGAGAATGATGACCCTCAAGATGAGGAAGAGAATGATGACCCTCAGGATGAGGAGGAGGATGATCCTCGGGAGGAGGAGATGCCTGATAATGATGGTTCGCCAGCACATTCAACTCATTCTGCAGAGCCTGATTCTCTGATACATCAGTTAGAGCCGGTTTCACTTGATCACCCGTTTTTGTTTGATTCTCCACCTGGCAGTCCCGTGGTGTCAGACGCGCCATCTGAGATATCTGCTGAGCCTGCGGATCTTGGTGAGACTGGTAGGATTTGGGCTCGGCTTACTTCACAGGGCGAGAAGATCTCGCAGTCAGCAGATCGACTTGAGTGAGTTATTGCTGAGTTTATTGGTGAGCCGAGGGTAGATATGGCTATAGTTGTGGGCAGGACTACAGCTATCAGGAGAGGCATGATGAAGGTGCATGAGCAGGTGGAGAGTTTATAGAGAGGGTTCCTCACAGCTCGCGAGGCAGATCGCAAGATGTGGTAGAGGAACGTCGAGCTGGAGAAGAGGTCACGGACCTCAAGAGGGACAGAGATACACATAGTGTTGAGCTGGGATCGTTATTGAGGGATTTGGATGGTTTGAGATCGGATTTGGGGAGTCTACGCCAGCATCATGGCTAGATCGATTTGGATTTGTGTTGTTGGTGCTTCCTAAGCCAGGGAGTACTTGGTTAGGAGAGCTGGTTATTCTATCTCTTAAGTCATGTTATTCGGATTGTATGTTCGTCTCATATGGAACGATTAGTATTTATTATGTCTTTTGGTAATTTGGAACGACATATCGATCGCTACTTGTGTGGATGATGGTGATTTCGTATGACATTCTATGGTTTTCGGCGTACATGGAAAATTGTATTACAACTTGCGTGGTTGATATCGTGTTGGTATTATGTTGGTATTTCGACTTTCACCTATCGGATTCTTGTTGGATGTTATGGTACATGTTATCGGGGACTTATGAACCTTGTATTGTGACTTCGATCAATGACGCCACGACGAAACCTTGTCAGAGCTACCCAAACTGGTCCTGTAGTGACTACCCCTGGTCGCCGAGGACGCCGCCCTATACGAAAGGTTGAAACCCCTACTTCCGACAACCTGGACACCACCAATCGCAACAACAGGAATCAAAATGTTGATGTCCAGGAAGAAAATGATCACATTCCATAGAATGCACCGACTGTGGATCAAGCTATGATCAATCAACTTGTGGAACAAAGGGTTGCTGAACTACTAGCTGAGTCGAACAATTCCAACAACTCAGCTGGAACCTTTCCACCTGTTCGTACTACTGGATACAACTACAAGGAGTTCAGAATCTGTGGACCCATTGATTTTGGTGGAACTGAAGGAGTGGTCTACTTGGTCAGGTTGATATAGAAAACTGAGTCAGTGTTCAATGTCAGCAATTATGAGAATGCAAAGGTGAAGTTTGCTTCTTTCACTTTTAAGGATGAAGCATTAACCTGGTGGAACAATTATCGTATTTCTATTGGGAGGGAAGTGGCCTATACCATGACTTGGGAGCAGTTCAAGTCCTTACTGATTCAGACTTACTGCCCAAGGAATGAGGTTAAGAGGTTGGAGATTGTGTTTTGGAATCACAAAGTGAAGGGTACCGATATGGCAACTTATAATCGTCGTTACCAGGAGTTGGCCTTGCTTTGCCCAGATATGGTTAAGACTGAGGCTCAGAAGATTGAGCGGTATACCGATGGGTTACTAGTGGCTACAAGGAACGATGTGATTGCTGCTAGGCCTGCAAATGTCCATGAGGCTATCATGATCGCTCAAAAATTGATGGATTCGTTGGAACTGGAATGTGCTGAAAAAGAAAAGAATGGAAAGAGGAAGAGAGACAATGACTCTAAGGGTAATGATTACCGAAACAAACGACAAGCAGTTGCCAAGGCTTATGCTATTGGGGATGGAGATAAGAGGAACCACAATGGTGAGGCGCCCAAATGTGGCCACTGTTACAAGAATCATTCTGGACGATGTACTGTGATGTGCCAGAACTGCTCAAGGATTAGACACATAGCTAAGGATTGTAGAGTTCGACCACTTGCAATGGTTCAAGCTACTCCTGAAGCTATGAGTAAGGCGAATGTTACTTGTTTTGGATGTGGGAAGAAGGGACACTATAGGAATGAGTGCAGGGAATCGTGGAACCGAGGAAATCGAGGATCGGGTGGTAATGGGTAAAATCATGGAAACCGTGGAGTTGGAGGAAACCGTGGACGACATGACAATGAGAACCAGCGTGTGGAAGCAGGAGCTGCTTGTCACAAATCACAATTTCAGGTCATTTTCCAAACCTCGACAATTTACTATTCACAAGTTACTATTCATCATTTACTATTCATCGATCACTATTCATCGTTTTCAGAGTCAGTTTGAGTATCTGAAAAGTGTTTCAAAATTTTACTATTCATGTGATACTATTCATTCCCGGAAGGAAAACACTATTCATAATCATTATTCATCTTGTCGTAAACCTAGTTTACGGGTATTCAAATTCGCGTAACCAGTGTGGTTTAGCCGCGAAATCATGAGACATCATCCATAGTACATTTCATAGACTAGAGTTAGTCTACATATCATCAATAACATCATCTTCATATTAGGTCATTTACGGGTTTGCATAATTTTACACGTATATTTATTTATTAAATAAACGCTATCGCACGATCATTATTCTGAACAATTTATCCGACACTCCTGACTGTGATTCTAATATATTTTTACACTCATTACAGTGATATAAAAATTATATTACTAGTTTACCCTGTATTTTAAATTTATTTTGTATACGTATCATTAAAAGCTTATAATTACGACGGTTTCTGTGATTTTGATACGATAATTATTTATTCACCCGACACTTGCGAGAAATGTAATTTTATAAATTTCATGACTTCGATAACTTCACGTTGTTCCGTTCACATTTATTTCTAGCTAACTCAGTACACAAAACAAATTATATTATACACATTACTAGTTAAATGCAAGATATAAATACACAATTTCTACACAAAAATTAATTTCTCTTTTCCTTCAAATATGGTTGTGGACATACATATCCAGCTCACCATGTACATTTGTAAAAATCTTCAAGTATTATTACTAGATCATATATTATACTAATAAAAAAATGAAGATATTTGTATACATAGTCATTAAAAGAGACACCTAGCACCTAATACTTCAAGTGACAAAGAAATACCACATATCTCTCTCATCCTCTCCTTGTGGTTCGGCCAAAGCAAAAAGAAGAAGAAGAATACAACATTTTCACAAGATCAAGTATTTACAAGTTCCATTAGTCTTATATTTTAAGGTTTTGAAATATAAACCTCAAGGTTAATTAAGTATTTTGCTACAAAAATCTCTTCATCACTCAAGTAAGTTTCTAAATAATTTTCCTACTCTTGCAATGTTCATATTTACGCTATTTCATTTTCTAGTACAAAGCATACAAGTATAAGTATGTTTTCATACCACTATATATATTATTTTCTAATTTTATGGACTTAAAAATTAGTAACTAGTGATTTATTTAAACAATCATGGTTGGTGAAGTTTAGGAACCCATGACACCTAAGAAGGTGTATGGTAAGATTGAGTACTTGTGAAGTTGATTAAATGTGGTTTGATTAAGTTTGGAACAAGTTTTGAACCTTAAAAATGAGTTTAAATTATGTTCAAAAACCTACTGTCCCTTTTTGTAAAATATGGAAAGATCAGGGGTTCATCTGTAACTTTGGACCAAAGATTCAGAAAATACTTTCAAAAACGAAACTGTGGCCGCTTGAATCACTAAAATCCGAGTTACGACTAGAAAGATACGCTAAACACAATTTAACGACGAAAACTATTATTTACTAAAAATGTGTGCTGTCACACGATTTTCTTAGGTGAAAACGAGGCGTTTACCGACATTTTGTCGACCCGACTTATCAAAAATATATTACTACGTTGTCCCAAGATTCCGGGGATATAAAGAACGTAGAAAACGAGCTTACAACGAAGAAGATACAAGTGTTATAACATGGGCGATTTATATATATATTTACTCAGCTTTTACACTGAGTTTTGATGTAAAATGACTTTGCAAAGTGCCATGTTCGCTACCATTTTTCTCCATGTTCGGCTCAGTTTGAGTCCGAGCCATACTTAAGTAATTTCAAGTATTCCCGACACACTATCCAAAACACTTGACCGTTTACCCGTTGGCTTTGTAACGAGTAACTTACAACCACATTTATATTACCCGAAACCCACACCAAAAATGGTTATTTTCACAACGGACCAACTAAACATATTTTTCTATCGAGGGTCGGAACTCGATGAGATCAAAACTTAATAACACGTCTTTAGACCATGTTACAAACTTACTAAAAACGTCAAATTCGTTTTCCAGAACTTAATATTATTCGTGCACGACTAGCTTTTTTTTTACGCTATATATTAAGGATTACAACTATTATTTAAGGATAATATTTTACGACGAAAAACTCTATTTTCGTAATAAATCACTAAAAAACTACAAAGGATTGTCACTACAACGTAAATACGAGTGAAGTATTTTATATTTATACAAGACGTCAAAAATATATTTTTCGACGATAAACATTATTTTCCCAAAAATTACTCAAGTGGTATCATAACATGCGTATTTTGCATATTTGGCATTTCATCATTGCTTATCATGGATCATATCATTCATATTAGGTTGCGGCTAGTGCGCGCGCCTTGTTATTCAGTTCATTACTTGTTCATAGTACCATCATATCAGGTGATTTTTCATAGCCCCGTTTTAATTCAAGAGGGTGACTTCTCCATCCGTGTTTGGGTTGCTCCAATAGAAAACGGATGCATTTCATGTCTAATATCGTTAGAGTGTCTGGTAAACACTCATTTGGGGCCAAGTAACTTATGTCTAGCTTCGGGGTCATGAGCTTAAGAACCAATGTAGCTTTATTTCTGACATCTTGTCACTTTACTTTACTTATGGCTATTGTACATGTAACACCCCCAAATTTATGTTTGTCGTAGCGGAAAAGTAATTTGGGTGTTACGGGGAGGATCGAAGTTAAAATCTCATAAAATGGCTTAAAAGAAGCGTTTTGAAAGTTATTTGTCATTCAAATAATATTTTTAATAAAAGATGAACCATTTGATTTAAAATTTTATTAAAAGATATAAAGGCTTGAAAGAATGACATATTTGATTTTTACACCATTTTAATTTATCAGAGTAATAAATGCCCGCTCCGTTAAATTACCTGAGATACACATGCTTAAAAGTGTTAACACAAATGTTGGTGAGTTCATAGAGTTTTATGGAAAACCATTTATTTTGATAGATTTCAGGAATATTTGGTAATGATAAATACAAACAGTAATGGAACAAGTATTGAGTAATGTTGATTATAATCACAGATAAATCATATAGATATTCAATCAAATTCAAATAAAGGATCAATAATCCTAACATGAGCTGGAAACTCATGATGCTAATTTAATCAGATATACAATTCAAGTATGGTCAAATTCCTATACAGCTGTATCTAAATATATGTTGAAAACATATATTTCCTTATGGATATTGCACCAAGCCTCATGACACGCAAAACGTTAACAAAAGAGGTGTTTTATCAAGTCAATGATAAATTTTGCCCTCTTATAATAGGTGATTTGCCAATTCCTATTTTTACTCAAATATAGTGTATCACGACTAATACGACTAACCATATGCATATGGCATTCCATCAAGTATTAGTGGGACAGGAGGTCAATCCTTAACAAGTTTCGAAGCTGTTCACTGATGAGGCGAAAAATGAACCACTTTTAGGGGGTCATTTAAGCCCGGAATTGAACTTATTTGATCAAATATTGCCCTAAATCGTTCCTTTTGTGATTTTAGGTACTTTGGGAGTGAAATCTGGAAAAGGAAGCAATTCGGACGTTTTTGGAGCATAAAAGTGAAGAAAACGCCAAAGTCTTAATTTTCCTTACTGGGAACAGTAGGTGACGGCATCAAGAAGGAATCCTTGACGGCGTCAAGAGCAATTTTCCATGACGATCCAGTACAGATTTGACGGCGTCACGAAGTAGGGCGTCAAGAGTAAAAGTCATGACGGCCTGGAAATGCACAACACATGACGGCGTCAGAAGTAGATCAAGGCAGTCCGAGAAGAGTTTTGGCGGCGAGGTGACGACGTCACAAGATTGGTCTTGACGCCGTCAGACCCTATTTCCTATATATATTTTTCTAATTTTCACACATTAAAGGGAGAAGTTTTGGAGAAACCCTAAGTATGAACTTGGTGCGAATTTTACTGGTTTTTCAAGGGTTCTAAGCCCTTGATACCTTTCATGTGTAATTGAGATAAGTGTTCTTTTAATTCAATCAATATGTCTATGTGTTGGTTGTCTATATCTTGTTCTTGTCTTAATTCCATCATGCTAGGCTAGATCTATCTTGTGTTTGCTTGGATCTAATGAAACCTAGATGTTAATTATGTGTTGATTACTTGTTTATAATTGTATTGGATGAATGAATTTGATGTTAGGCTTAAGAAAACTGGCAGATCTCCAAATGGTAACATGCTTGAACGTCTTAAGAAACATGAACCGATGTGCACTAGGTCTTTATTGGTTGTATTTAATGCATGAGCCACTGTTTAAAATCCCTATGGTTGTGCTGGGCATGGTATAGGAGGAGATAAGAGCTCATAGAATTGGGGAGTTAAGTGCGCCACCCCATGAATGATATTAAGGAATACGATCCGTCATCCATGCAACTATAACAAGTAATTAACGTGTAAAAGATGTCTAGGGAGTAGTGAAATCTAAGTAAACATATTTTCTCTACTTATTGCTCACAACTTTAGTATAATTTAGTTTATTTTCATTTCTAGTATTTTATTTTGATTGCATCTTTAGTATTGGGTTAGTTGACTAGCAACTAATTCTGCCCAAATCCTTCAAACCCGAGATTTTTACTTGCTTTCTAAAAAAATATAAAAATACAAAAATAATCATCCCTCACCTTTAGAACTAGTATTTAGGTTTTCTAATCCTAGCGACACTATTCCTAGCTGAACGATCAATCCCCCGGTACTTGTCACTATACTATACTACAACGATCAGGTACACTGCCTGGTGGGGGTTGTAAGCTTCTCAAGATCCCTTGAGAGGTAAAGCCTGGTGCGATTCCCACGTATCAAGTTTTTGGCTCCGCAGCCCGGGGAATAGTTATTGTCTAGGTTAGAATCTCTTCTTATTAGGTCTACTTGCTAGATTCCGTTCTAGTAAGATTTTATTTTTATTTTTAGGTTTTCTTTAGTCTATCTTATTTCTTTGTGCCTTTGTTCGTAACCACCCGACATCATGGATAACGGGAACATCTTTGAACCCGTCATCCCACCACAACAAAACCCACCATTAGAACCCCTTAGGCCCCGAACCTTAAGAGAGTACTCCCGACCTAGCCACCAAGGCTACTGAAACACCATTGAGCTCACCAGAGCCAATGTGACCCCCTTGCGATTCGACACCATCCGATTGGTGCAAAGCGGATGTGCATTCCATGGACTTCGTTCTGAAGATCCAAACCAACATCTTAAGGACTTCCTCAAAATTGTAGATTCCATAGACTTAGGTGTTGAAACTAGAGAGACAACCCGATTACGCCTATTCCAATTCTCTCTACGGGATCAAGCTAGTCAATGGCTTGAGCGTTTACCCGCGGGATCCATCACCACATGGGATGATCTCATCACTCGTTTCCTTGCTCAATTTTTCCCACCGGGGAGAACTACTAAGCTTAGAAATGACATCTTGATGTTCCAACAACGTCAAAATGAATCTCTTTATGAAGCATGGACTCGTTTCAAGGACTTACTCCAAAAAGTCCCTCATCATGGCATAGATCTTTGGCTCCAAGTCCAAATTTTTTATGACCATATCGACATCTCCACGAGGCGAGCCATTGACCAATCGGCTGGTGGTAAGCTACGTGATCTAAGTGCGGAACAATCATGGGAACTCATAGAAGATCCTCCTCTCTATGACAACGAAAGTTGGAATGATCCCCGTGACTTGAACAAAACGGTCAAGGCAATATCTTTGCCTTCGAACAATTCTAGCTCTCCCGACCGTAGGATCATGGAACTTGAAGGTCGAGTCAAGTCTCTCATGAAATCTTACGAAGCTCAAAAATCTTCAAGCCAAGTAAGCAGAATCGCTTCTACATGCAAATTATGTAATGGCCCTTACGAGACTCATAACTGCATGGAGCTTCCAAAACGTGCTTATAACGAATTCACGTCGTCACGCGTGGGTCAAGGTCCTCGAACCTCTGACGAAGCCTATGAGGCATGGAAGGATAAACCTAATTTCAGAGGGTGCCAAACGCGGAGCGTATCTTTCAATGACTCCTCACCACTCACTTGGTCCGAGCATTTTCCATCACAAGGCATTCCTAGGCAAGGCTGTGAAGATGCTCTAAAAAAATTCATTCTATCTTAAGAGTTACAGCTTTCTACGATCGAGGGTAAATTTAGAAAACAGCAGGCTGATATGAACAACAAGATTTGTAATCTGTTAACTGCTATCACAGAGCATGTTGTTAATAAACCCATTCACGTTGATGAGGTTAAGTCTGTTACCGTCATGAGTCCACCAACATCCCCTGTGAAAATAAAAAGTCCTAGCAAGTTATTCAAACATCTATCCCCTAAAGGAAAAGAACCTTTCAACCCCCTAGGACCAATCCATTTCGTAAACACCATCACCACGATATCTGCTTCTACACCCAACCCAACCCAACAACAAACTAACGGATTCGGTCATACAGCTAAAGATTAGACCTTAAGGGTAGACCACGATTCGGCCAGAAAACCTACCAACTCATCCGAGTAGTACACCGCGCGAGAATCGGGCAAATCGAATGGGGGGAATGAAAGATCGGAAGAGCATGAGAAAAATTCAACCATTTTGGGTGAATCTGTTATAGAGGAACCCGAAGAAAAAATTGAAGATGTTACTAGTGGGAGTAGCAATAGGACTAAGGAAAGCGACCCTAAAGTTTTCAAGATCTCCTACACCATTAAGGAAAAGCTCTTAACCGATAGTCATATAGATCCTAGCTTCCCAGTCAACATAATTCCCCTTTCCTTACACCACGAAGCCTTCCCAGAACGCATTGCGTGCGAGAGAGTAATGAAAAATTTATCGATCAGGATTGGAGGGCATGTTTACAATACCGACCTCACCGTGGTCGATGACGTGAACCCTCTCGCCAAACAAACATTAACCAACCTTGTTCTTGGAAAACCATTTATCAATGAATCGGGAGTGATCCTTGATGAGAAAGATGGCAGTGCATTATTCACCAATGGTGTTAAGAAGGTAATTTTTCATAGGGGTAATGAGGAGGTGTACGAGTATCGTCCTTCCTTTGAGGGGAATCTGTATGGGTCGAAGGATGGAGAGTCGGGGAAGATAAGACGGCGTGATCCGAATAATCTCAAAATCCCCTGCATGATCGGTCATAAGTACTTCGATAACATCTACATTAACGTATTCCTGCCGAAGAACTTTATGTCCTTATTCCATTATAACAATATCTGCAGATGGGGAATGATTTACAAGGGAGAGAAAGTGGTTGGTAAGGATCATGAAATCTAGGTGTTTGTAGGGAATATGGCATTTACTATGGAATTTACGATCGTGGATAACATCGAAGACTATGTCGACCCTAGATTATCACAAATTATTTTTGGGGCGCCCTTTTGCGAGATCACTAATCTGATAATTGATGACCGGAACGGAATTATGACTTTCGCTGATGGAATTAGGAGGGTTTCATACCAAACGCCATACAAGAGAAGAGACCTTAAGGAAATCGATTGTGACGGGCTTGATAAGATTAGTTCCCAACTTATTTTGTGCGATGAAGATGTTAGGAGAGGGTGTAAGAACACTTCTGATTTATCATATAGATTCTTTAAGGATGTTAGTAAGCTTGGTTCTAAGTATCGAAAAGATATCTTCGAGTTCGAAGACCCGAAGTACTTACACTATGAAAGCGATACTAGTTTAGAAGACGAACTAGAGAGTGGAACCAACGACGAGGTCACGTAGTAACCCATGACCTTGAGTCTAGCTACAAGACTCGTAAATAAAGAAAAGCGCTTCTTGGGAGGCAACCCATGTTTTGTGTGATTTTATTTTGTTTGTTTGTTATTTGCTTCCGTATGCATGCTTTATTTTTTTTATTGTTGGTAGATCATGTTTCTAAACTAAATAGTGGAAATACTTTACTTTGTTGTTTTGGCCTAGTCTTAACTCCACCTAAAAGTATTTTTGCAAAAGATAAGTGTAAGGGGAAACCCCAAATATGTTTTTAAGAAACAAACCGATCATGATTCTCCACAATATTAAATGAACATGTGTATTCGTATTTGTTAGAGTCAAATGCTTGTATTGAGTCATAATGAAGTTTTGCAGGATTTTCCAGGAAGTAGGACCAAGTTTTTCCAGAAATTTTCCAAAAACTTAACATAAGAATTTCTGCAGGTCACTTCTGACGGCGTCACGAGTTAACTCTTGACGGCGTCACGTGTAAAAATCTGGAAATTTTACCGGTTTTGTTTTTCTAACGGAGTCTTATGGTTTTTGTGAATTATTAAGTTTTATAATCTCCAGGAGATCTGCAAACTTCATTCCACAAGCATTATATCTTATCTTGTTTTCTAGGATTTAGTAACTTATATAGGATGCCGCCGATTTTACGCGAGGTTGTCTTGTTTGTTTTCTCAGGTTTAACAGGTTATGTATGACAAGAAGATGATTTATATTCTGGAAGGGAAGCTTTGATTGTTCATTTTCTTGGAGGAAGATTTAACCTGGTCACCTTATTATCCATACCGAGCGAATCAGGGGAGTATTTGATTTCATTCTTTTTACTTTTTCACTTTTACATTCTTTATTTGAACATTGGGGACAATGTTCATCTTAAGTGTAAGGGGAGGGTAAAAAGATGATACCTTTCATATGCACTTTAGCTTAAGTTTGTTTTGTTTGATGGTAGATGTGTAATAAAACTATGAGAAATACTTGTTAGTGTAATTTTAGCGCCAAATTTAATTTTTTTTTACAACATTTAGGAATGAAACTTTAGCCATAGCAAGCGTCTCATGGATAGGAGATTGTATGACTAGCACATAACCGTATATTCAGAAAAAATTTCCACCCAAATATGTGAGGTTCGCCTTTAGATTTGATAGGAAAAGCATTTACTATTAGGGTGTGTTTGGTTAAGAGAAATGAAGGGAGAGAAATGGAAATGAGCTCATTTCTCATGTTTGGTATGTTAAAGAAATAAAAAAGCGGAGATTTCAGATTTCTCAAGAATTTGGCTCTTTGCAATTTGATTTCCATCCTCATTCGTGTGGAAATAGATTGTCTTCTCAATTCTCCGTGTTTTTTTGTTTTTCAAAAAATAATTAAAACATAAAATAAATGGTATAAAAGGCTGCAATCACGTGCCCCTCACATTCACCACCCAATTCTTAAAAGGTCTGTGAAACCCCTCGCCCCAATATCACTACTTCAACCTGATTTTTCTCCGATCTCCGGCTTCATGCCACCATTTCCTTGTTTCTTGGCTGCTTAAAACTTCATATTCTCTTTCACTCAATCCTAGATCTATAGATCTATATTATCCAGGTGTTAACTTTGATGAAATCAAATCTGCTGTTAGTGGTTTTAACTTGTTCATCTTGTATTTGAATGACTTATCCATTTTTTCTATCACCAAGTATTTACAAATCACGAATTGTTTATATCCGATTTGATTGCAGTGTACATTTATTTGATTTATGGTGTTTTAATTATTTAAAATTGATCTTTGTTTTGGTCATTGGAGCTGTTTAAAAGTGATTATAAAAGACAATAGTTGCTTTGAAAAAGAAACACATGTAGTAGCAGATTTCTTATATGATATATTTAACTCATTGTTAGTTTTGAGTATATAAGCAATGTGCATAGCATAACCAAGAAACAAATGAAACGGATGGTGTTTCGTATCACTAATGTACATAAATTATTTTTAATTCATTTCTCGGGTCAATTTCCCGATGTTACCAAACAATGGAGTTGATAAAAATTTCTCAATCAATTTCATTTCTCTATATTTCTATTCTTAACCTCATTTCATTTCTCTGAATTTCTCTCTACCAAACATGCCATTAATGCTTATGAGTGTACCGGTAGCATTTAGATTCTAGAACTTGCGTTAGTGATACATCCCGAGACCGCTAGTGAGACTACATTCGTGTAGTAGGATTTACTACATGATAAGAGGCATTAGGATCACCCTTGTGTTAAACCCGTATCATAATTACTTGACCATTTAAGTCATATTACTTGGCTAGTTAAGTCAACTAATTTTTCCCACACCCTTAGCGTTGTACTCATTTTTAGTACACGAAACCCCTAGTATACCCCTCCGAGCCTATCTTTTCATTTCTAACTTTAAGCATTTTACTTAAAGGAAGAATTTGTTACACCCCACTTAAATGTACACCCAAATCGCCTTAGCCTTCCGTGTATGCGCTCATCTTTAGTGCATTATTGTTATTTGTTAAACCCTTAGTTAACTATCTAATTGATTACATGGTTGCTAAGTCGAGTCATATCCTTGTACATATTGTTTTGGGACGATTGGGACTCATGGGTAAAGTACTTATTTTGTGGAGTAATGGGGAAGAACATCATTTATTACCCCCGTATGTGCGTTAATCTTAAAAGTACTCCAAGTGTTTTGATTTTCTTAATTCGAGTCATTAGATTAGTTTATTGTAAAGTATGTAAAAATTCAAGTGTAAGGGAAATTTTCAACCCCTATGGTGTATTATTTTGGATGGGTAAGAGTGTATGCAAAAAAAAAAAAAAAAATTATATATATATATATATATATATATATATATATATATATATATATATATATATATATATATATATATATATATATATATACGGACTGCCATCCCGTTTCATTCTATGTTCATTTTATGTTTTTTGTTATTTTTCATTTATTAGCTTAAGTCGAGTCTAGTCTTGGCTTAGCAACGCCACATTGTACATGTAATTAACCAAGATTGTTAACTCGCCACCAGTAAAAACTTCCTTTATCCAACAAAACCGTGTATTTCATATCCCTACACCTAACGTTACAACCCTTTAAAAGACCTCTTTGATAGTTTATCCTAGGTTCTTACGCCATGTGGTAGAGGTTTGATCCTTTCCCAAGCCTATGGTAATCTATTTTGCTATGACAGGTAGTGAGAGATATCTTCCGTTTCCATATTGTAAGTTACACTTTATTACACCCGAGGGATGTGAGTATCTAAACACTATTTGTGAGGTGCTAGTATATGACCTCCGTGCTTGTCTATTGGTCTTTAGTGGAATGATTATTTGTTGTAATTACTTTTATATTAGTGTTAAATGACCCCTAACTTGTATTTTGACTAGAATAAAAGCGCATTTGCTTGAGGACAAGCAAATCTCAAGTGTAAGGGTATATGATGAGGCGAAAAATGAACCACTTTTAGGGGGTCATTTAAGCCCGGAATTGAACTTATTTGATCAAATATTGCCCTAAATCGTTCCTTTTGTGATTTTAGGTACTTTGGGAGTGAAATCTGGAAAAGGAATCAATTCGGACGTTTTTGGAGCATAAAAGTGAAGAAAACGCCAAAGTCTTAATTTTCCTTGCTGGGAACAGTAGGTGATGGCGTCAAGAAGGAATCCTTGACGGCGTCAAGAGCAATTTTCCATGACGATCCAGTACAGATTTGACGGCGTCACGAAGTAGGGCGTCAAGAGTAAAAGTTATGACGGCCTGGAAATGCACAACACATGACGGCGTTAGAAGTAGATCAAGGCAGTCCGAGAAGAGTTTTGGCGGCGAGGTGACGGCGTCACAAGATTGGTCATGACGCCTTCAGACCCTATTTCCTATATATATTTTTCTAATTTTCACACATTAAAGGGAGAAGTTTTGGAGAAACTGATGAGTGTCTAAATACTCATCATTTTATACCAATCTGAGCTGCCAAAACATCTAAAAACACTCAAATATGCATCAAAATACTTAAAATATCTTAAAAGTGTGTTTTATATGTTTCAAATGCAAAATATGCAAAAACAGATGAAAAACGTATAAAGTTTGCATAATTGGCAGTTTCAGTCCCTCAAATTTCATAAATTGTCAAAACTAGTCCCTGAAGGTTTCAAATAGAATAAAAGTCAACTTAAGTCCTTGGGAAACCAAAAATATTCACAAATGATCACTGGATAAAAGTTTACACAAACTGGCAACTTTTACCCCTCAAGTATCAAAATTGGCAAAAATCGTCCCTGGGTGTTATAGAACTTGAAATTTCACAAAATACCCTTGTACTATTCATGAATATACAAAATGGAACAATTTGATAACTTTTGGGGAATTTACAAAACTTACCCTTCAACTTTCAGAAAATTACAAGTTTGGTCCCTGGAGTTTGTGGAATTGACAAAAAAGGTCCCTGGTATTTGAAAATGAAAAAAATATACTTTTGGTCCTTGTGTTATGTTTTATTGGCAGGTTTGGTCCTCTAAGGAAGTTTGGAAAGGTGGCATGATCAACCCCTAAACTTTAACCAAATTACAAAATTAGTCCTTGTGGTATTTTAAACCTAAAACCAACCAGACCCTTTTATATTAAATACCCAAAATCCAAATCCAATCCATAACCTAACTAGCCCACTCCCTTTTTATTACCCAAGCCCAATCCCTTTAAATATAAAACCGGGTCAAACTACCCAGTCAAACACCACCCACTGTTCACCCCTTTCCCTCCCAATACCACCACCACCACACAGACCACCAAAACCACTCACCCTCCCACAGTATTCACTTCCACCTCACCTCCTACTCACCCTACCCACTCTCCACCACCTCCACAACACCCCAAGAAGCATTTAATGCTCCCAAACCGCCTCAAGCAACCTGTGAGACTTTTGGCGCCAAAAGCCAATTAAATGGCTAGGATCATCTCTGCACATCCAACGGCCAAGATTAGTGATGGGATTTGTTAAGTGGGCACCAAGGAACTCAGAGGGTATAAAAAGAAGAGAAGGAGCAAAGGAATACTCACTTTGGAATAGCCATAGTCAAGTAGAGTAACTTAAATTATTGCTTTCTTTAAATTAATGTCATTTACAGTTTTAATTAGTGTAATGATCCTCAAATTAGTGTAATGGAAATTTAATTTCAGTTCAATTGCAAGTTACTTTTGAAATTCATGTCTTTCATATTTGTACCATTTTAAATTTCATGTCTTTTAATTTAATGTTTATTGTAGTTGTTTAATGGATTCATTATGCCATATAAGCTCCTGACAAAAGCTTTAAAGCTTGTAGAAACCTTTAATCAGTTATAGTCTTTAAAATTCAATAATCATTAAAAAATTCTAGAAAATCAATGAAAAACCAAAAATCTATGTTCTTGGGTGATACTGCAAGGAGCATGGTGAATTATGGAGTTCCATGGGTATTAGTGCCTCATGGGAGGCTTTAGGAAGTAACTTTGTCACTTGGTTCTTGGTTCTCAGTCTCATGCTCTTGTAAGCTCATTTTTTTTTACCATTTTTGCATTTCATATTCCTAGCCTTTAATATGCCTTGATTTCCTGTTTTTGTGTTTCTTTGTTGTTAGTTAATGTTTATCTGTCTTAATATTAGCTTGTTATGTTTTGAAATTTAATTGTTCTTTGAAATACATTTGACAGTCCATTTGCCTAAATCTTGGCATTCCTAGGTTTAATCTTGATTAAACACCAATTTTGAACTAAAAAGGGTTAGATATGCATAGGCTAATCCCTGGTTTTGATAATTTAGGTTTATACAGTCACTTGTTTAAAAATCTCAATTATGTCTCATTTTTAATCAATTTTGAATTTTCCTGTTCTTGTTGTTTGCTTGTCTTAATTTTCATGTTTCTGTGTTTAATTATTGTTAGTTAATTATATTATAGCTTAATATTAGGTAATTGTGTTTTGGAATTGGATTGTGGTGTAAGTTGAATGTTGACTGCCAATAAGCATTGTTCTTGACAATCATAGGTTTGAACTGTTTGACGACTTGTTTAAACTAAAAAAGGTATAATTTGACACATTATCACCTCTGGATTTGATTTGATAAGTTTATGCAGTTGTTTGCAGTGGAAATCACAATTTGAGTCCATTTAAGGGTTGTTTGGAATTATGGGTGAGTCTGTGTTAAGGGCTGTGAAGGGTGTTTTTCTTGTTTGATTTAGACTCAACATGACCTAAGTAACTCAGATAAACCTTAATCAAAGGGTGTAGCATGCGGAAAGTCAAAATTGACACTTTGATCATCTAGCATGAGCATTTTGAGATTGATAGATCCTAGAACCTTGCATATATGTGTAATTGTTGTTAATATTTGTTAGTTTCATGTTCTTATAGCTTAATACAACTTATTTTGTCATTTAATTCATATCAAAGTTCACATAAGTCAACTTTGATCATTAACTTAAAAAGTCAAAATTTACCTTTTCAGAAAATACCAAAAATGGCGGGATTTATTTAGAATTTTGTGGTTGGAATTAGATATTGTCCTTTTCAGAAGTTGTTGTCCTCCTCCTAGGCTAGGGAATCCCACCATCACCTTATTTTTATGATTTTTGTACAACTTATTAAATAAGCTCAAAATGGCTTGCAGGCCTGAGGTATGCCCTGCACCAGGGCATCTTACGGTTTTGGTCAAAGTTTAAAACCCCCCTCCAGGGTGCAAACCAAAACCTCAGACCATGTTTCTTGGCTTTTTGAAAAGCTTATCACTAGTACTTTTAGAATTAAGCTTAAATTTGGATCTCAGTTCACTGTAGCTTAACTTATTTTGATCCTCAAAATTGCTTATTTCACTACTATATCCTGAGTCCTCAGTATCAATGACTCATATGTCCATGACCATTGCCACCTCACTAGTGGGCCCCACCCAAAGCTTATTGGCTTTTTGGAAAGCCAATCAGATGATGTTTATGGATCTTAGCTTATTTCACCATTTTAAGCTAATTAGGTAGGGCTCCTAGTGGCTTTTATTTTGGTCATTTCATGTGGTTCACTGAGTGACTCAGTGATTGGTCACAAATACCAAGACCTCCCCAGGGTTCCTTAATAAGCCATAAGCATTGCTTATTGGCTTATTTCAAAGGTGACCAGGTCAACTTGGTGGTTCAACACTCTAATTGGACCCCCCCCCCTTAACTTCTGTGGACCCCACAGAGGTCATAAGAGGCTTGATTTGGCTTGTTTTGGACTGTGGTCATAGTGGAATTGCTTATTAGCTTATTTCAAGCTTATTTGTCAATTCCACTGTACAAATCTTGTATATACTTGTCCATAATACTTGCACACACATATTTTTACCTTTATTTACACTGTATAGCTTATCACAAGCTTATTCATAGCTTATGAGTCCACTGTGAGCCCTATGGCTATACTGAATGACTCATAAGCTCATGGATTAGCTTATTTTTTATTCCAAACTTCTTAATTTGCTTAATACTTGTATTTAGATAGTTTCATAAAAAGAAAAACCAAAAACAAGTTTTAACACTAGTGATAGCTTCTATTTAAGAAGCTTTAGGCTTAAAAGCCATCTGTTAAGGAAATAAGCTCTCACACAGCTTATTTCCAAGTTTTGAAAAAGTTAGCTTTGTTAAAGTTTCATATATTAGCTTATTATACAGTTTTGCAAAAAGAAAAAATGAAAAATAAAATAAAAGTGCAAAAAGGTTGTGTATGGGATTCGAACCTATGTTCCCTTGGTGACAAGTTCACTGCATAACCCACCTAGGCTAGCTCACTTCTCAGTTATCATTTGCACATTTTTATTCTTATAGTAGCAAATAGCTTAGCTATTCAAATAAGCTTATACGAGCTGTTTGGCTTATTACAGCTTATCTGGATAAGCTATGAGCTTCATAATTTTTCCCCAGCTTCTTTACTATGTAAATTACTTTCCATAATTTTTTTCACATTTTTTACTGTTCATTAGATAGTTTTTAGATTTAATTTTAATTTAATTAGTTTAAATGAAAAAGCCAAAAATAAATTAGTTCTAGTATTTAAATTTTATCCTAGATAATTTTTTATAATTTTTCTAACTTTATTAAATTATTTAGCATATTTAAAAAATACTTTTGCAGTTTTCACTTTTAGTTTTCTAATTTTTAGATTTAAAATTAGTATATTTAGTTTTTAATTAACAATTAAGTTTTAAATAGCATAATTAGTTTTTATAAAGTAGTACTTAGTTTTTATATTTTTCCTAGCTTATATATAGTATAATATAATTTTAGGAATTTTTCTAGAATTTTTATTGTTCATTTTCTATTTTTTATAATTAAATAGTTTAATTAGATATTAATTAATAATTAGAATAATAATTAGTAAAATAAATTAAAATACATAAAACTAATTTTTTATAATTTTTTTAGGATTCCTGTGATGGTTAATAAGATTTATAAAAGTCTTATTAATTATCTATGTCTTTTTAGTATGTGTAATATTTTAAATCAGTTTAATTAGTTAAATAATAAATAAATAATTTTTAATTAATAGTAATTACATAAGTACTTGTAAAAATCATTTTAATTCATAATTAATTTTCTTATATTCTTAGGATCACAAAAATATAAATTTCTCATTTGTGGGATTTGTATTGATCAGTTTTCAGTTTTATTTTAGTACGTTTACGTTTATTTGAACCTAAACGTACGTTTGTATATCCTTTTACATTTTAGGGTTTCTGATTGTACGTTTTTACTGAAATAGCTGTGACAAGATCTATTTGCTATTCACATTGCTAGTGTTAGTCAGTCAGATTCCTGTTTTTATATTTAACTTCACCAGATCACACATTCGTTATATTACAGATTTCATACCTCGTTGGGACATAATGACCTAGGATTAACTATACTCCTCGTTCATAATTGCTTTTCCTCCCGGGCTGTTCAGGGCCTTTGTTACGGTTGACCATTCACAAATGGTTGACTTGTGTGATAAAACCTGTTCGGTTTGGGAGGAATCAAAATTTGGCGCCGCTGCCGGGGAGGCTGTGCTGCGTATAACAATTTTTTTTTTTTTTTTTTTTTTTTTTTTTTTTTTTTTTTTTTTTATGTGTTGTTCAAATATCTATCCTTATATGTATATTATATATACTTTATCATTCAACTCCCGGGCTGTCAGGGCATATTTATTACAGTTAATCATTCACAAGTGGTTAGCTAACGTGATAAACCTGACACTAGCCTGGGAGGTAGTGATTACATATATTATATCATATTTCATTTCATAAACAATATAAAATACAAAACCATTTTTCCTTTGCACACAACTTGCCCAGTTTGATTAGTCCCTCAGTTACAACATTTGGTTGTTGGCTGTTTACAGTTACTGAGCTCTGTCAGACCCAGATTCTCTTTCGAGGGGCGGTTGTTAGGATTTATTTGTACACATATATAAAAATACAAAAACATTTATAAAAGTTAAAAATCTAAAATAATCTCCTAACCTTAATATACATAATTCTGTGAGTGGACCCCACTCCAATTTCTCATCCAATCTGTGATTGGCAATCCCACTCCATTTCCCCATGGACAATTTAATTCGGGGTCGAGTCAAGCTTGCGACTCGGGAATCAAAAAAACAGTAGCATAAACATGGGTTTTCACCCGTGTGCCCCACATGTTGTATATTTTTTGAAAATGAAATGAAAAATTGTAAATACAGAAAAATAAAATAATTGTTGTGTTACCCCACTTAGCTTTAAATGTTATCTTTTTACGTTCAAGGATTCGGCATAATAGCCGGAACTTTGAATATTGAGGACAATATTCATTTTTAAGTCTGGGGGGGAAATTCTGGCAAATTTGATCAATTATGTACCCTTGTATGCCCTTTTTCCCAAAAATGGCCAAAATTTAAAATTTTTTCATTTGGTATTAGTGTTTTGCACTAAATACAACAAATGGTAATCAATCCACCATGTCTAACACATATAAGGATTGGCTAAACCAGGAGCAAATAGCTCTTGGTAAAGATATCTCAAATCCGTTTATGGCTTGCAATTTGCCCAAAATTGTATGGTACCTCAACTCGCCATATCCTAAAAAGCGAATGAGTTGGCTAGCCCGCAAGATTATGGCTTGTGGTAAAGGCAGTGGAAAAGCCATAATTGGTAATCAGCTCACCAAGATGTTGACTATTCCATCAAGAGTTGGCTAGTCCAGAAGCAAACGGCTTTTGGTAAAGACTAATCAAATCCGTTGACAGCTGGTGGTTTGCTCAAAATCACACGGTTATCAGATGTACCACAATTCTTACATCTGGCTACTCCAGAAGTGATGGCTTTTGGTAAAGAGTTTTTCAAATCCATTAAGTTTTTCTCAAAAGATTGCTAGGGACTAGCAATAGTTTAGTGTGGGGGATTGATGAGTGTCTAAATACTCATCATTTTATACCAATCTGAGCTGCCAAAACATCCAAAAACACTCAAATATGCATCAAAATACTTAAAATATCTTAAAAGTGTGTTTTATATGTTTCAAATGCAAAATATGCAAAAACAGATGAAAAACGTATAAAGTTTACATAATTGGCAGTTTCAGTCCCTCAAATTTCATAAATTGTCAAAACTAGTCCCTGAAGGTTTCAAATAGAATAAAAGTCAACTTAAGTCCTTGGGAAACCAAAAATATTCACAAATTATCCCTGGATAAAAGTTTACACAAACTGGCAACTTTTACCCCTCAAGTATCAAAATTGGCAAAAATGGTCCCTGGGTGTTATAAAACTTGAAATTTCACAAAATACCCTTGTACTATTCATGAATATACAAAATGGAACAATTTGATAACTTTTGGGGAATTTACAAAACTTACCCTTCAACTTTCAGAAAATTACAAGTTTGGTCCCTGGAGTTTGTGGAATTGACAGAAAAGGTCCCTGGTATTTGAAAATAAAAAAAATATACTTTTGGTCCTTGTGTTATGTTTTATTGGCAGGTTTGGTCCTCTAAGGAAGTTTGGAAAGGTGGCATGATCAACCCCTCAACTTTAACCAAATTACAAAATTAGTCCTTGTGGTATTTTAAACCTAAAACCAACCGGACCCTTTTATATTAAATACCCAAAATCCAAATCCAATCCATAACCTAACTAGCCCACTCACTTTTTATTACCCAAGCCCAATCCGAAGCCCAATCCCTTTAAATATAAAACCGGATCAAACTACCCAGTCAAACACCACCCAATGTTCACCCCTTTCCCTCCCAATACCACCACCACTACACAGACCACCAAAACCACTCACCCTCCCACAGTATTCACTTCCACCTCACCTCCTACTCACCCTACCCACTCTCCACCACCTCCACAACACCCCAAGAAGCATTTAATGCTCCCAAACCGCCTCAAGCAACCTGTGAGACTTTTGGCGCCAAAAGCCATTTAAATGGCTAGGATCATCTCTGCACATCCAACGGCCAAGATTAGTGATGGGATTTGTTAAGTGGGCACCAAGGAACTCAGAGGGTATAAAAAGAAGAGAAGGAGCAGAGGAATACTCACTTTGGAATAGCCATAGTCAAGTAGAGTAACTTAAATTATTGCTTTCTTTAAATTAATGTCATTTACAGTTTTAATTAGTGTAATGATCCTCAAATTAGTGTAATGGAAATTTAATTTCAGTTTAATTGCAAGTTACTTTTGAAATTCATGTCTTTCATATTTGTACCATTTTAAATTTCATGTCTTTTAATTTATTGTTTATTGTAGTTGTTTAATGGATTCATTATGCCATATAAGCTCCTGACAAAAGCTTTAAAGCTTGTAGAAACCTTTAATCAGTTATAGTCTTTAAAATTCAATAATCATTAAAAAATTCTAGAAAATCAATGAAAAACCAAAAATCTATGTTCTTGGGTGATACTGCAAGGAGCATGGTGAATTATGGAGTTCCATGGGTATTAGTGCCTCATGGGAGGCTTTAGGAAGTAACTTTGTCACTTGGTTCTTGGTTCTCAGTCTCATGCTCTTGTAAGCTCATTTTTTTTTTACCATTTTTGCATTTCATATTCCTAGCCTTTAATATGCCTTCATTTCCTGTTTTTGTGTTTCTTTGTTGTTAGTTAATGTTTATCTGTCTTAATATTAGCTTGTTATGTTTTGAAATTTAATTGTGCTTTGAAATACATTTGACAGTCCATTTGCCTAAATCTTGGCATTCCTAGGTTTAATCTTGATTAAACACCAATTTTGAACTCAAAAGGGTTAGATATGCATAGGCTAATCCCTGGTTTTGATAATTTAGGTTTATACAGTGTCTTGTTTAAAAATCTCAATTATGTCTCATTTTTCATCAATTTTGAATTTTCCTGTTCTTGTTGTTTGCTTGCCTTAATTTTCATGTTTCTGTGTTTAATTATTGTTAGTTAATTATATTATAGCTTATGGGTGAGTCTGTGTTTAAAAATCTCAATTATGTCTCATTTGATTTGATAAGTTTATGCAGTTGTTTGCAGTGGAAATCACAATTTGAGTCCATTTAAGGGTTGTTTGGAATTATGGGTGAGTCTGTGTTAAGGGCTGTGAAGGGTGTTTTTCTTGTTTGATTTAGACTCAACATGACCTAAGTAACTCAGATAAACCTTAATCAAAGGGTGTAGCATGCAGAAAGTCAAAATTGACACTTTGATCATCTAGCATGAGCATTTTGAGATTGATAGATCCTAGAACCTTACATATCTGTGTAATTGTTGTTAATATTTGTTAGTTTCATGTTCTTATAGCTTAATACAACTTATTTTGTCATTTAATTCAGATCAAAGTTCACATAAGTCAACTTTGATCATTAACTTAAAAAGTCAAAATTTACCTTTTCAGAAAATACCAAAAATGGTGGGATTTATTTAGAATTTTGTGGTTGGAATTAGATATTGTGCTTTTCAGAAGTTGTTGTCCTCCTCCTAGGCTAGGGAATCCCACCATCACCTTATTTTTATGATTTTTGTACAACTTATTAAATAAGCTCAAAATGGCTTGCAAGCCTGAGGTATGCCCTGCACCAGGGCATCTTATGGTTTTGGTCAAAGTTTAAAACCCCCCTCCAGGGTGCAAACCAAAACCTCAGACAATGTTTCTTGGCTTTTTGAAAAGCTTATCACTAGTACTTTTAGAATTAAGCTTAAATTTGGATCTCAGTTCACTGTAGCTTAACTAATTTAGATCCTCAAAATTGCTTATTTGACTACTATACCCTGAGTCCTCAGTATCAATGACTCATATGTCCATGACCATTGCCACCTCACTAGTGGGCCCCACCCAAAGCTTATTGGCTTTTTGGAAAGCCAATCAGCTGATCTTTATGGATCTTAGCTTATTTCACCATTTTAAGCTAATTAGGTAGGGCTGCTAGTGGCTTTTATTTTGGTCATTTCATGTGGTTCACTGAGTGACTCAGTGATTGGTCACAAATACCAAGACCTCCCCAGGGTTCCTTAATAAGCCATAAGCATTGCTTATTGGCTTATTTCAAAGGTGACCAGGTCAACTTGGTGGTTCAACTCTCAAATTGGACCCCCCTTAACTTCTGTGGACCCCACAGAGGTCATAAGGGGCTTGATTTGGCTTGTTTTGGACTGTGGTCATAGTGGAATTGCTTATTAGCTTATTTGTCAATTCCACTGTACAAATCTTGTATATACTTGTCCATAATACTTACACACACATATTTTTACCTTTATTTACACTGTATAGCTTATCACAAGCTTATTCATAGTTTATGAGTCCACTGTGAGCCCTATGGCTATACTGAATGACTCATAAGCTCATGGATTAGCTTATTTTTTATTCTAAACTTCTTAATTTGCTTAGTACTTGTACTTAGATAGTTTCATAAAAAGAAAAACCAAAAACAAGCTTTAACACTAGTGATAGCTTCTATTTAAGAAGCTTTAGGCTTAAAAGCCATCTGTTAAGGAAATAAGCTCTCACACAGCTTATTTCCAAGTTTTGAAAAAGTTAGCTTTGTTAAAGTTTCATATATTAGCTTATTACATAGTTTTGCAAAAAGAAAAAATGAAAAATAAAATAAAAGTGCAAAAAGGTTGTGTATGGGATTCGAACCTAGGTTCCCTTGGTGACAAGTTCACTGCATAACCCACCTAGGCTAGCTCACTTCTCAGTTATCATTTGCACATTTTTATTCTTATAGTAGCAAATAGCTTAGCTTATTCAAATAAACTTATACGAGCTGTTTGGCTTATTACAGCTTATCTGGATCAGCTATGAGCTTCATAATTTTTTCCTAGCTTCTTTACTATGTAGATTACTTTCCATAATTTTTTCACATTTTTTACTGTTCATTAGATAGTTTTTAGATTTGATTTTAATTTAATTAGTTTAAATGAAAAAGCCAAAAATAAATTAGTTCTAGTATTTAAATTTTATCCTAGATAATTTTTTATAATTTTTCTAACTTTATTAAGTTATTTAGCATATTTAAAAAATACTTTTGCAGTTTTCAATTTTAGTTTTCTAATTTTTAGATTTAAAATTAGTATATTTAGTTTTTAATTAACAATTAAGTTTTAAATAGCATAATTAGTTTTTATAAAGTAGTACTTAGTTTTTAAATTTTTCCTAGCTTATATATAGTATAATATAATTTTAGGAATTTTTCTAGAATTTTTATTGTTCATTTTCTATTTTTTATAATTAAATAGTTTAATTAGATATTAATTAATAATTAGAATAATAATTAGTAAAATAAATTAAATTACATAAAACTAATTTTTTATAATTTTTTTAGGATTCCTGTGATGGTTAATAAGATTTATAAAAATCTTCTTAATTATCTAAGTCTTTTTAGTATGTGTAATATTTTAAATCAGTTTAATTAGTTAAATAATAAATAAATAGTTTTAATTAATAGTAATAACATAAGTACTTGTAAAAATCATTTTAATTCATAATTAATTTTCTTATATTATTAGGATCACAAAAATATAAATTTCACATTTGTGGGATTTGTATTGATCAGTTTTCAGTTTTATTTTAGTACGTTTACGTTTATTTGAACCTAAACGTACGTTTGTATATCCTTTTACATTTTAGGGTTTCTGATTGTACGTTTTTACTGAAATAGCTGTGACAAGAGCTATTTACTATTCACATTGCTAGTGTTAGTCAGTCAGATTCCTGTTTTTATATTTAACTTCACCAGATCACACATTCGTTATATAACAGATTTCACACCTCGTTGGGACATAACGACCTAGGAATAACTATACTCCTCGTTCATAATTGCTTTTCCTCCCGGGCTGTTCAGGGCCTTTTTATTACGGTTGACCATTCACAAGTGGTTGACTTGTGTGATAAAACCTGGTCGGTTTGGGAGGAATCAGAAACCCTAAGTACGAACTTGGTGCGAATTTTACAGGTTTTTCAAGGGTTCTAAGCCATTGATACCTTTCATGTGTAATTGAGATAAGTGTTCTTTTAATTCAATCAATATGTCTATGTGTTGGTTGTCTATATCTTGTTCTTGTCTTAATTCCATCATGCTAGGCTAGATCTATCTTGTGTTTGTTTGGATCTAATGAAAACTAGATGTTAATTATGTGTTGATTACTTGTTTATAATTGTATTGGATGAATGAATTTGATGTTAGGCTTAAAAAAACTGGCAGATCTCCAAATGGTAACATGCTTGAACGTCTTAAGAAACATGAACCGATGTGCACTAGGTCTTTATTGGTTGTATTTAATGCATGAGCCACTGTTTATAATCCCTATGGTTGTGTTGGGCATGGTATAGGAGGAGATAAGAGCTCATAGAATTGGGGAGTTAAGTGCGCCACCCCATGAATGATATTAAGGAATACGATCCATCATCCATGCAACTATAACAAGTAATTAACGTGTAAAAGATGTCTAGGGAGTAGTGAAATCTAAGTAAACACATTTTCTCCACTTATTGCTCACAACTTTAGTATAATTTAGTTTATTTTCATTTCTATTATTTTATTTTGATTGCATCTTTAGTATTGGGTTAGTTGACTAGCAACTAATTCCGCCCAAATCCTTCAAACCCGAGATTTTTACTTGCTTTCTAAAAAAATATAAAAATACAAAAATAATCATCCCTCACCTTTAGAACTAGTATTTAGGTTTTCTAATCCTAGCGACACTATTCCTCGCTGAACAATCAATCCCCCGGTATATGTCACTATACTATACTACAACGATCAGGTACACTGCCTGGTGGGGGTTGTAAGCTTCTCAAGATCCCTTGAGAGGTAAAGCCTGGTGCGATTCCCACGTATCATTCACTATATTCGTGCTCACATAACATTGATTAATGGCTCATGATTATAGGACTTTATGGCGATAAAGTAACTTAGGAAATATCAAGGTAATAATGGGATCATTCAGGAAAGTATAGTATAGTCATGTATTATGCCACATTAATCAATTTGAAAACATTATCATCTGAGTATCAGTAATTTGGTTAAGTATTTCGCCAGTAACATACATATATTACATGCCACAATAATCAAATTGGAAACATTATCATCAGAGTATCAGTATTTCAGTTAAGTAATTCGCCAATAACATACATATATCATATCTTAAGTCACAAACCATATCAGATAAATATCAATTTGGAAATTCATTTGAATCATGTATTTTATTCATATACTTATAAAGTTATCAAAGTATATGTAAGCATGTATCTCCCCCAATAAGTTAAAAAAAAGTATTGGAAATGGGGCTATGACTCACCTTGATTGATACGGGAATAATGAAATGTAAAGTAGGATGAGATTTTGAGAATGATTATGGAAACGTCTTTGATACGGAACCTGATAAATAAATTTATCTGAGAATTTGACCAAATACTATTTGGTAAACGAATAACGAATAATAAACATTCGTTATGACTAAAAGATGATGTGCAGTGTAATTCTTATGCTATGCATGATATGACAAGATACGTCATTTAAATTTCCCCGTAAAAATGGTGATTAAGATAATGACAAAGATTAATATATAATTAAACGTTTTTAATTATATGGATTTTTGCGAGATTTTACAGTACCCACATGTCATTCTGAATTTCGTCCCGAAATTCAAATTTAATGTGATTACTTGAGTAATGAATTTTTGAACAGAGAGTTGTTGAGATATATATTTTTTTTTTCCGTTCTAAAATTAAGGAAACGTGATTCAGTTAGATTTACTTGTACTAGACAAGACAAGGTAACTGACGTATTTAAGGGTTGTGAATATTGAAAATAGTGGTCATGAATAGTGAAATAACGGCTAGTGTATAGTGTCCAACGGTCGGGAATAGTGCCCAACGGCTATATTCTAGCTTATATATACCACTTCCAAATTTCCACTTCTTCCATCAACCATTTTCCTCTCATTTTCCATCTCAAAATGCCGCACCTCATCACCATCTTAGCGATTGTGTATGTCGTCCTTGCCGCTATCTACTTAGCGTATGTTCCGGATGAAGACTTTGGATTCTTGGTCGCGATCTTGATGTTCGTCGTACCCCTCACTATCCTAGCCATTACCGTAGACAAGATATGGGGGTAAAAATCTTGAGCTAGGGTTGTTTTAAATTAAGTTCTTGTTGTGTTTCTATGTACTTGTAACGAATAAGAAATAAAACTCATTTTGTTTTTATGTTTAAGAATTTGTCTCATTATTGTTTTTAATGTTTTGTTTATATTTATTTTTCAGCATAATTAAGGTGATTCATCCTGTGGTGGCTCTTGCTATTGTTTTGTTGGTGGGAGTATTTGTTGCCATAGCGGACCAACCTATTGAAGATTCCATGATTTATATTGTAATAATTGTAATGGTAGCACTTCCGATGTTAATTATTTATTTATGTATTAATTTTCACGGATTTTAATAAAAATTTTGCTATTTGGGTCTTCTATTAGTCTTTTGTGAATTATTTGTGTTCTCTTGCTTGTACTTTTGTTGGTTTCTTATTATAATGGTGATAAGATAAGATAGGTATTTATTGTGGTTTGTTCAATGTATTATTTATGAACAGTTTATTTTAGCTCTATATTTTGCTTTCGAATGAAGATTGTTATTTAGAAATTTGAAAATATCACTGTTCCCTTCATAACATAATTCTTCCTAAATTAGACATAGTTGATCAGGCTATGTATAATTGTGGCAAATGATGTGATGTTTGGTTCAATCATATATTTCTATAAATTGCTTTAGATGGTGTTCAACGTGTTGTTTTTATAATATAATACGTAATTCCTTTTAAGAATAAAGTAGAAAATTTTAGGGTTCATACTATAAATCAGAAATTTATGGAGTAAATATGGTATATTGTCATTTGGTAGATGAGACAGAAATTGAAATTAACGTAGATTATCATTATTATGGAAATATTACAAGGTAGATTTTTCGATACAGTAGAAAGATAGTTGTTATACTTAAGTTACATCCATCGTAACTTAAAGTGAAATACAGGAAAGAGATTACAACTTAGGAAATTCTTAAACTAGATTTTATTTATCTACAACAGGAATTTATTCATCTGTTTAAATCTAGTTGCCATTCCCTCGATACTATCAAGGTCTTTAAAGATTCTTCATTTTCTTGTAAAAGTCTTGGCTTCCCAATTAACATTGTAGTTTGGACATCGGCTCATGTAATGCCCTTTTCCACCACATCCGTTGCATACTACTGTTGTTGGTTGTCCTTTTCTGTCCTTAGTCCTGCAGCTAATTGCCTGGTGACCTATTTTCTGACATTTCGTGCACTTAACCCTGCAGATTCCGGTGTGATGCTGGTTGCATTTTCGACACCAGGGTAGACTTCCACGATAACCACTTCCAGTAACAGATGTGACGAGGCAATTTCTATTAGCTTTCTGATTGTATTCCAGTTGAGGTTGATAGTTCATACGATCTTCTAGATGTTTACGATAGCGGTCTTGAGTAGTGATGATGTTGCAGTAGATGGGGTTGATGGTTCCTATTTCGGGGAGTTTCCGCTTTTGGTTATTTCCATGAGGTATAACCCCGTACCTAATTCCTTGATTATGGTTGATGGTAGGGTTGATCATTCCTTCTTGAATCTTTAAGTGAGGTGGCCTATACTTCATGAAACTTGCAGGGTGGTGATTACCAAGTATACCCGTCTCTCTTCTCGGATAAACTACGGTAGTCCCTTCCAATACCACCGACACTATGTCTTTTACCAATTTCTGGATAGCTCCAGGAGTCATGGTGATTTCTGATGATGATGGATATGCATTGTTCATGTTCATTTTCTGAAATCATTAAAGAAACTCAACATTAGAATCCACATAATATCAGAATAATTCAAATAATGAAGTTAACTATTTCATTGATGATAGACTGAATTGACTCCCTACTGTAATCTAATTTCAAGATATGTTTGTGTTGTATCATTTATCAATGGTCAACTCTTGATATGGGATTACTAAGGAACAAACCGACTTGTCTACTAAAATTGAAGTTCAATAATCTTTTCTTCATTCTTTAAATCCCCTTTCAAAAATTGGTATTTAGACGATTCTTAAAATTTTGGGTTAATTATGGTAAGTTTAAGAAATCTTAACAATTTGTAAGAAATCTTACGGTAGATTTGAATAACATTACAGAGGTAAACAGAATATTAATAACTTGACTGATTATTTTTGCAAGGTAAACGATACAAGATCTTTTATTAATACTCCATTGATCTGTGTAGAATCATTTGGTTATTAAAGAAAATAACAAATGATGAGATTTTTGCATGAAGATATGAGGATTCATTACATGCATGATTGATATGAAAGAAAAGATCGATTCATAACATAGAGATATAATAGAAAGGATGTTATTATACATTATGATGTGATTACAAGTTCTGAAGTTTCAGATTTATTGAACATTACATGAAATACTAACCAAAACTATTTGGTTTAGTAGGTACAACAAGGATACTTGTAAACTTAAGATTAGTTACGCCTCTGACGTAAATATCTAACTTCTTTCTCAAGTTCAAGTTGTGCGGCTTCTATGTTTGAAAACGTTCTTGACACATGTTCATTTGATTTGCCAACATATTCTCTAATGCGGAAATCTTTTGACCCTAGTTTCTGGCTGCATCTCTGGCCATCCATAGGGTTCTTTCAATATCTTCAATTCTTACATGTGTATGACCGTGTTGTCTTCTTGCACAACGGACCCTGGAGTCCAAGCTTCCAAGCTCCTCGTTGGTGTTGTCCTTTATTTCATTCATCTTTATTCCTAACTCACACATTGTTTGTCTCTCAGCATCCGCCCTTTTGAACAATGCATCAAGGTTACGGTCGTACCATTCAAATTGAGTTGGTTGTAACCCTTTTAGTTGTTCAGTGTGAGCATCCAATATGCTGGCTTGTCGATAAATAAGATTCCATATTGTTTCACGAGTGCTTATATTGTAGTCGGGTGAGTTAGGTGAGGATAAATTATTTGGAAAATCTGGTATTGAGGAATCTGAAGTATAAGGTAACAGAGAATTATGCTCAACATTCTTCCACGACATCCTTGGGCTTGAACTTTATCCAACTTCGAATATTGCCTGGCCACCAATCAAATCTTCATATGATTCGGTAGCTCTCCTGAGTTTTTGACGTAAAGGTGAACGAATAGGTGACGATGGAGGTGATCTCTGAGTGAGTTCTATATTAGGTTGGGTTTGTGATATTCGTACGTAAGGATCTTCGGTATTTGAAGAATTTTGATTGATAGATGAGGTATTAGTATTATGGAGAGTAGTTTTGATATTCACGGGAGTTTCTGAAGATATTTTACTGTAGTAACCAAGAATAATATTTTATGAGGATTTTGTATGTTAAAGATGTAACAATACAGATGAAATAATTATTGTGTAAGAGTAATTTCTAAACATGTAAGATAATCTCAACATATAAGGTATTGAGCACGGCAGTCTGCAGACACGGAGGGCATAAAATGGTATGGTGTAAAATCATTTATTTTGAAAATGTAGTTATAGTTTAATGTTTGAAAACATTTAATTCTCTATAACTCTAGCTCTGATGCCAATCTGTAACACCCCCAAATTTAAGTTTGTCGTAGTGGAAAAGTAATTTGGGTGTTACGGGGAGGATCGAAGTTAAAATCTCATAAAACGGCTTAAAAGAAGCGTTTTGAAAGTTATTTGTCATTCAAATAATATTTTTAATAAAAGATGAACCATTTGATTTAAAATTTTATTAAAAGATATAAAGGCTTGAAAGAATGACATATTTGATTTTTACACCATTTTAATTTATCAGAGTAATAAATGCCCACTCCGTGTCTTGTCCTGCTCCGTTAAATTACCTGAGATACACATGCTTAAAAGTGTCAACACAAAGGTTGGTGAGTTCATAGAGTTTTATGGAAGGGTTAATACACAAAAAAGTTACTAAACTTTACAAAAAAGTTCGCCTAAGTTACTGAACTTTCATTTTGTTCACTTAGGTTACTGAACTTTGAAACTTTGTTCAATCAGGTTACTAAACTTTGAAACTTTGTTCAATCAGGTTACTAAACTTTGAAACTTTGTTCAATCAGGTTACTAAACTTATCAAAAAATATATGTTCAGGTTACTCGGACTAAGGCTGAATTTTCGAGTGTATCTTTCCCGAAAGTTCAGTAACCTAAGTGAACAA
This sequence comes from Artemisia argyi, assembly GCA_030686995.1. Classification (NCBI taxonomy): domain Eukaryota; kingdom Viridiplantae; phylum Streptophyta; class Magnoliopsida; order Asterales; family Asteraceae; genus Artemisia; species Artemisia argyi. Next base: position 2,832,962 of record CM060705.1, read on the forward strand.
AATGAAAGTTCAGTAACTTAGGCGAACTTTTTTGTAAAGTTTAGTAACTTTTTTGTGTATTAACCCTTTATGGAAAACCATTTATTTTGATAGATTTCAGGAATATTTGGTAATGATAAATACAAACAGTAATGGAACAAGTATTGAGTAATGTTGATTATAATCACACATAAATCATATAGATATTCAATCAAATTCAAATAAAGGATCAATAATCCTAACATGAGCTGGAAACTCATGATGCTAATTTAATCAGATATACAATTCAAGTATGGTCAAATTCCTATACAGCTGTATCTAAATATATGTTGAAAACATACATTTCCTTATGGATATTGCACTAAGCCTCATGACACGCAAAACGTTAACAAAAGAGGTGTTTTATCAAGTCAATGATAAATTTTGCCCTCTTATAATAGGTGATTTGCCAATTCCTATTTTTACTCAAATATAGTGTATCACGACTAATACGACTAACCATATGCATATGGCATTCCATGAAGTATTAGTGGGACAGGAGGTCAATCCTTAACAGGTTTCGAAGTTGTTCACTATATTCGCGCTCACATAACATTGATTAATGGCTCATGATTAAGGGACTTTATGGCGATAAAGTAACTTAGGCAATATCAAGGTAATAATGGGATCATTCAGGATAGTATAGTATAGTCATGTATTATGCCACATTAATCAATTTGAAAACATTATCATCTGAGTATCAGTAATTTGGTTAAGTATTTCGCCAGTAACATACATATATCACATGCCACAATAATCAAATTGGAAACAATATCATCAGAGTATCAGTATTTCAGTTAAGTAATTCGCCAATAACATACATATATCACATCTTAAGTCACAAACCATATCAGATAAATATCAATTAGGAAATTCATTTGAATCATGTATATTATTCATATACTTATAAAGTTATCAAAGTATATGTAAGCATGTATCTCCCCCAATGAGTTAAAAAAAGTATTGGAAATGGGGCTATGACTCACCTTGATTGATACGGGAATGATGAAAAGTAAAGTAGGATGAGATTTTGAGAATGATTTTGGAAACGTCGTTGATACGGAACCTGATAAATAAATATATCTGAGAATTTGACCAAATACTATTTGGTAAACGAATAACGAATAATAATTATTCGTTATGACGAAAAGATGATGTGCAGTGTAATTCTTATGCTATGCATGATATGACAAGATACGTCATTTAAATTATCCATCGAAGTTTTACCTTTTTAATCATGTTAAAAAAATAATACAAAATGATAATTAGTTAAAAAGTCGTTATATATATTATTAACGTAAAAATAAATAATATATAAATAAAATGTAATAAAAATGCATATGACGTGATGGATGACGTAAAATAGAAAATAAAATAAGAATGTCAAATATAATATGTTGGTCCTTGTGCTTTTCCAGTTTTTACACTTTTTATACTAACGGCGTTAGCGTTACACCGTTAGTCCTTTTTATATCTAATTTACAATTATAGTCCACTACTTGTCCAAAATAACTTATTGGTCCTGGAATATGATAATATATCAAATTATATCCTATAGATTTTGTTTTTATAGTTTCAATCCTTTCTTTTAACAGTTTGACAGTTTTAGTCCTCCTAAGTGTCGTCGCATTACATTTTTAGTCCAAGATTACAAAAATTATAAGAAAAATTTTATAAAAATTTCCGAAGCTTATTTTAGTAATAAAAAGCTTAATTTAACAGCTTATTAGGCCAAGAGCTTATTTTTTTAGCTTATGGGCTTCTAACGAGCCAAAACAAATGCCCATTTATAATTTTAGAGGCGAGGGCATGGAAATTGTTTTGGGCCTGAATTTGGGTTATTTTTATGATTCTAAAAATGTTTCATATGGGCCCAGTGGGCTTATGGTTCGTTATCTCTTGTTGGGCTTTGAATAAGCCCAATCGATTTTATATAAGTTTTTAACTAAATAAGATTTGAAAAATCTTGTGATTTGTCGATTCAAAATGAAGTAATTTAAGTGTCGAAACGTGAGTATTTTTACAAGTTATATAAATGAAAGTGGTAGTTTTCTAGGTGGTCTATTGAGTCGTGTAAAAATACGGTACTCTTGTTACGTGATATTTCAAATTTTACGAGCGTTTTGTAGCATGTATGGATCGGTTATATATATGAAAAACTTAGTATTATTTCTAAGTGTTTATATGAATTTTCATGTGATTGTGTATGGTTCGAAAATGGGTTTTTTTGATGCATGTCGAGTAAAAACTAACGTGAAATATGTGTGCTACGTGACTCCTAGGCTTTCCAAGATAGAGGCTAGCCACATTTGTGTTGCTACAACTTTATACATATGTAAATATATACAATAAGCTTATATACGATTGAATAAATAAAATCAAGGTGCATGAACTATATTTAACGTGTGAAATGAATAGAGATGAGCTTGAAACAACTTACAACACCTCTAGGGTGGTGAAGAAACGAGTATGAACGAAGGAAACACAAGAAACTATCAAATTCGACTATAACCCAAAGAAATATTCGAATTTATTCAACCCGTTCCTTGTTTCTTGCTTCCAAACTCTATTGTATCAACTTCTAGTCTTGTAGAGATAGTTTTTATGAAGAAAGGAAGTTGTGAAAGTGTATGATAATGAAAGAAACGAATGCATGCATGTAGAGTATATATATAACTCATTTTATAACATGTATGGTGTGAAATCATCCAAGGAAACCATAAACACTATTCTTGTCAGTGAAGATAGAAGTCTTGGTTGATATATAACATATTATAATCATTTGAGAGTGCATGAAATAAGGGAAATGTCTTGATGATTCATGAAGATGTCGACAACCATATTTATTCCATACACGATTTAATAAATCGTGTACCCCTTGGATATAACTGATTATTCTTGACATTTAAACATGAAATCATCTTAGAATTATTATTTGTAACTCATAGAAACAAACTAGAGTCGAAAGGTTAAGAAATGAATTTATTATAAATCGATTGATTTGGATTTTTCGTCAATCACTTTGCCACTTAAAAACGTATCAAATGTCATCCTATGAACATGGCACTTGACACACTACTAGTTGGCTTGGTGGTGAACGAGATGGTGCAAAAATATATATGAGTCGTGTGTAGAAATCGAGTAAACGAGGGTCGTTTTGGAGTTAGTTTAGTCGCTTATATGAAAAAATAAGAATTGGAGTTTGGGCCGATGTGCATGGGCTGAAGAATAGTAATCCTGATGAGACGAAAAATGAACCACTTTTAGGGGATCATTTAAGCCCGGAATTGAATTTATTTGATCAAATATTGCCCTAAATCGTTCCTTTTGTGATTTTAGGAACTTTGGGAGCGAAATCTGGAAAAGGAAGCAATTCGGACGTTTTTGGAACATAAAAGTGAAGAAAACGGCAAAGTCTTAATTTTCCATGCTGAGAACGGTACCTGACGGCGTCAAGAGGAAAACCATGACGGCGTCAAGAGTAAATTCCATGACGACCCAGTGCAATCCTGACGGCGTCACAAAAGGGCGTCAAGAGTTAAATTGGTGATGGCCTGCATAAGGGGAATACATGACGGCATCAGACCCAGATCTAGGCAGTCTGAGGAACTATTTGGCGGCGAGATGATGGCGTCAGACATTGTTCTTGATGCCGTCACCTATCAAACTCTATATATAGTTTTCTATTTTTCATTCAAAAAAGGAGGAACTTGTGTGGAGAAAACTAGGGCCGAACTTTGTAAACCCTAGGTCATATTTTACAGTGTTTTCAAGGGTTTTCACCCCTTGAATCCTTTCATGTGCTATTGAGATAACTCTTCTCTTAATTCAATCAATATGTCTATGTGTTGGTTCATTATATCTTGTGCTTGTCTTGATTTCAACATGCTAGGCTAGATTTATCTTGTGTTTGCTTAGATCTAATGAAACCTAGATGTTAATTATGTGTTGATTACTTGTTTATGGTTGTATTTGATGAATGATTTCAATGTTAGGCTTAAGAAAACTGGCAGATCTCCATTGTGTAACATGCTTGAACGTCTTAGGAAACATGAACCGATGTGTACTAGGTTTTATTGGTTGTATTTAATGCATGAGTAAATTCTAATGATCCCATGTTAGGAGCTTCTTAGCCGGCTCGACATAGGAGTGAAGTAGGCGCTCATAGGATTGGGGAAGTAAGTACGCCACCCCATGAATGGTATTAAGGAATACAATTCGTCATCCACGCAACTATAACAAGTAATTAACGTGTAAAAGATATCCAGGGAGTAGTGAAATCTAAGTAAACACAATTCTCCCACATATTGCTCACAACTTTAGTATAATTTAGTTTTATTTCATTTTAGTATTTTATTTTGATTGTATCTTTAGTATTGGGTTAGTTGACTAGCAACTAATTCCGCCCAACTCCTTCAACCTCGAGATTTTTACTTGCTTTCTAAAAAATATAAAAAAATACAAAAAGAATCATCCCTCATCTCTAGACCTAGTCTTTAGGTTTTCTAATCCTAACGACACTATTCCTAGCTGAACGATCAATCCCCCGGTACTTGTCATTATACTATACTACATCGATCAGGTACACTGCCTGGTGGGGGTTGTAAGCTTCTCGAGATCCCTCGAGAGGTAAAGCCTGGTGCAATCCCTACACATCAAATCCGGATGTTGGGCTGAAGTTCATTAAGGGCCCGTTGGTTTATAATTAGTTTTAATTAGGTTTAGTAAGTTTTTAATATTTTGTTAAACGCGTCGAGAACTTGTTTTGTCATTTGGTGAATTTTGCAATATCGTAATCGTGACCATTTTAATATAATAAGAAAATTTTAAATTTCCCCGTAAAAATGGTGATTAAGATAATGACAAAGATTAATATATAATTAAACATTTTTAATTATATGGATTTTTGCGAGATTTTACAGTACATACGATTTAACTCATAAACCTATGATTTCTCACCAACATTCGTGTTGACGTTTTAGCAATGTATTTTCAGGTTGTTAAGGTAGTTCATGTTGCATGCATTTGGACCTTCATGGAGTCGCGGAGTCGACGCGTCTCACTATATTTTCTGCACTTATGAAACGTTTGATCCAGTATGACTTGTTTTTCATAAACTTGAAACACCCTTTGGGACCTTGTTTTGTAAACTCTGGATATTTTTTGTCACAACTCACCATTTCACGTCATATACCATTTCAGGTCATTTTCCCAAACTTCGACTTTTTACTATTCATAAATCACTATTCATCAAAACACTATTCATCGTTTTACTATTCATCGTTTTCGAGGTCAGTTTGATGTTCTGAGAAACTTTTTGGAAAATTACTATTCACCAAACACTATTCATTTCCGGAAAAGTTTTCACCATTCGCTTGCATTAATCATTTCATCGTAAATTTAGTTTACGGGTATTCAAATTCGCGTAACCGGATTGGTTTAGGTGCGAATTCATTTCATTAGTGTTGAGTACACTGCATACGGACTGGGGATAGTCTGCATATCATCATAACAGCATTTTCATGTTATACCACTCTCAGGATTTTCAAATTTCCATATTCAGTACATTTAACGTTTTTACGTATAAGTAATTATAGTAAACGTTAACACTCGGTTTATACACGACGAATATATCTAAATATTCCCACGATGGTCCCGACATATTTTTATATCCATTTTAACATCATAAAAGTTATAACATTCAGTTACCCAGTATTTTGGAAATTTATTTTATTTATAACGTACGCGTATGAATATAACGACGGTTTTCGTTAAAACTAAACAATAATCACCCGATCACTCAGTAAATGTACCCAACATATTTTTAATATGTTTTTAACATTATTATAACTAATTTCATCCCGGTATACTTCGTGAACATTTATTTCTAATAAAACCGATACCCGATCGTAACTAAAAACGCTAACTAGTGCAAATTTCTTACAAGGTTTCTAATTAACTACCAAGCACCCTAACCCCCCCCCCCCCCTACACCCCTTGATAAAACCGGCCATGTGCCCTTTCTTTTAACCCTTGGCATTAATTTTCCTATGTATAATACTAATAAACATAAAAACCTTAACTTTACTAATTACCTAAAATCATAAACTACTTTTGGATCAAATTTTCAAGATCATTTCTCTCTTGCTCTCCTCCATACCCACGGCATCAACAAGGTACCAAGGATCTCCATGATCAACTAATTATTTTTCATAACTTAAAGCTACAATCTTACTCCTTTTATGATTCTAGTTAAGATACAAGCAACAAAAACACAAGAACAACAAGTTTAATCATCCAATAATCACCTCATTTTATCAAGTAAGTTTTCATCTTTATTTTTTTCATGAATCATCCTATTTTTACATGTATTACATAAGAATCATGCTAAAAACCATGTATAAGTAGCTATACTATACTTTATTTTTGCTAAAATGAAACATACAAACCCTAACTTTCTTGTTATGAATCCCCTAGCTCTAATAACTTGGTTAGGAGTCCATGGCACCCTAAGAAGGTGTATGGTAAGATTAGATTAGTCATGTGGTGATTACAAGAGGATTGGTGACGGTAGAAATTGGTTTTTAACCTTGGAAACTTGATTTGGAACTTATTTTAGACATGCTGTCCCATTTTGTAAAAATCTGGAAAATCAGTAAACACCAAGGAAACTTTGGCAAAATTTTTAGAAAATACTTTCAAAAATGAATCCGCAGGTGAAAGAACGGATTAAAAAGAGCTTATAACGAAGAAGTTATGATTTTTGCAAGATTGTAGACGAAAAGTATTTTTTCAGAAAATAGTTGCTGTTGGACATTTTTCGTCGGTCAAAAAGAGGCTTTAAACGTAACCCGGAGGAGCCGAGCTTTCCAAAATATATTACTACATACTAAGACGAAACCGTGGATATAAAGAACAAGTAAAACGGACAAGTAACGACAAAGATATACTCGTTTGAATATCGGCTAAAACCCTTTATTAATTGACAGCTTTTATATATTTTGGCGCAAAAACTACGAAGTACATTTTCAAGCTAGAAGTAATATCAAGTACCGAGCTTTATAACTAACGTAGTATTAGTTATTATGAGTATGTTTTCATCAATTCAAGGATTTCAACCCGAGTTTTTCAACGCTTACATGGAAACTTACGTTATATATATATAAGTATATATATTATAACTAGCCATTTATATTTTCTAATAGCAATATTTTCCAAATTCTTGGAATATATATTTTTGACAATACAAGTGTTTTCCTAAAGAGTAGAGTGGTATAGAAACATGAGCATGGACATTCATAAACATCATTTGGTGATCTTAACGAGATCATGCATCATTCATTATAGGTTGCGGCAGTTAACCGATCATTGTTGTTCATTACATATCATCGCAGTATCATCAGTTGAGGTGAGTATTCATAGCCCCGTATACATTTTTATTGTTTTCAAATCCCACGGGGGAGAATACATTGCACCATTTTAGTACGAGCCCAAGTATCAAAACCTATGTACATAGCTTAAGTAGCTTCTCTGCCATGTGATAAGTCCCCTGTAACATCATGAACCGTTAATTTACCGCTAAGCGAGAGTGAGTGGATAGATCTATCGAGGGTGACGCCTCCATCCGTGGTAGTAAGTACCAACAGTAAGCGGATGCATGTCATGTCTTTTACATTTGAGTGTTTGGCAGAACATTCGGGAGGGGCATAGAATTTCATCAGTCATAGCTTCGGTGTCATGAGCTTAAGGCTATTGTACTATTTTACGTGACTTTTGTCATGCACTTATACTTGTGGTGGCCGTACAAACATGTTATTTCATAAACCTATGATTATTCACCAACATTCGTGTTGACCGTTTTTGCAATGTATTTTCAGGTAACTAAGGTATCATCATATTACATGCATGGAGTCACATTAGGGTGTGCCAGGGATGATGCACTACATTTTGGACCTTTTTCATGCACTTGTGTAAATTATCGTTTGACATTTTCAGAACTTGTTTTCTGTAAACGTTTCAACACTTTGGGGACCTATGTTTTGTAGCACTGGATGCTTTTCAATAAATCAAACGATATGTATTTTCCAAACGACACTTTAGGTCGTTCAATATTTCCTTGTTATGGTGCTATGACAGTTACACCCTCAGGCATTCCATTCCGCTGCAAGTCAGGTAAATTGGGGGTGTGACAGATTGGTACCAGAGCTAAGGTTATAGAGAACTAGGATGTATCATTGACCCTAGACTATAACCACATTATCATAGCATCTCATCATTTCATCATAAGTGCATGTTCATTGCTTATAGTGATTTCATTCCGAGTTATTCATTTTATTTCACCTTGATTATCACAGAACCATGTCTGCAAACCCAAATGTTGTTGTACTGTACACCATCTCAGACTCCGATATTGAAGGCTCTATGTCTTCTACTGTCCGTTCACCACCACCTAGCCCTATTGTACCTGAGTTACCACGTTTGGCATCAGATGATGACACAGAACCTTTTGAGGATGAGGAGACGGCTCCTACTCCTTATGTTGCCCCTATTGCACCACCCGAGATTACCTGTACACCCACTGATACATCATCCCCTACTACCACTAGTCCACCAGAACCTAGACTTATGTTTCGTAGGGAGAAAACTATCCAGGTTGCTAGTAAGAGAGTTCGTTATCCTACATCTACTTATAGGACCCTACCTAGTCCTACTGTGCCTACACCACCACCAGCCATACCTACTGCTACCCTTATATCCACCTCACTCTTGCCGCTCAGGAAGCGCGCAAGGTTTACCACTCCAGATTCACCTACCACTACAGAGTCAGAATCAGCAGAACCACCACCAGTGTACCAGGTAGGGGAGTGTTCGAGAGCAGCAGCAGCTAGGGAGCCTACTGTTGCTAGGGAGTCTACAGTTGCTAGTGAGCCTGCTGTGGCTAGTGAGCCTACTGTTGTTAGGGAGCCTGCAGATGTTACATTGGAGGGCCAGCTAGGGGCTCATCAGGATCAGATTGATAGTTTAGACTATAGGGTTGATGTGGATATCATTCCTCGACTAGAGGCGGCTGAGAAGCAGATCGAGGGTTTACTGTTAGGAGAGAGTTCTAGAGCGGCTGCGGCTAGTAGCCCTACAGCTGTCACATTAGAGGATCAGTTGGGTGCTCAGCAGGAGCAAGTTGATAGGTTGGAGTATAGAGTTGATGAGATCATTACTACTCGACTTGAGGCTGTCGAGGAGCAGATTGAGGAGTTGGCAGTGCTTCGTGAGAGGTTGACAGTGATGGAGAACAGGGATGTTTCTACTCAGTTACGAGTTCAGCATCTGGAGGAGATCGTGGTTGCGATGGATCGTGAGATTCGCCGCTTGAGGGGAGAGCCTGGAGCATCTGGAGCTCCTGGACCATCTAGAGCACCAGGAGGAGCATAGACATAGACTAGTATTATATTAGCTTTTACTATTTCCTAGTCCCGAGGTGTGGGACGTAGTTCAAGAACTTGTAGTCTTTTGGTTGTTGTACAAACAAATATATCAAGTGCGACTCTACTATGTTGGAAATGTTGTGCTATATATATATATCGGTCCATGTAGGCCGAAATTTTCATGTATTATATTCATGTGTTGTGATTATATTTATGATGTTTCATGGTTGCTCTTTATGGTTAACGTATTTATACTTGTTGTGGTTGTATCTATACGTGTCGTGGTTGTATTATTACAGGTTGTGGTTGTACTCGTACATGTCATGGTTGTATATATACATGTTGTGGGCGTATATTTTTGTACGATGACTATTTCTATTATAGTTTTCTCATGGTTGTTGTCGATTATTATTTATCAGAAATATGGCACCAAAACCTGCTATGACACAAGCAGCTATCCGCAAGTTGGTCAGGGATAGTGTAGCAGAAGCTCTAGAGACTGAGAGAGCTGAAGTTGCTGCTAGGAATGCTGAGGTTCCACCTACTGCTGAAGTGGTTCAACCCACTGCTAAGCGTGAATGTACTTGGAAGGATTTCAAGACTAGTGATCCTATCAAGTATAAGGGAACAGAGGGAGCGGTTGCTTTAATCCGCTGGTTCGAGAAGACTGAGAACGTCTTTCTCATGTGTGGTTGTCAGGAGGTTAACAAGGTAAAGTTTGCTACAGGTATGCTGCTGGATGAAGCCATGTCTTGGTGGAATTCGTATGCTCAGCCCATTGGCATGGAGAATGCTTACAAACTCACTTGGGCTGAATTCAAAAAGCTGATGACAAAGAAGTTTTGCCCTCGTACTAAGGTGCAAAAGCTAGAAACAGAGTTCTACCAGCTAGTGACTAAAGGAGATGACATTGAAACTTATATCAGGAAGTTTCAGGAGTTGGCTACACTGTGTCCAACTATGGTTCCGGACGCTGAGAAAAAGATGGAGAACTTTACTGGGGGATTACCCGAAAGCATCCGAGGGGATGTGATGTCTTTCGACCCACAAACAATGGAGGAGGCCATTCGCATAACTCAGAAACTTATGGTCCAAGTGTTGAAAGGAAAGTCTGCTGCAAGTAACAACAATAACCGTTCCAACAACACCAACTACAACAACAATCGAAACAACAACAACAACAACAACAACTATAACAATAACCGAAACCGCAACTACCACAATAACCAAAACAACAATAACAACAAGAGGAAGTTTGATAATAACCAAGGTGGGAATGCTAACCAACCAGCACCAAAGAGGCAGGATGCGGCAAAGGTTTATGCTGCAGGACCAACAGAAGGAAAAGGATACATTGGAAAACTACCCAAGTGTAACAAATGTCGAACTCATCATAACCCTGGGAATTGTCCAAGAGCTTGTCAGAACTGTGGAAAGGTCGGTCATTGGACTAAGGACTGCAAAGCACCACGAGGGGTAAATAATCAGAACCAACCAGGAGCATGTTATGGTTGTGGAGAGTTGGGTCATTTTCAGTACAATTGCCCAAAGAGGAATGATCAAAGAGCTGGGAATCAGGGAGGAGTAGCTCGAGGAAGGGCTTATGTCATGGGAGGAGAAGATGCCCGTGAGGACCCGAATGTTGTTACGGGTACGTTCCTCGTTAATAATCGTTATGCATCCATTTTATTTGATTCAGGAGCGGATAGAAGTTTTGTTTCTACTACATTTGCACCTTTACTTAACATAGAACCAACTACCTTAGACATTCCCTACATTGTTGAATTAGCCGATGGGTCTTTAGTTAACACAAACACAGTTATCCGTGGTTGCACCATCAATTTCCTAAATCACCCATTCAATATAGACCTTATGCCCGTAGAACTTGGAAGTTTTGACATCGTTATCGGTATGGATTGGTTGTCTCGACATCGTGCAAGGATCATTTGTGATGAGAAAGTTGTTCATCTTTCTTATGGAGGTGAAACTTTGGTTGTTCGCGGGGAGCGAAGTGGAACTAGACTCAGTATCATATCATGCATTAAAACCGAGAAGTACATAAAGAAGGGTTGTTATGCATTCTTGGCACACATAACGGAAAAGAAGTCGGATGAGAAACGACTTGAAGATGTGCCAATTGTTAAGGAATTTCCAGAAGTTTTTCCGGAAGAATTACCAGGACTGCCACCTACACGTCAGGTTGAGTTTCAGATTGAGTTGGTGCCAGGAGCTGCACCAATTGCACGAGCACCATATAGACTTGCACCTTCTGAAATGCAAGAATTGTCTAACCAGTTGCAAGAGCTTTTAGACAAAGGATTCATTAGACCGAGTTCTTCGCCCTGGGGAGCACCGGTTTTGTTTGTGAAGAAGAAGGATGGATCTTTCAGGATGTGTATAGACTATCGTGAGCTGAACAAGTTAACGGTGAAGAATCGTTATCCGCTACCTAGGATTGATGACTTGTTTGATCAGCTACAAGGTTCCTGTTTTTATTCTAAGATTGATTTAAGATCAGGTTACCATCAACTCAGAGTTCGGGAAGAAGATATTCCGAAGACAGCATTCAGAACACGTTATGGTCATTATGAGTTTCAAGTGATGCCTTTTGGATTAACGAATGCACCTGCGGTATTCATGGATCTCATGAACAGAGTATGCAAACCATATCTTGATAAGTATGTGATTGTGTTCATTGACGATATCCTGATTTATTCCAAGAGTAAGAAAGAGCATGAAGCACACCTCAGAACAATATTGGAACTACTCAAGAAGGAGCAATTGTATGCCAAATTTTCAAAGTGTGACTTTTGGATACAAAGAGTTCAATTTCTTGGCCATGTCATTGATAGCCAAGGATTACAAGTCGACCCAGCAAAGATTGAAGCAGTAAAGGATTGGGCTACGCCCAAGTCTCCTACAGAAATTCGTCAATTCTTAGGACTTGCAGGATATTACAGAAGGTTCATCGAAGGGTTTTCTAAGATAGCGAAGTCGCTGACTAAGCTGACACAGAAGAATCAGAAGTACGAGTGGGGAGAGAAACAAGAATCTGCATTTCAGTTATTGAAACAGAAGCTTTGTAGTGCACCGATTTTGTCACTACCAGAAGGTATTGAGAACTTTGTGGTATATTGCGATGCTTCGCATAAAGGACTTGGAGCTGTGCTAATGCAAAACGAGAAGGTGATAGCTTATGCATCTAGACAGCTTAAGACACACGAGAAGAATTACACTACACATGACTTGGAGTTGGGTGCTGTTGTTTTTGCACTCAAGATTTGGAGACACTACCTTTATGGTACTAAATGTGTAATTTTTACTGACCACAAGAGCTTACAGCATATACTTGATCAGAAGGAACTGAACATGAGACAACGTCGTTGGCTAGAATTGTTGAGTGACTACGATTGTCAAATCCGATATCACCCAGGAAAAGCAAATGTCGTAGCAGATGCACTTAGCCGAAAGGAACGACTCAAACCTTTGAGGGTCAGGTCATTAGGAATGACTATTATTTCACCATTACCATCGAAAATCTTAGAAGCTCAGATTGAGGCTCTCAAGGAGGAAAATCGGCCACAGGAGAAACTTTATGGTATGCCAGAAAGCAAGAATGGCTTTGTTAAGAGAGCAGATGGAGTGTTATGCTTCAAGGAGCGAAGTTGGATACCACTCTATGGTGGAGTACGAGATTTGATTATGCATGAATCACATAAGTCAAAGTACTCTATTCACCCAGGTTCTGACAAGATGTATCAGGATCTCAAAAAGCTGTATTGGTGGCCGAACATGAAAGCAGAAATAGCTACGTACGTCAGCAAATGCCTTACTTGTGCTAAAGTGAAAGCTGAGTACCAGAAACCGTCAGGACTACTTCAACAACCAGAAATTCCACAATGGAAGTGGGAGCGTATTACAATGGACTTTGTTACTAAACTACCCAAGACGTCAGGAGGTTTCGATGCTATATGGGTAATTGTTGATCGTCTTACTAAATCAGCACATTTTATCCCTATTAGAGAGACTTATTCCATGGAACAGCTTGCCAGACTTTATGTCAAGGAAATAGTCTCGAGGCATGGAGCACCAGTTTCTATCATTTCAGACAGGGATAGTCGTTTTACTTCAAACTTTTGGAAGTCATTACAAGATTCCTTTGGATCTAAGTTAGACATGAGTACTGCTTACCATCCACAGACTGATGGTCAGAGTGAGAGAACTATTCAGACACTGGAGGACATGCTGCGAGCGTGTGTGATTGACTTTGGGAATGGTTGGGCTAACCATTTGCCATTAATCGAGTTCTCTTATAACAACAGTTATCATTCGAGTATTAAAGCAGCACCATTTGAGGCATTGTATGGTCGTAAGTGTCGTTCACCAGTTTGTTGGGCAGAAGTTGGAGAGGTACAATGCACAGGTCCAGAAATGGTTAGGGAAACAACAGAAAAGATAATACAGATTCGAGATAGACTTGAAACAGCTAGAAGTCGACAGAAGAGTTACGCAGATGTTAGACGCAAACCATTGGAATTCCAGGTTGGAGACAAGGTCATGTTAAAGGTCTCGCCTTGGAAGGGCGTGATACGATTTGGAAAGCGTGGGAAGTTGAACCCGAGATACATTGGTCCATTTAAGATACTGGAAAGGATTGGTCCAGTAGCTTACAAGCTTGAACTACCAGCAGAACTTAGCAACGTACACAATACATTTCATGTCTCAAACCTCAAGAAATGTCTTTCAGATGAGTCTTCAGTTATACCATTAGAAGAGATTCAGCTAGATGACAAACTTAACTTTGTGGAGGAACCGGTTGAAATCATGGACCGAGAGGTCAAGCAGTTAAAGCAGAGTAGAATTCCGATCGTTAAGGTTCGCTGGAATTCTCGAAGAGGTCCTGAGTTTACATGGGAACGAGAGGACCAAATGCAACGCAAGTATCCACACCTTTTCACTAAACCTATTACCGAGACCAACACTAGCTGAATTCAGGGACTGAATTCCTATTTGGGTGGGCGGATGTCACAACTCACCATTTCACGTCATATACCATTTCAGGTTATTTTCCCAAATTTCGACTTTTTACTATTCATAAATCACTATTCATCAAAACACTATTCATCGTTTTACTATTCATCGTTTTCGAGGTCAGTTTGATGTTCTGAGAAACTTTTTGGAAAATTACTATTCACCGAACACTATTCATTTCCGGAAAAGTTTTCACCATTCGCTTGCATTAATCATTTCATCGTAAATTTAGTTTACGGGTATTCAAATTCGCGTAACCGGATTGGTTTAGGTGCGAATTCATTTCATTAGTGTTGAGTACACTGCATACGGACTGGGGATAGTCTGCATATCATCATAACAGCATTTTCATGTTATACCACTCTCAGGATTTTCAAATTTCCATATTCAGTACATTTAACGTTTTTACGTATAAGTAATTATAGTAAACGTTAACACTCGGTTTATACACGACGAATATATCTAAATATTCCCACGATGGTCCCGACATATTTTTATATCCATTTTAACATCATAAAAGTTATAACATTCAGTTACCCAGTATTTTGGAAATTTATTTTATTTATAACGTACGCGTATGAATATAACGACGGTTTTCGTTAAAACTAAACAATAATCACCCGATCACTCAGTAAATGTACCCAACATATTTTTAATATGTTTTTAACATTATTATAACTAATTTCATCCCGGTATACTTCGTGAACATTTATTTCTAATAAAACCGATACCCGATCGTAACTAAAAACGCTAACTAGTGCAAATTTCTTACAAGGTTTCTAATTAACTACCAAGCACCCTAACCCCCCCCCCCCCTACACCCCTTGATAAAACCGGCCATGTGCCCTTTCTTTTAACCCTTGGCATTAATTTTCCTAAGTATAATACTAATAAACATAAAAACCTTAACTTTACTAATTACCTAAAATCATAAACTACTTTTGGATCAAATTTTCAAGATCATTTCTCTCTTGCTCTCCTCCATACCCACGGCATCAACAAGGTACCAAGGATCTCCATGATCAACTAATTATTTTTCATAACTTAAAGCTACAATCTTACTCCTTTTATGATTCTAGTTAAGATACAAGCAACAAAAACACAAGAACAACAAGTTTAATCATCCAATAATCACCTCATTTTATCAAGTAAGTTTTCATCTTTATTTTTTTCATGAATCATCCTATTTTTACATGTATTACATAAGAATCATGCTAAAAACCATGTATAAGTAGCTATACTATACTTTATTTTTGCTAAAATGAAACATACAAACCCTAACTTTCTTGTTATGAATCCCCTAGCTCTAATAACTTGGTTAGGAGTCCATGGCACCCTAAGAAGGTGTATGGTAAGATTAGATTAGTCATGTGGTGATTACAAGAGGATTGGTGATGGTAGAAATTGGTTTTTAACCTTGGAAACTTGATTTGGAACTTATTTTAGACATGCTGTCCCATTTTGTAAAAATCTGGAAAATCAGTAAACACCAAGGAAACTTTGGCAAAATTTTTAGAAAATACTTTCAAAAACGAATCCGTAGGCGAAAGAACGGATTAAAAAGAGCTTATAACGAAGAAGTTATGATTTTTGCAAGATTGTAGACGAAAAGTATTTTTTCAGAAAATAGTTGCTGTTGGACATTTTTCGTCGGTCAAAAAGAGGCTTTAAACGTAACCCGGAGGAGCCGAGCTTTCCAAAATATATTACTACATACTAAGACGAAACCGTGGATATAAAGAACAAGTAAAACGGACAAGTAACGACAAAGATATACTCGTTTGAATATCGGCTAAAACCCTTTATTAATTGACAGCTTTTATATATTTTGGCGCAAAAACTACGAAGTACATTTTCAAGCTAGAAGTAATATCAAGTACCGAGCTTTATAACTAACGTAGTATTAGTTATTATGAGTATGTTTTCATCAATTCAAGGATTTCAACCCGAGTTTTTCAACGCTTACATGGAAACTTACGTTATATATATATAAGTATATATATTATAACTAGCCATTTATATTTTCTAATAGCAATATTTTCCAAATTCTTGGAATATATATTTTTGACAATACAAGTGTTTTCCTAAAGAGTAGAGTGGTATAGAAACATGAGCATGGACATTCATAAACATCATTTGGTGATCTTAACGAGATCATGCATCATTCATTATAGGTTGCGGCAGTTAACCGATCATTGTTGTTCATTACATATCATCGCAGTATCATCAGTTGAGGTGAGTATTCATAGCCCCGTATACATTTTTATTGTTTTCAAATCCCACGGGGGAGAATACATTGCACCATTTTAGTACGAGCCCAAGTATCAAAACCTATGTACATAGCTTAAGTAGCTTCTCTGCCATGTGATAAGTCCCCTGTAACATCATGAACCGTTAATTTACCGCTAAGCGAGAGTGAGTGGATAGATCTATCGAGGGTGACGCCTCCATCCGTGGTAGTAAGTACCAACAGTAAGCGGATGCATGTCATGTCTTTTACATTTGAGTGTTTGGCAGAACATTCGGGAGGGGCATAGAATTTCATCAGTCATAGCTTCGGTGTCATGAGCTTAAGGCTATTGTACTATTTTACGTGACTTTTGTCATGCACTTATACTTGTGGTGGCCGTACAAACATGTTATTTCATAAACCTATGATTATTCACCAACATTCGTGTTGACCGTTTTTGCAATGTATTTTCAGGTAACTAAGGTATCATCATATTACATGCATGGAGTCACATTAGGGTGTGCCAGGGATGATGCACTACATTTTGGACCTTTTTCATGCACTTGTGTAAATTATCGTTTGACATTTTCAGAACTTGTTTTCTGTAAACGTTTCAACACTTTGGGGACCTATGTTTTGTAGCACTGGATGCTTTTCAATAAATCAAACGATATGTATTTTCCAAACGACACTTTAGGTCGTTCAATATTTCCTTGTTATGGTGCTATGACAGTTACACCCTCAGGCATTCCATTCCGCTGCAAGTCAGGTAAATTGGGGGTGTGACAGATTGGTACCAGAGCTAAGGTTATAGAGAACTAGGATGTATCATTGACCCTAGACTATAACCACATTATCATAGCATCTCATCATTTCATCATAAGTGCATGTTCATTGCTTATAGTGATTTCATTCCGAGTTATTCATTTTATTTCACCTTGATTATCACAGAACCATGTCTGCAAACCCAAATGTTGTTGTACTGTACACCATCTCAGACTCCGATATTGAAGGCTCTATGTCTTCTACTGTCCGTTCACCACCACCTAGCCCTATTGTACCTGAGTTACCACGTTTGGCATCAGATGATGACACAGAACCTTTTGAGGATGAGGAGACGGCTCCTACTCCTTATGTTGCCCCTATTGCACCACCCGAGATTACCTGTACACCCACTGATACATCATCCCCTACTACCACTAGTCCACCAGAACCTAGACTTATGTTTCGTAGGGAGAAAACTATCCAGGTTGCTAGTAAGAGAGTTCGTTATCCTACATCTACTTATAGGACCCTACCTAGTCCTACTGTGCCTACACCACCACCAGCCATACCTACTGCTACCCTTATATCCACCTCACTCTTGCCGCTCAGGAAGCGCGCAAGGTTTACCACTCCAGATTCACCTACCACTACAGAGTCAGAATCAGCAGAACCACCACCAGTGTACCAGGTAGGGGAGTGTTCGAGAGCAGCAGCAGCTAGGGAGCCTACTGTTGCTAGGGAGTCTACAGTTGCTAGTGAGCCTGCTGTGGCTAGTGAGCCTACTGTTGTTAGGGAGCCTGCAGATGTTACATTGGAGGGCCAGCTAGGGGCTCATCAGGATCAGATTGATAGTTTAGACTATAGGGTTGATGTGGATATCATTCCTCGACTAGAGGCGGCTGAGAAGCAGATCGAGGGTTTACTGTTAGGAGAGAGTTCTAGAGCGGCTGCGGCTAGTAGCCCTACAGGTGTCACATTAGAGGATCAGTTGGGTGCTCAGCAGGAGCAAGTTGATAGGTTGGAGTATAGAGTTGATGAGATCATTACTACTCGAGGTATTTTATAAACGACACTTTAGGTCGTTCAATGTAACTGTAACTGTGATGCTATGGCAGTCACCCCCAGGTATTCCATTCCGCTGCTAAAACAGGTAATTTTGGGGGTGTGACAGATTGGCATCAGAGCTAAGGTTATAGCGAACTAGGATGTATCATGGACCCTAGACTATAACCACATCATCATAGCATCTCATCATTTCATCATAAGTGCATATTTACTACATATGTTGTTTTATGCACACACTGTGCGAGTTATTTATACCCATATTCATATATAATTATATTGACCTAGTTCACAAGTGACATGTCTTCAGATACCCACCCTTTCATCATTTTATCAGATTCCGACATTGAAGATGCCTTGTCATCTTCCACTACCATTATACCACCAGTTGTACTTACACAACCATTAGCACCATTGATTTGTCATAGGAACAGGGTTTTCCTATCATTCAGTCCCCATAGATAGAATGCCGTTTGGTAGAGTATTCAGACTTAATCTTAATGGACCTATTAGGATGCTTATTGTAAGGAAGATAGTATGTTTATTTCCTTCACTAGTAGAGCACCCACTACTCAGGTACTACCACCACCATCAGCTACTTATTACACTACTGGTCGTCCCATAGTGCGTACCTCAGTTTTACCTCTTAGATGTCGCGAGATAGCACGAAAGAGGGTAGTATTCCATTCACTATTATCACCATCATCTCCTAACTCACCACTAGGATCTCATCGTCATCAATTTTATTCTCATCATCTAGAGTATCACCATTGTCATTTCCCTTTTCTATTCCCACTTGCCATGAATTAGATAACACCTTGTGAATAATACCAAGATCGCGGACTCAACAAGAACATCCACAGATTCCTCAGGATTGGTTTGGAACCTACACTATCTAGGATATGATCGATGCACAACTTCAGACCCCACTTCAGGACTATCTCGACCTTATGATGCCGTAAACCCTGATTTCACTCAGAGGGACAATAGGAAGTCTCTGGACTAGACTTATATCTTTACTAGCTTTTACTATTACCCTAACCACGGAAAGTGTGGAACATAGTCTAAAGAACTTGTTGTCTTTTGGTTGTTGTACAAACAAATGTATCAAGTGTGACTCTACTATGTAGGAATGGTTGTGCTATCTATGATATCGGTCCACGTAGACCAAAATTTTCATGTATTATATTCATGTGTTGTGAATATGATGATTTTTATTACCTATAGATTCTCATGGTCTCTTATGATTTGATGAAGATAGATTTATGCAAACCACTCCAAGCATGACGCAAGCCACTGTTGGACAAGTCATTGCCCAGAACATAGCCACCTTCCTCACCAAGGAACTTACTCACGTGGAATTTATGGGTTGCAATTCCCCCTCCTTTAGCGGAACTATAGACACAAAGGAATTTCTCAGATGGTTCGAAGAAATAGAAACAATATTTTGATGTGGCGACTGTCGTAAGGAAGACAAGCTTATGTTCGCCACATGCACTTTTCAGGATCATGCCCAGGAATGGTGGACCAAACATATTCAGATAGTGGGAGTTGATGCTGCTTACTCACACTCTTGATAGAAACTAAAAAGGATGATGAGTTTAACATTTTGTGTAAGAAGCGGATTACGAGCAATAGAACAGGAAACACTAAACTTTACCATGGTAGGAGATGATGTTGACAAGTACACTACTCGTTTTTATGAATTAACAGGACTAGGCCCTGCAATGGATGAACTAGAAAACAAGAAACTTGAAAGGTACAGCGGGGGGCTCTCCCCTGAAATTCGTATGTTGGTCATCTCATTGGAACCCGATACCATGTCTAAGGCTATCAAAATGGCGATCGAAGCAAAGGAATGCATAGCTCACTCCAAGACATCAGGAAACAATAGTGACAATAAAAGGAAGTGGGACAACAATCAAGGTTGCAATGCTGCTCAATAATCACCCAAAGGACAAGAAGTGGGTGGAGCCTATGCTGCAGGACCGCACACAAAGAGAAGGTATACTGGAAATTTACCTTACTACAACCTGTGAAATCTACATCACCTAGGTCATTGCAGTGAACTGATACGTGGAAATCGCACCAGGCTTTACTTCTCAAGGGATCTTGAGAAGCTTACAACCCCCACCAGGCAGTGTACCTGATCGTTGTAGTATAGTATAGTGACAAGTACCGGGGGATTGATCGTTCAACTAGGAATAGTGTCGCTAGGATTAGAAAACCTAAATACTAGTTCTAAAGATGAAGGATGATTCTTTTTGTATTTTTATGTTTTTTAGAAAGCAAGTAAAAATCTCGGGTTTGAAGGATTTGGGCGGAATTAGTTGCTAGTCAACTAACCCGATACTAAAGATGCAATCAAAATAAAATACTAGAAATGAAAATAAACTAAATTAACTACGGTTGAGAGCAATAAGTGGAGAAAATATGTTTACTTAGATTTCACTACTCCCTAGATATCTTTTACACGTTAATTACTTGTTATAGTTGCGTGGATGACGGATTGTATTCCTTAATACAATTCATGGGGTGGCGCACTTAATTCCCCAATCCTATGAGTGCCTACTTCACTCCTATGTCGAGCCGGCTAAGAAGCTCCTAACATGGGATCATTAGAATTTACTCATGCATTAAATACAACCAATAAAACCTAGTGCACGTCAGTTCATGTTTCCTAAGACGTTCAAGCATATTACCATTTGGAAGTCTGCCAGTTTTCTTAAGCCTAACATCGAATTCATTCATCCAATACAACCATAAACAAGTAATCAACACATAATTAACATCTAGGTTTCATTAGATCCAAGCAAACACAAGATAGATCTAGCCTAGCATGATGGAATTAAGACAAGAACAAGATATAGACAACCAACACATAGACATATTGATTGAATTAAAAGAATACTTATCTCAATTACACATGAAAGGGATCAAGGGCTTAAAACCCTTGAAAAACCTGTAAAATTCGTACCAAGTTCATACTTAGGGTTTCTCCAAAACTTCTCTCTTTTTAATGTGAAAATTAAAAAACTATATATAGGAAATAGGGTCTGACGGCGTCAAGACAAATCTTGTGACACCGTCATCTCGCCGCCAAAATACTTCTCGGACTGCCTTGATCTACTTTTGACGCCGTCATGTGTTAGCATTTTCCAGGCCGTCATGCATTTTACTCTTGACGCCCTACTTCGTGACGCCGTCAATTCTGTACTAGGTTGTCATGGAAATTACTCTTGACGCCGTTAGAAATTCCTTCTTGACGCCGTCACCTACTGTTCCCAGCAAGGAAAATTAAGACTTTGGCGTTTTCTTCACTTTTCTGCTCCAAAAACGTCCGAATTGTTTCCTTTTCCAGATTTCTCTCCCAAAGTACCTAAAATCACAAAAGGAATGATTTAGGGTAATATTTGATCAAATAAAGTCAATTCCGGGCTTAAATGACCCCCTAAAAGTGGTTCATTTTTCGCCTCATCATATACCCTTACACTTGAGATTTGCTTGTCCTCAAGCAAATGCGCTTTTATTCTAATCAAAATACAAGTTAGGGGTCATTTAACACTAATATAAAAGTAATTACAACAAATAATCGTCCCACTAATGACCAATAGACAAGCACGGAGGTCATACACTAGCACCTCACAAATAGTGTTTAGATACTCACATCTCTCTGGTGTAATAAAATCTAAATTACAATATGGAAACGGAAGATATCTCTCACTACCTGTCATAGAAAAATAGATTACCATAGGCTTGGGAAAGGATCAAACCTCCACCACATGGCGTAAGCACCTAGGATAAACTATCAAAGAGGCCTTTTAAAGGGTTGTAACGTTAGGTGTAGGGATATGAAATACACGGTTTTGTTGGATAAAGGAAGTTTTTACTGGTGGCGAGTTAACAATCTTGGTTAATTACATGTACAATATAGCGTTGCTAAGCCAAGACTAGACTCGACTTAAGCTAATAAATCAAAAATAACAAAAACATAAAATAAACATAGAATGAAAAGGGAAGGTAGTCCGTATGTTTTTTCTCTTTTTCTTTTTCTATTTTTTCTTCTTTTTCTTGATTTTTCGATTTTTTTTTTTTTTTTTTTTTATTTTTTATTTTTTTTTTTATTTTTTATACACTCTTACCCTACTATCCAAAATAATACATCATAGGGAATGAACATTCCCCTTACACTTGAATTTTTACATACTTTACAATAAACTAGTCTAATGACTTGAATTAAGAAAATCAAAACACTTGGAGTACTTTTAAGATTAACGTACATATGGGGGTAATAATATGATGTTCTTCCCCATTACTCCATAAAATAAGTACTTTACCCATGAGTCCCAATCGTCCCAAAACAATATGTACAAGGATATGACTCGACTTAGCAACCATGTAATCAATTAGAAAGTTAACTTAGGGTTTAACAAATAACAATAATGCACTAAAGATGAGCGCATACACGGAAGGCTAAGGCGATTTGGGTGTACATTTAAGTGGGGCGTAACAAATTCTTCCTTTAAGTAAAATGCTTAAGGTTAGAAATGGAAAGATAGGCTCGGAGGGGTGTACTAGGGGTTTCGTGTACTAAAAATGAGTACAACGCTAAGGTGTAGGAAAATTAGTTGACTTAACTAGCCAAGTAATATGACATAAATGGTCAAGTAATTATAATACGGGTTTAACACAAGGGTGATACTAATGCCTCTTATCATGTAGTAAATCCTACTACACGAATGTAGTCTCACTAGCGGTCTCGGGATGCATCACTAACGCAAGTTCTAGAATCTAAATGCTACCGGTACACTCATAAGCACTAATAGTAAATGCTTTTCCTATCAAATCTAAAGGCGAACCTCACATATTTGGGTGGAAAATTTTTCTGAATATACGGTTATGTGCTAGTCATACAATCTCCTATCCATGAGACGCTTGCTATGGCTAAAGTTTCACTCCTAAATATTGTAAAAAAATTTAAATTTGGCGCTAAAATTGCACTAACAAATATTTCTCATAGTTTTATTACACATCTACTATCAAACAAAACAAAATCAAGCGAAAGTGTACATGTAAGGTATCATCATTTTACCCTCCCCTTACACTTAAGATGAACATTGTCCCCAATGTTCAAGTAAAGAATGTAAAAGTGAAATAAGTAAAACAAATGAAATCAAATACTCCCCTGATTCGCTCGGTATGGATAATAAGGTGACCAGGTTAACTCTTCCTCCAAGAAAATGAACAATCAAAGCTTCCCTTCCAGAATGTAAATCATCTTCTTGTCATACATAACCTGTAAATCCTGAGAAAATAGACAAGACAACCTCACATAAAATCGGGGGCATCCTATATAAGTTACTAAATCCTAGAAAACAAAATAAGATATAATGCCTGTGGAATGAAGTTTGCAGATCTCCTGGAGATTATAAAACTTAATAGTTCACAAAAACCATAAGACTCCGTTAGAAAAACAAAACCAGTAAAATTTCCAGATTTTTACACGTGACGCCGTCAAGAGTTAACTCTTGACACCGTCAGAAGTGACCTGCAGAAATTCTTATGTTAAGTTTCCGGAAAATTTCTGGAAAAACTTGGTCCTACTTCCTGGAAAATCCTGGAAAACTTCATTATGACTCAATACAAGCATTTGACTCTAACAAATATGAATATACATGTTCATTTAATATTGTGGAGAATCATGATCGGTTTGTTTCTTAAAAACATATTTGGGGTTTCCCCTTACACAAATCTTTTGCAAAAATACCTTTAGGTGGAGTTAAGACTAGGCCAAAACAACAAAGTAAAGTATTTCCACTATTTAATTGAGAAACATGATCTACCAACAATAAAAATAAAGCATGCATACGGAAGCAAATAACAAACAAACAAAATAAAATCACACAAAACATGGGTTGCCTCCCAAGAAGCGCTTTTCTTTATTTACGAGTCTTGTAGCTAGACTCAAGGTCATGGGTTACTACGTGATCTCATCATTGGTTCCACTCTCTAGGTCGTCTTCTAAACCAGTTTTGTATTCGGGACCTAGTTGCAAGCATTCTTTGTAGAAACCAAGCATCCTATTCTTTACATACTCTACTCCTCTACGTCTATCCTCCTCATTCCTATAATAAGCCGCTTGCTTGTGTTCCTTTTCGAAATTAGAGAGAAGGCGGTATTGCTCGATTTTGTAGGGCATTTGATAGGCAACCTCATCATTATCTTCCTTGAAATTAACTATCCCTAGAGTTGGGTCATAACTCATCCTAGTGGCCTCAACAAATGGTTTTCCAAATATTACTTGGCTTAGGCAATCATCTATCACCGGACGAGTGTCTTCTACTATCATAAAATCGATCTCATAAGTGAGATTCCCTATAATCACATGTAATCCCTTCACTTTTCCTGCAAAATTACTTATCAGATTCTTAGTGGGCATCATCCTAAAATCAAGTTGTTTCTTCATCACCCAATTGTAATAAGTCCTAGTCATGATGTTCACGGGGGATCTAGGGTCGATGTAAGCTTTCCATATATGCATGTGCCCAATATTGCATGGTATGTTAATGT
The DNA here is from genome assembly GCA_030686995.1 of Artemisia argyi. Taxonomy (NCBI): domain Eukaryota; kingdom Viridiplantae; phylum Streptophyta; class Magnoliopsida; order Asterales; family Asteraceae; genus Artemisia; species Artemisia argyi. The sequence continues at coordinate 2,858,060 of CM060705.1, forward strand.
TAGAGGGGTCTCCCATTTTGATAAGGGGTGTGCCAAGGATATATGGTCTCTCGGGACTATCGAATAAATCCTTATGGTATTCCCGTTCTTCCTTGGTGGGCATCTTATCAAAGTATTCCTATATAGCTTCTACTTCCTCTAATTCTTCTCCCTTATTAACCTCAACCTCCCTACTTTCATCCCTAGTCTTGGTTTCTACTCCAACTTCATCTTTGTCACTATCTTCTATCTCCTTATCTATTGGCTTAATGGTGACAACATTGACAAAGTGGACATGTTTGGATGATGAGGTGTCCTTAATTTGGATTCTGTTATTGGTGTCCCTAGTGTCCTTCCTAGGTGTGGCTAACGCTTGGTTGTTGAGGGCCTTCAACAAGTTGTCAATCTTGTTGGTCATCTCCGTTTGTTGTTGGTTGAATTCGGTTTCAAACCTAGCTATGCGAGCTTGTTGAGATGCCATAAACTTTGACATCAATCCTTCAAGATTGTTGGTACTACCATGGTTGTTAGAAGGATTGTTGTTGAAAGTACGGTTGGAGGGTGGACCGTTTGGTTGGCAACGATTAGGCAGATTGGAAGAATTGGGTTGATTTTGTTTCCACCTAAGGTTTGGGTGATTTTTCCAAGAGGGGTTGTATGAATCACCGTAAGGGTTTGGCTCGGGCTTGAAAGTGTACCACTTATCTCCCGCTTCGTCGGTATGCATGGATGCGTAGTCCGCAAAAGCTGTTCCGGGGAGTTCCACACAATCACGAGTGTCGTGGGGACCACTACATAATTCGCATGAAGAAGTGATTTTGTTCACTTGGCTTGAAGGTTTAGGAGCTTCATAAGATTCCATGAGAAACTTGACTTGGTCCTCAAGTTCCATGATCCTACGGTCGGGAGTGCTAGAATTGTTCGAAGGCAAAGATATTGCCTTGACCGTTTTGTTCAAATCACGGGGATCATTCCCTCTTTCGTTGTCATAGAGAGCAAGATCTTCTATGAGTTCCCATGATTGTTCCGAACTTAGATCACGTAGCTTACCACCGGCCAATTGGTCAATGGCTCACCTCGTGGAGAGACCGATATGGTCATAAAAGATTTGGACTTGGAACCAAAGATCTATGCCATGATGAGGGACTTTTTGGAGTAAGTCCTTGAAACGAGTCCATGCTTCATAAAGAGATTCATTTTGACGTTGTTGGAACATCAAGATGTCATTTCTAAGCTTAGTAGTTCTCCCCGGTGGGAAAAATTGAGCAAGGAAACGAGTGGTGAGATCATCCCATGTGGTGATGGATCCCGCGGGTAAATGCTCAAGCTATTGACTAGCTTGATCCCGTAGAGAGAATTGGAATAGGCGTAATCGGGTTGTGATACGTGGGAATCGCACCAGAACATAGCCACTGTCCTCACCAAGGATGACGCAAGCCACTGTTGGACAAGTCATTGCCCAGAACATAGCCACCGTCCTCACCAAGGAACTTACTCACGTGGAATTTATGGGTTGCAATCCCCCCTCCTTTAGCGGAACTATAGACACAAAGGAATTTCTCAGATGGTTCGAAGAAATAGAAACAATATTTTGATGTGGCGACTGTCATAAGGAAGACAAGGTTATGTTCGCCACATGCACTTTTCAGGATCATGCCCAGGAATGGTGGACCAAACATATTCAGATAGTGGGAGTTGATGCTGCTTACTCACACTCTTGATAGAAACTAAAAAGGATGATGAGTTTAACATTTTGTGTAAGAAGCGGATTACGAGCAATAGAACAGGAAACACTAAACTTTAGCATGGTAGGAGATGATGTTGACAAGTACACTACTCATTTTAATGAATTAACACGACTAGGCCCTGCAATGGATGAACTAGAAAACAAGAAACTTGAAAGGTACAGCGGGGGGCTCTCCCCTGAAATTCATATGTTGGTCATCTCATTGGAACCCGATACCATGTCTAAGGCTATCAAAATGGCGATCGAAGCAAAGGAATGCATAGCTCACTCCAAGACATCAGGAAACAATAGTGACAATAAAAGGAAGTGGGACAACACACAAAGAGAAGGTATACTGGAAATTTACCTTACTACAACCTGTGAAATCTACATCACCTAGGTCATTGCAGTAAACTGATACGTGGAAATCGCACCAGGCTTTACTTCTCAAGGGATCTTGAGAAGCTTACAACCCCCACCAGGCAGTGTACCTGATCGTTGTAGTATAGTATAGTGACAAGTACCGGGGGATTGATCGTTTAGCTAGGAATAGTGTCGCTAGGATTAGAAAACCTAAATACTAGTTCTAAAGGTGAGGGATGATTATTTTTGTATTTTTATATTTTTTTAGAAAGCTAGTAAAAATCTCGGGTTTGAATGATTTGGGCGGAATTAGTTGCTAGTCAACTAACCCAATACTAAAGATGCAATCAAAATAAAATACTAGAAATGAAAATAAACTAAATTATACTAAAGTTGTAAGCAATAAGTAGAGAAAATGTGTTTACTTAGATTTCACTACTCCCTAGACATCTTTTACACGTTAATTACTTGTTATAGTTGCATCGATGACGGATCGTATTCCTTAATATCATTCATGGGGTGGCGCACTTAACTTCCCAATTCTATGAGCTCTTATCTCCTCCTATACCATGCCCAGCACAACCATAGGGATTATAAACAGTGGCTCATGCATTAAATACAACCAATAAAGACCTAGTGCACATCGGTTCATGTTTCTTAAGACGTTCAAGCATGTTACCATTTGGAGATCTGCCAGTTTTCTTAAGCCTAACATCAAATTCATTCATCCAATACTATTATAAACAAGTAATCAACACATAATTAACATCTAGGTTTCATTAGATCCAAGCAAACACAAGATATATCTAGCCTAGCATGATGGAATTAAGACAAGAACAAGATATAGACAACCAACACATAGACATATTGATTGAATTAAAAGAACACTTATCTCAATTACACATGAAAGGTATCAAGGGCTTAGAACCCTTGAAAAACCTGTAAAATTCGCACCAAGTTCGTACTTAGGGTTTCTCCAAAACTTCTCCCTTTAATGTGTGAAAATTAGAAAAATATATATAGGAAATAGGGTCTGACGGCGTCAAGACCAATCTTGTGACGCCGTCACCTCGTCGCCAAAACTCTTCTCGGACTGCCTTGATCTACTTCTGACGCCGTCATGTGTTGTGCATTTCCAGGCCGTCATGACTTTTACTCTTGATGCCCTACTTCGTGATGCCGTCAAATCTGTACTGGATCGTCATGGAAAATTGCTCTTGTCGCCGTCAAGGATTCCTTCTTGACGCCGTCACCTACTGTTCCCAGCAAGGAAAATTAAGACTTTGCCGTTTTCTTCACTTTTATGCTCCAAAAACGTCCGAATTGCTTCCTTTTCCAGATTTCACTCCCAAAGTACCTAAAATCACAAAAGGAACGATTTAGGGCAATATTTGATCAAATAAGTTCAATTCCGGGCTTAAATGACCCCCTAAAAGTGGTCATTTTTCGCCTCATCATATACCCTTACACTTGAGATTTGCTTGTCCTCAAGCAAATGCGCTTCTATTCTAGTCAAAATACAAGTTAGGGGTCATTTAACACTAATATAAAAGTAATTACAACAAATAATCATTCCACTAAAGACCAATAGACAAGCGCGGAGGTCATATACTAGCACCTCACAAATAGTGTTTAGATACTCACTTCTCTCGGGTGTAATAAAGTGTAAATTACAATATGGAAACGGAAGATATCTCTCACTACCTGTCATAGCAAAATAGATTACCATAGGCTTGGGAAAAGATCAAACCTCCACCACATGGCGTAAGCACCTAGGATAAACTATCAAAGAGGTCTTTTAATGGGTTGTTACGTTAGGTGTAGGGATATGAAATACACAGTTTTGTTGGATTAAAGGAAGTTTTTACTGGTGGCGAGTTAACAATCTTGGTTAATTACATCTACAATGTGGCGTTGCTAAGCCAAGACTAGACTCGACTTAAGCTAATAAATGAAAAATAACAAAAACATAAAATGAACATAGAATGAAACGGGATGGTAGTCCGTAAGTTTCTCTTTTTTTCTTTTTCTATTTTTTTCTTGATTTTTTTTTTTTTTTTTTTTTTTTTTTTTTTTTTTTTTTTTTTTTGTATACACTCTTACCCTACCATCCAAAATAATACATCATAGGGAATGAACATTTCCCTTACACTTGAATTTTTACATACTTTACAATAAACTAATCTAATGACTCGAATTAAGAAAATCAAAACACTTGGAGCACTTTTAAGATTAACGTACATATAGGGGTAATATGATGTTTTCCCCATTACTCCATAAAATAAGTACTTTGCCCATGAGTCCCAATCGTCCCAAAACAATATGTACAATGATATGACTCGACTTAGCAACCATGTAATCAATTAGATAGTTAACTTAGGGTTTAACAAATAACAATAATGCACTAAAAATGAGCGCATACCCGGAAGGCTAAGGCGATTTGGGTGTATATTTAAGTGGGGTGTAACAAATTCTTCCTTTAAGTAAGATGCTTAAAGTTAGAAACGAAAATATAGGCTCGGAGGGGTGTACTAGGGGTTTCGTGTACTAAAAAAAGGGTGTGGGAAAAATTAGTTGACTTAACTAGCCAAGTAATATGACTTAAATGGTCAAGTGATTATGATACGGGTTTAACACAAGGGTGATCCTAATGCCTCTTATCATGTAGTAAATCCTACTACACGAATGTAGTCTCACTAGCGGTCTCGGGATGCATCACTAACGCATGTTCTAGAATCTAAATGCTACCGGTACACTCATAAGCACTAATAGTAAATGCTGTTCCTATCAAATCTAAAGGCGAACCTCACATATTTGGGTGGAACATTTTTCTGAATATACGGTTATGTGCTAGTCATACAATCTCCTATCCATGAGACGCTTGCTATGGCTATAGTTTCACTCCTAAATGTTGTAAAAAAATTTAAATTTGTCTAATCTGAACTGCAAAACATACAAAAACACTCAGAAATGCATCAAAATACCAAAAATATTTCAAAATTGTGTTTTATATGTTTTAGATGCAAAATGAGCAAAAACAAATGAAAAACGCACAAAGTTTGCAAAATTGGCAGTTTCAGTCCCCCAACTTTCATAAAATTACAAAATTAGTCCCTGGATATTCGAAATATAGAAAATTATCACCAAAGGTCATTTTGAAATCATAAGTTGTCATATTTTGTCCTTTGGTGAAAAATTGGAAAAGTTTTGGAAATTTACAGTTTGGTCCCTGAGTTTTAGATTTTGGCAGATTTAGTCCCTGGTGGGATATTTTTGAATGAAAACTCAATTTTGGTCCTTGGGAAATCAAAAGTTATCAAAATTGGTCCCTGGGTGAAAGTTTGGAGAAAAGTTCATTTTGGTCCCTCAAGTTTCAATAAATTGCAATTTTAGTCCCTGAAGGACCAAAAGTGAAAATTATATTTTTAAAAACCTTGTATTTTGAAAGATGGCATGTTTTACCCTTGAAACAAGTTTGAAAAGTTTACAAAAATAGCCCTTGGATTTTCAGAATTACATACATGGTCCTTGTGATTATATACTTAAACCAAATTGGGCCCTTTGTTATTTTTATCCAAATAAAACAAACCAAACCAAAGATCCAATCCAAATCCCACAACCTAATCCCCAGCCCATGTACACCCCTGATCCACCAAGCCCACACAATTGGCCCACTCCCACCCCGTATAATATTAAACCTGGTCTTTGACCAGGTCAAACAACCCCCTTCACCCCTAACCCATCGTCCCTAACCTCCATTAACTACCCTGATTTCCAGAATCTTGTCTCCCCCCTCCTCACCAACCCTCATAAATACCTTCACCTACACCCATACATCCCCCCTCCTCATTTAATAACTCACCAAACTCCCCAACTGCCCAACCCCTGCTTTCCCGCCAAAACCGTTTTGAACGGCCAAGATCACAAGAACCAATCCAATGGTCCAAATTTGATGGGGGAAGAAAGAGAAAGGCTCCAGGAACCCTAGAAGTCAATATAAAACAGAAGAGAAGGAGAGAAGAACTAGTAGTAGTTTTAGGTTAGTTTTAGTATACTGTAGCTTTCAATTTTAGTTAAATATTTCAAATTCTCTTGTAATTTTTAATTAGAAGTCATTGTACTAAGTAGTTTTAGTGAGTTCAAAACTTATGTTAAGATTTAATTTCAATATTTCAGTTTTAATTTTAATTTTATGTTTTCAAGTAAAAATTCAATATTGATTCTGTGGTGTTTTAAGGTGTTGTTTCTTGTTAGTTTATGCTCACTGGAGCTTAATTATAAGTTTTGTAAAATTTTGGAAACCTAGTAAGTCAGTTTCACTTATGTACCAAAAATCATGAAAATAAATAGAAAATAAAAATTCAAGAAAGAAGGTAGAAGGTGATGATGACTGCAATGCTTTAGAGTCTCAGGGAGACCTTAGGTCAAGAATGTATGTTCTGTTCTTGGTTTTTGAGCACAAGGTTTAATGTAAGTTCCATTTCAGATTTGAGTTTAAATTTTCTTATGTTGTTATTTTCAGTTGAAGTTGTTGTTTGCTGTTAAATTGTACACATTTGTGTTCATTCTGAATTAGTATCAGATCAATTGTGGATGTCATGGTTTAGATAAGCAAATTGCTTCTTAAAACTTCATTTTTAGTTTCTTAAGGGGTGTTTGGTTCTAGCCTTTCTGCTATGTCCTTGTTGTTTATTAGTGTAGCAGTTGATACCATTAAGTCAAGTAGGTTCATATAGGCTCAAGTTAACCAGCATCTTAGTCTTTACCAAAGCAAAAGTTAAAATAATAGTTTAAGCACCCTCACAGTTAACTGTGAGGGATTTGAGACCTAAAAACCTTCATTTTATCTTAAAAATGATAGTTTTAGCTTAATATAGGTTAATTGTAACTTATTGCATCATATATAATCAGTAGATTAAGCCCAAACTTCATAAAAGTCAATTAGGCAAGTTTTACTCAAAAAGTCAAATAGCATGTTTCAGATTTTTCCCAGATTTCAAAGATTTATTGTGATTTGTGTGATGTGATTTAGGATCTAAGCTTTTCACCATTTGATTGTCCATCAGCTCATCTTTGTGTTTCCATAGGGCTTGTATTTTTGTGATTTTTCTGCTGGGCCCCACTTTGCCCCAAACACACTTGCAGGGCAAGCATCTGCCCTGCTGCACAACCCTCACCACCACACAACCATCTTTATGGGTGGCTGCAGCCCACCTCAGTAGGTTTCAAGCCCCCATTCTGGTTCCTTACAACCCCACTCCTACCACACTTTAGATATTGACCATTGGTTTGACCCCTAGGCCTGTGGACCCCACCTAAATCAAGGCCTCAAGTCTGTCCCAATTTTTAGTGAAGTAGCAAGTATTCAAGTGCTTTTTGATAGCTTATTTGCTTAACCTGTGGTCCCCACTTGCTTATTCCAGCTTACTCATGTACCAACATCTTATTTAGACCTGATTTCACCATTGTGGGTCCCACTTAAACGTAATTTAGCTTATTTTCCCACTTGGTCAAACAAAGTCAACTGGTTGGCTTATTTCTTTCCATACAGCTTATTTTAAGTTTACAAAAAGTTTGTTTTCAGAAAAGTCTTTCATTTTTAAGTATAAAATAGTTTTCTAAAATAAAAATCCAGAAAAAACAAAGTAATTTTAAGGAGAAAATTGCAAAAATCGTCCTTGTGGTTTGGCCAAATTGCACGTTTCGTCCTTACTGTTCATTAATTGCAAAAATGGTCCGGATTTGGCACTGTTTCATTCACTTTTGGTCCTTTGGCATTGCAAAAATCGTCCTTGTGGTTCGGCCAAATTGCACGTTTCGTCCTTGTGGTTGCAAGGACGAAGGACCAAAAGTGAATGAAACAGTGCCAAATCCGGACCATTTTTGCAATTAATGAACAGTAAGGACGAAACGTGCAATTTGACCAAACCACAAGGACGATTTTTGCAATTTTCTCTAATTTTAAGTGATAGTTTTTATTTAATTTTATTTAAATTTTATTTTTCATTTTTAGATTTTTATTAGGTACTTGGTGTTTTTTATATTTTTATTAAATTCCTCTTATATTAAAGTAATTATAATAATTTTCTCAGATTTTTATTTTATCATTTAGTATTTACTAGAATTAATCTTAGTTTAATTAATAATTAATTAATAATTAAGTTTAAATAGCATAATTCATTTTTATTAAGTAAAACCATGTTTTTATATTTTTCCTATCTTTTATAAGTTGTAAAATAATTTTAAAATTTTTCTTATAATTTTTACTGTTCATTTTCTATTTTTCTTAATTTAAAATAGTTTAATTAGATAAATAATGTTTAATTAGTAATTAATTAATAAAAAATTCAAAAAAAGACAAAAATATTTATTTTTAATTTTAAAACTTATTTTTAGTTATTTTATAATTTTAGAAATTTTATTTTCACCTTTTTAGTATTTAATTAATATTATATTATATTTAAGTTGTTTAAATATTAATAATAAGTATTAAATAGTAATTAATTAATATTAAATAATTAATTAGTGTAAAAATTTATTTTCTTTTTCTAAAAAATTTCTTTTATCTTTTAGTTTGTAAAAAAGTCATTTTCACCCCCTGGGTGTTTTCAGATTTCAGTTTTTACTTTTTATTTTGTACGTCTACGTTATTTTAAACGTGAACGTACGTTTTTTTAAGTTTTAAACGTTTCTGGTTTTTCCAACTTTCCAGTCTTGTTTATATAGCTTGTTTAAGCTATTTCTTCTTATATTCCTTAGCTTAATCACACACAAACCCTTTTCCTGTCCAAATTCACCCGATCACGAAACCGTTTTGATTACAATCCACACCTCGTCGGGACATAACGACCCGGGGAAACACTATATTCCGCGGAGTATTGACTCTAGGCTGTTTGACCTTGTTGACCATTCCCTGGTCAGTTTAGGTTGACTGTTTGGAGCCAATCAAATTTTGGCGCCGTTGCCGGGGAGGTGTGCGCGCTATTCTAAACGGTTTTTCTGATTAGTGATTTTGGAATTCGTTCCATTGTACATTTATCCATCTTTTGTTCATATTTTCTTATTATAAAAACAAAACCGTTCCCGAAAACATTTTAAATCAAGTTTTCAACGAACACAAAAACACAAAATCATTTTCTTTCCTATTTGTACAAAATGTCTATCCAAAAACCCAAAAATATTCACCTTTACCCTCTCACATCTTTGATTCTTCATTTCTTACCCTCCCAAACCTTTTAATTCTTTCTATGTCTCATCCACACTTTCTGGTTTGCCAGTGGTGTGGTAGTTCTTATAATGGTGGTAATTGCCCCGGTTGTGGCATGGTAGAGTCAGGAAACGGGTCTGTCTATAACCAAGATCCCTATTCGTACCATGACACGACTGATTTATTCCACCAGCTACCACACCATGATTCTCAGCAGTTTTACTGTTGTGAGTACTGTGGTGGTTCACACTACAGTTCTGATTGTCAATCGGGAAACACGCTTGTCTATGAGCAGTTTCCCGATAACGATTATGACTCTAGCACATACGACTCACAGCCTCAACAATTTTACTGTTGTGATTACTGTGGAGGTCCATACTTCAACTCAGATTGTCAATCAGGGAATCCATATCCTTGTGACAATTTTGACACACCTTATTATGACCAACCTCCACAGTACGATATGAATCAAGCACTTCTTCCAGAAATGCAAAATATGATGAAAATCGTTGATGAGCTTAAGGGTTTAGTTAAAGACTTTGCCCAAAGACATACTCATCAAAAGTCCATGGAAGAATTGCTTGCTGAAGAGCAGGCTGCTAGAATAAATTTCCAAGATGCCTATGAAAAATCTGTGAGGGAATCCATTGCAAGAGAAAAAGCAGCCAAATCTAGCTCTTTGTTCCATTTTATTCCTGATGACAGTGAGATGAGGATACACTTGACATCCTTGAATTTTATAAAACTTCATCAAGTTCATCAGCTGATATCCCTGCAGTTGAGATTCCATCTCAGACAACTGCTATCACACCCGAGGTTCCCACTCATTCTATGAGCATGGGGGACGAGCATCTTGACACTGTTCCTGAAAGGGAATCGGATGAATTCATAAAGTCTAGTGTTGAGAACCTTGTCCCAATCCCAGGAGAGTCACAGGGAACTCTTGATCATGTGTGTGATTTACCTTCCCCCATTGAGTGTCCTAAAGATCAATTTGAGACTTTCTCAGATTTTTGCGATGATTGTATATCTTATGGAGACATCGAGTATGTTGAGGCGTTAGTTCCACATTCTGATGCTGATCATCTTCTTGAGGAGTTCACTGATGAACTTGCTCACATCAATCCACTTTCATTGGAAAGTGATGATGGTCTCCTTGACTTCGAAGCCGATCTGGGAGAAATTGAAAGTCTCCTATATCATGATCCGTCACTCACTTCTGATCCCAGCAGTCCAATAGAGAATGTTAATCTCTTTGTTCCCGAAACATTCAATACGACTCTCACCAATCCTCTATTTGAATTCGAATCTGAATTCACTATGATTTCTAACAATCCAATCTTTGACGAGGATTGTGATGAGTCCATAATGGAACATGAGTTCACAAATTCACATCTTGTGAATAATTCTCTTCATGAGGAGTTCTCCGGTGAACTCACTCATCATATCATGACTCCTCCGGAGTTTGATAGCCCGGGGGGAGATGCTCTCAATTATGAGAATTTGCAAATTTCCACCCACCCTCCCGGGTTGTTTACGAGCTTTCCCTTTGAAATCCAAATTCAGGCTACGGAGCCTGATCTCGAGGAAGAAAATCTAATAAAGATTTTCATCATGGTTTTATTCCTTTTCTTCACCTATAAGGTGACTTCTCTTGTTCTTCACTCCTTCGGGAATGAAGACACTATCTTTGATCCCGGCATTTTCATGTATCATTATCTTGAGCCGGATACTTATCTCATCGGTGTGGAACTTTCACGTGCTTCAAATGTTTGTCCAAACATCTTGAATGAAAGTCCGATTGAGATTGCTTCTTCCACATCATGCTTCCCCAAGGACAAATGAATTCGGGGTCGAGTCAAGCTAGTGACTCGGTAAACAAAAACAGTAGCATGTTTATAGGGTTTTCACCCTAAGTGTGGGGGAGTCCCCCATGCTATGGTTACAAATGAAGTGAAAAACAAAATGGTGTTTTCCACGCTTAGCTTGTAATATTGCCCTTTTACGTTCAAAATGTCGGCATAATAGCCGGGACTTTGGATATTTAGGACAATATTCATCCTAAGTGTGGGGGGTATTCGCTATTCTAGCGAATTTTATTACATTTTACTATATAATACCCCCGTTTTTGCCAAAATTTCAAAAATTTTAAAAATTTTTCACTGGTGTTTCAAAATTTTTGTGGTAATCAGTCCGCCTTGTCTAACCGACAAAAGGGATTGGCTAGTCCAGGAGCAAACGGCTCTTGGTAAAGACATCTCAAATCCGTTTACGGCTTGCAATTTGCCCAAAATTGTATGGTTCATCAACTCCCCATATCCCATAAAGCGAATGAGTTGGCTAGCCCGCAAGATTATGGCTTGTGGAAAATCCATAATTGGTAATCAGCTCACCAAGATGTTGACTATTCCATCAAGAGTTGGCTAGTCCAGAAGCAAACGGCTTCTGGTAAAGACTAATCAAATTCGTTGACAACTGGTGGTTTGCTCAAAATCACACGGTTATCAGGTGTACCACAGTTCTCACACCTGGCTACTCCAGAAGTGATGGCTTTTGGTAAAGAGTTTAAAATCCGTCAAGTTTTCAAAACAGTTATTGCTAGGGACTAGCAATAGTTTAGTGTGGGGGATTGATGAGTGCTCAAACACTCATCATTTTTTGTCTAATCTGAACTGCAAAACATACAAAAACACTCAGAAATGCATCCAAATACCAAAAATATTTCAAAATTGTGTTTTATATGTTTTAGATGCAAAATGAGCAAAAACAAATGAAAAATGCACAAAGTTTGCAAAATTGGCAGTTTCAGTCCCCCAACTTTCATAAAATTACAAAATTAGTCCCTGGATATTCAAAATATAGAAAATTATCGCCAAAGCTCATTTTGAAATCATAAGTTGTCATATTTTGTCCTTTGGTGAAAAATTGGAAAAGTTTTGAAAATTTACAGTTTGGTCCCTGGAGTTTCAGATTTTGGCAGATTTAGTCCCTGGTGGGATATTTTTGAATGAAAAATCAATTTTGGTCCTTGGGAAATCAAAAGTTATCAAAATTGGTCCCTAGGTGAAAGTTTGGAGAAAAGTTCATTTTGGTCCCTCAAGTTTCAATAAATTGCAATTTTAGTCCCTGAAGGACCAAAAGTGAAAATTATATTTTTAAAAACCTTGTACTCTTGAAAGATGGCATGTTTTACCCTTGAAACAAGTTTGAAAAGTTTACAAAAATAGCCCTTGGATTTTCAGAATTACATACATGGTCCTTGTGATTATATACTTAAACCAAATTGGGCCCTTTGTTATTTTTATCCAAATAAAACAAACCAAACCAAAGATCCAATCCAAATCCCACAACCTAATCCCCAGCCCATGTACACCCCTGATCCACCAAGCCCACACAATTGGCCCACTCCCACCCCGTATAATATTAAACCTGGTCTTTGACCAGGTCAAACAACCCCCTTCACCCCTAACCCATCGTCCCTAACCTCCATTAACAACCCTGATTTCTAGCATCTTGCCTCCCCCCTCCTCACAAACCCTCATAAATACCTTCACCTACACCCATACATCCCTCCTCCTCATTTAATAACTTACCAAACTCCCCAACTGCCCAACCCCTGCTTTCCCGCCAAAACCGTTTTGAACGGCCAAGATCACAAGAACCAATCCAATGGTCCAAATTTGATGGGGGAAGAAAGAGAAAGGCTCCAGGAACCCTAGAAGTCAATATAAAACAGAAGAGAAGGAGAGAAGAACTAGTAGTAGTTTTAGGTTAGTTTTAGTGTACTGTAGCTTTCAATTTTAGTTAAATATTTCAAATTCTGTTGTAATTTTTAATTAGAAGTCAATGTACTGAGTAGTTTTAGTGAGTTCAAAACTTATGTTAAGATTTAATTTCAATATTGCAGTTTTAATTTTAATTTTATGTTTTCAAGTGAAAATTCAATATTGATTATGTGGTGTTTTAAGGTGTTGTTTCTTGTTAGTTTATGCTCACTGGAGCTTAATTATAAGTTTTGTAAAATTTTGGAAAGCTAGTAAGTCAGTTTCACTCATGTACCAAAAATCATGAAAATAAATAGAAAATAAAAATTCAAGAAAGAAGGTAGAAGGTGATGATGACTGCATTGGTTTAGAGTCTCAGGGAGACCTTAGGTCAAGAATGTATGTTCTGTTCTTGGTTTTTGAGCACAAGGTTTAATGTAAGTTCCATTTCAGATTTGAGTTTAAATTTTCTTATGTTGTTATTTTCAGTTGAAGTTGTTTGTTTGCTGTCAAATTGTACTCATTTGAGTTCATTCTGAATTAGTATCAGATCAATTGTGGATGTCACGGTTTAGATAAGCAAATTGCTTCTTAAAACATCATTTTTAGTTTCTTAAGGGGTGTTTGGTTCTAGCCTTTCTGTTGTGTCCTTGTTGTTTATTAGTGTAGCAGTTGATACCATTAAGTCAAGTAGGTTCATATAGGCTCAAGTTAACCAGCATCTTAGTCTTTACCAAAGCAAAAGTTAAAATAATAGTTTAAGCACCCTCACAGTTAACTGTGAGGGATTTGAGACCTACAAACCTTCATTTTATCTTAAAAATGATAGTTTTAGCTTAATATAGGTTAATTGTAACTTATTGCATCATATATAATCAGTAGATTAAGCCCAAACTTCATAAAAGTCAATTAGGCAAGTTTTACTCAAAAAGTCAAATAGCATGTTTCAGATTTTTCCCAGATTTCAAAGATTTATTGTGATTTGTGTGATGTGATTTAGGATCTAAGCTTTTCACCATTTGATTGTCCATCAGCTCATCTTTGTGTTTCAATAGGGCTTGTATTTTTGTGATTTTTCTGCTGGGCCCCACTTTGCCCCAAACACACTTGCAGGGCAAGCATCTGCCCTGCTGCACAACCCTCACCACCACACAACCATCTTTATGGGTGGCTGCAGCCCACCTCAGTAGGTTTCAAGCCCCCATTCTGGTTCCTTACAACCCCCCTCCTACCACACTTTAGATATTGACCATTGGTTTGACCCCTAGGCCTGTGGACCCCACCTAAATCAAGGCCTCAAGTCTGTCCCAATTTTCAGTGAAGTAGCAAGTATTCAAGTGCTTTTTGATAGCTTATTTGCTTAACCTGTGGTCCCCACTTGCTTATTCTAGCTTAATCATGTACCAACATCTTATTTAGACCGGATTTCACCATTGTGGGTCCCACTTAAACCTAATTTAGCTTATTTTCCCACTTGGTCAAACAAAGTCAACTGGTTGGCTTATTTCTTTCCATACAGCTTATTTTAAGTTTACAAAAAGTTTGTTTTCACAAAAGTCTTTCATTTTTAAGTATAAAATAGTTTTCTAAAATAAAAATCCAGAAAAAACAAAGTAATTTTAAGTGATAGTTTCTATTTAATTTTATTTAAATTTTATTTTTCATTTTTAGACTTTTATTAAGTACTTGGTGTTTTTTATATTTTTATTAAATACCTCTTATATTAAAGTAATTATAATAATTTTCTCAGATTTTTATTTTATCATTTAGTATTTATTAGAATTAAGCTTATTTTAATTAATAATTAATTAATAATTAAGTTTAAATAGCATAATTAGTTTTTATTAAGTAAAACCATGTTTTTATATTTTTCCTAGCTTTTATAAGTTGTAAAATAATTTTAGAAATTTTCTTATAATCTTTACTGTTCATTTTCTATTTTTCTTAATTTAAAATAGTTTAATTAGATAAATAATGTTTAATTAGTAATTAATTAATAGAAAATTCACAAAAAGGCAAAAATACTTATTTTTATTTTTAAAACTTATTTTTAGTTATTTTATAATTTTAGAAATTTTATTTTCACCTTTTTAGTATTTAATTAATATTATATTATATTTAAGTTGTTTAAATATTAATAATAAGTATTAAATAGTAATTAATTAATATTAAATAATTAATTTGTGTAAAAATTTATTTTCTTTTTCTAAAAATTTTCTTTTATCTTTTAGTTTGTAAAAAAGTCATTTTCACCCCCTGGGTGTTTTCAGATTTCAGTTTTTACTTTTTATTTTGTACGTCTACGTTATTTTAAACGTGAACGTACGTTTTTTTAAGTTTTAAACGTTTCTGGTTTTTCCAACTTTCCAGTCTTGTTTATATAGCTTGTTTAAGCTATTTCTTCATATATTCCTTAGCTTAATCACACACAAACCCTTTTCCTGTCCAAATTCACCCGATCACGAAACCGTTTTGATTACAATCCACACCTCGTCGGGACATAACGACCCGGGGAAACACTATATTCCGCGGAGTATTGACTCTAGGCTGTTTGACCTTGTTGACCATTCCCTGGTCAATTTAGGTTGACCGTTTGGAGCCAATCATGCACTAACAAGTATTTCTCATAGTTTTATTACACATCTACCATCAAACAAAACAAACTCAAGCGAAAGTGCATATGTAAGGTATCATCTTTTTACCCTCCCCTTACACTTAAGATGAACATTGTCCCCAATGTTCAGGTAAAGAATGTAAAAGTGAAAAGGTAAAAAGAATGAAATCAAATACTCCCCTGATTCGCTCGGTATGGATAATAAGGTGACCAGGTTAAATCTTCCTCCAAGAAAATGAACAATCAAAGCTTCCCTTCCAGAATATAAATCATCTTCTTGTCATGCTAAACCTGTTAAAACTGAGAAAACAAACAAGAACAACCTTGCGTAAAATCGGCGGCATCCTATATAAGTTACTAAATCCTAGAAAACAAGATAAGATATAATGCTTGTGGAATGAAGTTTGCAGATCTCCTGGAGATTATAAAACTTAATAATTCACAAAAACCATGAGACTCCGTTAGAAAAACAAAACCGGTAAAATTTCCAGATTTTTACACGTGACGCCGTCAAGAGTTAACTCGTGACGCCGTCAGAAGTGACCTGCAGAAATTCTTATGTTAAGTTTCCGGAAAATTTCTGGAAAAACTTGGTCCTACTTCTTGGAAAATCCTGCAAAACTTCATTATGACTCAATACAAGCATTTGACTCTAACAAATACGAATACACATGTTCATTTAATATTGTGGAGAATCATGATCAGTTTGTTTCTTAAAAACATATTTGGGGTTTCCCCTTACACTTATCTTTTGCAAAAATACTTTTAGGTGGAGTTAAGACTAGGCCAAAATAACAAAGTAAAGTATTTCCACAATTTAGTTTAGAAACATGATCTACCAACAATAAAAATAAAGCATGCATACGGAAGCAAATAACAAACAAACAAAATAAAATCACACAAAACATGGGTTGCCTCCCAAGAAGCGCTTTTCTTTATTTACGAGTCTTGTAGCTAGACTCAAGGTCATGGGTTACTACGTGATACGGGTGAGTTCCTCATTGACGACATCTTTGGGATCAAACTTAGGTTTCAACTTCATATCGGTTTCCTTAGTATGGTATGACCTTTCAAACTTTTCTCCATCCGGATCATACAAAGTCATCCTCATATGCCATGATCTGTCACCTTTTTAGGTGGCTTGTCCCACCTCCATTTACACTTATCTCCCTCTCTTTTCCATTTATTCATCTCTATGTTAATGGGCATTACGCTTAAGAACTCAATCATCTTCCTAAAGACTAAGGGGTCCTCAAAGGGTCTAGCTCTTCATCTCTAGCTATGAGTTGTTCTACCGAATGTGTCTTTTCAACGAAATCTTTTTCTAGATAAAATGGGCATTGAGGTCCTATAAAGTTCCTTTCTATCCAAGGTCCATATCTAGACGGTCTCATATTCATCTCTACCCAATGCGGTGTCGGTTCATCATCACAATCATAACTATGCTTCTTTACATCGTACACCGACCAAGTATCGCCTTCACCTACCGCTATCTTAGACTCCTTACAATCTATCATGGCGCTAGCGGTTGCTAAAAATCCTCTTCCTACCAATAATGGGCATGCAGTGTCACTAACCATGTCTAGGACGTGAAAATCCGCTAATATAGTTAACTTTCCTACGTGAACAACTACATCCTTAATCATTCCAACCGGGTGGGCAATACTCCCATCCGCTAGCCCTATCAATACCTCCGTTTCCTCTAACTTTCCTAGTTTTAGAGCGGTGAATAAGGATAAGGGAATCAAGTTGAGGCTTGACCCTAAATCGGCTAGTGTGTCGAAAGCTTCGGATGTTCCTATCTTACAAGGCAAAACAAATATACCCGGATCATCAAGCTTTTTAGGCAACTTGTTTTGAACGAAGGCGGTCCCATTTTTACCTAGCTTACACTTCTCATATTTTTCTAGGAGGGCACTATAGTAAGGAGCACGCGCTAAGACATCAATGACGGGGCGTTCAAGGTGAAGTTCTTTGAATTCGTCGTCAAGGACTTGCGTAGGAGGTGTTTCAACTATACTTTTGACCGGTTCTAAATTGGGTGTCTTATTTGATTGGTCCTTTTGAAGAATTTGGTTTTGTTTGAAACACGTGCTTGTTGATTTGACCGAGTAGTATTGTGGACACGAAGTGGGTGACGAAACTGAAGATATGGAATTAATGTTTAGTTTCGGATTTTTGATTATGTCGCTTGGAAGTGCTCCCATTTCTCGGTCATTGAGAACTTTCAACAATGCGTCAATTCTAGTGGTCATCTCGCTTTGCTTTTGTTTGAAATCGGCTTCAAACTTAGATATGCGAGCTTCTTGAGATGCCATGAACTTAGACATCAACCCTTCAAGATTGTTGGTACTACCATAGTTGTTAGAAGGATTGTTGTTGAAAGTACGGTTGGAGGGTTGACCGTTTGGTTGGTGACGATTAGGCGGATTGGAAGAATTGGGTTGATTTTGTTTCCACCTAAGGTTTGGGTGATTTTTCCAAGAGGGGTTGTATGAATCACCATAAGTGTTTGGCTCGGGCTTGAAAGTGTACCACTTATCTCCCGCTTCGTCGGTACGCGTGGATGCGTAGTCCGCAAAAGCTGTTCTGGGGAGTTCCACACAATCACGAGTGTCGTGGGGACCACTACATAATTTGCATGAAGAAGTGATTTTGTTCACTTGGCTTGAAGGTTTAGGAGCTTCGTAAGATTTCATGAGAAACTTGACTTGGTCCTCAAGTTCCATGATCCTACGGTCGGGAGTGCTAGAATTGTTCGAAGGCAAAGATATTGCCTTGACCGTTTTGTTCAAATCACGGGGATCATTCCAACTTTCGTTGTCATAGAGAGCAAGATCTTCTATGAGTTCCCATGATTGTTCCGCACTTAGATCACGTAGCTTACCACCGGCCGATTGGTCAATGGCTCGCCTCGTGGAGATGTCGATATGGTCATAAAAAATTTGGACTTGGAGCCAATGATCTATGCCATGATGAGGGACTTTTTGGAGTAAGTCCTTGAAACGAGTCCATGCTTCATAAAGAGATTCATTTTGACGTTGTTGGAACATCAAGATGTCATTTCTAAGCTTAGTAGTTCTCCCCGGTGGGAAAAATTGAGCAAGGAAACGAGTGGTAAGATCATCCCATGTGGTGATGGATCCCGCAGGTAAACGCTCAAGCCATTGACTAGCTTGATCCCGTAGAGAGAATTGGAATAGGCGTAATCGGGTTGTCTCTCTAGTTTCAACACCTAGGTCTATGAAATCTACAATTTTGAGGAAGTCCTTAAGATGTTGGTTTGGATCTTCTTAATGAAGTCCATGGAATGCATATCCGCTTTGCACCAACCGGATGGTGTCGGATCGCAAGGGGGTCACATTGGCTCCGGTGAGCTCAATGGTGTTTCGGTAGCCTTGGTGGCTAGGTCGGGAATACTCTCAGGCTGCGGCGCCAGGCTAGACAATAACTATTCCCCAGGCTGCGGCGCCAAAAACTTGATACGTGGGAATCGCACCAGGCTTTACCTCTCAAGGGATCTTGAGAAGCTTACAACCCCCACCAGGCAGTGTACCTGATCGTTGTAGTATAGTATAGTGACAAGTACCGGGGGATTGATCGTTCAGCTAGGAATAGTGTCGCTAGGATTAGAAAACCTAAATACTAGTTCTAAAGGTGAGGGATGATTATTTTTGTATTTTTATATTTTTTTAGAAAGCAAGTAAAAATCTCGGGTTTGAAGGATTTGGGCGGAATTAGTTGCTAGTCAACTAACCCAATACTAAAGATGCAATCAAAATAAAATACTAGAAATGAAAATAAACTAAATTATACTAAAGTTGTGAGCAATAAGTGGAGAAAATGTATTTACTTAGATTTCACTACTCCCTAGACATCTTTTACACGTTAATTACTTGTTATAGTTGAATGGATGACGGATCGTATTCCTTAATATCATTCATGGGGTGGCGCACTTAACTCCCCAATTCTATGAGCTCTTATCTCCTCCTATACCATGCCCAGCACAACCATAGGGATTATAAACAGTGGCTCATGCATTAAATACAACCAATAAAGACCTAGTGCACATCGGTTCATGTTTCTTAAGACGTTCAAGCATGTTACCATTTGGAGATCTGCCAGTTTTCTTAAGCCTAACATCAAATTCATTCATCCAATACAATTATAAACAAGTAATCAACACATAATTAACATCTAGGTTTCATTAGATCCAAGCAAACACAAGATAGATCTAGCCTAGCATGATGGAATTAAGACAAGAACAAGATATAGACAACCAACACATAGACATATTGATTGAATTAAAAGAACACTTATCTCAATTACACATGAAAGGTATCAAGGGCTTAGAACCCTTGAAAAACCTGTAAAATTCGCACCAAGTTCGTACTTAGGGTTTCTACAAAACTTCTCTTTTTAATGTGTGAAAATTAGAAAAATATATATAGGAAATAGGGTCTGACGGCGTCAAGACCAATCTTGTGACGCCGTCACCTCGCCGCCAAAACTCTTCTTGGACTGCCTTGATCTACTTTTGATGCCGTCATGTGTTGTGCATTTCCAGGCCGTCATGACTTTTACTCTTGACGCCCTACTTCGTGACACCATCAAATCTGTACTGGATCGTCATGGAAAATTGCTCTTGACGCCGTCAAGGATTCCTTCTTGACGCCGTCACCTACTGTTCCCAGCAAGGAAAATTAAGACTTTGGCGTTTTCTTCACTTTTATGCTCCAAAAACGTCTGAATTGCTTCTTTTTCCAGATTTCACTCCCAAAGTACCTAAAATCACAAAAGGAACGATTTAGAGCAATATTTGATCAAATAAGTTCAATTCCCGGCTTAAATAACCCCCTAAAAGTGGTTCATTTTTCGCCTCATCTGGTTGTCTCTCTAGTTTCAACACCTAGGTCTATGGAATCTACGATTTTAAGGAAGTCCTTAAGGTGTTGATTTGGATCTTCGGAACGAATTCCATGGAATGCACATCCGCTTTGCACCAACCGGATGGTGTTGGATCGCAAGTGGGTCACATTGGCTCCGGTGAGCTCATTGGTGTTTCGGTAGCCTTGGTGGCTAGGTCGGGAATATTCTCCTAAGGTTCGGGGCCTAAGGGGTTCTAGTGGTGGGTTTTGTTGTGGTGGGATGATGGGTTCAAGGATGTTCCCATCGTCCATGATGTCGGGTGGTGAAGAGTTACGAACAAAGACACAAAGAAATAAGATAGACTAAAGAAAACCTAAAAATAAAAATAAAATCTTACTAGAAAGGAATCTAGCAAGTAGAACTAATAAAAAGAGATTCTAACCTAGACAATAACAATTCCCCAGGCTGCGGCGCCAAAAACTTGATACGTGGGAATCGCACCAGGCTTTACCTCTCAAGGGATCTTGAGAAGCATACAACCCCCACCAGGCAGTGTACCTGATCGTTGTAGTATAGTATAGTGACAAGTACCGGGGGATTGATCGTTCAGCTAGGAATAGTGTCGCTAGGATTAGAAAACCTAAATACTAGTTCTAAAGATGAAGGATGATTCTTTTTGTATTTTTATGTTTTTTAGAAAGCAAGTAAAAATCTCGGGTTTGAAGGATTTGGGCGGAATTAGTTGCTAGTCAACTAACCCAATACTAAAGATGCAATCAAAATAAAATACTAGAAATGAAAATAAACTAAATTAACTACGGTTGTGAGCAATAAGTGGAGAAAATGTGTTTACTTAGATTTCACTACTCCCTAGATATATTTTACACGTTAATTACTTGTTATAGTTGCGTGGATGACGGATTGTATTCCTTAATACCATTCATGTGGTGGCGCACTTAATTCCCCAATCCTATGAGTGCCTACTTCACTCCTATGTCGAGCCGGCTAAGAAGCTCCTAACATGGGATCATTAGAATTTACTCATGCATTAAATACAACCAATAAAACCTAGTGCACGTCAGTTCATGTTTCCTAAGATGTTCAAGCATGTTACCATTTGGAAGTCTGCCAGTTTTCTTAAGCCTAACATCGAATTCATTCATCCAATACAACCATAAACAAGTAATCAACACATAATTAACATCTAGGTTTCATTAGATCCAAGCAAACACAAGATAGATCTAGCCTAGCATGAAGGAATTAAGACAAGAACAAGATATAGACAACCAACACATAGACATATTGATTGAATTAAAAGAATACTTATCTCAATTACACATGAAAGCGATCAAGGGCTTAGAACCCTTGAAAAACCTGTAAAATTCGTACCAAGTTCGTACTTAGGGTTTCTCCAAAACTTCTCTCTTTTTAATGTGAAAATTAGAAAACTATATATAGGAAATAGGGTCTGACAGCGTCAAGACAAATCTTGTGACGCCGTCATCTCGCCGCCAAAATACTTCTCGGACTGCCTTGATCTACTTTTGACACCGTCATGTGTTAGCATTTTCCAAGTCGTCATGCATTTTACTCTTGACGCCCTACTTTCGCCATCAATTCTGTACTGGGTCGTCCTGGAAATTACTCTTGACGCCGTTAGAAATTCCTTCTTGACGCCGTCACCTACTGTTCCCAGCAAGGAAAATTAAGACTTTGGCGTTTTCTTCACTTTTATGCTCCAAAAACGTCCGAATTGCTTCCTTTTCCAGATTTCTCTCCCAAAGTACCTAAAATCACAAAAGGAACGATTTAGGGTAATATTTGATCAAATAAAGTCAATTCCGGGCTTAAATGACCCCCTAAAAGTCGTTCATTTTTCACCTCATCATGAACCGTGTGGAGTGTGCAAGAAGCAGGGTCATCAGACTAAGGACTGTAGGAGACTCACAAATCAGAGGATCTCAGGGAGTTGCTTCAAATGTGGAAACTTAGGGCATTTGAGGAAGGACTGCCTGGAAATAAGGAACAAGGAATCGAGATCTTGAGAATCAAGATGGAATCGCTCGAGGAATAGCGTGAGCTGTTAAAAGAGAACCGTCAGGATATTTGCAACATCAAGGATAACAACAATACTTAAACAGAAGGATTTCCTAGTTTATTATATAAACCGTAGTTCGAGCCCTTTAGGGTTGTATCTTTTCTTTTGTACTTTCCATTGGTACATTGACATAACCTAGTTATATTAAGCACTTTTCTATCCAATATAGTATCTATCTTTTGTTAATCTCCACGATAATCATAACCTTCGTTTATTCCATTTTCTATTCCAATCGCTCAATCTTCAATCATTTCGCAACATTATAACATTGTCTTATTAGGGTTTAGGCCGATTTCGTTTTTGACTGATTAGGAGACTATTACCATTCTATAAGATTCACCCATGTATCCAATAAACTTTAGAACGGATTTTACTTCAAGCTATTTTACTATCATATGGGGAAATTGTTTTACAGAAAAATTTTAAAGTAAGTTATTTTGTTACCACTCTATAAATTGATTTTTCCGTCATTACACCAAGTATTTACTATTATTACGCGAAACAATCTTCATGTTACTTTGAAAGGAAATATCTAGGATACCATTTTTCAGAACAATACGTTGAACACCATCTAAAACTTTGGAGAAAAGTAATGCTATTTTGACTAAATCAAGCATCGCATCATTAGTCCCCACTTTTACATAGCCTGATCACCTATGTATAATTCAGGAAGGATTATGCCATGAAGGAAATAATTACCTTTTTAAAGGATTGTTAATAACAATCTTCATTTAAAAGCTTTGTAAACAAAGAAACTCTTTCATAAACATCTCTTTTTGACAAACCTTCTCTGGTTACTTACCCCACCTGTCACTCACTCAGCCATTAAGTTGGATTTTTCCATTGACTTCTCTAGGAGAGACTTTCCATATCAATTACAAGTAGGATTCCTCGATACAAGAAAAGCAATGAAAGGATTACAGAACTACTAACCAGGACTAGAAGTATATAGTAAGAAAATTCATAACACAACAACAATCCTAAGATACCATGAGACCATCCAAATCACCATCTCTGACCTAGTTGTCAAATTTTATCATTTAAAGGTACTAACTAGACTAAGCTACAGGATCGAACACAATGTGAATGCCCGTTGAGCAACACTATAGAAATAAACCAAGCCTCATAACTGATACCGTAGAGTGTTCCATTTAAACATGGCCTCATCCAAACGCAAACTTCCCTGTAGTGAGTTTTCGCAATGGATAATTGTTTAAATTAAGAATATTGATGTAGATTCCCCTAAGGCGTTGTGTTCTCTAGAAATCCCAGATAACTTCACTTTCATATCAAGGAAAGGGATCAAAACCGAACATATATTTTGGTCAACATGATGACAATTTCAACGATAAACCGTTTCAGGACTTAAGTTAGTTTGAATACTTATGCTTGTAGTTTTGCCTGACACCCACCAATAAGCATTATCCAACCTCAGGAACTAAACGTTAGACATCTATGCATTTATGCGAACATTACCTATCCTACCATTTTATCCTTGTTAATACTTTCACTTTTAAATGTAGTTGATTTAAAAATTGTGGTTATACAAATCACATACCTTGTAGAAAATAATTTCTGAAATTCCTATTTTGAACAAGTACGATCCTTTTTGGTCAATATTTAGCAAAACTATTGTACAACGAGAAATATATAAACATCAAACTTTGGTAAACATTCCTAATCACAACATGTTTGAAAATGGTTTCACAATTTCGTAACTACTGAATTTTGAATCATCAAGAAAGATATTATTTAGTAAACTATTTGCTCCATTTTCTAAATTCATTTATTCAGAAAAAGATTTCAACCAAAACTCACAATCGCGAGACAAATTTCCAAAACTAATCACCATACTACATCACTTATGCATTTAGGATTTTGTGACTTGACAATAAAGAATATTGGAATATGTGATGAAGGAAATTAGGAGGAACACCATAAATTAAGTACAAACGTCAGTAATGGAGACCTAGCCCAATAGGCAAAGAAAGACACATGTCTTAGCATCCGTTGGAACAAAACACTAGGAATCAAAATTGTTACCTCTATTCTATCTCCTTCAGATAACGTCCTTTTCGAAAGACGTAACGTTGTGGAATTAGTCACAAGATTCATTGTACCCATTTCAATTATTCCTGATAATGGTAATCGATTCACCTCAGACTTCTAGCAATCATTTTAAGATTTCCTTCGGAACCCAATAAGA
This sequence comes from Artemisia argyi, assembly GCA_030686995.1. NCBI lineage: Eukaryota > Viridiplantae > Streptophyta > Magnoliopsida > Asterales > Asteraceae > Artemisia > Artemisia argyi. The sequence continues at coordinate 2,882,886 of CM060705.1, forward strand.
TATAAACATCACCTATCATCCTCATACCAATGGTCAGAGCGAAAGGACATTTCAAACACAGGAAAGATATGCTGAGAGCATGAGTGATTGACTCTAGAAATGGTTGGACTAACCATTTACCATAAATCAAATTCATCTACAATAATAGTTATCACACGAGCATAGAGACTACACCATCTGAGGCACTCTATGGTAGACGTGCCAATCATCTATTGACGGACCAAAATTGGAAAAAGCCCAACTCACTAGTCCAGTACACATTCAGGAAATTGTTAAATGTTACGTATAAACATTAATATGTAAATGTCTAGTATCGAACCCGAGACCTCGGGATTGCACACTTTACAAACAAGAATAATGTAAAATAAATATATATATATATGTCAAATGTATCATATATGTATATTTATAAACACTTAATGGACTAAATGGTCATTAGTTATTAACCGTATGGACTAACTATCATTAGTAATGAAAGATAAGGACTAGAATATAATTTGGGAGTCAAGAAGGATCTAGAACACCCATGGGGGTGCCCATGGCCGGTCGACCCAACCCATTAGGGTCGATCCATGCTTGTCTTGTGCTCCAAGATTCATCTAGTATAAATACAAGGCCAAGGATTAGGGTTTCACATCTTTTGTGCACACACACTAAACCCTAAAATCTTTTCTTCCTTGTTTTCTTTCTTGGCCGATCGGCTCACCCCCTCCAAGGGTTCTTGGGTCGATTTTTCTAAGAAAAAATTAAGTGTTTTATTTACTTGCATCAAACCTTTATTCGTTGGTAGTTTGTGTGTACAAGAACGAGGTAATTACTTACTTTAGTAATTATCAAGAGATCGATAAACAAAACGGTAAGGGGTTTATCATTGATCTATTTGTACAAGAATCAAGGTTAATTTGAAGTGCATCGAGTACGTTTACTATTTATGTTTTAGTTAATATTTAATTGTTATACTTGATCCTAGCTTCCGCAATACGTGCTATTTAATTGTTAAACTCTAACAGTGGCATCACGAGCCATGTATAACATGTAATTGATTATTAAAACGTAATAAAAATCGGATCTTTAATTGTTTTAGATACATGTTTTTGATCTAGGGTTTTTCCTTATTTTTTTTAATTAAATTCGAAACCCTATCCCTAATTTTGGGGGGGGGGGGTCAATTTTTCCATGAAACCCTAATTAGGGTTTTGTGGTTTTCTTGGATTATTTGTAATCACTAGAAACCCTAGGTCTTTAACCAGTTAATTGAACGTATCTTGTGACCTATGTGCTAATTGTTAGGTTTTAATCCGTGACTTACATGCATGTTAGTCATGGATCTTTTTTTATCACATGTTTTATATAGATCTAAAATTGGGGAAGACTCCAATACATATTAAAAATCGATTTATATATGCTATGTGGTGTGTTTATTAGCTTTGGCCTACGCAATTGATTCGTCAATGTATGTGACTCTCTTCCATTAAGAAGAGAAGGCCTTAGTTGATTACATGCATTATTATACCTAGAATTGATTTTATTAGGATCTTTTCTAATACGGATTGCATGTGGCTAATTGTTTCACTTATTTATTATTGGTTGTTTTGATTTTCTTTGATACTTGTTTTATTGTTTTAGTTTGACTTGTTGTAAGCAATAAAAGGGTTGTTTTTATAAAGAAAATAATACGGACTGATAATGGTGAAACCCTAAGTGGTAAAGCAAGAATCTTGCAAGGTCTTAAGTGCCGATAGTGGTCCGATTCGCACGGTAATCAGCTCCCAGGCGAGACTAGCAAAATTCATACTTTATTACATAATTTTGAGATTGAATCCATAAACTTTTGCTTGATTGATGTTTTGTACAAATATGTTCTTAAAATTAAGTCCTTTAAGATGATATTCATAACCGTGATTTGAAGGCTTAGAAAAGAGCCTTAGAGTCTGCCTTGGTTATCACAATCTTGAATATGTCTTAAACGAATTACTTTTAAAATCATAATTGTAGAAAGTCATCTTAAGGTTTTGGTATAAACCTCAAGTAAAACTTTGTGTAATAATTTCACTAATTGGATATAAAAAGTATTTATGAAAACTTATGTTATAAAGATGAGTGCATGCATCTTTGTACATATTTTGATTGACATATCAAAATTAATACCCTTAATAATTTAAGTTACATGCCATCTATCTATAAGGAACACTTGGAATTTTAATTTAGTAAACGTGAGACCTAGGCTAAATTACTATAACAAGGTAAAATTCTTTTAACGCGTGAGACCATAATTGTAATTTTACAGTTTCTAAGGTAGACGACTTAATTAAGTTGTGCGTGAGACCTAGAACTTAAGGCATGAGATGGGATGAAACATGCTTACAAGGCAAATTGATGAATCAATTTGATGTAAATCCCATAATGATCTAGGAATTGGAAATCTTGTTTGCCAATTATTGTTCGACAGATTACCAACTTTTATACTTTCACCACTAACAGATCAACTGATGTGGTGGAATCTATGTAAAGTTGGATCCTAGATTTTCAAGAAAATTAGTTGGTTATATGATATTAATTATCGAAAATACTAATATTTGAACTTTATATGTAGATATGGCTCAACCCGATAACCAAACTGTGATTTCTGCTTTCAAGAGTCATCTTGAGAGAGACAAACTGACTAGAAAGAATTTCAATGACTGGCACCGTTCGCTCAGAATTGTCTTGAGGGCGTCCGGAAAGCTAGACTTCTTGACCGAAGAATGCCCAGCTGAGCCTGAAGCTACTGCTACACCAGAAGCAAAGGCGGCTTGGAAATTGGTAAATGCTAAGTTTAATGAGGTTGCTTGTTTAATGTTCACTAGCAAGAGTGCTCAGTTACAAAAGAAGTACGAGTACGCATTCCCTAAAGACATGCTTGAGATGCTTAAGCAGTCTTATGAGAAGCCACCTGCAGTTGAATTTTATGATGAACTCGACAAGCTACACAACTGCAAGCACGGTGATGGTAAACCAGTAGCTAATTATGTGGATGAGATGAAAGATTCGTTTGATCAACTTCACAGAATTGGTTTTGGTTACCCCGACAATGTGCAAGTGCACTTGATCAACAGGTCCCTTAACAGGGATTTTGCTGGTTTTGTGCAAAATTACAACATGCACTGCTCGGGGAAGACAGTCTCAGAATTACTCGCATTGCTTGTTGATTATGAGAAAAGTCTACCAGCCAAGGTCAAGGCTCCTACCCCCCAAGTGTTGGCAATTCATGGGGGGAGAATCCAGAATAAATCGCATGTGAACAAAGGCAAAGGTAAAGGTGATAAAGGCAAGCAGGTCATGGCCTATCAACCACAACCCAAGATGAAACAGCATCAGCCTAAGCAGAACAAGACAAATCCTCCAAACAAGAAGGATCAGGCTTGTCACCATTGTCATGAAAAGGGCCATTGGAAGTGAAATTGTCCTCTCTACATTCATGACTTGCGACAGAAGAAGCAGGGTAATGAAGCTGGTAAACCCAGTACTTCAGGTGCGTTCTTTATGATTGAATTATTCACTCTTACTCCTAAATTGAATTCATGGGTATATGATACGGGATGTGGCATTCATATTTGCAATACCTTGCAGGGGTTTAGAGTTGAGAGAAAGTTGGCCTATGGACAACAATTCTTGCACGTTGGTAACGGAGCACATGCAGGAGTTGAAGCTATAGGAGTTTTTAATTTAGTGTTGCCTTCGGGCTTAGTACTATCTTTAAATAATTGTCATTATGCACCGTCAATTGTTAGAGGTGTAATTTCATTTTCATGTTTGTTAAACCTTGGTTTTCATCATACTATTTCTAGCAATGGAATTTCAGTTTCTTTAAATGATGTTTTTTATTTTAATGCTATTGCTGTGAATGGTGTATTTGAAATTGATATAAATAATAATGATAAAGCTTTTGTTAAAAATAATTCAATGTATAGCATCAACAATAAGAGAATCAAGAAAGGTTTGGATTCGTCTTATCTTTGGCATTGTCGACTTGCTCACATTGGCAAAGATCGCATGAAAAAGCTGCAACATGATGGGCTTTTAGATAAGATCAATGATGAATCATTTGATAAATGCGAATCTTGCATTGCTGGGAAGATGACTAAGAAACCCTTTAAAAATAGGATTGAAAGGGCTAATGATCTACTTGGTCTTATTCACACAGATGTGTGTGGACCACTTAGACATGTGTCAAGGAGAGGTGCTAGCTACTTCTTAACATTTACGGATGATTATAGCCGTTATGGTTATGTTTATTTACTTAAACATAAACATGAGGTATTTGAAACATTCAAAGTGTTTAAAGCGGAAGTAGAGTTGCAACTAGGAAAGAAGATTAAAGCTCTTCGATCCGATAGAGGTGGTGAATACCTGAGTCAGGAGTTCATAGATTATCTAGCAAAGGAGGGAATTGTCCAGCACCTTACTTCTCCATATACTCCACAACAAAATGGTGTATCTGAAAGAAGGAATCGTACATTGCAAGACATGATACGAACTATGTATAATCTAACAACTCTTCCTTTCTCGTTTTGGGATTATGCCTTAGAATCTGCGGTTCGCATTCTTAATATGGTTCCAACAAAGAAGGTTGATAAGACACCATATGAGTTATGGACTTGGAAACCTCCTAACTTGTCTTATCTTAAGGTCTGGGGTTGTGAGGCGTATGTTAAATGTGACTCAGCAGACAAACTCCAACAAAGATCTGTGAAGTGCATCTTCGTAGGATACCCTAAGGAAACTATGGGATACTACTTTTATTACCCACCTGAAAACAAAGTATTTGTTGCAAGGTATGGAGACTTCCTTGAAAAGGAGCTCATATCTCAAGAATTCAGTGGGAGAGTATATGATCTGGAAGACGGTCAAGAAGATGTAGCACCTTCTGAAAACACTAACCAACTTCTGGTAGAACCTGAAAGTTTAGGTCCTCCACCTGAAGTTGAAGTGATTCCCATTCATAGGTCAACAAGACCAGTAAAAGCTCCTACTCGTCTATGTCTTAATGTAGAGAGTGATGAGAATTTACTGGGTGATCTTGATGAGCCTACAAGTTGTAAAGCAGCCATGAATGGTCCTGAAAAGGCCAAATGGAAAGTTGCTATGGATGGGGAAATGCAATCCATGGAAGACAATGAAGTTTGGGAAGAAGTAGACCTACCTCCGGGTGCCAAACTAGTTGGGAGTAAATGGCTCTACAAGAAAAAGACTGACATGGATGGCGTTGTACACACCTATAAGGCCCGTTTGGTAGCTAAAGGCTATACTCAAACTTTTGGTGTTGACTATGAGGAGACCTTTTCTCCTGTAGCTGACATAAGGGCAATTAGGATTCTTATAGCCATAGCCGCTTACTATGACTATGAGATTTGGCAAATGGATGTAAAAACCGCCTTCTAAAATGGTCGCCTAGATGAAGACAACTATATGGCGCAGTCTGAGGGGTATGTAAATCCAGAATTCCCAAATCGTGTATGCAAGCTTAAAAGATCCATTTATGGATTGAAGCAAGCATCACGACAATGGAATAAGAGATTTGATAGTGAAATTAAAAAGTATGGATTCACTCAAAATCTTGATGAGCCATGTGTATATCACAAAGTTAGTGGGAGTAATGTAATTTTCCTTATATTATATGTTGATGACATATTGATCATGGGAAACGACATTCCAAGTTTGCAAAACGTTAAGGCATATCTTGGAAAGTGTTTTTCTATGAAAGATTTAGGGGAAGCTGCATTTATTCTTGGAATCAAGATATATAGAGATAGATCTCAGCGATTAATTGGATTAAGCCAAAGTGCTTACATTGATAAAATATTGAAGAGATTCAATATGCAAAATTCCAAGAAAGGATATTTGCCGATGCAAGAACAACATGGCTTGAGCAACAAGGTTTGTGCTTCAACACCTGCAGAGGTGCAACGCATGAAGAGAGTCCCTTATGCTTCGGCTGTGGGATCTATAATGTATGCGGTGAAAAGTACAAGACCTGATGTGGCATTTGCTCAGAATTTAACCAGTCGATATCAGCAGAATCCAGGTGAAGCTCACTGGACTGCTGTTAAGAATATTCTTAAGTACCTTAGGGCTACTAAAGATATGTTCTTGGTTTATGGGGGAAATCCATCAGCAGAACTTGATGTTACAGGTTACTGCGATGCTTCTTGGAAAGGTGATAAGGATGATACGAAGTCTCAAACTGGTTATGTCTTTGTCATTAATGGAGGAGCTGTGGATTGGAGGAGCAGAAAACAGAGTGTACTAGCAATGTTTGCTACAGAAAGTGAGTATATAGCTGCTTCAGAAGCTGCAATGGAATCTGTTTGGATTAGGAAGTTTGTTTCAGGGCTAGGAGTTATGCCTTCGATTCAAAGACCTATTAAAATGTATTGTGACAACTCAGCTGCAATTACATTTGCCAATGAGCCTGGAATCATGAAAGGCACCAGACATTTCCCGATTAAGCATCACTATGTTCGAGAACAAGTCGAAATAGGCGAAATCGAAATGCTCAAAGTTCACACAGATGATAACTTGGCAGATCAATTAACAAAGCCTCTACCTGGCACCAAGCTTTACAAGCATGCTGAAGGTGTAGGACTTAGATTAGCTGAAAGTTTCATGCCCATTTGTGATTAGTGTTTGGATAAAGGATGTAATGTACAATTATTATTTTAATGAAATAAAATATGTTTTATGTTTATTTATTCATTGTCTTAATAATATATCCTATATTTTCATGTTTAAGATCCATGAATAAATTATTATTCTAAATTGTCCATTGTCGATTAATGATATGGGAATATCATTGAACTAAGACAAATTTGAGTATTGGTTTAGGATATACTTGAAAGTATATTGATGCGTAGTCATACCAATTTCACATGATATTCAATGAATTGAATATTGGACTTATCCCAATAATATGATTTAATATTTAATGTGAGAATCATATTTAAAGTTATCCTCAGACTTGAGATACCAGATAAGTGTCATGGATGTAGTGCATTTTTGTGAAGCAATCTACCGCTCACTGTAACAGGGAGTTATAAGGGTTGTTTTCAGAAGTGTTGCAAAATTCATCGGTTATTCTTGTAGTCAAGAAAGAATTTATTCCTTCTGATTTGTTTAGAAGTTTAATACTACTGGGCCCCTCGTAGGGTTGACAAAATGTTTGCATGGCCATGCCCAAAGTCTATCTGGAATACGTTCAGATGTTTTGGTAATTTTGTTCAATCATTAGAAACGAGAAACAGAAATTTAATAAAGAACCTCACATCTTTATTAATGTGGTATTAGTAATGAAAGGATAATTATAATGATGAATCATTAAAGGTTTTTCCAGGAAACCTAGCTCGGAGTGAACTAGGGGCATTGGAGTGTTGCAAGACGCTAACCAATGTCATTTTACTATTAATGGATATACGAGTGGGAGCTGTTAAAAGTTACGTATAAACATTAATATGTAAATGTCTAGTATCGAACCCGAGACCTCGGGATCGCACACTTTACAAACATGAATAATGTAAAATAAATATATATGTGTTAAATGTATCGTATATGTATATTTATAAACACTTAATGGACTAAATGGTCGTTAGTTATTAACCGTATGGACTAACTATCGTTAGTAATGAAAGATAAGGACTAGAATGTAATTTGGGAGTCAAGAAGGATCTATAACACCCATGGGGGTGCCCATGGCCGGTTGACCCAACCCATTAGGGTCGATCCATGCTTGTCTTGTGCTCCAAGATTCATCTAGTATAAATACAAGGCCAAGGATTAGGGTTTCACATCTTTTGTGCACACACACTAAACCCTAAAATCTTTTCTTCCTTGTTTTCTTTCTTTGCCGATCGGCTCACCCCCCTCCAAGGGTTCTTGGGTCGATTTTTTCTAAAAAAAAAATAAGTGTTTTGTTTACTTGCATCAAACCTTTATTCGTTGGTAGTTTGTGTGTACAAGAACGAGGTAATTACTTACTTTAGTAATTATCAAGAGATCGATAAACAAAACGGTAAGGGGTTTATCATTGATCTATTTGTACAAGAATCAAGGTTAATTTGAAGTGCATCGGGTACGTTTACTATTTATGTTTTAGTTAATATTTATGTGTTATACTTGATCCTAGCTTCCGCAATACGTGCTATTTAATTGTTAAACTCTAACATAAATAACCAGGAATTTCTAACAAATCAATAATCAGTTACAAGCTCAATAAGATGTAAACCATTAGAATTTGATGTTAGTGACAGGGTTATGTTGAAAGTTCCGCCTAGGAAAGGCATGATACCATTCTAAAAAAAATGCGGCAAGTTAAACCCGATATACACAGGACCATTCCCTATTTTAGACCAAGTAGACCTAGTGGCCTACAGACTTGAGCCTTTGTCAGAGCACAATAGCTTACACAAACATGTTTCATGTTTTCAAATCTCAAGAAATGCCTTTCAGATGAGTCACTCGTAATTCCATTGGAAGGAATCCAACCCAATGACAAACTTAAGCCTTTTAGAAGAACCAATAGAAATCATGGACCATGAGGTCAAACAGTTGAATCAAAGTCGAATTGCTATCATGAAAGTTCACTGGAATTCTCGAAGAGGTCCCGAGTTTACTTGGGAACGGGAAGACCAGATGCGACTCAAATAACCACATCTTTTCACCAAGTCCACTTCAGAGACCAACATTAGCTAAATTCAGGGACTGAATTCCTTTTTGGGTGGGCGACTGTCACAAATCACAATTTCAGGTCATTTTCCAAAACCTCGACAATTTACTATTCATAAGTTACTATTCATCGATCACTATTCATCGTTTTCAGAGTCAGTTTGAGTATCTGAAAAGTGTTTCAAAATTTTACTATCCATGTGATACTATTCATTCCCGGAAGGAAAACACTATTCATAATCATCATTCATCTTGTCGTAAACCTAGTATACAGGTATTCAAATTCGCGTAACCAGTGTGGTTTAGCCGCGAAATCATGAGACATCATCCATAGTACATTTCATAGACTAGAGTTAGTCTACATATCATCAATAACATCATCTTCATATTAGGTCATTTACGGGTTTGCATAATTTTAATTCACGTATATTTATTTGTTAAATAAACGCTATTGCACGATCATTATTTTGAACAATTGATCCGGCACTCCTGACTATGATTCTAATATATTTTTACACTCATTACAGTGATATAAAAATTATATTATTAGTTTACCCAGTATTTTAAATTTATTTTGCATACGTATCATTAAAAGCTTATAATTACGACGGTTTCTGTAATTTTGATACGATAATTATTTATTCACCCGACACTTGCGAGAAATGTAATTTTATAAATTTCATGACTTCGATAAACTTCACGTTGTTCCATTAACATTTATTTCTAGCTAACTCAGTACACAAAACAAATTATATTATACACATTACTAGTTAAATGCAAGATATAAATACACAATTTCTACACAAAAATTAATTTCTCTTTTCCTTCAAATATGGTTGTCGACATACATATCCAGCTCACTGTGTACATTTGTAAAAATCTTCAAGTATTATTACTAGATCATATATTATACTAATAAAAAAATGAAGATATTTGTATACATAGTCATTAAAAGAGACACCTAGCACCTAATACTTCAAGTAACAAAGAAATATCACATATCTCTCTCATCCTCTCCTTGTGGTTCGGCCAAAGCAAAAAGAAGAAGAAGAATACAACATTTTCACAAGATCAAGTATTTACAAGTTCCATTAGTCTTATATTTTAAGGTTTTGAAATATAAACCTCAAAGTTAATTAAGTATTTTGCTACAAAAATCTCTTCATCACTCAAGTAAGTTTCTAAATAATTTTGCTACTCTTGCAATGTTCATATTTACACTATTTCATTTTCTAGTACAAAGCATACAAGTATACATATGTTTTCATACCACTTTATATATGATTTTCTAATTTTATGGACTTAAAAATTAGTAACTAGTGATTTATTTAAGCAATCATGGTTGGTGAAGTTTAGGAACCCTATGACACCTAAGAAGGTGTATGGTAGGATTGAGTACTTGTGAAGTTGATTAAAAGTGGTTTGATTAAGTTTGGAACAAGTTTTGAACCTTAAAAATGAGTTTCAATTATGTTCAAAAACCTACTGTCCCTTTTTGTAAAATATGGAAAGATCAGGGGTTCATCAGTAACTTTGGAGCAAAGATTCAGAAAATACTTTCAAAAACAAAACCGTGGCCGCTTGAATCACTAAAATCCGAGTTACGACGAGAAAGATACGCTAAAAACAATTTAACGATGGAAACTATTATTTACTAAAAATGTGTGCTGTCACACGATTTTCATAGGTGAAAATGTAACACCCCCAAAATTTGGTACAGCGGAAGACTCAACAAGCTTTCGGGGTGCTACGGGGATTGGTATCCATTCAAAGTCATGAAAGAACGAGATAAAGTAAACATAAGAAAAAGACACCACACGGGGTTTTAAAGTTTACATTTATCCCAAGAATTATCCAAAGTAAGGCCCAAAAGAAATAAACGTAGGTCCACAATTATTTATCAGAGTTTCAGAAAATAGATCCATAAACCAGGTGCCATTGCCAAGCCTCCAATCCAAGCATCCAAGGGCATCACTTAATTACCTGAGAAAACGCGATAAAAGTCAGCTTTCGCTGGTGAGATCATAGGTTTAAGTTCATAACTCAAGATAGTGGACATGTACGCAAAACGCTTGCTAGCTAGACTAGGCCTCAATCATCCAAACTAAAATAATCCAACAAAATAATCCAACCAAATAATCCAATCAAATAATCCAACCCTATAGGTGCACGCTATAGCTCAAATCAATCCAATCAATAGCTTACCTAGATCATGTCTAGGCCTCGCTCAATAACCAATCCAATAGCTTACCTAGTTCAGGACTAGGCCTCGCTCAACAACCAATCAATAGCTTACCTAGTTCAGGACTAGGCCTCACTCAACAACCAATCAATAGCTTACCTAGTTCGGGACTAGGCCTCGCTTAACAACCAAACAATAGCTTACCTAGTTCGGGACTAGGCCTCGCTCTAAATCCTACCTAGTTCTATAAGCATAGCAATTTTTAAAAATAAACGAAGCGATAATAGTCCACATAAAACATTTGCATGTTTCTCACCCCAAGTATTGAAAACATAGTTTAAGAGTAAAAAGTGGGGCTATGACTCACCTCAAGTCCAGAAATCCACAAAAGAAATCGATAGAAGAAAGACGTAAGCAAACTCAAGTAACGGCAACTACAGACTCGGCACTTCTTAACAATATCAAACTTGTTCAGAATCATTTCCTCAAATTCAAATATTCCCAATCCCGAACGTATTCCATTTTACTTTCCAAAAATATCCATTTCTCGAATTATCTTCATATTAATTTGAAGTTTGACGTTTGGTATCCATATGGGTGGAGGGGTCGACACAACACAAACCAAGAAGCCACAACTAAAAGAAATAATAAACCATCTATAGGTCTAACATTAGCCCAATATATTATTTAAATAAATCATCGAAGTTTATCAAATCCGTCGATTTGGTAATCCCCCATATTTATTTACGTAATATATCGTTCCAAGATTATACCCAACCTAAATCACATAGCACATAAAATACTATATGGTAAATATCGTAGTCCAATAAATTCCCTAGATATATCTTCCAATTTGCCAAATTCGTCAATTTAGCCAATTCCACAAGGTATTTAGTAATTTATTATCCTAATACACGTACCACAACCTATGGGCGTCGTAGGATACGATGCCCATTAATATACTCATTTTATATAGCTAAATAAACTCGATTTAACCCGTCGATTAAATAAGTTACGTACTTATAGAAAATGGATATATTAATCGTCATATATCCGTGACAACACAAAAGTCACATAATAAAGCCCACTTGGACTTAAGTAACCACAACTCCGTATAACTAGATAAGTTTACCAAATTTATAAAAAGTAATGTTTTATTTATTAATTACCTAACGTATTAGTTCTCGTCATTATTTCTAATTATTTATTTATAATAATACTCCCGACATTTATTGCACTATTCGCATAGTACAATACTTATCGTTATATTATTATAACGTTTACTTGTGGTCGTTTTATTATTAATATATGCATTTATATATATACATACGTTTCTCACGTCTATATACGTATATAAACGATTATATTATCAATAATATTATTACGAGTATTATTATTAATGTTTGATTTTAAATATTTATCGAGTCATAAGAATTTGGTCACATTTCCAAGTCATAACTCTCGGCTCATAGTCCAAGTCCAAAAATAGAAATAACCAAGTCATAATATATAATCCAACTCCGTCCAAATCAATCCCAAATCCACGTGCTACAACATTAGGGTCCGACTACGGCACCCGACTAACCTATCTCCGTCATCTAATTGACCGTCTCACAATCGGTCCCCAAATCCATACTCGTCAACACAACTCCACAATATCAAAATTAATTCAATTGCCGAAACCATGAGGTTACGGCCTCAACTCCACTTCAAGTTCAAATTTATAAGTGAAACAATAAAAATCAAAACCAACCAACAATAATATAATTCGACAAGTATATACAACAACCAAATCGAATACCACTCGTACGGGTCGACCTACCAAGTCGAACCCGGGTCAATACTACACCACAAGATGTGTGGGTCCCACCCGAGACCTCTAGGGTCTCGGCTTGCTCTAGTCGAGCCAAACCAACCCAAACGACCCCTTTGGGGTGTCGGCCAAAGGTCCAAACGACAACAAGAGTCAACCATAACCAACCAAGAATCAACGAATCATCACAAATAAGATCCAAACATCCCAAATCGAGCACCAATGATCAAGAATCATCATATATCAAATAAGATTCGAAAATGGTACAAACCGAGAGCATTTGCTCTCGGGTACACCTCGACCCAACAAGAAAATCAACAACCCGGATACCAAACTCGTTATTTAACTCATTTTATCCAAAACCCATTTGAGTTCTCCCGTTTTTAACCATAAACCCGGATGAAAACCAAAAAGTCGTGACCCATGGTCACGATTTACACCAAAATACGAGTTGAAACTCGTCTTACCTTCAAACTCCAAGACAAAAATGATAAATACTTCGAAAACAAGAAAGATGGTGACGAATTTGTGGTGATTTCGAGGTGTTAGAGTGGGTTTTAGGGCGCGTATAGTATACCAAACGAGAAAGATCGTGACGAGAGGGTTAAAATGGTGGTGTTACTTTGTATGTGGGAGTGGCGGTGTGATGGTGGTGGCTGCCGGAGTGGGTGGCGGCTAGGATTGGTGCGGGTTGTGTTGATATGTTAAAGAGAGAGAGAGATGAGAGGTGAGGGTGGGGGTGTTTGTGTTTGTGTGTTAACCGACCCACTAGGACGATTTTTATCTATTACTAAAAAAAATTGAATTTTAATAATAATAATAATAATAATAATAATAATAATAATAATAATAATAATAATAATAATAATAATAATAATAATAATAATAATAATAATAATAATAATAGTAATAATATTATTAAGGGTAGAGTGGGTGAAGTAACCTGGTGTAAAATACACGGACCAAACCCGAAACCTTTTAAAACAATTCAACTCTCTCGTACCGAACACGAATCCCAAAAATTATAAAGTACCACGATACGTTCCAATATATATCAACCGAACCAAATCATTTAAAATATTAACTTTTCGTTAGGTTATCCTAGTGCCGGAGTCAATGTAGTGCCAAATAATCATCTCAAAAATAAATCACCGATAGTAAACCAAACCAATAATTAAAACTCCAAATTCCATAAATAACGTACGATTTAAAATCACATTCCAACGTTTACAAATTTCATCACAAATAAACTTTTCCAATAATCCAAAAATTATAAATTTTAAAGTAATGCGGGTTTTCAAAATGGCTCCCTAATTTGCCAGTTATCACATCCTCCCAGCCTCAGAAGAAACCCGTCCCAGGTTTCACTCGGAACAAACCATCTACGAAGTAAAAAGCTTCGGATATCTCTTTCGAAACTCATCCTCACGTTCCCACGTGAATTCCGGTCCATGCCACGAATTCTAACGAACTTTGATAAGCGGAATACGACTTCTCTTAAGTCGTTTAATCTCTCTATCCAATATCTCAATCGGCTCCTCCACAAAATTCAAATTCTCATCCACACGAATATCCTTAATTGGTATAACCAGTGTTTCATCCGAAAGACATTTCTTTAAATTGCTAACATGAAACACATCATGAACTTTACTCAGTTCTTGTGGTAATTCCAACCGATAAGCCACGGGCCCAATTCTTTCCAAAATGAGAAATGGTCCAATGTAGCGGGGGTTGAGTTTCCCACGTTTCCCAAAACGTATCACACCCTTCCAAGGCGAGACTTTCAGCATCACTTTGTCTCCAACCTGAAATTATAAGGGTTTACGTCTCTGATCGGCGTAACTTTTCTGTCTATCTCTAGCTGCTTGTAGTCGATCTCGAATTTGCGTCACTTTCTCAGTAGTCTCCAAAATAAGTTCAGGGCCTGTGAGTTGGCTATCTCCAACTTCAGCCCAACCAATAGGCGAACGACAATTACGACCATATAAAGCTTCAAATGGTGCAGCTTTAAGAATTGTGTGGTAGCTATTATTGTAAGAAAACTCTGCAAGGGGTAGATACTTCTCCCAGCCATTACCAAAGTCTATTATGTATGCACGAAGCATATCCTCCAAAGTCTGAATAGTTCTCTCACTTTGACCATCGGTTTGGGGGTGATATGCAGTACTCATATCAAGTCTCGTCCCCAAAGCGGTTTGAAGTGATCGCCACAACGCTGACGTAAAGCGGCTGTCGCGATCAGAAATTATCGATATCGGAACTCCATGACGAGAAACGATCTCCTTCAGATACAACCTCGCAAGTTTATCAACACTATCATCTTCACTAATCGCCAGGAAATGAGCAGACTTAGTCAAATGATCCACAATTACCAAGATAGCGTCACAACCGCTAGCTGTCTTTGGTAATTTGGTAATAAAGTCCATCGTGATCCGCTCCCACTTCCAAACCGGGAGTTCTGGCTGCGTCAATAATCCTGACGGTCTTTGATGTTCGGCCTTAACCTTAGAGCAAGTCAAACACTTACTAATGTACAATGCTATATCTGCCTTCATATTTGTCCACCAATATTACTTTTTCAAATCCTGGTACATCTTGTCAGACCCAGGATGAATAGAGCATCTTGACTTATGCAACTCATGCATAATCAAATCTCGAATTCCTCCATACAATGATACCCAACTTCGCTATCCAAAACATAATACTCCATCAGAACGCTTAACGAATCCTTTCTCATCTTCTGCCATCCCAAATATGTTCTCAGCAGGTCGATTTTCTGCTTTCAACGCTTCCGTTTGAGCTTCCAATATTTGAGACGGTAACGGTGATATGATAGTCATTCCTAATGACTTAACTCGTAACGGTGGTATTCTCTCCTTTTAGCTAAGAGCATCAGCAACAACGTTTGCTTTACCAGGATGGTAACGAATTTCACAATCATAATCGCTTAACAACTAAATCCAACGTCGTTGTCTCATGTTGAGCTCCTTTTGATTCAAGATGTGTTGTAGACTTTTGTGGTCAGTAAACACAATACACTTGGTTCCATACAAATAGTGTCTCCATATTCTTAAAGCAAAAACCACATCAACTAACTCCAAATCATGGGTGGTGTAGTTCTTCTCGTGCTTCTTGAGCTGTCGGGAAGCATAAGCTATCACTTTCTCTCGTTGCATTGACACAGCTCCCAAACCTTTATGCGAAGCGTCACAATAGACGACGAAGTCCTCATTACCCTCAAGTAACGCTAAGATAGGAGCACTACACAACATCTCCTTAAGTAATTGAAATGCTTCCTCTTCCTTATCTCCCCATTCATATTTAACATTCTTTTGAGTCAATTTGGTCAATGGTTTTGCAATCTTCGAAAATCCCTCAATGAATCTTCGGTAATAACCGGCTAATCCCAAAAATTGACGAACTTCTGTTGGGGTCGTTGGTACAGCCCAATCTTTAATCGCTTCAATCTTAGCAGGATCTACATGAACTCCCTGCCTATCAATCACATGACCCAAAAATTGTAGCGTCGCAATCCAAAATTCACATTTAGAAAACTTGGCATACAGTTTCTCTTTCCTGAGCAATTCTAAGATAAGTCTTAGATGCTCCTCATGCTCCTTCTCACTATTCGAATAAATTAGAATGTCATCGATGAACACAATCATGAATTTATCTAAGTAAGGCTTACACACCCGATTCATTAGGTCCATGAATACCGCCGGTGCGTTGGTCATCCCAAACGGCATCACCTGAAACTCGTAATGCCCGTAACGGGTTTTGAAAGCCGTTTTTGGAATATCTTCCTCGCGAACTCGAAGCTGATGATATCCCGATCTCAAATCGATCTTCGAATACACACTGGATCCTTGAAGCTGATCGAACAAGTCGTCGATTGATTAAGTCCAAACGGTCAACCTAAATTGACCAGGGAATGATCAACAAGGTCAAACAGCCTAGAGTCAATGCTCCGCGGAATATAGTGTTTCCCCGGGTCGTTATGTCACGACGAGGTGTGAATGGCTAACAAACAGTTATGTGATCGGTGAATTTGGACAGGAAAAGGGTGGTGAGTGATTAAGCTAAGGAATCTACAAAGAAATAGCTCAAATAAGCTATATGAATAAGACAGGAAAGTAAGAAAAACCAGAAACAATTTAAACCTAAAAACGCGTACGTCACGTTTAAATAAAACGTAAGCGTACGAGATAAAAAGTGAAAAGTGAAATCTGAAAACACCCAGGGGGTGAAAATGACTTTTTTACAAACTAAAAGACAAAAGAAAATTTTTAGAAAAAGAAAATAAATTTTAACACTAATTAATTATTTAATATTAATTAAATACTAATTATTACTAATTATTAATATTTAAACAACTTAAATATAATATAATATTGATTAAATACTAAAAAGGTGAAAATAAAATTCCTAAAATTATAAAATAACCAAAAATAAGTTTTAAAACTAAAAATATGTGTTTTTTTCTTTTTGTGAATTTTCTATTCATTAATTACTAATTAAATATTAATTACCTAATTAAACTAATTTAAATTAAGAAAATAGCAAATTAACAGTAAAAATTCTAATAAAATTTCTAAAATTATTTTATAACATATAAAAGCTATAAAAAAATATAAAAACTAGGTTTTACTTAATAAAAACTAATTATGCTATTTAAAACTAATTATTAATTAATAATTAAGAAAACTAAGATTAATTCTAATAAATACTAAATGATAAAATAAAAATCTGAGAAAATTATTATAAATACTTTAACATAAGAGGAATTTAAGAAAAATATAAAATAGCTAAGTACTAAATAAAAATTTAAAAATGAAAATTAAAATTAAATAAAATTAAATAAAAACTATCACTTAGAATTAAATTGGATTTTCTGGATTTTTATTTTAATAAACTATTTTATAACTTAAAACAACAAACTTTTGTGAAAACAAAATTTTTATCAC
Organism: Artemisia argyi; assembly: GCA_030686995.1. Classification (NCBI taxonomy): domain Eukaryota; kingdom Viridiplantae; phylum Streptophyta; class Magnoliopsida; order Asterales; family Asteraceae; genus Artemisia; species Artemisia argyi. The sequence goes on from CM060705.1 coordinate 2,900,542, forward strand.
TTCAAAAATAAGCTGTGGAGAGCTTAAAAACCTTGACAGTTGACCACAGTTGACCAAGAAGGAAAATGGGCTCAAATGAGACCAAGTGGGACCCACAATGGTTAAGACTGATTCCAATAAGTTAAATGAACATGACTAAGCCAGAAAAATCACATGGAGTCCACAGAATAAGCAATAAGATCAAAATAAGCACATTGAAACTTATTTTGAAACTGAAAATGGGGACAGATTTTAGGGGATAAATCAAGTGGGGTCCACAGGTTTCTAGGTCAACCCATTGGTCAATCTTGGAAGCCTGGTAGGAGGGTGATGGAAAGGAACCAAAATTAAGGGTTTGGGACCACTGAGGTGGTCAGAAACCCACCACCAAGTGGTGGTGATGGTGGTGTCTGCTGGTGCAGCAAGGGAAGGCTTTGCCCTGCAGTTGAGTTTGGTGATTTGTGGGACCCACCAGAAAAATCACAAAAATCAAGGAACCATGGAAACTTAAAGATGAGGTGGAAGACTATGATACCTCAAAAGCACAAGTTCTGAAATCACATACACAATTCATGAAAATTCATTCCATTTTGAGAAAACTGAAAAAGGTGCAAATTTGACTTTTTCATATAAACTTAAACTTTGACTTATTTGAACTTGTGATGGATCATAAACACTAAAACAAAAGTAAGAAGCTATATTATGACTGAATTTAGGTCTAAGAACAACTTTTAAGCTAAATGGTGAGTTTTGAGACCCAATTACCTTGACAGTTAACTGTCAAGGTGATTCAAGAGGTGATCTGACTATTTTTGCAAAAGACCAAAGGCTTTTATGTTTTCATTGCTCTGTTATGTCCTAATGGAGTATGAGGAAACTGATATTGACTCCTAAAGTGACAAACAGAAAGCTAAACCAAACACCCCTTAACAGATTATCAATATTAGTTGTGGCATGTATTATTGAACTAGAGTACATAAAAGCTACTCCTAAACACTTAAACCACTCTAACAAGCAGTACTAAACACAAATAAGCTACAAGCTACAGTGCATAAACTAGAATAAAGGAAAATGCATAAAACTAAAATATAGACTTACTTGAAGGACAAAATGAAAATGGAAATGGCTATGAGCTGATGAGATAAGCTCACCAAAGCTATGAGACAGCTTAATGAGCTTATCCAGAGGGAGTTTGAGCTTTTACAAGCTTATGTTTCCCCACTAATTTGTATTTCCTATTTATTTTTGATTTTTGGTATTCCTTTATACTAATTATAAATTCCAATATACTAACTGATCTATAATCTTTCAAAAGTTTATAGTTAAGCTTCTGAGAGCTGAATAACACCTAAACAACAACCATCTTTAGTGATCAAGACATAATAAGGTTTCTTAATAAAAATTATTGATGGAGCTGAAATTGCAATAACATTTGAGTTTAAAACTTAACAATTGATTAAATTACACTACCAAGGTTTCATAAAACTTTCTTAGAATAAAAATTACAACTAATAACAGAAATTACAATAAGGACGATTTAACTAAAACTACACTAAATTAACTCTACACTAACTACTAACTCATTCTTCCTTTTTTTCTTCATTTTATAGACCCTGGAGCTCTTCTCTTTCTTTCCCACTTGTTCTCAGCCCTTAGATGGCTCTCTTTTGATCTGAGCTGTTTAAAAACCTTTTGGCGGGAAATGGGGAAAAAGCATTTGTGAGTGTTTCTGGTGGGAAAATTTAATGAGGGGGGGGGGGGGGGTTGGTTGAGTTGGTGAGTAATATTAATGCAAAGGTTGGGTTTGGTGGAAAAGAGGAGGGGGGAGCAGGTTGCAGAAATCATGGAGGTGGGGTGGAAGGTGAACAGTGGAGCAGGGTTGAGGGTGTTGACCGGTTTGACCGGATTGTTATTATTAAATGGGGTGGGCTTTGGATGGGCTTAGGGGTGGATTGTGTTGTGGATCAGTGTTGGATCAGGGGTGGGATTGGATGGGCTATGTTAAAATAGATAAAAGGGATCCGTTTGGTTGTAACTTTAAACACCACAAGGACCAACTTTGTAATTTTGCAAAAGTTTAGGGACTTAAATGGTGACTTTCCAAATTTAATCACAAGGACTATAATTGTCATATGTGAATAACATAAGGACCAAAATTATAATTTTACCATTTTTCAAATTCTCGGGGACCAAAACTGACAAATTGTCAAACTTAAGGGACCAAACATGACATTTCCTCAAACTTTTTACCCAAGGACCATTTTTGACACATTTTGATTTTCCAAGGATAAAAAATGATTTTCCTTTCAAAAATACCCCACCAGGGACTGAATCTGCCAAAATCTGTAACTCCAGGGACTAAATTGTAAATTTCCAAAACTTTTCCAATTTTTCACCAAAGAACAAAATATGACAACTTATGATTGTAAAAGGACCTTTGGTGATAATTTTCCATATTTTGAATGACCAGGGACTAGTTCTGTCATTTTATGAAAGTTGGGGGACTGAAACTGCCAATTTTGCAAACTTTGATTGTTTTTCGTTTGTTTTTGCTCGTTTTGCATCTAAAATATATAAAACACGATTTTGAAATATTTTTGGTATTTTGATGCATTTCTAAGTGTTTTTGTATGTTTTGCAGTTCAGATTAGACCAAAAATGATGAGTGTTTGAGCACTCATCAATCCCCCACACTAAACTATTGCTAGTCCCTAGCAATAACTGTTTTGAAAACTTGATAGATTTTAAACTCTTTACCAAAATCCATCACTTCTGGAGTAGCCAGGTGTAAGAACTGTGGCACACCTGATAACCGTGTGATTTTGAGCAAACCACCAGCTGTCAACGGATTTGATTCGTCTTTACCAGAAGCCGTTTGCTTCTGGACTAGCCAAATCTTGATGGAATAGTCAACATCTTGGTGAGCTGATTACCAATTATGGATTTTCCACTGCCTTTACCACAAGCCATAATCTTGCGGGCTAGCCAACTCATTTGTTTTTGGGGAGTTGAGGAACCATACAATTTTGGGCAAATTGCATGCCATAAACGGATTTGAGATGTCTTTACCAAGAGCCGTTTGCTCCTGGACTAGCCAATCCTTTTTGTCGGTTAGACCTGGCGGACTGATTACCACAAAAATTTTGAAGCACCAGTGAAAAATTTTTGAAAAAATTTTAAAATTTTGGCTAAAAACGGGGGTATTATATAGTAAAATGTGATCAAATTCGCTAGAATAGCGAATACCCCCCCCCCCCCCACTTAGGATGAATATTGTCCTCAATATTCAAAATCCTGGCTATTATGCCGACATTTTGAACGTAAAAAGGCAACATTGCAAGCTAAACGTGGAAAACACCATTTTGTTTTTCACTTCTGTAATCATAGCATGGGGGACTCCCCCACACTTAGGGTGAAAACCCTATAAAACATGCTACTGTTTTTGTTTACCGAGTCGCTAGCTTGACTCGACCCCGAATTCATTTGTCCTTGGGGAAGCATGATGTGGAAGAAACAATCTCAATCGGACTTTCATTCAAGAAAGTTCCACACCGATGAGATATAATACCGGCTCAAGATAATGATACATGAAAATGCTGGAATCAAATATAGTGTCTTCATTCCCGAAGGAATGAAGAACAGGAGAAGTCACCCTGTAGGTGAAAAAGGGAAGAAAGATCTTGATGACAATCAAGATTGATTCATCATCATCAGAAAGAGAATTCATGATTGGTGTATCATGAATCTCATCAGTAAAGCTCGTATGATCTAGACATATTATGGGTGGGAGGGTTGGGATTTTGATATCAATCAAATTCTCAAGGTTGAGAATATTTCCCTCCTGAAAACAAAGATCAACTTTGTCTAGATCAAAGTGAAAGTTATCATACTCCGGTGGAGATATGATATGAGTGAGTTCACCGGAGAACTCCTCAAATGTAAATGAATCATATATGGGGAGAGAATTATGAGAATGAGAAGTGGTACTGCCACTAATCTTCTCTCCCATATGATCAAAGCCGAAGGCTTCAAATTCCGGTATAGGATCATCGGAAGAAATGTCACTATCCTTTATGGGGATAGGAGATGAAATAGGTTTCTTTTTGAAAGCCTCGATTTTGGAAATTAGGAGATCGACATTCAATAATGTTGCACGAAGTGCTTCATCCTTGATTTCAGTGTCAATTTCGTCATTCTCTTCTTCTAAGCTGACTAGCTCCGAAGGTAATTCTTCCATATAAATGATGTCTCCACAAGATAACGAATTGTCATCAGTAGAATCGGAGAACATCTCATCATGATTAGATGGGAAGAATAGAGGAGGAGGAATATCACACATATGGTCAAAAGTCCCCTGTGACTCTCTCGGGATTGGGACAAGGATCTCAACACTAGACTTTATTAATTCGTCCGATTCCTTATTAGCAACAGTGCTAAGATGCTCATCCCCCATGATCAGAGAGTGAGTGTGAACTTCGGGTGTGATAACAGTAGAATCAGGGAGTTGAGAAGGACTAGCATTTATGGATTGTACAAGTTCCATTTGATCTTCTGCTAGTGATTCAGTTATATTCTTTTCTCCCTGGATATCCATGGAAGGAATCACAACTGATGAATCTGATGAATCTTTTTGAATAATAACAATGTTATCTTCATCATCATCACTGTCATCATCGTCATCATATAGAGCAGCATAGCAAAGATTAGCACGTATTTTGGCCGCTCTTTGCTCAGCAAGTAACTCTTCCATGCTCATTTCGTTTCTAGCATCTCGTTCTTCGGCAAGTAATTCTGCCATGGATTTCTCACGAGAATACTGAAACGATGTAGTAGACAACTCCTCCTTAAATTCTTTAAGTTTCTCAAGAACCTCATGACAAAGGTCTTGCGGGTATTGAGGATTTGCTTGGGTAATTTGGTATTGTGGAGGTGGGTCTTGAAACGAATAGTCGTAATTGTTACAAGGAAATGGATTCCCTGTTTGACAATCAGAGCTAGTGTGTGGACCTCCACAATACTCACAACAGTAAAACTGATGTGGCTGTGGGTTGTACGTGTTATAGTCATAATTGTTATCAGGAAACTGCTCATAGTCAAGCGTGTTGCCTGATTGACAATCAGAACCGTAGTGTGAACTACCACAGTACTCACAATAGTAAAACTGTTGAGTCGGGCTTGGTGTATCTTGATACGGAGCATCATTGAAATTTGGGTAATATGACTCTTGCTCGTATGAATGTGATGGGTAATTGGAAAAATGTGAAGAGTCGTTGAATGAGTTTTGATTAGGATCATAAGCAAATGAATTACTCGACCCACAAAACAAACAACTCCCGTTTTGAATATCATTACCACATTGTACACATGTACACCAACGACATGGCAAATCAAAAAGTGGCTCACCACAACCAACACAAGGAATAAAAGCCGGAGGTGGGACAAGTGGTGTGCTCTTAGAGCTAGCAATTTCCACCACTTCCGTTATGGTCTCGGGTTTTGGTTCTTGATAAACGTGAAAGTTAGGTAAGTCGTTCTTTTCAGTCACTGCTCTAAGCTCTGTACGTTTCCTTGACAAACTTTTAACCGTAAACCGTGAAAGGTTATGATCAATTCTTGACGGTTTAGGAGCAATTGTGAGCTTAGGTTTTTGGACAACCGTAGGTTGGACGTATTTAGCACTTTCATCGTCAGAGGAAAGTACCGGGTCCTTTGTCACCTTGGTTTCTCGTTCTATTTCCCTCACCGGAGAGGGAATATGAATCGATGGTCCATCATAATCACTACGACATCTCGATATTTTTGACAAGGCCATAAGTTTTTCAATTTTGCTCTCAAAGGCCCATTGTTCAAAGAAATCGTCATCGAGAGATGTCATTTAGAATTATACATGAGAGGGGTATAAGAAGGTAGAATCAAACTGATAGAGGGTAAGGAAAAATATTTTTGGGTTTTTATGGAAAAATATGAACAATGATGGATAAATGTACAATGGAACGAATTCCAAAGTCACTAATCAGAAAAACCGTTTAGAAAACGCACACAACCTCCCCGGCAGCGGCGCCAAAATTTGATTGAGTCCAAACGGTCAACCTAAATTGACCAGGGAATGATCAACAAGGTCAAACAGCCTAGAGTCAATGCTCCGCGGAATATAGTGTTTCCCCGGGTCGTTATGTCCCGACGATGTGTGAATGGCTAACAAACAGTTATGTGATCGGGTGAATTTGGATAGGAAAAGGGTGGTGAGTGATTAAGCTAAGGAATCTACAAAGAAATAGCTCAAATAAGCTATATGAATAAGACAGGAAAGTAAGAAAAACCAGAAACAATTTAAACCTAAAAACGCATACGTCACGTTTAAATAAAACGTAAGCATACGAGATAAAAAGTGAAAAATACCCAGGGGGTGAAAATGACTTTTTTACAAACTAAAAGACAAAAGAAAATTTTTAGAAAAAGAAAATAAATTTTAACACTAATTAATTACTTAATATTAATTAAATACTAATTATTACTAATTATTAATATTTAAACAACTTAAATATAATATAATATTGATTAAATACTAAAAAGGTGAAAATAAAATTTCTAAAATTATAAAATAACCAAAAATAAGTTTTAAAACTAAAAATATGTGTTTTTGTATTTTTGTGAAGTTTCTATTAATTAATTACTAATTAATTATTAATTACCTAATTAAACTAATTTAAATTAAGAAAAATAGCAAATGAACAGTAAAAATTCTAATAAAATTTCTAAAATTATTTTATAACATATAAAAGCTATAAAAACTAGGTTTTACTTAATAAAAACTAATTATGCTATTTAAAACTAATTATTAATTAATAATTAAGAAAAATAAGATTAAGTCTAATAAATACTAAATGATAAAATAAAATTCTGAGAAAATTATTATAAATACTTTAATATAAGAGAAATTTAAGAAAAATATAAAATAGCTAAGTACTTAATAAAAATTTAAAAATGAAAATTAAAATTAAATAAAATTAAATAGAAACTATCACTTAGAATTAAATTGGATTTTCTGGATTTTATTTTAAAAAACTATTTTATATCTTAAAACAACAAACTTTTGTGAAAACAAGATTTTTATAACTTAAAAATAAGCTGTGGAGAGCTTAAAAACCTTGACAGTTGACCACAGTTGACCAAGAAGGAAAATGGGCTCAAATGAGACCAAGTGGGACCCACAATGGTTAAGACTGATTCCAATAAGTTAAATGAACATGACTAAGCCAGAAAAATCACATGGAGTCCACAGAATAAGCAATAAGATCAAAATAAGCACATTGAAACTTATTTTGAAACTGAAAATGGGGACAGATTTTAGGGGATAAATCAAGTGGGGGGGTCCACAGGTTTCTAGGTCAACCCATTGGTCAATCTTGGAAGCCTGGTAGGAGGGTGATGGAAAGGAACCAAAATTAAGGGCTTGGGAGCACTGAGGTGGTCAGAAGGATGGACCTTGGGGAGCCCCAGTTTTATTCGTGAAGAAGAAGGATGGATCATTTCGTATGTGTATTGATTACAAAGGGCTGAACAAGTTAACCGTGAAGAATAGATACCCGTTACCGAGGACTGATGACTTGTTCGATCAGCTACAAGGATCGAGTGTGTATTCAAATATCAATCGGAGATCGGGGTATCATCAACTTAGAGTTCGCGAGGAGGATATTCCAAAAATGGCTTTCTGAACCCGCTATGGGCATTACGAGTTCCAAGTGATGCCGTTTGGGTTGACTAACGCACCGGCAGTATTCATGGATCTCATGAATCGGGTATGTAAGCCTTATTTGGACAAGTTTGTAATTGTGTTTATCGACGATATTCTAATCTACTCTAAGAGTGAGAAAGAGCATGAGGAGCATGTATGACTCATCTTAGAATTGCTCAGGCAGGAAAAGTTGTATGCTAAGTTTTCCAAATGTGTGTTTTGGATCAATGGTACAATTTTTGGGTCATGTGATTGATAGTCAAGGAGTTCATGTAGATCCCGCAAAGATTGAAGCTATTAAAGATTGGGCCGCTCCGACGACCCCAACTGAAGTTCGTCAATTTTTGGGTTTAGCCGGTTACTATCGAAGATTCATTGAGGAATTTTCAAAGATAGCGAAGCCATTGGCCAAATTGACGCAGAAGAATGTTAAATACGAATGGGGAGATAAGGAAGAGGAAGCATTTCAATTACTTAAGGAGATGTTGTGTAGTGCTCCTATCTTAGCATTGCCTGAAGGTAGTGAGGACTTTGTTATTTACTTTGACGCTTCTCATAAAGGCTTGGGAGTTGTGTTAATGCAACGAGAGAAGTTGATAGCTTATGCTTCGCGACAGCTCAAGAAGCATGAGAAGAACTACACTACCTATAATTTGGAGTTAGGTGCTGTGGTTTTCGCCTTAAGGATATGGAGACATTATCTGTATGGAACCAAGTGTGTTATGTACACTGACCATAAAAGTCTACAACACATCTTGAATCAAAATGAGCTAAACATGAGGCAGCGACGTTGGATTGAGCTGCTAAGCGATTATGATTACGAAATTCGCTACCATCTAGGTAAAGCAAACATCGTTGCTGACGCTCTTAGTCGGAAGGAGAGGATACCACCGTTACGAGTAAGGTCATTGGGAATGACTATCGTATCTCCGTTACCATCCCAGATAGTAGAAGCTCAAACGGAAGCGTTGAAAGCAGAAAACAGACCTGCTGAGAATATCTTTGGGATGGCAGAAAATGAGAATGGATTTGCTAAGCCTTTTGATGGAATATTATGTTTTGGAGACTGAAGTTGGGTACCATTGTATGGAGGAATTCGTGAGTTGATTATGCACGAGTCGCATAAGTCAAGGTATTCTATTCATCCTGGGTCTGACAAGATGTACCAGGATCCAAAGAAATTGTATTGGTGGCCAAATACGAAGGCAGATATAGCGTTGTACGTTAGCAAGTGTTTGACATGTTCGAAGGTTAAGGCAGAACACTAGAGACCGTCAGGGTTATTGACGCAGCCAGAACTCCCAGTTTGGAAATGGGAGCGGATTACGATGGAATTCATTACCAAATTACCGAAGACAGCTAGTGGTTGTGACGCTATCTGGGTAATTGTGGATCGATTGACTAAGTCTGCTCATTTTCTAGCAATTAGCGAAGATGACAGTATCGACAAACTTGCTAGGTTATATGTGAAGGAAATCATTTCTCGTCACGGTGTTCCGATATCGATTATTTCGGATCGCGAAAGTCATTTCACGTCAGCTTTGTGGCAATCACTCCAAACCACTTTGGGGACGAGACTTGATAGGAGCACTGCCTATCACCCCCAAACCGACGGTCAGAGTGAGAGGACTATTCAGACTTTGGAGGATATGCTTCGTGCCTGTATAATCGATTTTGGTAAAGGCTGGGAGAAATATCTACCTTTTGCGGAATTCTCTTATAACAACAGCTAGCATACTAGTATTAAAGCTGCACAATTTGAAGCTTTATATGGTCGTAAATGCCGTTCTCCGAATAGTTGGGCTGAGGTTGGAGACAGCCAACTCACAGGCCCCGAGCTTATTTTGGAAACTAGTGAGAAAGTGACTCAAATACGTGATCGGTTACAAGCACCTCGAGATAGGCCGAAAAGTTACGTCGATCAGAGACGTAAACCTCTTAAGTTCCAAGTAGGAGACAGAGTGATGCTCAAGGTCTCACCATGGAAAGGAGTGATACGTTTTGGGAAACGTGGGAAGCTCAACCCCCGCTACATTGGACCATTTCTAATTTTGGAAAGAATTGGGCCCGTGGCTTATCGGTTGGAGCTACCATAGGAATTGAGAAAAGTTCACGATGTATTTCATGTGAGTAATTTGAAGAAGTGCCTTTCTATTGAGACGCCGGTTATACCGATAAAAGATATCCGTGTGGATGAGAGTTTGAACTTCGTGGAAGAACCGATTGAGATTTTGGATCGAGAGATTAAGCGACTCAAGCGCAGTCATATTCCACTCATCAAGGTTCGTTGGAATTCCCGTCATGGACCGGAATTTACGTGGAAACGAGAGGATGAGTTTCAGAAGAGATATCCTAAGCTTATTACTTCGTAGATGGAATGTTCCGAGAGAAACCCGGGGACGGGTTTTTTCTGAGGCTGGGAGGATGTGACAACTGGCAATTTAGGGAGACCTTTTAAAACCCGCATTACGTTAAATTTTGGTTTTAATCAAATATTTGGAAGTTTATTCACAACGAATTTGCCAAAATTTAAACCGATGTTTTAAATTATAAAGTTTATGTGGAATCGAATTTGAATTATTGATTTCATATGGAATATATGTGGTCATTTATTGTTGAGACGTATATTAGGCATTACGTTGACTCCGGCACTAGGATAACCTAACAAATTTAAATATTTTGAATTTGCGATTTGGTTTATATATATAATTGAACGTATCGTGGAATTTTAAAGATATTGGAATCGAGCTCGGTTTGAGAGTGTTGAAATATTTTCAAAAGTTACGGGAATGGTCCTTGTGTTTTATGATTAGTCACCCTCCCCCTATTATTATTATCACCATTATTTTATTTTTATATAAAAAGAGTAAACCAATAAAATGGTCCTTGTGGAACCTGGTAAACACAAACACACACCACAAACTCCATCTTCAACATCTTGCTCTCTTATCCCTCTCCTCTAATAACCCTAGCCGCCACCTACTCTTCCGGCTATACAGCAGCTCCACCGCCACCAACCACCATACACAACCACCACTAAACGAATCCACATCTTCTCCTCTTCACGATCCACTACTACACGCGCCCCAAAATTTTATTTTTCACCTCGTTAACATCACAAATCCGCCACCACCTTGTGTATTTTTGAAGTATTTTCATCTTGGTCTTGTGAATCGAAGGTAAGACGAGTTGTGACTTGCATTTTGGTGAAAAACGTGACCAAGGGTCACGAATCTTATATTTCTTTTCGGGTTTATGAATAAAAATGTGATAACTCAAGTGGGTTTTTGTTAAAATGGACTAAGTAAAGAGTTTGGTATCCGGGTTTGGTGATTCATGTGGATGTCGAGTGAAAACCGAGAGCCTAGGCTCTCGGCTTGGGGATTTTTTTTAGCGTATGAGGTCTTGTGAATATTTTTTTGTCTCATTGTAATGGTATCGTGAGTGCTCAGTATCGGTTTTTGTTTTGATTGAGGTTTGGTTGAGAGAACTTGGACTTGGTTGTTGTTTGTGGTATCCAGACCCGTTTGGTTGATTTGTCGAGCTCGGTTGAGCCTAGCCGAGACCTTAATGGTCTTGGGGTTGGGTCCTCGTGGCTCGTGGTGTAGCCGAGACCCAAATGAGTCTCTCGACTCGGGGTTTGACTTGGTAAGTCGACCCGTTTTATTGGTATTCTTGATTATTTTTCTAGTTATTCTTTTTGTTGCTATAATTGTTGTTGTTGTGGTATATTGCTATTGATATTTTTGATGTTATTGTCGTTACTTTGGAGCCGAGAATGAAATGGTATAATGATTTATTTTGTGGACTTGTGTTGACAAAAAGTGTTATGGGGACCGATTGTGAGACGGTCACTTTGAATGACGGAGATAGGTTCGTCGGGTGCCGTAGTTGGACCATATTGTTGTATCTTGTGAAATGGGATGATTGACGGAGATGTGGTATTGATTATTATTACTTTGGACCCATGGTTGAGCGAGTAATATAATAATAATGTAACGATAAATATTATACTATGAAAATAGTATAATAAATGTCGGAAACGTTATTATAAACAAACAATTATAAATGACGATATAATTATAACGTTGGATTCTCTACGTAACGAAATGCCTTTTTGGAAAATAACACGGGAAACTTACGAGTTATACGAGATCGAGGGCACTTGAGTCCAAGTGGGCCATATTATTTAATGACTATTGTGCTTGTCACGGATGTGTAACGTTAATATATTCATTTTATATAACTACGTAACTTATTTGATCGACGGATTAAATAGGACCTATTTGGTTATATAAAAAGAGTCTATTAACGGGTATTGTATCCTACGACGTCCGTAGGTTGTGGTAGGAACGCGAGATAATGAGTTACTAAATATCTCGTGAGGTTTACCAAATTGACGAATTTGGAAAGTTTAACGATATATTTAGGAAACTTATTAACTTAAATACTTACCATATAGTATGTTTACGTGCTATGTGACTTAGGTTTTGGGTATGATCTTGGAATAATATATATTAAGTAAATAAATATGGAGAATTATCAACTCGACGGATTTAATAAACTTCGATGATTTATTTAAATGATATATTGGGCCAATATTGGACCTGTAGATTGTTTTTATTATTTCTTTCGATATGTCTTCTTGGTTTATGTGAGTTGACCTTCCACCCGCATGGATACCAAACGCCAAACTAATACGAGAAATGGATTTTTGGAAAGTCAAAAGGAATACGTTCGGGATTGGGAATATTTGATTTTTGAGAGAATGTTTCTGAGAAGAACTTATGTTGTTAGGAAGTGCCGAGTCCGTAGTTGCCGTCTTTTGAGTTGCTATACTTCTTGATTCTACTGGTTCTTTGTGCTGATATCTTGACTTGAGGTGAGTCATAGCCCCACTTTTACTTTTGAACTTTGTTTTCAATACTTGGTGTGAGAAACGTGCAAATTGTTTTATGTGGACTATTATCGCTGTTTATTTAAAACTTTCTATGCTTATAGAACTAGGTAGGTTATAGTGCATGTCGTATCCTTACGAATGCATGAACATGTCGTATCCTTACGAATGTTGGGCATGTCGCATCCTTGCGAATGCATATTGATTTGATTTGGTTTTGGACTATAGTGTGTGCACCTATAGGTTTGGTTTAGTGATTTGAGGCCTAGTCTAGCTAGCAAGCATTTTGCATATATGTCCACTTGATTGAATTAAGAATTTAAACCTATGATCTCACCAGCGAAAGCTGACTTTTAGCGCGTTTTCTTAGGTAATTAAGAAATGGCTTTGGATGCTTGGTTCGGAAGGCTTGGCTTGGCAATGTGGTTTAAGGATCTATTTTTCTCAAACTCTGATATGTATTTGTGGACCTACGTTTATTTCTTTTGGGCCTTACTTTGGATAAACTTGGGATGAATGTAAACTTTAAAAACCCCGTATGGTTTGGTTTTAATTATGTTTACTTTATCTCGTTCTTTTATGACTTGTGACGGATACCAATCCACGTAGCACCCCCAAAGCTTGATAAGTCTTCCGCTGTACCAAATTTTGGGGGTGTTACATCCTCTACCAAGCAATCTTCTGGTCCTCTTGACACATTATTGTCTTCAACCATGGCCTCTCTAATCCCTCCTGGATATGCCATACAATACCTTGAACACGCATCGCGTCTTCCCCTGGATTTGCACATGTTCCGTAACACTTTCGGTTCCAATCATTCCAATGTACAGCAACAAACAACAATCAACTCTTTTGTGTTTTCTGATCTTGACCTTCTGATGTATCAACAAATCTTCTTCCCTAATTTTCTTCAATTTAATTATATTCCTTTCTTTGACCAAACATCCCTCACAAACTCTTCACCATTTTCTGCCATAATCCCAACACATAAACAAGCGCTAACACAAACACATACAATGATTTTTTGTCTTCTTGACTGCATCGCCAACATCAACTTCCTCTAGTTCTGTCTTTCTATATTGCGATTCCCAAACAGCCCTCTTCTCTTGACAAACAAATCAGTCTCTCTCACTAATTGGATTAAATACAGAAACAAACCACTAATCCTCTGATGATGATCAGCCATCTCTCTCTTTGTTGAATGAAGAAAACGCAAACTGAAACCTTGATCAAAAAATGATTTGATTCTTTGATTTCTGGATTGCAACAATGATCTTTGATCTTCTTTGAACCTGGCTAGCTCTGATACCATTTATTGTCCCATGAATTATTGATGCCAAACCATAATCAAGAATCACAATAACTATATGAACAAGAATCAAAGGATTGAACCCAACAAAATATATTATATTTATTGAATGAGGGTTATTTTTTTACAGACTAATCAACCCCTATTTATACTTCCTGAACCGGTGCCATATGACGGTTATACCAATTCTACAAAAGTAAACGACACAACCTAATTAACCGTTACAACCTGTAACCGTCATACCTAACTAACTAAACTAAACGACCCATATTGACCCAACCCATATCTAATGTTTACAGGCTTTTACATAATACATAATACATACATATACTTTTCTAACTTGACAAATATAATACATAAACTAACTATTTTGACACTAAATGACTTCTGTTATGGTTTTGACATTATGAGTTTCCAACATAGACAAGTCAACATATGCTATATCTGATAATTATGGTTCTTGTAAGCATAGATTTTTATCAGTATCTTTCATATAAATAACTAGATATGAGCGTCTTTAGACTTCTCGCTATTGTTTGGTCGGTGATTTGATCTGTGCTCATATGCATTAGTTGGTTTAACGGAGCCAATAACTTTGATCTACTTAAGTGAAAATATGACGAATTTTGTGACCAATCAATATGCATTATTAAATTAAGAAATTCACATATTGCCACATATAAAAGTCAATGTACAATGAGAAAACCCTCCATTATTTTATAAATTTACAGATTAACACCTACATGCCAGCAATGAGACAGTTAAGGATTAACAGTGTAGCTTTATATAGACGCGTGATCATTGGTTATGAACAAGTAGCTTCTTACAAGTAAACCCTATACTCCTGACTTTTAATAGCAAGAAAGGTAGATACAAAAGAAGTACGATATTCAAGCATTGACCTTGTAAAAGTGTGGCAGTTACAAAAGCATGCTAGTTGAAATTAGTCAAGCAAATGAACCTAAAAGAACATACCACGAAAGCAATTAGAAGCAGAATTCGTTGCCATCTTGAGCTTCTCACACGTTCCGTTTTAGGCATACATTTAGTCATGGCAATCATTTCTCTATTAACAAAGGGTGTTTAGTTCATGTTTTAATTAGGGAAATTAAACATGTGTTTATAAGTTAAGAGTAAATTGAAGCACACATTGTTGTTTATCAACTCTAATTTTTGTCCCTATGTTATTAATGCATCCTTATTGGAAAATTTTATCAAAAAATGGATTGCATTAGTGCACATTTATTAGTTGATGATACCGATAGTACCTTGTCAACAAGTGTGCACATATGTGATGCTAGTTGTTATGTTTAAAAAAGTTATGGATAATTTGTCATAAGCATCTTATAAAATTATAAAGTTTAATCTCTTTAGAAAACACCATAGTGATTCACGATTGTTTTAAACTGATTAAAAAATGATTTAAGCAAGGGGTGCATACGTGTTTTATTGCTCGTATAAAATCGATGAATGTGGACTCCAGATGAAAATAACAGAAGGGACTCATTGATATAAAAATGGACTTCAGATTAAGAAAATGCCAAGGTATGACCCATTGTGATGTTAGTTTAGGGACAAACGGCGTATTTATACCTAATAATAATAATACTCCCCTCATCTTAAAATATAAGTCCATTTTGACTTTTCAAAGTCTTTTTCTTTCAACTTTGGCCTTTATTATTATTTTTTTCGTGTTTTATAATACTTGATGCAAAATATATAATGAATTTGTGTTTTAAATGTATTTTAATTCGTATACTTTTCATCAAATATTATATAATATGAAAAAAATAATTAAAGTGAAAGTCGGAATAAAAAGACTTTGAAAAATCAAAAGAAACTTATATTTTAATCGGTCTCAAAATACTGTATAAGTTTGTTATGGGTTTTGTTTTTCTAGGTGTATAAAGGTATTTATTTATTGGTATAAAGGTATCCATTCACCATTCACAAGCACACCACACCACCACTTTCACCGTCACCACCAAAAGTCGCCGCAGCTACACCCACCAGTCTTATCACCACCACGGTCACCATCTCTGTCACAACCACACCACAGTAAGTATGTTGGGGAAAGTGTGACCACTGATTGCTTGCTGATGTTCTGATTGGATTCTTTTAAAGTAGCATATAGAGTGATAAGAAATGTTGGCATATTTGTGTTTTATCCACATATCAGGAACTTAACAGTTTTATTATGGTAGGATATGATAGTACTTGAATGTGTTCCAATTTGTTCAGTGAGCATATCATTTTGGGTGTATATCCTGAGAGATCATGTGGTTTGGAGGAGTGCTTAATACCAAGTTCAAATTTATAGTTACTAATCCTATCCTCCATCCGGTTGTTAAGCCCCTTGAATCCGCTTAGCTTATAAGGAAATTAACAGGTCCCCTGAACAGCACTATTTGTATACATATTTTTGGGGATATTATGAGTACACCTCTGCATATTTGTATCTTACAGATCTGTCCGATAACCAATAATGTAATATATTAGATTCCTATCATAACGTCTACAAGACTACAATACTTTAATAAATATCTAAATTTGATGAATCTTCACAACTACGAATACAATCTATTTGTCACGTAAACACATGCAATATAGTCTTAGTTGCAACAGATGGACATATCTTAGTTTTGCTTATCGATTAATGCTGGCCACTTGATCCATATATCTACAAATCGCGAAATTGCTCGGTACTTGATGTTTTTCTACTATTGTATATGTGGATAAATGCTATGGTTACACCTGATGAGCTATCATCTTCAGTGTTTGTCTAGTGAGATGCATATAGTTACTGTAAATTTGCTTCCTTGGTATGCCTTTCATTGTAAGTTCTCTCCCTTGGAGAAGATGAAACCCTGATGGTCTCTTAGTCTCCAGGATGGAAAAGTCTCACAACTTGAGCATGTCTTCATCCGAGGCAGCAAAGTTAGGTATGAAATAATTTTTCAATATGAAATGTTGTCATTTGTCTGCTAAAGAATGCTCCTTTGTTCAAGCGATTAGAGGCTAGAATTAGGTACATTCCCTAGTGCTTGCAGAGGATCCATGTTCTAAGTTTCTAAACTCTTGTTTTGTTACTAAATCATGCAAACTTTCTTGCTTGAAGTTTAAAAGTTCAGCACTTGGTGTCGGTTGAGGTCGTGCTGTATTATACTCTTCTCTGCATTTATATTATGATACATTTGTATTAACTTACTTGATTACCAAAGTGTGGGATATGATACTTTATTATCTTTCAACTTAAGATTCCTCATATGTATCTGAATAACTAATTTCTTTTAGATTAAAGACAACATTATCTCTTTATGACCTCTTTTGGGTAAACATATGATTAGAGTTGTGTGGTCTAAACTTCTCTCTGATCTTAAACTTTAACACCATTTTCCGTTTTTATTATATTGTTGTTGCTATGCAGATATTGCGACAGTTGACTTTGCACATAGGTTTATGTATTGTTCCACCATATCAGTGTCTTAAAATGATCAATGAAATTTAAGAGTTTAGAGTTAGTAATGGGCAAAGCGGTAACTGTACCTTGAAAAGTTATGTGAAAATGTTGGCGTATGTACCCTCCAGAGTTAGGCCGTACAATTAAATACCTTCCGGATCTATGTTAAACAAGGCATACACAAATGTATCCAAACGAGACAAACTAATATCCGAAGGGTTGAGAATGTCCGCATGACCTCAATCCTCCGGAGGTCAGGACCGTTCGGATAAACCAGTAAGTACATGAGCCAAAGTACAAACAAGTACACCAAAGTTTGCAAAATTGGCAGTTTCAGTCCCTCAACTTTCATAAAATGACAAAACTAGTCCCTGGATATTCTAAATTTGGAAAATTATCACCAAAGGTCCTTTTGAAATCATAAGTTGTCATATTTAGTCCTTTGGTGAAAAATTGGAAAGTTTTGGAAATTTACAGTTTTGGTCCCTGGAGTTTCAATAATTGGCAGATTCAGTCCCTGGTGGGATAATTTTGAAAGAAAAATCAATTTTGATCCTTGGGAATTCATAAAAACTATTTTTAATCCTTGGATAAAAGATTTTACAAAATGGCAATTTTAGTCCTCGGACTTTGAAAATTATCATTTTTAGTCCCCGGGAATTTTGAAAAATACAAAAATGTCAAAAATGGATTTTGGTTATTAAAATTATGCAAGTATGGTCCTTATTGTTGCCTTGTGAAAACTACAATTCCAACCCACAACTTTTCATAAATTACAAAAATGGTCCTTGTGAATTGTAGTTACAACCAAATGGACCCTATGTACTAAACCTAAACCAATCCAAAACCACTACCCAACCCTTAAAACCTGATCTGATCCAGTACCCCAGGCCCAAAGAAAAAAAGCCCACCCAACCTAAACTAATACTACCTGGTTGTTGACCAGTCAACCCCCACACCCCGTTTACTATTCATCGTCTCCCCTAAACACCCCTAATCTTCAGGTTCATGCCCCCCCCCCCTCCATGCTACCTCATTAATGCACCCACCAAACACTCAACCACACCTCACCTTCCCCCCTCCTCATTAATTATCACACCCAACACCAAACCTGCCCCATTCCTTATTTCCCGCCAAAAAGAAGTTTGAACGGACAAGATGGTTTTAAGCCATCCTACGATCAAGAAGCAAGTGGGAAAGTCAAGCCAACCCTCTGGGACTATAAAAAGAAATGAAAAGAGAATAAAGAAGTAGTAGTTAGTTTAGTTTAGTTTTTATTTATGTCGAATTAGTGTAACCTTTATCATTTTAATTGTAAGCTTTGTTTTTTTTATGTAATTTCAAGTATTTCTGTAATCTAAACCTATTCCAATGTTTTAATTTAAGTTTGCTTTTGAAAATTCATTTTGGCAATTTTAAGTGAATTTGACACATTTGCTTAAATCTTGTTTAATGTTGTTGAACTTGTTCCATTAAGCTTCAGTAAGCTCATTTGTGAGCACCTTTAAGTTTCCACAGCTTTTTACTCAGTCTCATTTATAGTTTACTAAAAAAAAAATAAAAAAAAATATACAAATAAATAGTCATAAAATAAAAATCAGTTGAAGAAAAGATAGAAGCAAGGTTGCATGGTGGATTTGTGATTTCCCTGGTTTAGTACTCATGGTGAGTGAATAGGTTTGTGGTTTGGTGCTATTGATCTTTACCTCAGTCCACTGCTACTGTAAGCTATTTTCAAATTTTTGGTATTTAATAATTGTATACTTTACTTGTGCTTGATTTAGTTAACTTAGGTTTAATTAATGTCAGTATATGCTAATTGTTCAAGTTCTAATGTTTAGAATGTGAGATTGTTTCTTTAATTCCCATTTTCAGCTTCAAAGGTAGTGTTTGGATCAGCAACTTTGCTAAGTGTTTGTTGTTGATTCCTTGATTTCTTTGTGCAAATAAGTTTCTTAGGGTATAGCTGAGCTGTGCAAACCACAAAACTTGCATCTTATCAAGCCAAAGTCAAAATCCCACTCCCTTGCCCATATCAGTCCACTGTGGGTCAGTGGACAACCAAAACTCACCCACTTTGTTCAAAACTTGTAGTTTTATCCATATCTAGCTTTCATTTAACCTAATATATCCATTCAAGTCAGATTTGATCACCCAAAGTTCATAATAGTCAAAGTATTAGGTTTTCATAAAAAAGTCAAAGTTTATGCCATTTCAGATTTTTCCAAAAGATTGAAGAATTGTTGTGATTTTTGTGTGATAGCTCAGGTTGTGAATCTTGTTTCTACTCATTCTCTACCATCTCAAATTTAAAGTTCCATGTTCATTTTATTTTTACAATTTTTTCCATAAGCCCTAGCTTGCACTAAAGTTGGCTGCAGGGGAGGCAAACCCCCTGCTGTGCAGACCACAGTCCCACACCACCACCTTTGTGGTGGTCTTCTGGCCACCATGGTGGTCCTCAGCCACCACTCCTTGGTCATCTCAAACCCCCCCATGGTGGGCTACAAAGATTGACCAATCATTTGACCCCTAGCCCACTGGGACCCACCTGATTTACCCCCATAAGTCTGTCCCACTTTTCTGTTGCAAAGCAAGTTTCAAGAGCTTATTTATAGCTTATTAGCTTATTCTGAGTACCCCTTTGCTTTTTCCAGCTTTTACATGTTCCATTAACTCATTTAAGCCAGATTTAGCCAAAGTGGGTCCCACTAGTAGCCATTTTAGCTTATTTTTCATTTGGGTCAACCAAAGTCAACTGTTTCAAGTTTTGGCTTATTCCAGCTTATTTTCAAGTTTCCAAAAAGTTTGTTTTCATAAAAGTTTATTGTTTTTAAGTATTTAATAGGTTGGTAAAAGAAAAATCAAGAAAAACCAATTTAAAATTAAGTGATAGTTTCTATTTAATTTTATTTAATTTTAATTTTCATTTTTAAATTTTTATTAAGTACTTGTCATTTTTATATTTTTATTAATTATATCTTATATTAAAGTATTTATAATAAATTTTTCAGATTTTTATTTGGTCATTTAGTATTTATTAGATTTAATTTTAGTTTTATTAATTATTAATTAATATTAAGTTTAAAATAGCATAATTAGTTTTTATAAGGTAAAATCAAGTTTTTATATTTTTTATAGCTTTTATATGTTATAAAGTAATTTTAGAAATTTTATTAGAATTTTCACTGTTCATTTAGTAATTTTCTTAATTTAAAATAGTTTAATTAGTAATTAGTACTTAAATAGTATTTAATTAATATAAATACCACAAAAAGACAAAAATAGTTATTTTTAATTTTAAAACTTATTTTTAGTTATTTTATAATTTTAGAAATTTTATTTTCATTTTTCTAGTATTTAATTAGTATTAAAATATATTTAAGTGTTTTAAGTATTAATAATAAGTATTAAATAGTTTGTAATTAATATTAAATAATTAAATAGTGTAAAAATTTATTTTATTTTTCTAAAAATTTTCTTTTAGTTTTAGCTTTGTAAAAAAGCCATTTTCACCCCCTGGGTGTTTTCAGATTTTCGTTTTCACTTTTTATTTGGTACGCTTACGTTTTATTTAAACGTTACGTACGCGTTTTTAGGTTTTAATCGTTTCTGGTTTTCCCTAATTTCTCGTCTTATTCAAATAGCTTGTTTAAGCTATTTCATTGTATAAATCTGTAGTTTAATCACTCACACCCCTTTTCCTGTCCAAAGTCACCCGATCAAATAACCGTTTGTTTACAATTCACACCTCGTCGGGACATACGACCCGGGGAAGCCTTATACTTCCGCGGAGCATTGATTCTAGGCTGTCTGACTTTGTTGACCATTCCTTGGTCAATTTAAGTTAGGTGGTTTGGGCTCAATCAATTTTTGGCGCCGCTGCCGGGGAGGTTGTGCGCGTTTATCTAAACGGTTTTTCTGATTAGTGTCTTTGGAATTCGTTCCATTGTACATTTATCCACCCTTGTTCATATCTTTTCATAAAAAACCCAAAAATATTTTTCCTTACCCTCTAACCATTTGATTCTACCTTCTTATACCCCTCTCATGTATAATTCTATATGACATCTCTCGATGACGATTTCTTTGAGCAATGGGCCTTTGAGAGCAAAATTGAAAAACTTATGGCCTTGTCAAAAATATCGAGATGTTGTAGTGATTATGATGGACCTTCGATTCCTATTCCCTCTCCGGTGAGGGAAATGAATCAAGAAACCGAGGTGACAAAGGACCCTGTACTTTCCTCTGACGATGGAGGTGCTAAATACGTCCAACCTACGGTTGTCCAAGAACCTAAGCTCACAATTGCTCCTAAACCTTCAAAAATTGATCCTAACCTTTCACGGTTTACGGTCAAAAGTTTGTCAAGTATACGTGCTGAGCTTAGGGCAGAGACTGAAAAGCACGACTTACCCAACCTTCACGTTTATCAAGAACCTAAACCCGAGACCATAACGGAAGTGGTGGAAATTGCTAGCTCTAAGAGCACACCACTTGTCCCACCTCCAGATTTTGTTCCTTGTGTCGGTTGTGGTGAGCCGCTTTTCGGTTTTCCATGTCGTTGGTGTACATGTGTGCAATGTGGTAATGATATCCACAACGGGAGTTGTTTGTTTTGTGGGTCGAGTAATTCATTTACTTATGATCCTAATCAAAACTCATTCAACGACTCTTCAAACTTTTTCGATTACCCATCACATTCATACGAGCAAGAATCATATTACCCAAATTTCAATGATGCTTCGTATCAAAATACACCAATCCAAACTCAACAGTTTTACTGTTGTGAGTACTGTGGAGGTCCTCACTTTAGCTCGGATTGTCAAACAAGGAATCCAATTCCTTGTAACAATTACGACTATTCATTTTCAGACCCACCTCCACAGCACCAAATGATTCACACAACTCCTTCTGCTACTGACATTACAATAGAGATTCTTGAGATATTGAAAGAACTTAAGGAGTTGGGTACCACAAAACTTCATAATGCACCCAGTGTTTCTTGTGTGAATTGTGGGGGTCCTCATGATGATTACCAATGTCAACCTTCTGGTTTTGACAAGTCCCCACCCCCGCAATTTTCATTTACTCTAAATTCACATGAGAAATGCATGGCTAAAATATTGACGGAAGAGCAGGTTGCTAAAATTGAAACCATAGATGATTTTGAAAAAGCTGTTACGGAAGCTTATGCAAAAGAAAAAGCAGCCAAATCTAGCTCTTTGTTCCGTTTTATTCATGATGACGATGATGATGAGGATTCTATTCAAATGAAAGAATATTACAAAGCTTCATCCAGTTCATCAGTTGAGATTCCTTCCGTGGAAGCACAGGGAGATAAGAGTATGCAAGAATTGCTAGCAGAAGAACACATGAAAAATATAGAATCTATGTGTGCTAGTCTTTTGTATCTCCCTCAGTCTGATGTTATCACACCCGAAGTTCACACTCACTCTCTGATCATGGGGGATGAGCATCTTAGCACTGTTCCTGATAAGGAATCGGACGAATTAATAAAGTCTAGTGTTGAGATCCTTGTCCCAATCCCGAGAGAGTCACAGGGGACTTTTGACCATATGTGTGATATTCCTCCTCCTCTATTCTTCCCATCTAATCATGATGAGATGTTCTCCGATTCTACTGATGACAATTCGTTATCTTGTGGAGACATCGTTTATATGGAAGAATTGCCTTCTGAGCTAGTCAGCTTAGAAGAAGAGAATGACGAGATTGACACTGAAATCAAGGATGAAGCACTTCGTGCAACATTATTGAATGTCGATCTCCTTATTTCTAAAATCGAGGCTTTCAAAATGAAACCTATTTCATCTCCTATCCCCATAAAGGATAGTGACATTGTCTCCGACGATCCTATTCCGGAGTTTGAAGCCTTTACCTTTGATCATATGGGAGAGAAGATTAGTGACAGTACCACTTCTCATTCTCAAATATCTCTCCCCGATTATGATTTATTCACCTTTGAGGAGTTCTCCGGTGAACTCGCTCATATCATACCTCCACCAGAGTATGATAATTTTTACTTTGATCTAGACAAAGTTGATCTTTGTTTTCCGGAGGGAAATATTCTCAAACTTGAGAATTTGATTGATATCAAAATCCCAACCCTCCCGCCCATAATACGTCTAGATCATACGAGCCTTACTGATGAGATTCATAATACACCAATCATGAATTCTCTTTCCGATGATGATGAATCAATCTTGATTGTCATCAAGATCTTTCTACCTTTCTTCACCTACATGGTGACTTCTCCTGTCCTTCACTCCTTCGGGAATGAAGACACTATATTTGATCCCGGCATTTTCATGTATCATTTTCTTGAGCCGGATACTTATCTCATCGGTGTGGAACTTTCACGTGCTTCATATGTTTGTCCAAACATTTTGAATGAAAGTCCGATTGAGATTGTCTCTTCCACATCATGCTTCCCCAAGGACAAATGAATTCGGGGTCGAGTCACGCTAGCGACTCGGTAAACAAAAACAGAGCATGTTTATAGGGTTTTCACCCTAAGTGTGGGGGAGTTCCCCATGCTATGGTTACAAATGAGTGAAAATACAAAATGGTGTTTTCCACGCTTAGCTTGTAATGTTGCCCTTTTACGTTCAAAATGTCGGCATAATAGCCGGGATTTTGAATATTGAGGACAATATTCATGCTTAGTGTGGGGGGGGGGGGGGGGGGTATTCGCTATTCTAGCGAATTTTATCACATTTTACTATATAATACCCCCGTTTTTGCCAAAATTTCAAAAAATTTAAAAAAATTTTCACTGGTGCTTCAAAATTTGTGGTAATCAGTCCGCCTCGTCTAAGCGACAAAAGGGATTGGCTAGTCCAGGAGCAAACGGATCTTGGTAAAGACATATCAAATCCGTTGACGGCTGGCAATTTGCCCAAAATTGTGTGGGTCATCAACTCCCCGAAAACAAATGAGTTGGCTAGCCCGCAAGATTATGGATTGTGGTAAAGGCCGTGGAAAATCCATAATTGGTAATCAGCTCACCAAGATGTTGACTATTCCATCAAGAGCTGGCTAGTCTAGAAGCAAACGGCTTTTGGTAAAGACTACTCAAATCCGTTGAAAGCTGGTGGTTTGCTCAAAATCACACGGTTATCAGGTGTGCCACAGTTCTAACACCTGGCTACTCCAGAAGTGATGGCTTTTGGTAAAGAGTTTTTCAAATCCATCAAGTTTTCAAAACAGTATTGCTAGGGACTAGCAATAGTTTAGTGTGGGGGATTGATGAGTGCTCAAACACTCATCATTTTTGGTCTAATATGAACTGCAAAACATACAAAAACACTCAGTAATGCATCAAAATACTGAAAATATTCCAAAATTGTGTTTTATATGTTTTAGATGCAAAATGAGCAAAAACAAATAAAAAACGCACAAAGTTTGCAAAATTGGCAGTTTCAGTCCCTCAACTTTCATAAAATGACAAAACTAGTCCCTGGATATTCTAAATTTGGAAAATTATCACCAAAGGTCCTTTTGAAATCATAAGTTGTCATATTTAGTCCTTTGGTGAAAAATTGGAAAGTTTTGGAAATTTACAGTTTTGGTCCCTGGAGTTTCAATAATTGGCAGATTCAGTCCCTGGTGGGATAATTTTGAAAGAAAAATCAATTTTGATCCTTGGGAATTCATAAAAACTATTTTTAATCCTTGGATAAAAGATTTTACAAAATGGCAATTTTAGTCCTCGGACTTTGAAAATTATCATTTTTAGTCCCCGGGAATTTTGAAAAATACAAAAATGTCAAAAATGGATTTTGGTTATTAAAATTATGCAAGTATGGTCCTTATTGTTGCCTTGTGAAAACTACAATTCCAACCCACAACTTTTCATAAATTACAAAAATGGTCCTTGTGAATTGTAGTTACAACCAAATGGACCCTATGTACTAAACCTAAACCAATCCAAAACCACTACCCAACCCTTAAAACCTGATCTGATCCAGTACCCCAGGCCCAAAGAAAAAAAGCCCACCCAACCTAAACTAATACTACCTGGTTGTTGACCAGTCAACCCCCACACCCTGTTTACTATTCATCGTCTCCCCTAAATACCCCTAATCTTCAGGTTCATGCCCCCCCCCCTCCATGCTACCTCATTAATGCACCCACCAAACACTCAACCACACCTCACCTTCCCCCCTCCCCATTAATTATCACACCCAACACCAAACCTGCCCCATTCCTTATTTCCCGCCAAAAAGAAGTTTGAACGGACAAGATGGTTTTAAGCCATCCTACGATCAAGAAGCAAGTGGGAAAGTCAAGCCAACCCTCTGGGACTATAAAAAGAAATGAAAAGAGAATAAAGAAGTAGTAGTTAGTTTAGTTTAGTTTTTATTTATGTCGAATTAGTGTAACCTTTATCATTTTAATTGTAAGCTTTGTTTTTTTTATGTAATTTCAAGTATTTCTGTAATCTAAACCTATTCCAATGTTTTAATTTAAGTTTGCTTTTGAAAATTCATTTTGGCAATTTTAAGTGAATTTGACACATTTGCTTAAATCTTGTTTAATGTTGTTGAACTTGTTCCATTAAGCTTCAGTAAGCTCATTTGTGAGCACCTTTAAGTTTCCACAGCTTTTTACTCAGTCTCATTTATAGTTTACTAAAAAAAAATAAAAAAAAAAATATACAAATAAATAGTCATAAAATAAAAATCAGTTGAAGAAAAGATAGAAGCAAGGTTGCATGGTGGATTTGTGATTTCCCTGGTTTAGTACTCATGGTGAGTGAATAGGTTTGTGGTTTGGTGCTATTGATCTTTACCTCAGTCCACTGCTACTGTAAGCTATTTTCAAATTTTTGGTATTTAATAATTGTATACTTTACTTGTGCTTGATTTAGTTAACTTAGGTTTAATTAATGTCAGTATATGCTAATTGTTCAAGTTCTAATGTTTAGAATGTGAGATTGTTTCTTTAATTCCCATTTTCAGCTTCAAAGGTAGTGTTTGGATCAGCAACTTTGCTGAGTGTTTGTTGTTGATTCCTTGATTTCTTTGTGCAAATAAGTTTCTTAGGGTATAGCTGAGCTGTGCAAACCACAAAACTTGCATCTTATCAAGCCAAAGTCAAAATCCCACTCCCTTGCCCATATCAGTCCACTGTGGGTCAGTGGACAACCAAAACTCACCCACTTTGTTCAAAACTTGTAGTTTTATCCATATCTAGCTTTCATTTAACCTAATATATCCATTCAAGTCAGATTTGATCACCCAAAGTTCATAATAGTCAAAGTATTAGGTTTTCATAAAAAAGTCAAAGTTTATGCCATTTCAGATTTTTCCAAAAGATTGAAGAATTGTTGTGATTTTTGTGTGATAGCTCAGGTTGTGAATCTTGTTTCTACTCATTCTCTACCATCTCAAATTTAAAGTTCCATGTTCATTTTATTTTTACAATTTTTTCCATAAGCCCTAGCTTGCACTAAAGTTGGCTGCAGGGGAGGCAAACCCCCTGCTGTGCAGACCACAGTCCCACACCACCACCTTTGTGGTGGTCTTCTGGCCACCATGGTGGTCCTCAGCCACCACTCCTTGGTCATCTCAAACCCCCCCATGGTGGGCTACAAAGATTGACCAATCATTTGACCCCTAGCCCACTGGGACCCACCTGATTTACCCCCATAAGTCTGTCCCACTTTTCTGTTGCAAAGCAAGTTTCAAGAGCTTATTTATAGCTTATTAGCTTATTCTGAGTACCCCTTTGCTTTTTCCAGCTTTTACATGTTCCATTAACTCATTTAAGCCAGATTTAGCCAAAGTGGGTCCCACTAGTAGCCATTTTAGCTTATTTTTCATTTGGGTCAACCAAAGTCAACTGTTTCAAGTTTTGGCTTATTCCAGCTTATTTTCAAGTTTCCAAAAAGTTTGTTTTCATAAAAGTTTATTGTTTTTAAGTATTTAATAGGTTGGTAAAAGAAAAATCAAGAAAAACCAATTTAAAATTAAGTGATAGTTTCTATTTAATTTTATTTAATTTTAATTTTCATTTTTAAATTTTTATTAAGTACTTGTCATTTTTATATTTTTATTAATTATATCTTATATTAAAGTATTTATAATAAATTTTTCAGATTTTTATTTGGTCATTTAGTATTTATTAGATTTAATTTTAGTTTTATTAATTATTAATTAATATTAAGTTTAAAATAGCATAATTAGTTTTTATAAGGTAAAATCAAGTTTTTATATTTTTTATAGCTTTTATATGTTATAAAGTAATTTTAGAAATTTTATTAGAATTTTCACTGTTCATTTAGTAATTTTCTTAATTTAAAATAGTTTAATTAGTAATTAGTACTTAAATAGTATTTAATTAATATAAATACCACAAAAAGACAAAAATAGTTATTTTTAATTTTAAAACTTATTTTTAGTTATTTTATAATTTTAGAAATTTTATTTTCATTTTTCTAGTATTTAATTAGTATTAAAATATATTTAAGTGTTTTAAGTATTAATAATAAGTATTAAATAGTTTGTAATTAATATTAAATAATTAAATAGTGTAAAAATTTATTTTATTTTTCTAAAAATTTTCTTTTAGTTTTAGCTTTGTAAAAAAGCCATTTTCACCCCCTGGGTGTTTTCAGATTTTCGTTTTCACTTTTTATTTGGTACGCTTACGTTTTATTTAAACGTTACGTACGCGTTTTTAGGTTTTAATCGTTTCTGGTTTTCCCTAATTTCTCGTCTTATTCAAATAGCTTGTTTAAGCTATTTCATTGTATAAATCTGTAGTTTAATCACTCACACCCCTTTTCCTGTCCAAAGTCACCCGATCAAATAACCGTTTGTTTACAATTCACACCTCGTCGGGACATACGACCCGGGGAAGCCTTATACTTCCGCGGAGCATTGATTCTAGGCTGTCTGACTTTGTTGACCATTCCTTGGTCAATTTAAGTTAGGTGGTTCGGGCTCAATCAGTAATGGAGCATGAATTAGCAAACATTAAGGAACTAAGTACATACCAGCCTGGCACTCCATATTGGAGGCCTATAAATAGAGAAGAAATCTTCACTTAAAGGTTAACTAATTCTTTCACTCTCTAACTTTACATACACTTTCTTTCTCTAAGAACTATACTTACTCTCACGCCGGAGGTTGGTCCTGGGATACATTCCCGGGGCGAGGCTAACGGACGTACCTGTTTTGCAGATATCCGAAGCAATCAATCATCAACAAGGATCACCCCGAATCCGGAGGACTAATCCAAGGTCCGAAGGATTCATCTCACTTGTCTAGAGTAAAAGCAAACTTTTACTTCAACAAATTGGCGCCATCTGTGGGACCCGTCATTCACTCTACCCGTACTAAGTAATGACAGGTCCTGCTTCTACTATACCTAAAGGAAGCGGGAAAGACCCGGAAGTCAACCCCAATAGCAGAGAACAAATCCAGAGTCACCTCACTGCCCTAAAAGCTCTAATCTAACAATACAATGCCACAGGGGAAACACCAATTAAACCTATTCAACTTGACTTCGAAGACGAAGAGCCCCAAGATACCAGAACACAGAAAATGGAAGAAGAAAGGATGGACAACCTCTCTAAACCTTTCAAAGCAGCAACAAAAAGTCCTTTTACCCGAAGGATCATCGACTTCTCCGGACCCAAGAATGCAAAATATGTGATGCCTTCGCACATAAAGCTATATGATGGATCCACAGATCCGGACGATCATGTCACAAGATTTGAAGGGGCCGCTAATCAAGGAGCCTGGCCCATACCCATATGGTGCATGATGTTCCAGCAAACCTTAGACGATGCCGCAAGAGGATGGTTTGATAGTCTACCCCGTGGCAGCATAGACAAGTGGGATACCTTGTGTGAGCAGTTTGTGCAAAGATTTGCCCTTCGTAGAAGGTGCGTCAGAGACCCTATGGAAATAACCAAGATTGTCCGGAAGGCCAACGAAGCCTTGTCGGAATACAAGGAACGATGGACCAATGAAGCTAGCCGTATTTCAGGGGTCCCGGAGGTAATGCAAATATCCTCTTTTATGGACGGATGTAAGTGCCCGGAGCTGGCAAAGAGGTTCTCCGAAAAGATTCCCCGGACGGTAACCGAGATGATGATAAGGGTGGACGATTTCATCCATTCCGAAAGAGCATATCGGTTGACCGAAGTACCAAGGGGAGAAGAGCAGATAACTACAGAAAAGATTACCACCCTAACTCGTATAACCGAAATGACCAGAGCACGCAGTGATCCTCCTTCAGAGGGAAACGCAGAAGAGATATTCATCGAGAAGAATTCCGGCCCCGACGAAATGATCATTACACACCCTACGGACAAACTAGAAACGAAAACCCAAACAAGAATGATTAGAGAATGGACTACCTCCGCAATGATATAAATCGGAGGGATGTCAGGCCCTTAGACTTAAATGTACTCTCCAAAGCTCCTAAAGAAATCCTCGCGACTGAACACCATCTTAGACTTCCGGCACCACCTCCATTAAGAGGAAGACCTGCCAAAGAAAACATGGATAAGTATTGTGACTACTATGGGGAAAAGGGTCACCTCACCAACGACTGTCACAACCTAAAAGAACAACTCAAAAAAGCTATAGAGACAGGAAAACTGGACCACCTAATCAGAGATGTTCGACAGAGGGAGAGGCCACCTCCGAGAAATAACAATCACACCAACCAAGGTCGAATCATCAATATGATTCGGTATCCGGAGAGAAAATATAAGCGAAAAATCATAGATCAAGAAGAAGAATGGATGAACACTCCTATAAGTTTCCCTCCCATACTCCCCGGAGATGCTTCCGAAGAACCGTTGATAGTGGAAGCGAAGATCGAAGGATACATTGTACGTAGGGTATACGTGGACCAAGGCGCTTCAATAGAAGTGATGTATGAACACTGCTTTCTGAACCTTGACCCATCCATCCAGTCCCGACTGACAAAAACAAACACACCGCTAGTTGGATTCGCTGGAGAAACGATAAATCCGTTGGGCAAACTAGAACTAGAAGTGTGCTTCGGAAACGAAGGACTATATCGTCGGACGACGATGATATTTGCAGTAGTAAGATCCCCCTCCCCCTACAATGTAATACTGGGACGTTCCAGAATCAAAAAGTTAAGAGCTATCCCTTCAACAATACATGCTATGATGAAATTCCCAACACCAAGAGGTATTGCCACTTTGGTCACCCGATCGGTCATCATATCGGAATGCAGAAAGCTAGAAGAAAAATTCCTGATGGAAAAAGAAATGAAGGTCAAAAGTCTTCCGGAGCCCACGATAGAAGAAGGAACAGCGGAAACCGAAGAAATATTGGTTCATCCGGCTTATCCAGAGCAATTGGTGACAATAGGGAAAAAAATTTCAAAAGAAGGAAGAAGGCAGCTAATTACGCTGCTCAAAAACAGCCAAGACGTTTTCGCATGGGAACCTTCGGACATGACTGGCGTTCCCCGATGGGCGGCTGAGCACAAACTCAATGTAAATGTCCAAGACAAGCCTGTTGCACAAAAGAAGAGATTCTTTTCGGAGGAAAAGAATCAAGCTATAAACAAGGACGTAGAAGAATGGTTAAAAGCAGGGATAATCAGACCCGTCCGATAACCAACCTGGATATCCAATCCTGTGTTGGTAAAAAAGCCAGACGAGAGTTGGAGGATGTGCATCGATTTCAAAAACCTCAACTCATCGTGCCGAAAACACTACTATCTGCTGCCCGAGATAGATTAGAAGATCGAATCAGTAATGGGGTTCCGATATAAGTTTTTCCTAGATGCTTACAAAGGATATCATCAAGTACAAATGGCAAAGGAAGACGAGGAGAAAACAACCTTCTATACTGATCATGGGACATACTGTTATGTCAAAATGCCATTCGGATTGAAAAATGCCGGGGCAACCTATCAGAAGCTGGTAGACTCTGCCTTTCGGACGCAAATTGGCCGAAATTTGGAAGTATATGTAGATGACATGGTCATCAAAAGCCAAACGGAGAAAGAGCTTTTAGCTGACATTGCAGAAACGTTTGATAATCTTCGGGAAATCAATATGAAACTAAAACCTAAGAAATGTTCCTTCGGAGTTGAAGAAGGTAAATTTCTCGGATATATGATAACTTCCGAAGGGATTAGAGCATGTAACACCCCCAATTCATGGATGCAGCGGAATTCGAACTGGGTGTTACTCGACGGCACAATAGTCACAATAATAGAAAACGAACTCCAATTGAGTCATTTTAAAAGATTTATCATTCAAATTATATAAATATCAGAGGTTACAAAATGAGGTCCCAATTGGTTCCATGTTTACAATGTATAATAAATGAGTTTTGAATGATAATAAAATTTATAGCCCTCTTGAGTATCCGTGTCCTTCCGTGCCATCCTTGATCGTCATGAACCTGAAATACATGCTTGAGAGGTCAACACAAAGGTTGAGTGATATTCATAGAGTTTGTTAAATCGATTGAACACAATATGTTGGTAGTGTGAGTTATAGGCTCACACCAATGTTTGGAAAACAAAACAGGTAGGCTACGTTATTATACGCCCGGAACATGTATTATACACTAAGCTTATGACACCATAACGTTAACGTGTACCAATATCAATCGGCGGTTTTATCCCGGTAGGTATGTTGCTAACATACCTAAATCTCAAATATTATTGCATTTGTTTGAACTTAGTCAATACAGGTTCATGACGATCAAGGATGGCACGGAAGGACACGGATACTCAAGAGGGCTATAAATTTTATTATCATTCAAAACTCATTTATTATACATTGTAAACATGGAACCAATTGGGACCTCATTTTGTAACCTCTGATATTTATATAATTTGAATGATAAATCTTTTAAAACGACTCAATTGGAGTTCGTTTTCTATTATTGTGACTATTGTGCCGTCGAGTAACACCCAGTTCGAATTCCGCTGCATCCATGAATTGGGGGTGTTACAGATTGGTATCAGAGCAAAGAATATGAAGTAGTGCCTATATATATATCTTGCATTTAGTCCATGATGTGGTATGATGTATATTGTAAGTCCTTGAAAGAAAAGATTCATGAAACATGTATGTTTTGTATATCGTTTACTACCGTTCGGGCCGACATAATTCAGAAGTCCTGTTAGTAAGCGTTCGAGGAGCCAGGACACTTTAACTCGTAAATCCACAACTCAACTCGACGGCTTACATAATGAACTCCTCACATGAGGCTCCCTACTATTGTAGTAGTTGATGAAATATATAGATATAAGTTTTGATCCGAAAGGTTACATGTCCGATATTTGAATAAACTTAGGAAAGTTTATTAGTACATGAAGATTGTTATTAGGGTATGTTTCATAAGTTTTGTATGACCATTTTCTCTTGGTAATATCTCATGGTTCCCTTTTAAGTGAAGTAGATCCAAATTGCTTGTTCAAGTTCTCGTCAACTCTTTGTTTCATGTTTACGCCTATGAAAGTTGGTATGGTCATTTCGTCATGGCCTAGCCATGACCTTTGGTCCTTGTTTCAAGGTCATGAGACACAACCTTGGCTCTAGCCATGGTTGTGGTCTTGATTATAGGTCATAAGACCTCTTGTTCCTTTCAAAGTATAACCATAATCTTGTGACTTTCGCCTAAAAATGGGCTGTTTAGAATTTGAAGAATTTTATCACTCGGAAAGTGTTTTTAGGTCTCGAGCTTCTTTACACCTGAACGAAAACGTCGTTCCGGACAACTTTCGTGTTTTAACTTTTTGATGAATCAGACCAGAAGTGGGACTTTCAAAACCCAAATTTGATCAGAATGGTATTTGGCAGTTTGCCGAAAAGTTTTGGTAACTTCAAATGGGCGTAACTTTTGACTCGTATACTCGTTTTAGGTGGTTCAAATTGCTATGGTTTCCTTGTTAAGTCCTCTACTGTAATATGTAAGGATCCAATATCATAATTTTACCATTTTGGTCGTGGTTTTCCAAGAAAGTCACTAGTTTGCTTGTTATAGTAACTTGTCTTAATCATTAACAATAACTTGTTTTGCTCACTTTTATACATCATGGACATAACTACAAGACATAATATAGCAAGAATAACATGTAAATAACATGAAAATGATTATTTAACAAGAATCAAGTTAGGGTTTGGCTCACAACTTTTGGCTTTCAAAGATGAAAGGAAGTTAACATGTAAGGATAGGACTTTGATAGACTTGCTTCAACCCACTTCACTTCATGCAATCTTTCTACTCTTGTAATCTTGAAAGAGAGATGATGAAAATTGAGGTGACTTGAGTGGATTCAAACTCAAGAGAAATCACCAAAGTTTCTAAGGATTTGAAGTAGTTTTGATGAATCAAAACTAAACTAGGGTTTATGTATGGATATTGCACTTGATTTCTTGGATGGAACTTGAAGTAAACTAGTAAAATGAAGTGTGTTGTGTGTGTGGGTCTTTCATATGGTCAAGGAGTGGGAGGAGAAGCATTTATATGCAAATGAGGAGGTTACATTGTTGACTAGTCAACACTTGGAGGCCAAGTTGAACACATGTTCACATCTTAAGGCTCCTAGCATGAGATCAAGACACACAAGGCTGAATTTCCCCCCCTAGGTCAGTTCCTAAACTTGGGGGACAAGGTGTGGACTTTGCTTGGTATTATCCTAAGTATTAGGAAGAGTTTTGACTCCGGGAAATGACAACCGTAAATGATTAGGCCTCAAAACGTAAAACCGGGTGTCGTAAAATTATGGAACTTTAAAGTATTGTTAGACATGTCCATATGTCCCATAATAAAATATAAAATGAGTGGTAGGTTCCATTTGAGTGGTAAAACCCTGCTAAAAACTGGAAACACGGGTCTAAAACGCGTAATACGTAAAACGTACGAATATTGCGTAAAATTGAGAAAAGTAAAATGTTACTTTTCTAATGTGATAAAAATGATTTAAAATGACTTATAATGTCTAGACTGGGCTCAGTCTAGTGTCGGTTGGTATTAAATGTCCTTTAGACATCAAACCGTAAGCCTAAAAATCACGAAATGACTTATAAAATCAAGGAATGATTTTTGGTCAATGGAGGAGGGAAAAATATGTTGACTTTTTCTAATAAGTTGAAAACTTAAATCGTCTTAGAAATGCGGTGCAGGTATAGGCTAAGGTTACGGCTGAGTAAAAACGCTTAAAACTGAAAATTCCAGTTTTTCACGGCCGAGGTTTATTTTGGTCATGTTTTTCTCAGTCATGATTTATTCTCAAATAAATCATGAGTGTGTCAAACATTTTTCTGATACGGGGAAAATTAACGCGACCGAATTTCGTTGTACGTAGAATTTCTGAATGACGTTTTACCCTAAAACGTGTAATACCGTGTAATTCCTTAATAACTTTCACGAAAATGAGCTTATGAATGTCAAACTTTTAGTTTGTCATGGAAATGATTTATCACTTCAGCCCAAGAAATAAAAATCAAGTTTCGGGAAAATTTCGGAAAGAATGAATAGTAAAAGTGAATAGTGAAATTTTCCGGGAATGGTAATTAACCTGAAATTGCGAATTGTTACAGAGCAAACCCCAAGAAAACCAGAGCAATTGCCGACATGCAATCACCAAAGTCACTGAAGGAAATGCAAAGTTTAAGTGGTAAACTGGCTGCACTCAACCGTTTCTTATCAAAATCTGCCGAAAGATCCTTACCCTTCTTTGAAACATTGAAGAACATTACCAAAGACAATAAAGAAAAATACCAAAGGACGGAGGAAGCTGAAAAAGCTTTTCAAGAGATGAAGATGATGATCTTGGAACTACCATGCTTAACAACGCCAAAACCAAAGGAAGACATGTACCTATACCTATCGGCAGCAACGGAGGCGATAAGCGGAGTAATGATGGTCGAAAGAGAAGGACGACAGATCCCTGTTCACTACGTAAGCCGAACGTTGCATGAGGCCGAAAAAAAGGTATGCTCAGATTGAAAAATTGGCTTTAACTCTGCTACATCTGTCTAGAAGACTAAGGCGATATTTCAAGGCTCACCCTATCAAAGTCATAACCGATCATCCTATCAAACAGGTATTAAACCGAGCTGAATCTTCCGGACGGTTAGCCAAATACATAGTAGAACTAGGAGCTTACAACATTACCTATGTACCCCGAAATGCCGTCAAAGGACAAGTGTTAGCGGATTTCATCAACGAGGTACCCATCGGCACCGTCTATCCGGATCCAAAAAGGAGAGGCAAGGAGATATGCAATATCTCCTAAACCGGAGAATGGATCTTGTATACTGATGGAGCTTCCAGCAAAAAAGGTTCCGGAGCGGGGCTAGTACTGATCAGTCCGGAAAAGGAAGAATATACTTATGCCCTCAGATTAAACTTTGAAGCCACTAATAACGGAGCAGAGTACGAAGCACTCCTTGCCGGACTACGAATCGCAAGGGAAATACATATAGAAGCGATGGACGTACGAGTGGACTCAAACTTGGTGGCAAGTCAAATTAACGGAGAATTCACCGCATATACGGAAAGCATGACCAAATATCTTGCCAAAGCCAAAGAATACATCGCGTACTTCAAACAATTTAAGATAAAGAATATTCCGAGGACACAAAACCAAAAAGCAGACGTACTAAGCAAGCTAGCATCCGTAGCATTCAACCACTTAACGAAAGAAATCTTAGTGGAAGTGTTAGAGAAACCATCCACTGAGGAAGAGATGATCAACGCAATAGTAGAAGAAGAAGAAGAAAACTGGATGTCACCCATACTCCGATGCTTAAAAGAAGGGGTCTGGCCGGAGGATCTAAATGATGCCCGAGCCCTTTGTTTGAAAATAAGCCATTATACACTAATCAATGATGTACTATTCAAAAAATCCTATCTAGGACCAATGCTACGGTGCGTAGGACCCCTCCAGGCCAACTATGTCATCCGGGAAGTACATGAGGGAGCATGTGGTATGCACTCCGGACCACGATCCGTTGTAGCTAAACTTATGAGACAAGGCTATTACTGGCCAACCATGCACCGGGACGCCAGGGAGGTTATCCAGAAGTGTGACTCATGCCAGATACACGCTCCGATTCCTAAGTTGCCAAAAACAATGTTAACTTCCATCATGGCTCCATGGCCCTTCTTCCAATGGGCTATAGACGTGTTGGGACCTTTACCCGAAGCTCCAGGGAAAGTCAAATATGTAATCGTAGCCATTGACTACTTTACCAAGTGGATGGAAGCTAAGCCCCTAGCCAAGACAACCGGAAAGGAAGTGAAAAAGTTCTTATGGGATAACATCGTCTGCAGGTTCGGATTGCCCAAGATAATTGTTACGGATAATGGAAGCAATTTTGTAGGAGATCCATTCAAAAGTTGGTGCAAAAGATTGAATATCACACAAATCAACACAGCCGTAGCTCATCCTCAGGCCAATGGATTAGTGGAAAGGGCAAACAAAAGCCTGATGAAAGGATTCAAGTCACGGCTCGGAAGGGAAAGATCCGGATGGGTAGACGAACTACCGAACATATTGTGGGCATTCCGTACCACCCTAAAAACTAGCAATGGAGAAACTCCCTTTAGCCTGACCTACGGAAGCGAGGCGGTCATCCCAGCGGAAATCGGTATGCCTACCTTTCGAACCATGATGGCAAACGCATAAGACAATAATGATGAGATCGGCTTGAACCTAAATTTGTTGGAAGAAAGGCGAGAAATGGCAGCAATAAGGGAAGCCAAGTACAAAAAGAAGGTGGAGCAGTACTATGATGAGGCGAAAAATGATCCGTTTTTAGGGGGTCATTTAAGCCCGAATCCGACTTTATTTGATCAAATATTGCCCTAAATCGTTCCTTTTGCGATTTTAGGTGTTTGGAGAGTGAATTCTGGAAAAGAAGCTATTTTGGACGTTTTTGGAGCATAAAAGTGAAGAAAACGGCTAAGTACCTAATTTGCATACTGAAAATACAAGGTGACGGCGTCAAGACCAACATCTTGACGGCGTCAAACATGAAGAATTAAACACCGAAGGTGGTGACGGCGTCAGAAGGACTGGTGACGGCGTCAAAGTGGCAAAATTAATATACCGTGGGTGGTGACGGCGTCACATAGGCCGTCATAAGTGGATCAAGGCCGTCCGAGGAAGTATATGGCGGCGAGGTGACGGCGTTAGAAGTTACTCTTGACGCCGTCAGACTGTTTTTCCTATATATAGTTTTCTAGTTTTTTCATAAAAGGGAGAGAAGTTTTGGTGAAACCCTAAAGACGATTTTGGTGCCTCTTTTACAGGTTTTTCAAGGGTTCCAAACCCTTGAGACCTTGCATTGTAATTAAGATAAGTGTACTTTCAATTCAATCAATATGTCTATGTGTTGGTTGTTTATCTCTTGTTCTTGTCTCAATTCTACTATGCTAGGCTAGATCTCTCTTGTGTTTGCTTAGATCTAATGAAACCTAGATGTTGATTATGTGTTGATTACTTGTCTATTCTTGTTTTCAATGAATGATTTATATGTTAGGCTTAAGAAAACTGGCAGATCTCCAAATGGTAACATGCTTGAACGTCTTAAGAAACATGAACCGAGGCGTACTAGGTCTTTATTGGTTGTATTTAATGCATGAGCCACTATTTACAATCCCTATAGTTGTGCTGGGTCATGGTGTAGGAGGAGATAAGAGCTCATAGAGTTGGGGAGTTATGTATGCCACCCCACGAATGGTATTAAGGAATACAATCCGTCATTCATACAAGTGTAACAAGTA
This sequence comes from Artemisia argyi, assembly GCA_030686995.1. NCBI lineage: Eukaryota > Viridiplantae > Streptophyta > Magnoliopsida > Asterales > Asteraceae > Artemisia > Artemisia argyi. The sequence continues at coordinate 2,938,699 of CM060705.1, forward strand.
ATTAACATGTAAAAGATATCTAGGGAGTGGGAGTAGTGAAGTCTAAGTAAACACAATTTCTCCAATTACTGCTCACAACCTTAGTTTAATTAGTTTAATTTCATTTTTATTATTTTATTTTGATTACATCTTAGTTTTAGGTTAGTTGATTAGCAACTAATTCCGCCCACTCCTTCAAAACCCGAGATTTTACTTGCTTTCATAAAAATATAAAAATACAAAAATAATCATCTCTCACCTCTAGAACTATTAATTAGGTTTTCTAATCCTAGCGACACTATTCCTAAGCTGAACGATCAATCCCCCGGTACTTGTCACTATACTATACTACAACGATCAGGTACACTGCCTGGTGGGGGTTGTAAGCTTCTCGAGATCCCTCGAGAGGTAAAGCAAGGTGCGATTCCCACGCATCAAGTTTTTGGCGCCGCAGCCCGGGGAATAGTTATTGTCTAGGTTAGGATTTCTTTTTATTAGGTCTACTTGCTAGATTCCTTTCTAGTAAGATTTTTATTTTTATTTTTAGGTCTTCTTTAGTCTATCTCATTTCTTTGTGCCTTTGTTAGTAAATTAACCCCATTGACTATTCCGTTGACCATTATGGAAAACGCGAATCCACCCCTTTCCCCTGAAGAAGTGGTTGTGTTACGTGAACAGATTGAGAGTGAGATTAGAGAGCTTAGAGAGCTTAATAGGTTGGTTAAGATTGAACTCGAACATACATTTAGTGACCTAGCAACCGCCTTGTATTCAAATAAGGACCTAGGGCCTAATGACTTTGTGAATATTGTTGAGAGACTAGAAGAGGAGGCAATGGATCCGAGGCTTAACGACTACTTTAATCTATACCCCACTAAGGAGGAGATTGCATACTATAATAATCTTATAGATAACCCGCGATCTCCTTTCACCATAATTGAACCTAAGATCAAGAGAGGCGATCCTAAGAGTGCTAAGATACCATGTATGATTGGATATAAGCACATTAGCAATGCTTACATTGACTTCAAATCTCCAATCAACATTATGTCCTCAACTGTTTATAATGATATAATGGAAACAAGACTTGAACCTAGAAGGGATCCCAAGTACCCCGGTGGAGTTTGTAACTTTGTCGGGAGAGTTAGAGGTTTACGTGTCTTTGTTGGTAATTTCACTTTTGTCACCAACTTTATGATTGTGGAGGATCTTGCTAATGTTATTGATTGTCGATTATCCAATGTTGTGTTTGGCAAACCATTTGTTGAGGAGTCTAAGTTAGAATATGATGAGGTAGAAGGCACGATCCGGTTTGCAAGTAACACCGATAGTATCACTTATAGGATGCCGAATAGGATGAAAGAATTTCGCTTTATATCTCGTTTGGATAAGGACAACGTTGGTGCGTTTGAGGATATTGATGAGAAGGATAAGAAAAAGGGCATGGACTATGTATGGGAAAAAAGGAGTCTTTACTACAAGGATTGCTTGGCCCTTGGACCAAGGTATAAAGTCGATGAAGAATTTGCCCAAATGATTATGGGGGCGATTGAGAAAAAGGTGATTGGTTTCTACAAGGAATATTTACGATCGGAGAGTGGAACCAATGATGAGATCACGTAGTAACCCACGACTTTGAGTCTAGCTACAAGACTCGTAAATAAAGAAAAGCGCTTCTTGGGAGGCAACCCATGTTTTGTGTGATTTTTATTTGTTTGATTGTTATTTGCTTCCGTATGCATGTTTTATTTTTATTGTTGGTTGATCATATTTCTCTACTAAAATGTGGAAATACTTTACTATGTTGTTCGGCCTACTCTTAACTTCAACCTAAAGGTATTTTTGCAAAAGATAAGTGTAAGGGGAAACCCCAAATATGTTTTTAAGAAACAACCCGATCATGATTCTCCACAATATTAAATGAACATGTATATTCGTATTTGTTAGAGTCAAATGCTTGTATTGAGTCATAATGAAGTTTTGCAGGATTTTCCAGGAAGTAGGACAAAGTTTTTCCAGAAATTTTCCGGAAACTTGACATAAGAATTTCTGCAGGTCCATTCTGACGGCGTCAGGGTATTGCTCTTGACGGCGTCAGGAGTTAAAATCTGGAAATTTTACCGGTTTTGTTTTTCTAACGGAGTCTTATGGTTTTTGTGAATTATTGAGTTTTATAATCTCCAGGAAATCTGCAAACTTCATTCCACAAGCATTATATCTTACTTTGTTTTCTAGGATTTAGTAACTTATATAGGATGCCGCCGATTTTACGCGAGGTTGCCTTGTCTACTTTTGTCAGGATTTACAGGTTATTTGTGACAAGAAGATGATTTATATTCTGGAAGGGAAGCTTTGATTGTTCGTTTTCTTGAAGGAAGATTTAACCTGGCCAACTAAAATCCATACCGAGCGAATCAGGGGAGTATTTGATTTCATTCTCTTTACTTTTTTAACTTTTACATTCTTTACTTGAACATTGGGGACAATGTTCATCTTAAGTGTAAGGGGAGGGTAAAAAGATGATACCTTACATATGCACTTTCGCTTGAGTTTGTTTTGTTTGATAGTAGATGAGTAATAAAACTATGAGAAATACTTGTTAGTGTAATTTTAGCGCCAAATTTAAAATTTTTTACAACATTTAGGAGTGAAACTTTAGCCATAGCAAGCGTCTCATGGATAGGAGGTTGTATGACTAGCACATAACCGTATATTCAGAAAAATTTTCCACCCAAAAATGTGAGGTTCGCCTTTAGATTTGATAGGAAAAGCATTCATTATTGGTGCTTATGAGTGTACCGGTAGCATTTAGATTCTAGAACTTGCGTTAGTGATGCATCCCGAGACCGCTAGTGAGACTACATTCGTGTGGTAGGATTTACTACATGATAAGAGGCATTAGGATCACCCTTGTGTTAAACCCGTATTATAATTACTTGACCATTTAAGACATATTACTTGGCTAGTTAAGTCAACTAATTTTTCCCACACCTTTAGCGTTGTACTCATTTTTAGTACACGAAACCCCTAGTACACCCCTCCGAGCCTATCTTTTCGTTTCTAACTTTAAGCATTTTACTTAAAGGAAGAATTTGTTACACCCCACTTAAATGTACACCCAAATCGCCTTAGCCTTCCGTGTATGCGCTCCTTTTTAGTGCATTATTGTTATTTGTTAAACCCTAAGTTAACTTTCTAATTGATTACATGGTTGCTAAGTCGAGTCATATCCTTGTACATATTGTTTTGGGACGATTGGGACTCATGGGTAAGTACTTATTTTATGGAGTAATGGGGAAGAACATCACTTATTACCCCCATATGTACGTTAATCTTAAAAGTGCTCCAAGTGTTTTGATTTTCTTAATTCGAGTCATTAGATTAGTTAAATGTAAAGTATGTAAAGATTCAAGTGTAAGGGGATTGCTCAAACCCCTATGATGTATTATTTTGGATGGTAGGGTAAGAGTGTATGCAAAAAAAAAAAAAAAAAAAAAAAAAAAAAAAAAATCGAAAAAAAATCAAGAAAAAGAAAAAAAAAAAATAGAAAAAGAAAAAGAGAAAAAACATACGGACTACCATCCCGTTTTTATTCGATGTTCATTTTATGTTTTTGTTATTTTTCATTTATTAGCTTAAGTCGAGGCTAGTCTTGGCTTAGCAACGCCATCTTGTACATGTAATTAACCGAGATTGTTAACTCGCCACCAGTAAAACTCCCTTTATCCAACAAAACCGTGTAATTCATATCCCTACACCTAACGTTATAACCCTTTAAAAGACCTCTTTGATAGTTTATCCTAGGTGCTTACGCCATGTGGTGGAGGTTTGATCCTTTCCCAAGCCTATGGTAATCTATTTTGCTATGACAGGTAGTGAGAGATATCTTCCATTTCCATAATGTTATATTACTTTATTACACCCGAGAGATGTGAGTATCTAAACACTATTTGTGAGGTGCTTGTGTATGACCTCCGTGCTTGTCTATTGGTCTTTAGTGGAACGATTATTTGTTGTAATTACTTTTATATTAGTGTTAAATGACCCCTAACTTGTCTTTTGAGTAGAATAAAAGCTCATTTGCTTGAGGACAAGCAAATCTTAAGTGTAAGGGTATATGATGAGGCGAAAAATGATCCGTTTTTAGGGGGTCATTTAAGCCCGAATCCGACTTTATTTGATCAAATATTGCCCTAAATCGTTCCTTTTGTGATTTTAGGTGTTTGGAGAGTGAATTCTGGAAAAGAAGCTATTTTGGACGTTTTTGGAGCATAAAAGTGAAGAAAACGGCTAAGTACCTAATTTGCATACTGAAAATACAAGGTGACGGCGTCAAGACCAACATCTTGACGGCGTCAGACATGAAGAATTAAACACCGAAGGTGGTGACGGCGTCAGAAGGACTGGTGACGGCGTCAAAGTGGCAAAATTAATATACCGTGGGTGGTGACGGCGTCACATAGGCCGTCATAAGTGGATCAAGGCCGTCCGAGGAAGTATATGGCGGCGAGGTGACGGCGTCAGAAGTTACTCTTGACGCCGTCAGACTGTTTTTCCTATATATAGTTTTCTAGTTTTTTCATAAAAGGGAGAGAAGTTTTGGTGAAACCCCAAAGACAATTTTGGTGCCTCTTTTACAGGTTTTTCAAGGGTTCCAAACCCTTGAGACCTTGCATTGTAATTGAGATAAGTGTACTTTCAATTCAATCAATATGTCTATGTGTTGGTTGTTTATCTCTTGTTCTTGTCTCAATTCTACTATGCTAGGCTAGATCTCTCTTGTGTTTGCTTAGATCTAATGAAACCTAGATGTTGATTATGTGTTGATTACTTGTCTATTCTTGTTTTCAATGAATGATTTATATGTTAGGCTTAAGAAAACTGGCAGATCTCCAAATGGTAACATGCTTGAACGTCTTAAGAAACATGAACCGAGGCGTACTAGGTCTTTATTGGTTGTATTTAATGCATGAGCCACTATTTACAATCCCTATAGTTGTGCTGGGTCATGGTGTAGGAGGAGATAAGAGCTCATAGAGTTGGGGAGTTATGTATGCCACCCCACGAATGGTATTAAGGAATACAATCCGTCATTCATACAAGTGTAACAAGTAATTAACATGTAAAAGATATCTAGGGAGTAGTGAAGTCTAAGTAAACACAATTTCTCCAATTACTGCTCACAACCTTAGTTTAATTTCATTTTTATTATTTTATTTTGATTACATCTTAGTTTTGGGTTAGTTGATTAGCAACTAATTCCGCCCACTCCTTCAAAACCCGAGATTTTACTTGCTTTCATAAAAATATAAAAATACAAAAATAATCATCTCTCACCTCTAGAACTATTAATTAGGTTTTCTAATCCTAGCGACACTATTCCTAAGCTGAACGATCAATCCCCCGGTACTTGTCACTATACTATACTACAACGATCAGGTACACTGCCTGGTGGGGGTTGTAAGCTTCTCGAGATCCCTCGAGAGGTAAAGCAAGGTGCGATTCCCACGCATCATACTACAACCGAAGGGTTAGACCTGAAGCGTTCAAGGTGGGGGACTTTGTGTATCGGAAGAACGAAGCCAGCAGGGTGGAGGATCAAGGAAAATTAGGGCTAAATTGGGAAGGTCCCTACCGGATAACGGAAGCCTACCAACATGGAACGTACAAGCTGCAAACCATGGACGACATAGAAGTACCTCGAACCTGGCATGCAATCAATTTAAAAAAGTGTTTTATGTAATCAGTTGTTCTGATAGACTTATTGTAAGGCATGAGCCATTTTCCTATTATCAATAAAGCATACTACGCAGTTGGGCGGTAAGAAAAGTTGTTTTTATCTAAATGTCAAACTACTTAGCATGAAAGAAAACCCCAAGTGGGTATAATCTAAGGCCAAGAGCCGAAGGGCACAGGTTGTCCGATATTTTAAAACCCCAAGTGGGTATAATCTAAGGCCAAGAGCCGAAGGGCATAGGTTGTCCGATATAATAAAACCCCAAGTGGGTATAATCTAAGGCCAAGAGCCGAAGGGCACAGGTTGTCCGATATAGTAAAACCCCAAGTGGGTATAATCTAAGGCCAATAGCCGAAGGGCACAGGTTGTCCAATATTTTAAAACCCCAAGTGGGTATAATCTAAGGCCAATAGCCGAAGGGCACAGGTTGTCCGATATAGTAAAACCCCAAGTGGGTATAATCTAAGGCCAATAGCCGAAGGGCACAGGTTGTTCGATATAATAAAACCCCAGGTGGGTATAATCCAAGGCCAAGAGCCGAAGGGTACAAGTTGTCCTATATAATAAAACCCCAAGTCAGTATAATCCAAGGTCAAGAGCCAAAGGGCACCAGTTGTCCGATATAATAAAACCCCAAGTGGGTATAACCCAAGGCCAAGAGCCGAAAGGAACAGGTTGCCCAATATAACAAAACTCCAAATGAGTATTATCTAAGGCAAAGATACGGAGGCCTTAATACGGAGGAAGCATGATTGACCAGTAAATTAAGCTCAGACGAATAAAATATGAAACCAATGGTTGAAAGGCATAAATGCCCCGGAACGTACATAACACAAAAAGCATAGACACAATAAAAGTAACAAAGGTAAACGATATATATTCATCCGATTAAAATTAATTACATCAAGTGTTCCGGAATAACGGAACAATAAAAGATAGAATGTTAATAACCTATTCTATTACATAGAATCACCAAGTACATCAAATTGTTCCGAAGAAAACTATTCTACAAAATAACGGAACGTCAAGTACCCTACACTATTACATCTGTAGTAATGGGGAAATGAGAGCTTCACAGGAAATCCGGAATACCTAAACCCATGGTCAAAATGGAGGTATCCGGACTCCGGCACATAGTTCACAACGGAAAGAATTCAGTAACAATAGCTTCACAAAGAATTTGCAATACATATACCCATAGTCAAAATGGAGGCATGCAAACCCTTAAAAACATCAAACTCAGAGAAAGGCCGAGGTAGTCTGATCCACAGATGGGTTACCGGAGGGATTCTCAGTATGAGATTCAACCACCGGCTCTTCAACTACTGGAGTAGGAGCAGGATCCAGAACCAAGGCAATCAGCTCATCAAACTTTTTGTAAATGGTCTGGCGGATTTTTTGGATGAAAGGATAGTCCTGGGAGAGGGCCTGATCGTATAATGAACGGTATTTGTCATCGGCCTCAAAATCCATCCCTTCGACTTCTCCTAACAGCTTAGCCGCTTTCTCCGGCTCCTCAAATAACCCTGCCCCATCTATCAGCCCAGATTGATAATATAAGTTAAAAGGTTCTGCCAATGTTGTCCGGAACTCATGGCTACCAAGGAAACGATGAATAGCTTCTAGAATGAACTCGTTAACAATACGATTTCTCTCCACTTCGGCATTTCTGGCAGCTATAGCAATTTCTTGCTTCTCTTGGTAAAGCTCCTTGTAAGCTTTCTCTTCATCGGCCAGCTTCAACTTCGCATCAGATAAATTACCCTCCAACAACTTTATCTTCTCAGCCTGCTCAGCAGAAACCTTCCTCCACTCCTCTTTCTCCACTACGAGCTGAGAGACTCTATCCTCCAAACTAGCATTCTCGGTACGCAACTTTTGAATCCCCTCTGGATTCACCGTAGCACATTCTGCATGCTTGTCCTTCATCTCCTTCAACTCCCCAGCCATCTCATCAAAACTCTTACACTTATCATCCAAGGTTTGGCCACACACTTTGTGAGTTTCAGACAACTTCTGATGCTCACGTTGAAGAGACTCTAAACGGAAAATGACATCCGCCTGAGCCGTAGCATGTTTGCCCAATAATAACCAAGACCTTCGGATAGCCTCAGCATCATCCTGATCATCCAAATACCTCTCTTCACCCGGGGTGGCCAAATTGATCATCATGTCCCGGCAGACATTCGCATTGTTCCTCGTCGTCCCCCTCTATATCCACCTGAACATCCTCCTCATCCACCAAAACCCCCTTTCCCGGACGCTGGAAGGCACCCTTCGAACTCCCTGAAAATAAAAAACCTTCATCAATAAATGGTAAAAACAAATCAAGGATAAAACTACGGACAGATTATTCACTAAGGCATACCAGTTGGGATATCTTTTGGGTGCACCGAGCGGATTGGCTCCGGCTCCTCAACCCCTTCCGCATCATTTAGATCGATGACGTTATCAGAAGACTGCTTGTGCCTCTTGTGAACCTTAGAGGAGATGCTTCCTCCGGCTCTCTTCACCGGAGGTTTCTTAGAACCCAGCTTTGTTGCCTGCTCCTTCTTTTTGTCCTTGGCAGCCAGCACCCGATCATCCGGAACCTCAACCCTCTTCAGCTCCTCATCTTTCTCCGGAACTTCAGCATTGGAGGATAGAGGGCGAGTAGTGTGCATCTCTCGTCCTTGGCCCTGTGGAAGAGGGTCCCCCTTCACCACATTCACCGTCTTTCGAAGAGGTGGTTTCTTCAAGTAGCTCGACATGGTTAAACCTGCGAACAAACAAAACTTATCGTTAAAAGTGAAAAAAGATGCACAACTTGAAAATCCATATTTATAACAAAGGCTATACCCCTCCCCTGCTCATCCCTCAAAGCCGGACGGAAGCCGGTAAATTCCCAATGATCCGATAGACCCAGAGCATATAAGAACGACTGGGGAACTTGGCATGGCTCAATGATCGTCTCAGCTAGCTCTTCAGCATGAGCAGCATCATACTCACTCCTCTTGGGAAACGGATCAGACACATCCGAATCCGATTGCCTCCAAGGCATAGCAAAGGGAATGGCTCTCCTATCAATCAAGAAGAAATGATATTTTCAACCCTTCAGACAGGAAGGAAATTCACCGAAACAAACTTTTCTATCTTTATGCACACATTTTTCGAAGGAAAACCAGAAACCTTGTTTGCTGAGTTTATAAAAGACACGAAACAAAGGAGTAGTAGGAGGAATGTGCATGCTCCGGCAATACACCTCAAAAAGGGTAGCACGATGCATACCCAACGGAACCAACTAAGATATATCAATCTTAAAGTACCTAATAACATCTAAGAGAAAAGTAGAAAAAGGGACGGTAAGGCCCCCGTCGAAGAAATACTCAGCGTATAAACCGATAGCATCCGCAGGTAAGCGATCCATCGTCATGCCTGACAGAGGTACCCTCGGATGTAAATCCTTCGGTATCCCAAAAGTCTCCACTACGACGAGTACTTCACCCTCGTCCATCGTAGACGGCCTCAGACGTATATCCTTCTTAACATGTGAACCCTCCGGCATAGATACTTCCTCATACTCAAACGACGCAGTAGATTCCGACATAATGAGTCCGATAGGGAAGAGTATAGCCAAACAACAAAAAACTAAACGGACTAGGACGTACCTCAAAGACGATGAGAATAATCGTTCGGTATACGGAAGATATAGAATGTGTCAGAAGTATGTGTGTGTGGAGAGTAAAATTTACAGTGGTGAAAATGAGGAAAAAGGGACTATTTATAGGCGGTAAAAAATGGGCGCGAAACGACACGTCACCCGTAGGGCAGACGTGTCTCTATCCAAACCGTATAACAAGAAGAGCGTACACGTGTCCCAATCCAAAGGACGCAGTAAGAAAACGACGGCGCACCTTAAACGACACATTAATTACTTTTGGCACTTTGTACACGACTCTAGCAAACGACGAAGCTACGACTCGAGCTCCGGAAAATTACAAAAATAAGCTAAGTATCACACCATTGGCATAACCAATACTATGATACTGGGGGGGGACATGTTGGCGTATGTACCCTCCGGAGTTAGGCCGTACAATTAAATACCTTCCGGATCTATGTTAAACAAGGCATACACAAATGTATCCAAACGAGACAAACTAATATCCGAAGGGTTGAGAATGTCCGCATGACCTCAATCCTCCGGAGGTCAGGACCGTTCGGATAAACCAGTAAGTACATGAGCCAAAGTACAAACAAGTACACCAAGTATATGGTAATGGAGCATGAATTAGCAAACATTAAGGAACTAAGTACATACCAGCCTGGCACTCCATATTGGAGGCCTATAAATAGAGAAGAAATCTTCACTTAAAGGTTAACTAATTCTTTCACTCTCTAACTTTACATACACTTTCTTTCTCTAAGAATCTATACTTACTCTCACGCCGGAGGTTGGTCCTGGGATACATTCCCGGGGCGAGGCTAACGGACGTACCTGTTTTGCAGATATCCGAAGCAATCAATCATCAACAAGGATCACCCCGAATCTGGAGGACTAATCCAAGGTCCGAAGGATTCATCTCGCTTGTCCGGAGTAAAAGCAAACTTTTACTTCAACAGAAAACAAAATTTTGAAGTTTTAATGGGATATCCTCGTCAATGAAAAGTGAAGTGTTTGACTTATGAGAGTGTAAAAAGTTTGTTAATTACTTGCCAAATATCTAAAATATCCTTCAATGAAGTTCTTCAATACCATGAATTGATTTGTAATGACAATCAAAGGAAAATAGGTCATTTAGTGTAGAATCTGTTTAAACTAGTAAGTGTTGCAATTTTAATAGAACATCCTAAAAGAAAGTGTTGCAAACTTGAAATGACTGAGAGGAAGGTAAAGTATTCTACTACTATGTAGGCTGAGTGGGGCAGAACCATGAAACTGTCAAAGGTGCTCAAAACAAGTGAAACTTTCCCTCTTGAAACATGAACTGGTGAATAACTTATAATGCTAAAATGATAATAGCTGATACTATAGATGAATAAAATTTTCACACCTTCTATTTACTAGGCCGTACAACAAGTAAAACGTACACTCCTTGATGCATCTGACATTATTAAAAACTTGAAGTTAACTTGCACGAAAGCATGATGATTTGCGATTAAGACAATTATGTATTATATAAAAAAAATAAAAATAAGAAGCACCGTAGTTGTTTTATCGAAACATCTAAAATATGGATAAAAGAGTGCTTGACCATGGTCTTTACTTTCTTGTATATTTATTTTTAGGCCCATCCACCAAAGATGATCAAATGGTAGCACGATACGCTTATTGAACATACTTTCACTTTCACTGATTGATGAAGTTATCAAGTAAAGTTTCGTTCATTTTAACTGGTAATTTCATGTAACAATTAGATTGATATCTTAATTGTTTTAAATTGATTGTTTATAGGTAAAATGTTCACCTTAAGTTGAAGAAACTTCAAGCAATTAGATTGATATCTTAATTGATTAACTCGACAGGATGTAATTAGGAGGAAATTTACAAAAGAGTAGACTTTTGTAGATTGACATCATCATGTGGTCCAGTCTAAGACTATTGCTGGTCAAAAAAAAATTATGTTAGATTGTTTTTACATATGTTATCTATTTTCATATATTTATTTCTCTTTTTTTTTCTTTTTTTCCCTTATATTGTGGTCATTGATTATGTGAACAGAAACCAATTCAAAGATGCTTGAATTCAAAAACAATATAACAACGCACTCAAGTTTTGGTTACCGATTTTATCTAATAGGCTAATATTAATTTGATCTATTGTCACTTTCTAATTAGGACCACTTGTTAATACAATATTGAGATTCACGGAAAGTGTAGGCAACCCCATTGTATCGTGAGGCATCAATTAACGCGTAGTTTTCTCTTATGCTAACATTACCACCAATCCACACTGTTGGGAATTATACTAACAGTTACCACGGCTAGTGAAGATGTTACAACTGCAGACAATTGTACTTGCAGTGGAAACTCATTACCACTACAAGAACAAATATTACCACTGCTTACTTGATAACTGTTAGAGAAACGCGCTTAGATAAACATAGAAAAGATCTTGTGTATATCTGATTCTATTAGCATTATACTTATCTTGTAGAAGAGGACTCCTTGCTGTATAAAAGGAGATCCTAGGTTATAGTTAGAATATATCTTTCTAATACGTTTTTCTTAGAGCTTCAAGGTGTAACCCTAGTGATATCATAGATCACTCGTATTATTATCATTAATAATATTGGAGATATTTGTTTGTTACATACATTGTTCTCACATACATACAACTGTTTCATTCACAATCAATCTTCTAAGTATCATTAAGTAGATTCCGCATACTTAGTGGTATCACTCAAAATATCAATATTAACACAAGTTCAAGGTGTTCACGATCCAACAAGTGGTATCAGAGCACTCACTTACTTATTGTGAGTATGAACATCAACATTTTCAGAGGAAGACCCCCACTTTTGGATTTCTTGAAGTCATTTGGATGTCATGTCACAATTCTCAATACCATTGATCATTTGGGAAAGTTTGCAGAAAAGGCAGATGAACGTTTCTTTGTTGGTTATTCTATGGTTAGTAAGGCTTTTAGAATCTACAACTTAAGAAAAAGGAAGATAGAAGAGAATTTGCATGTTCAGTTTCTTGAAAATAAAGCTAACATAGCAGGTTCAGGACCTGAATGGCTATTTGATCTTGAGACTTTATCAAATACAATGAACTATGTTCCTATTACCTCAGATTCAAGTGATGCTGATCTTGAGGACTCAGAGGAGTTTATTGATGAAGATGAATCTTGCCAAGATGATGAAGATGATAAAGATCAATTTGTTATGCCTATTTGGGAATTTAATGCAGACTCACAACCTTCAAAGAATACTGTTCAGGAAGATGAATTTGTGAATTTTGATGTTCTGCATGATGATATTCCTGAAGGCAGTGGTAATCCTGTTACCACTGCAACACATGATGTTTCCACTGACGGTCCAGATGTGGAAAGTATAGCTCAGGAGACACCAAATGATGATGTTGAAATCACAAATATGCCATCATCATATGATATTCCTAACACATCACAATCTACAGTTCATAAAGCTCACCCAATTAAGAATGTTATTGGTAAAATTAATTCAGGTGTGAAGACAAGAAGGCAAACAAGGATGACAGATGTTCATGGGTTCATAAGTGAAGTCTATGAGTCCAAGAATCACATTACTAAGAATGAATGTTTATTCTTCTACTTTCTATCACAAATGGAGCCTAAAAATGTTTCTATGGCTTTAGGAGAGTCAAGCAAGGTTGAAGCTATGCAGGATGAGTTGTTGCAGTTTAAGCTTCAAAAGGTTTGGGTTCTTTGTGATTTGTCTGATGGTATGAAAGTGATTGGTACTAAATAGGTGTTCAGGAATAAGAAAGATGAAAGAGGTATTGTCATCAGGAACAAAGCTAGATTAGTTGCTCAAGGATACACTCAAGAGGATGGTATTGATTATGAAGAAGTTTTTGCTCCTGTTGCAAGGATTGAGGCTATTAGACTATTTCTAGCCTATACATCATTTATGGGCTTTACTGTCTTTCAAATGGATGTTAAGAGTGCCTTTCTGTATGGTACTATTGATGAGGAGGTATATGTTGCTCAACCTCCAGGCTTTGAAGATCCACATCACCCCAATAAAGTTTATAAAGTAGTCAAGGCTCTTTATGGCCTACATCAGGCTCCAAGGAAGTGGTATGAAACCTTAGCTACTTATTTATTGAATAATGGGTTTCATAGGGGCAAGATTGATCAAACTTTGTTCATCAAGAAAGACAAGGGTGATATTCTACTTGTGCAAGTATATGTTGATGATATTATCTTTGGATCTACTAAACAAGAGATGTGCAAAGAGTTTGAGAAGCTGATGAAAGATGAATTTCAGATGAGTTCTATGGGGGAACTCACATTCTTTTTGGGGCTGCAAGTACAACAGAGTAAAGAAGGCATCTTTATCAGTCAAGACAAGTATGTGGCTGAGATAATTAAGAAGTTCAAGTTCACTGATGCAAAATCTTCCAATACCCCTGCTGACAAGACCACTCACTTATTGTTAAAGAATGCTAGTGGTGGAAATGTTGATGTTCATACTTACAGGTCTATGATTGGTTCCTTGATGTATCTCACTTCATCAAGGCCAGACATTATGTTTGCTGTGTGTGCCTGTGCAAGATTTCAAGTGACTCCAAAGACATCACATCTGACAGCAGTGGAAAAGATTTTTAGATACTTGAAGACTTATCCTAATCTAGGATTGTGGTATCCAAGGGAATCTCCTATGGAGTTGATTACTTACTCAGATAGTGACTATGCTGGTGCAAGTTTGGATAGAAGATCAACCACAGGAGGATGTCAATTCCTTGGATATAGATTGGTGTCATGGCAGTGCAAGAAACAGACAATGGTTGCTACTTCAACTACTGAAGCAGAATATGTTGCAGCTGCTAGTTGTTGTGCTCAAATTCTTTGGCTTCAGAATCAACTCTTGGATTATGGGTACAATTTCATGAACACCATCATATATATAGACAATAGTAGTACAATTTGCATTATTAAGAATCCTGTGCAACACACTAAAACTAAACATATTGAAATTAGACATCACTTTATTAGAGATTGTTTTGAGAAAAAGCTTATTCATGTTGTCAAAATTCACACTGATGACAATTATGCTGATTTATTAACAAAAGGGCTTGATGTGGGTAGATTTCAGTACTTGGTAACAGGTATTGGAATGCTTAATCCATAAACTTTTGATGTCGAATACTTTTTAGTGTTGCAGGATAGTTTTAAATGTACTATTATTGTTTGTATATGTTTGTATGGTTTTCCACTAACACTTATGAAGGAGAAACAAGCTCAGTGGAAATTATGCATCATACAGTGGAACGATTTGCTCTCACAATGGTAATAAGGAAATAAAGAAGATCATTTATTTATCACTTCAAAAGGTTGCAGAGTACATTCTTTCACTAAGACAAGTTCAAAACACATGTAAACTTAAACTAACAACTCACAACCTAACAACCTAAGATCTTCAGACACTACATAGGCTTTTTCCCTTTGCCCTCATAAGCATGCTTGCCCTTAGCTGGCTTGTTCCTCTTCTCATCAAAGGAAAGCTGCTTTCTTGGACAAGCAAGCCCAAGCACTTGTGGTGGAGGTTTCAGATCTTTTGCAGGTTTTGACGACTCTGCCCACTTCATGTTGTGTATGGCAGTCTTCAGGGCAGTTGTAAGTGCCTTTGGTAGTTCCTCAGAAAGGTTGAAGGTTGGATCATCTTTCTCTGAATCGACATCAACAGATGGAGCTGATGCAGTACTTGATGGAAAAGCACTTGGTGGAAAGTATCCACTCCATCCAGAAGAATGCTCCTCAGAATCTGAAACATAGCTGATCACTTCATCAGAAGAGCTGTCAGAGGAGATGTACACGATTGGGAAACTCATATTTAAGTTTAGGGTTTGTTAATGTGCTGATTTGGTTGATGCAGATAGATGTGTTTTGAGACCCCTATTTATATGCAAAGTCAAGGCCAATGGATAATTAATGAAGTATCTTTACTCCTATCCGTTTTGGTAGTTTGAAGGAGTAATTATGGATGATATCGGGTTGACTTTGGAGCAATAAATGTATAAATAGTAACTTGGTTAAAAGTTACTTGGGTTAACTAATATTGGTTAAGTTTGGTCCTTAAGATGTTTAATGTGAATGGAGTTATAAGATGTGTAACTTAAGACACATAACAAATGGTTATTGATTCACCATGTCTAATCCACATAAGAATCAACTAGTCCTGAGCAAACGGCTACAGGTAAAGACACATCAAATCCGTTCATGGTTGATAGTTTACCAAAAACTAGGTTATCAACTCACCATACATCCTTGTGATCAAGAGTTGGCTAGTCCAGAGCAAACGGCTCATGGTAAAGACATATCAAATCCGTTGATAGCTGATAGTTTGCTAAAAACTATGATAAGAGCAGCAAATTTTACATGTTTTACTTACCACTGCTCTTTGAAAATTCTGTTGATTTTTACCATTGCAGGTTCACAGTTACCACTGACAGTGTAAAATTTTTCCTTAATATGTGTAGATGCAGGACATGGCAATATCATTCAGAGCTCTACCATGGCAACACTTCATGTGTCTGATTCTAAGGGATTGGATACAGGTTGTGAAATCCCTAGCCAAATTAAAACATATGGGTGGATCAGAAGTAATATCTAGTTTAACTAGGTACAAAATTTAATATTTGTCTAAAGATGCACCTCTCCCAGAAGGTAATACATCTGGAAGTGCTGAAGGCAGTATGTTACAAAAGGAATTGATGGAACTGTGTACCAAATTCTCATAACAGGTGGATACAAACGAAATTGATGGAAGTTCTTCTGAATTTTATCTGATTGTGTTGATTTTGGTGGAGATTCTCCCAAACAGGGGAGGAGAAAAATGATGATCAGATTCAGGGGAGGATTGCTCTCAGCATGTCAAAGTTAAAGATCATTATGAGATACTAAAAAGATCAATATGAGATACTAAAATTAGAGCTTTGATTCAGAAGATTCAAGATCAATATGCAAGAGCTGATACAGTGTTGAGAAAAACAAGATAAGTGTTTGGAAGAATTCCCATATCCTCAGGTTTATTGTATACTTGAAGAAACTTGTTGATTTACCTATAAATCATAAGTTTAGGGGAGGATTGTTGGGAATTATACTAACAGTTACCACGGCTAGTGAAGATATTACAACTGCAGACAATTGTACTTGCAGTGGAAACTCATTACCACTACAAGAACAAATATTACCACTGCTTACTTGATAACTGTTAGAGAAACGCGCTTAGATAAACATAGAAAAGATCTTGTGTATATCTGATTCTATTAGCATTATACTTATCTTGTAGAAGAGGACTCCTTGCTGTATAAAAGGAGATCCTAGGTTATAGTTAGAATATATCTTTCTAATACGTTTTTCTTAGAGCTTCAAGGTGTAACCCTAGTGATATCATAGATCACTCGTATTATTATCATTAATAATATTGGAGCTATTTGTTTGTTACATACATTGTTCTCACATACATACAACTGTTTCATTCACAATCAATCTTCTAAGTATCATTAAGTAGATTCCGCATACTTAGTGGTATCACTCAAAATATCAATATTAACACAAGTTCAAGGTGTTCACGATCCAACACACACCTTTGTGTGCGTGTAGTGTGTGTGTATCTGTGTATCAACCTATCTTGTTATAATGACGATTATGTCTTGAGGGGATGTTTGATTTGAGATATTCTCATACTTACCAAGAAATTATAATGAATTTTCCCACTAATTCACCAACCACAACATATGCTCTTGCATATATAGCTGATAGAATGAATACAAGCTAAATCAGCATTTACTTCAATCTAAATCAGCAAAACCTTGTCACCTTTGAAGCTCAAAACCAAAACTTCAAGAACCTTGTTGCCCAAGTAATCTTGACTCGTAAATGTAAAAACCTTGAAACTTGTAATCTAAACAACGATAGCCAAACAACTAGTTAAGGAAGTTTGTCAAGCGAAGTTTCGTGTATTCGAACCTAAAATTTCTAGCTCTGAAATTGATATTTTATTTGACTAAGTGTATCAGATGTAATTGCGAGGAAGTTTACAAGAGAGTAAACTAATTAGCTAAAACTATGTAAAACGACTATCATTGGTGGATGTAAATTTGAGCTTCTGTTTTATTTATGGCTTTAACTGTAAACGAAATTATTAAAATGAGTAAGTTGACATGATGATAAGAATCTAATTTGACATAGCTAATCTCTGCAAGAAATAATGATCGATTAGATAAAAGATTACAGAATTATAATGCCAAAAGTAATGCAAACTACCATGGTTATTATTGTATCCACTCATGATATGTGGATTGGCATTAAATTAATGGTAAATGTACATATGAGAAATGTCAAAGTTCTCGATGAAGACACTACAAGAAAACAGCTCCTTAGCGACATATTTAGCGACTTACCATTTGAAGTCGCAAAATTGTGACATGAGTAGCAACATATTTAGCGACATTATAGCATCCTTGTCGCAATCTATGTTGCCAGTGACATCGCAATATGTTTTTAGATGATCATGTCGCAAATTGGGTCGCAAAGTGTGTCGCTATTTTTGCGACGTTCTCTATCATGTTGCTAAAATGGTCGCTATTTTACGACTTCTAAAAACATGTCGCTAAAGATATCGTTAACTTGTGACGTGTTAAAATCACATCGATAACGATGTTGCTAAATTTCCAACTTCCTTGAACGTGTCGCCATCCACGTCACTGATATTAGGGGTGGCAATTCGGGTTGGCGGGTTCGGGTTGTCAGGTTGGCAAGTCAGGAAACTCCAACCCGAACCTGACCCATTTAAACCATCGGGTCAGCTACGTCAACCCTAACCTGTTTACACGTAACCCGAACCTGACCCATTTAACCCATATATATACTTGGGTTGACGAGTTAAATAAGTTACACAGGTTGAATATGTTAAACATGTTAAATGGGTTAGAGGGTTGACCCGTTTAACACATTTAATTCGTATACTTAAATATAAATAATTTTTAATTAAGAAAAAAAAATTATACTTAAATATAAATAATTTTTAATTCGTATAATTTTTAAATAATTTAATTCGTATACTTAAATATAAATAATTTGCAATGTTTATAAACAGATCATTAACCATGTGGTTAAATTTCCAATATCTAAAAATTTCAGTTTTCTTTCTTATCTTCTATTAAAAACAAATCTATAATTATTTCTCAACTAAATTTTTATTTAAAATATTCTTCTGAAATGAGAATAGGGACGAATTACGGAATTAATAGTGCACTGTAGCTTAAAAATAATCAACTCTAATACAAAGTTTATTAAATTCCCCCAAATAAAAATTAGGTTCACATATAATCCCCCAAATATACTTCGTCAAGGCCAACGCATTACAACACCGCATCGCCACCGGGATAACGCCGCACCACCATCGCACCGCCGCAATAGCACCATCGTACCACCATCACATTCCATTTTCGATTCCACTTAATCCGTAAGGTATATGGTTATTATATTGTTTTAGCACTAAAATAACTCAATAAACTTAGGGCTAATATAGAAAACTACAATGTCACTCCTATCTCCGGTTCAATTGAGTTATTTTAGTAGTTTGATTCATACTTAATGGCAGTTCCGACGATGACGGTTATAATCAATTGGACTGTAACTGTTTCCGGCGACATTTGCTATCGAGAAGGTACACATTTTCTCGATTGTACTTAATGGCTTCGTTTACTGGTGTAGTTCTTCATATGCGTTTTTACGTCATTGATTGCTAGATTTTATTGTCAATCAGAATTGAAAGCCTATAAGCAATGTTGATGCTTTAATGTATGAAAATCCAGCGTAGTTTCATTTTACCGATAAATTCAGTTATCTAGGGGAGATTATTTAATTGATAGCCTATATGTTTTATTGGTAGATTATTTAGTTTTCTAGGGGAGGCAACGACATATCGTTTGGTGATTAATTCTTTTGTTAAGTGGACCTTCCGATCTATGAAATAATTGTTTTGTATCATTTGTCGTTTGGTACGAGATCTTATACAAATGTAATCTAGTGTTACTAGTATATGTTCTAATCAAGTATAGTTTTGGTGTTTCGCTCACTTCTCTTTTAAAGTTCTCATAAATGCTTATGATGACTCTACATTGCAAACACGCAGCTGAATAAGAAAAATGCTAAGAACACAAGATTATGCATGCTGTGCTAAAACACCAAATATAAGCGGAGGTCAACATTGATACAACACTTGTATTCAATCACTTTTGTCTTAAGTGTATTTTATTACTTGTGCATTATTGATAAATGCATATGATTTTTTATTGCAGGAAGTAAATAAGTATATTGAGCCGTTCGAAAGAGGACATGAAAAGAGGTTGAAATCTAAATGCGGTTTAAATGATTGCAAGGTTAGTGAAAGCAATGATCAGTGAAGTAACTTTTGGATATAAGTATTGGCATACTTTGTTGTAACTTGCATTAGAAGACGTGACTTAATTGTAGCTGAATTAAGTTGTCTTAACTAATAGCATGAAACTAATGCGCTTTAGGAGATCGATGATGTTGCAGGAGATCAATGGTACTTTCTGAAGTTAGAAAGGATGTGTTTATTTACTTGCTTGGATGATAATAAAGGTATGGTCTCACTTGGCAGTTTAATTATAAATTGTTAGTTTATGGACATTATTTTAGTAGTCGTATGTTAGGATCGAACTCGAGATCACGGGATTGCACACTTTACGTATGAGACTCGATGTTTAAATAATTAATATAAAATGTTATATTTAATTATTTAATTCACAATAAACTACTAAAGAGCGTTAGGTAATTAATGGAATTTACTAACGATCGGTAAATGTCAACGGGATACGAAGAAAGTAAAATAAGACAA
This sequence comes from Artemisia argyi, assembly GCA_030686995.1. Classification (NCBI taxonomy): domain Eukaryota; kingdom Viridiplantae; phylum Streptophyta; class Magnoliopsida; order Asterales; family Asteraceae; genus Artemisia; species Artemisia argyi. The sequence continues at coordinate 2,958,970 of CM060705.1, forward strand.
GAGAAGGTTCTAGAAATCCTCTCTTGAGCTTGTTTTGGTCGAAACTATGGAATCCCACATCGGAAACCATAGCAAACTTGATATCTATCATAAGGGTATAAATACATCCCCATGTATTCATCCTTTGGTACACTTGATTTCAATAGAAGGCCAAACTTCTTCTTTTCCTCTCTTGTTCATAGGACAACGAGCGAAACCCCAAGAAAAGGGATTTGCAAGTAACCTTGAACATTACAAAGTGTTTGGTAAATTTATTGTGATCAAGAACTAGCATTCACATCGAATCGCTAATAGTACGTGTGTACAAGAATGTGATACAATCACACTATTGATTGATTCTTGGATTGAATTACAAAAGAGGTAAGGGGTAATTCTTATAATCCACATAAACCCTAATTAGGGTTCTTGATTTAAAGATTGCAATTGATTCTTGTTCGGGCTAGAATCACAAAGGTATGTTTACTATTTATTATTAATTAGTTAATTACATGTTATATGATCTTGTTATAATTGCTTCCGCTATGCTCTCTTGATGTGTTTGGTTTATTTTATATGATTGTCATGATATTATAATTACAACAGTGGCATCTAGAGCCGTTATAATGTGTAATTAATTATCGAAACGCATAAAAATTGGATCTTGATTCGTTTAGTTACATGTTTTTAGGGTTTTTTAGATTCCTAACCCTAATTTTTTTATGGGTCGATTTAGATCTTAAAGGGTTTTAGGGTTTTGGTTTTTGATTTTAATATGATTAGAAACCCTAGAATGTCATGTAATTTGTTATGCGTTTTAGTAAACGATCTTGGTGCAATATGTTAATTGTTAAGCTTAATCCATGAAAAAGTGCATATTTGCATGGATTTTATATTGTGTGATAATTTAAATGGTTTAAATTGGATATATAAATATAAATTAATTGTTAAGTTATATCAAAACATGTAGATTTATTAATAGATGTCGAATTGGGGAAGACTCCAATATTAAGTAATCAATTATGTGCTATGTGATATTTGTTTAGTTTTGGCTTACGCAATCGATTTATCGATGTATGTGTCTCTTTTTCCTAGAAGAAGAAAGCCTTAATTGAATAAATACGTTATACACCTAGATTTGATTAATAATAGGACTATTGAATAAGATTTGCATGTGGCTACATGTTTTATACATATTTAATTGTTATGTTATGTATATGTTTATTTAGTTGTTTTATTTTTTATTTTATATTACTTGTTTTTGTTTATTATTATGTTAGACATGTTTATATACGAAAAGGGTAATTTTTTGAATAGAAAAATAATACGGACTAAATAAATGGCGAAATTGTTTTGGTTTTAAGAGTAAATTTCAAAGGATTGGTTGATTGATGTTTTTGTACATAGTGTGCGAAAGGCGGACCGAAGGTTGCCATCCAACGTATTTGTAGAGAGGGGTTTTTAAAGCTCATGCACCTACCAGTTCTCTACAACTGCCTGGTTGCCGACCCTAGACTTACCTATATCACTGTATTACGTACATTGTCATCTTAAGGGTGAATTCACCACAATTCCACAATGATTATCCGAAACACTAAGCCTTAGGGCTTATGCAAAAGTATGATATAGTGGACGATAATTGTTGGTAATTCTTTAATTGGTGAACCCGATACCTCAATCAAAACATTGTTGTTTTACTCTTAGCAAATTGGTAATAAAAATGTTTTGTAAAACCAATGTTATGAAGTTGTATGCATGCTTCTTCATACATTATTTTGATCACGTCAAAATTTAGTACCCTTATAAAATTAAGTCGAATGCCATCTAATTAAGAACACTTGAAGTTGTAATTTACGTCATGTGAGAACTTGGCGAGATTGCAATGGAGAGGTAAATTTCATAAATTTATTGCTAGCAGATCAACTGATGTGATGGATTTGTGAGTTTGCAGTTTTTAAGTTAGACGACTTAAATTGAGTAGGAAGTGAGATCTTGGACTCAAGGCATTAAGATGGGGATCAAACATGCTTACAATACAAAAGTTTTGTGATTGTAGATCCCATAAATCTAGGAATTGCAATATGATATTGGCAATTATCGTTCGACAATTACCTTGTTGAATACTACCATTACTAGAAGATCAACTGATGTAATGTTACTATGTCAATTTGGATCCTAGCTTTAAGAAAATACTACGGTTTATATGAATATTTACCAATGGGTATTTTATTTTCTTAAAGATCTAATTATTGAAAATACTGAAATTGAATTTTGTAATTCGTTTTAATGTATTAATGCAACGTTCAAACCGTAAACACACATTGGGCTTTGGTAAATTGATCTCGTTCTATTTTCAAACAAATGTTTGATTAAGAATAATTTATTTAAAAGACAAATGAAGTCTCCTTTCTATGAAAGAAGAGTGAAACACAATCCTATTCCTTTTCATGAATGAGAAAGGATAATAGGAATATTAGATATGTCTAAATTCTAATATAACTCATAGAAATTTTTTTAATAAGTTAAGAAAATTGCTAATATTTTTCATAGGGATTTTATTATCCTCATTTGGTGATCAAATTCTTAGTAACAAATATGATATTTGGTTAACAGAAAATTATGTATGACATTTTATGAGTTATTATAATTAGAAGCTAGACTAATTACTGCAAAATGTTTAAAGACAAACTAGTTGTTTTGACTATTTTAAAGGTGCTACATACATTGTAGGATGGTAGACCTGTTAAGGAAGAAATTGCATGCCCAATTTTTCAAGTTAATAGCATTTGGTGGATAGTCCATCATTTACGTAGTAGAATACAATCTTTAGTGCATAAGTAATTGTTACGTATGGACATTTAAAGGTGGAGGAAAGGTAAAAGCACACTATTTTATTTCACTGGATATGAAACATTTACAATGTTGTCAAATTCAGTGGGAGTATTGTGTACTTATTAGTGAAAAAGGAATTATTGTAATGATCTTTAATTCAGTGGGAGTTACAAGCTTTGACATCTTGGTAGCTAAAGATAATTACATTCCAAGTGTAGAAACTCATTCTTTTAAGGATAGTCTTGTACGTTTTCTTACTAGACATTGTTGTTCTACATCTACTTGTTATGCTAATATATATGACACAATCATATTGATCACATAAACAAATGCATGGCGTGTTTTTTATCAACTATATGAGGTTGTTCCATGCACAAGTGGGAGAAATGTTATCTTTAATGTGTGCAAGAAACAACTCATAAAGATATGATTTAATGGATTCTCTTGACTACAAGGTAAGAGAATAATGTTCTAATATTAATTCTAGAAACACTTGGTGTTACAATTTATGCTATGTGAGAGCTTAGCTAGATTGCAACAACAAGGTGAACTTCATATTTCATTACTAGCAGATCAACTAATGTAATTGAACTATGAGAATTTGCAGTTTCTAAATTAGAATAATGTTCTGATATGAATTATACTAGGCTAATTCAAGAAACACTTGGTGTTACAATTTATGTTATGTGAGAGCTTAACTAGATTGCAACAACAAGGTGAATTTCATATTTTCATTACTAGCAGATCAACTGATGTAATTGAACTATGAGAATTTGTAGTTTCTAAATTAGATACCTATTAGAACGTGTGTCAATATGATATCAAGACTACTTTAATTTATAGATTTATGAATTCATGGAATGACATAAATTAATTAAGTAATCTAATGCTACTTCAATCTGAATATTTATGTGTTCTTGGAATGACATAAATAAATGAAGAAATAATGTTATTTACATTATTGTGAAGTAATAAATTAACTTGAAATTACTATTGAAACCAAAAGATGGTGTTCATAATTACTTTAGTTAAACATGTTTATGTTTCATTGTAAAGATATAAACATAAAGTCTTTTAATTGTTACAAGACTTATAATAAAGTAAGACGTTATCTTGTTGTGTTTTTTAATTAAGACATATACATGAAGTTATTAAATTGTTAAATGACTTATAACGTATAGTGGGATTATAACAGTTTATGTTTTTTCTTGTAAAGACATGGACATGAAGTGATTTGTAAAAAGTACTTGTGTTATAAAGCATATAATTGGCTTGAATAATATTATACCATTAAAATGAATTAGTTGGTAAATAGACAAGTCAAAAGGAATATGGTTATCTTTAATATTGTTAGATTGTCTTACAATATTAATACTAATGAAATATCAAATGTTTATGGTATGTTCAGTTAGGAAAATCAAACTCTTGTTATATTGTTTGATTAAAGATAACTGTGACTTCTTTTCTTCCAAAAGTTATCAAGGTTAGAATGTTGAGTTTGACTTGGACATATTTAATAAAACTCCAACATAGAATATTAATAAGACATTATCATATGATGGAATGTGATGAATGTGATGAATCACATTAAGTCTTAAATTGAAGTTCTAAATTTGTTTAACTACTTATGAAGAGGTTATTAACAAAGTAAAGACAGGAACTGTCAATATGTATTTGTAATATCTCAAAAGAGAACATTGTATTGTTTCTTTATTTGCTAAGTATTTAAAGATAGTCTTTAAATTACTAAAAGCAAGTGGGAGTTTTGATCTTTAAAAGATAAAATTACAAGATACATAATCTTCTAAAATACACTAGTAAATATCATGATGAAGTTTGACATGTAAATGTTAAATCTCAAGATGATGATGAAGTTTGATATTTAAATGTTAAATCTCAAGATGATGGAATTATCATTCATAGAATAGCAATATATCTCAGATATTTGATTAATATGCTGAGGGCAATGATTTACAGGATTATTGTAAACCTAATAATCATTATGACACATTACCAAATATGAAATTGGGTAAAGTATACATGATATGAATGATTAAGATGCTGTCCATAAAGATAATCAATTTTAGAAACTTGGTTTATCTTAATAGTTAGACTAGAAAATGAAGATGAGTTTCTTCAAAGATTAGGTAACCCTTGTGGTTTAAATCTTTGTATAGAAATCATAATATGGACAATATTGTGCACGTATTTAATGCATGTCTTATGACAAGATTATTAATCACACTTAAGCAATTAACTGTGATTGAATATTCTTTTCTAAACACATTAAATATATAAAGATTATGATTGTCAAATTTATGAAATTGACAATAGAATATCAAAACTCTTTTTTGAGTGATTACTTGAGCGAGGACGATAAGTAATCAAAAGGAGTTTATGAATTCAAATAAATCTTTGAAAATGTACAAAGTGCAATAATCCATGGATGGATAAATGCATGCATCTAGAAGATTACTCTTATATTTAATTATTAAATTCATGTTTTGATTTATAAATGAAATAAGATAATTTCTAAGTATTCCTAAAAGCTAGTGGGAGTATTATGTTTAATTTCTTAAATCATATATGTTGTAGAACATATAAAAGGTAACATTCCATATAAGTTAAAAGTTAAGTCTTAGTTTGGAATGAAATTTTAAAGATTTAGGAAATAAGACATACAACCTTGGAATGAATGTTTATTGTTGAAACATGTGCGGTAAATAAATCTAATATAACATGCTATATTATTTAGAAAGTCTAAATAGTTATGTATGACATGAATAAAATCTAAGTATGACTCAAAGATTTTTCATGAACATCATGTTTTGTTGTATCATGCTTGATTACAAGATGATTTAGAAATATTAATATCTAATTAAAAGTTATTAGATAACTTGTGTAATATTCTAAAAGAATATGTTTGATTATAGAATCACATCCTAAATCTGGAATAGCTTCCAAATTCTATAGATGAACAATTTTTCAATTGTTGTGAAAATTGTCATAGGCAACAAACTTGAAAGTTTGAAGGGCATCAAACATTACACAATAGATATTAAGGTTTACGGGAAGTTTTAATAACATATTATTGTTGCATACAATGATGTTATTGAAATTGAGATGACACTCAATACTAGTTATGGTAAGGATTTCGTTCTTTGCTATATGTACTAATTGTGCTTAATAAGAGCATAGTTGCATTATACATTAAGAGAATAAGAATACTGTAAACTTTAAAATGTTTAGAAGTTTGATTATCATAAAATTGTGGTTAAGGATGTCACATATTTTATGAAATATGGCATTATCAAAATAGTTGATTATGCACGTATAAGAACTTCAATAGTTGAATTCTTGAAATAAGTATTCTTAAAATTCCGATAGATCAAAGTTGGATGATTTATGCTTTGTCAACGAGTATGAATGTCATTACTTGAGACATAATTCATCAACAAGAGTTATCATGCATTGATTTATTTAGTATTTGGATAAGGGATGTTAAACAATTATTATAATAAATTTAAATACATGGTATGTTTAATTTATAATATATTGTATCCTATTTTTGTATGTTTAATCCATGAATAAATGTTATTCTAAATTGTCCGTTGTCAGTTAATAATATGGGAATATTATTAAATCAAGACAAATCTGAAGGTTGGTATAATATACTTAAAGTATATTGATGCGTAGTAATGCAATTTCAGATGATATTCAATGTTACCGAATATAGGACTTATCCCAACAACATGATGTTACTGTTAGCATTAAAATATTTATATATAAAAGTGATGGTCATTCTCATATTGTAACTTTGTGTTGTTTGTTAAGATTAGTAATAGTTTAGTCATTGGGCCTTGGACTTGGCAAGCTAATATGTCATGTGCTATGTTTCATAAGCCTTGTTATCCAACCATGTAACCAAGTCCAAGCCCAAGTCCATTAGAAAGCCCATGAGGCCTTTCTCTCTAACTATATAAGGCACCTTACCTCTCATTTGTAAGGTGTGCTTGTGTGTGTATTGTGTGTGTTTTTAATAAAAAGTTCTCTTCATCTTTATACTCTTTTTCTCTCATATTAACGCCACACATATCTCATCAAGTCACCATCTTTACTTCTTCTAGTGCTTATATTGTTATTAAAGTTGATAGATATAAGGTCCAACAAGTGGTATCAATCGCCTAACAATGATTTAGGAGTGTGTGGTAATCGTATTTTTCAAGTTTTTTTCTTAAAAAGTTGCATTCTTTCTTGTAAAAGTGCACTTTTTCTTTAAAAAGTCTTGATCTTTCAGTGTGTTAGTCTTAAAGTTGTTGTATTTCTTGAAGCTTTAGTGATTCTAAGTGTTTTGGGAAAGATTTGATCAAAAGAATCAAGTGGAAAAAGTGTTTTTGGTTGAAAAAATCGGATTTTTTGGCTGTTTGGGACATCTTACGAGTAACTTTTAGTCAAAACCCTTTTCCTAGGAGTAACTTTTGGTCAAAACCCTTTTCTTACGAGTAATTCTTATGAGTAATTCTTAGGAGTAATTCTTACGAGTAATTCGTAGGAGTAATTCTTACGAGTAATTCTTAGGAGTAATTCTTACGAGTAATTCTTACGAGTAATTCTTAGGAGTAATTCTTAGGAGTAATTCTTACGAGTAATTCTTAGGAGTAATTCTTAGGAGTAATTCTTACGAGTAATTCTTACGAGTAATTCTTAGGAGTAATTCTTACGAGTAAGTTTCAGAGTTCTACGCATAAATTCATCAAAGGTCTTCTCTTCGTGCATCGGTGACTCAGTACTTCCCTAGCTTGGATAAGTTAGTGGAATACTTCGACTTCGGATATCTTTCAAGCTTGGATAAGTTTGAAAGATTTCTTTGGTTTTTAAACTTACGCATAAACATTTCTTACGCATAAGTTACAGCTTACGCGTAAAGTTCAAGTTTACGCATAAACTTAGTGTTTACGCTTAACCTTACACTTTACGCATAACCTTAACCTTACGCATAAGATTCCAAGTTACGCGTAAGAATCACTGTTTACGCATAAGTTCAGGGTTTATGCATAAGAATTTGACTTTTTGACAACCAAACTTCAAACGGCCATAACTTTTGAACCGTAACTCCATTTTTGACGAATCAGTTGTCAAAACGATCGTGAGACCGAGAAGAAGGACACGTTGAATCATCTAAAGATCATTCAAGCCAAGCTTCGAGGCCCAAATCCACTCCGAACGGAAGTTATTGAGGTTTTAAGGTTCCAGATCAAAATTTTCACCATAAAAACTTGCATCAACTTACACTAAACACAACTCCTACTTCGTTGAAACGATCCGAGAATCAACTTTATCCATCTACACTTCATCAATGGCAACTCAGCAAGATATTCATGCAACCGGTGCGGAAAACCGACCTCCGATGCTTGAAAAAGGTGGATATCTCCCATGGACAAGCCGCATGCTTCGTTACATCAAAACAAAGCCTGATGGTAAATTAATGATCAACTCCATTACAAATGGTCCATTCAAGCCACGACAAGTTCAAATTGAAGGTAATCTAAATGCAACACCTCCTACTCAACCATTCGTGCATGAACAAACAGAAGCAGATTACACAGAGGAAGACAAGAAGCAGATCGCCGCTCCTGATATGGCAATGCATTTAATCCAACTTGGATTACCACGGGAGATCTTTGCTACGGTCGACAGTTGTGAAACTGCTTATGCTATGTGGGAACATGTCAGAAGGATATGTCATGGAACAGAGATTGAACAACAGGACGTTGAGAACAAACTTCTTACGGAATGGGAGAACTTTACATCCACTAAAGGTGAACAGATTGAATCTTACTACACAAGGTTTTGCACTTTGATGAATGAGTTAATCAGAAACAAGTTGACACCTCGAACAATTGCAACAAACATCAAATTCATCAATAACCTTCCAGAAGAATGGGGTCGCTATGTTACAATTGTCAATCAAACAAAGGATTTACATAAGGTGAATTATGATCAACTCTATGACGTTTTGAAGCAAAACCAAGCTGAGGCTAATGAAGTAAGGAAAGAAAGATTGGCAAAGAATCATGATCCTCTCGCATTAATTGCTACTACACCAACACCGCTACCAGTGAACACACAACAACCATCATCATCTTCCACTCACAACTACATGCAACCATCATACATTCAACAAACAACACCGGTCTACCAACAACAGTTCTACCCACAGCAACAACAACATGTTATTCCACAACAGCAATACCAACAATTCCAAGAACCAGAATTCACTGAAAATGATGAAGCTACTGCAGCACTGACCCAAGCGTTTGCTTTTCTATCAAAGGCATTCCAAGGACGCTATTCTACACCAACAAACAACAACCAAAGGATTTCATCGAACACTCGCAATAAGCAGATTGCTCAGCCGAGTTTCAATATGGGCAACGGAGGCCAAATGGTTGGAGTTTATGGGAATCAGCAAGGATATGCTACTGGAATTAACATGGGGAATCAGAATATGCTGAATACAGGGATTCAGAATGCAGGAAATCAGTATGGTCAATATGCAGGGAATCAGTTGGGTCAGTTTGTTGGAAATCAGAGGGGTCAGAATGTTGGTAATCAGGCAATGGGTAATCAGAATAGAAATGTTGCAGCTCCAGTAGTTGGAAATTTGGGAAATGTGAATCAAGCTAATCCGGTAAAGTGTTTCAACTGTCAGGGTGTAGGTCATATGGCAAGGAACTGTCCTACTAAGCCGAACAAGAAAGACACAGCATACTTGCAGAAAGCATTACTGTTGGCTCAAAAGAATGAGGCAGGGTTTCAGTTGAACGCAGAGGAGAATGATTTTATGGCTCTTATGGATGACATGGAAGATAGAGAGGATATCGATGCGAACTGCATATTCATGGCGAATCTTCAGGAAGCTAAGTATGACACGGATTCTGATACACTTCCTGTTTATGACACCAATGCACCATCTGAGGTATCAAACTTCAACACATGTCACAATAATGATATATTTGATATGTCTCCTCATGAGGAACAGCATTCTGAGAAGCTAGCACCCACTTATGATACATACCTGGACACGCCAAGTAGTAGCAATACTCCTTCAGCAACTCCAGATGTGAATCATAATGGAGGCTTCGTTTCACAGCATGCTGAGAATGATGAGGAAACACGTGCTTTATTTGAATCATTATTGAATAATTATCGTATTGAAATTGAGAATGTGAAAAAGGTCAATCGCGATGTAAAGGCCGCAAATGTTAAATTGACCGCTGAGCTTGAGAGTTACAAAGAAAACATTAAAGCTTTTGAATTTCATAACAAAAGATTGTCTGAATTAGAAACTGGTTATCAAAATTCCGTTTCAAGGGAAAAACAATTGCAACTCAAGTTTGATACACTTGATGTTAATTCTTTTAAAAAGATAAAATCTTTAAACGCGGAAATTTCTGATTTACAAAACCAACTTTCTAAAAAAAACAGCTTATACCAATCTTGAAAAAGAAAGGGATGAGTTGAAAAAGGACTTTGCAAAGAAAGAAGACAAACTTTTGGCCGAAATCGTAGAGTCAGAACACATGATTGCTCATTTAGAAGAATTAGTGGTTAAGTCGGGTCAGTCAAGTCAAACAATGAAAATGATTTCCAATCAAACTAATCCGATTTACCATACGAAACATAAAGTGGCTCTTGGTAACAACACCCCTTGTAATCTCAAGAAAGCTCAGCAAGAACAGAATGTTTTGTACAATGGTAATGTGATTTACACCACACATGATCCTCCCGTCGTTCGGGATTCTGTGCAAACGATAGAACATGTCGAAGAGAGCATTACTAAAATGAAACAAAAGGATTTGAAACCCATTGATTACAACAAATTGAACAAACTTTCGGGAATTACTTTTGTTCCACAAAAAGAACCATCTGTGTTTTCCATAAAACGACCATTCTCAAAAATGTTTTCTAAGAAAGTAATTGTTTCCAAATCTCTTTCAAAAATGGAACAAATTTCTTCTAACAACACTTTTAATACAAGTGAGGCTAGAGAAATTTTGGATGACGTTAAAAAGAGAATTCAAGAACTTCAAAATATTGTTGCTTCTAAAACTACAATCAATATTAACAACTGGCATTCTAGTTTTCATATTGAGCAAAAAAAGTTTTTGAAAACGAAATTACTATCCCACTGAATAACATCAGTGCGAGGGTAATCCATTTTGAACAAGCTTTCTTAAAAGAAACGACCGACTTTGTCAAGGACCACAAATCCCTGGTAAACGAAGCTAATGATACTCGTGAAAACATGAATGTTTTGGAAAACCTAAATGATTCTCTCTTCGAAGCTGTTATGACCACTGATATTATGTCCATCATTTTACAAACATACTCTGTTCAAGACGATGAAAGACTAAGAGCTGAGACCTCCGAAATTGTTTCAAAATATGAAAATGCTCTTATAAAGCTTGAAAAAGAAAATGTGTCATATTTTAAACAACTTGATCGAAAAAAGGAAGAATGCAAGTATGACAAATTGTCGTATGAGCGTGCCTTAAAGAACATGAAAGAGCAAAATGATCTTTTGAGGGATCAGCTTGAAAGTCAAAAAGGAAAGGGTGAGGAAACTAAGTTTGCAAAACCGTCGACTTCGGAGAAACCAAATGTTTCAAACACGGTTCAAAAACCAAAGATGTCAATTTCAAGGTTTGCTCCAAAAGTCGATGAGAAAAACAATTTGACAAAACCAGTCACTCCAACACCCTTGCCCAAGAAAAGTGAAAATGATAAGATTGTTGATAAAGGAAAAGCGGTTGTCGAAACACCAAAAGTGATAGCACCTGGCCTTTTTAGGATTAGTCCCACTAATACGTCTGCCTCCACTTCTAAGACAAATGCGTGCAAAAAGGATAATTCTAAAGAGTCTAGTGATGCTAAAAAGGACAACAATATAAATCCTAATGTGTGTGCCTTACCTTCTACAGGATTAGAATGCACCTCTAGGAGCAGCAGACTAAAGCCTAGGAGCAATACAAGGAACAATAGAGTCTCGCCTGTTTCTACGAGTAGTAGCAAGAATAAACTTGAAGAAGTAGAAGAACACCCTAGGAATTTATCGCTTTGTAATAAGAGACATGTTTCATCTGAATGTAATGTCACAAGTACTGTTTCTATTGCATGTAATGACTTTGTTTGTTTAATATGCGAGAAATGTTTAATTAATGATGTTCATGATGAATGTGTTTCTAAGAATGTGAATGTTACGCCTAAACAGAAGTATGTTCCAAAGGGAACTAGTGCCAGATCTAGATCTATAGAAAGATTAGTTTCACGCTTTAGGTCTACCACTAGTAGTCGAATGCCTAGGAACTACCTTAAGTTTTGTATGTGGATTCCAACGGGTAGAGAGGTCACTCTTCAGAACGGCAAATTAGAAATAGCTCAAGCTAAACAAGTAGCAACTATCTATGAGTGTGATTTAGATTTAACTCCTAACCTCATGGAACCAAATTCAAAACGGTTTCCAAATACAAACTCTTCTGTTCTTGGCAGGTTATCGAAATATGTCTTTGGATCGTCGACTTGGGTTGCTCCGAGCACATGACCGGGAATTTAAAGCTGCTGATCAATTTCATCTGGAAATTCATGGGAACTGTCAGATTTGGAAATGATCATGTAGTAGCTATTCAGGGTTATGGAGATCTTCAGTTTGGGAATTTTTTAATCACTCGAGTTTACTACGTCGAAGGGTTGGGACACAACTTATTTTCAGTCGGGCAGTTTTGTGATGCAGATTTAGTAGTTGCATTCAGGAGAAACACCGTTTTTATTAGAGATTTGGTTAGTGATGATCTCTTAACTGGTAATCATGGAACAAACTTGTATGCAATCGACATTAACCAAATGGCTTCTACATCACCAATTTGTCTTATGACAAGGGCAACCGAAACTAAGTCCTGGCTGTGGCATAGACGTTTATCCCATCTCAATTTCGACACAATCAACAAGTTAGCCAAAGACAACATCGTCACCAGACTTCCTAAGTTCAAATACACCAAGGAACACCTATGTCCATCATGCGAACAAGAAAAAAGCAAAAGAGCATCATATAAACCCGAAACCGTACCTAGTTCGGAAGCAAGGTTACATATGTTGCACACGGACTTATGTGGCCCAATGAGAGTTGAAAGCATTAATGGGAAGAAGTATATTCTCGTTATTGTTGATGATTATTCAAGATATACTTGGGTAAAGTTTTTGAGATCAAAAGACGAAGCACCAGGCATCATCATCACCTTTCTGAAGCGTATTCAAGTTCTACTTCAAGCTCCAGTAAGGATTGTAAGAACAGATAATGGCACAGAATTCACTAATCAGGAGCTAAGAACCTACCTCGAAGATGTTGGAATTACACATCAAACATCAGTTGTTAGAACTCCACAGCAGAATGGGGTAGTTGAAAGAAGAAATCGAACTCTTGTGGAAGCTGCTCGCACAATGCTGATTTTTTCTAGTGCACCACTATTCTTATGGGCTGATGCTGTAGCCACTGCTTTTTTTACTCAAAACCGATCCCTAGTCCATCCGAGATTCAATAAAACCCCATATGAGCTAGTGAACAACCGTAAACCTGACATCTCTTACCTTCACGTGTTTGGCGCTTTGTGCTATCCGACGAATGACAGAGAAGATCTAGGGAAGTTAAAAGCTAAGGGTGATATTGGAATCTTCATTGGATATTCAGAAAACTCGAGGGCATTCAGGGTGTATAATAGAAGAACGAAAAAGATAATGGAGACGATGAATGTGAAGTTTGACAAGATTTCACAAATGGCTTCTGAGAGATACGCTCTAGAACCCGCGCTTAATCTGATGGCTTCTAATCAAAATGGATTAGGACCCGCACCAAACATGCAGACTTCTGGACACATCAGTTCAGGACTCGTACCTCAAGGAGCTCAGTCAACAAACACGGATAAACCTTCAGAACAAGAACTGGAAAATTTCTTCGAGTTAATGTTTGATGAATACTATGGTGGAACTTCGACAAATGCATCTCAACAACATTCCGCTGGACCCGCTCAAAACCATCAACCACCACCACCACCACAAGATGCATCCACAACAATCGAAGCTGAAGCACCAACTATATCAACATCATCTACATCTACTCAAGCAACTCCAGTACTTGACACGGTTCTACCAAGAGTTGATGAGCAATACCAAAACACAAATTTTCAAGAAGAACCAACAAATAATTCAAACGATGTTGCGTTAGAAGAAGAAGAAGAAGAAGTATTTGAAAACCCATTTGCAACAGACTCTGCTGAATCTTCTTCAAGGTTACAAGAACCATCTAACACACATTCGTTACTCCCAAGGTACCCTTCTACGTTTCAATGGACAAAAGACCATCCAATAGAACATGTTATTGGTGAACCTTCAAAGCCAGTTCAGACAAGGAGACAACTTGCCACCGATCTCGAATTGTGCATTTACATTTGCTCAATCAGCCTCAAAGAGCCAAAGAACATTCGCGAAGCAATGGCAGAATACCCTTGGATAGAAGCGATGCAGGATGAAATTCTTCAATACGATTTACATGACAGTTGGGAACTTGTTGAACGACCACTTGATATACGTGTTCTTGATCTCAAGTGGTTGTGGAAGAACAAACTGGATGAGGAAATGACTGTTATTCGCAACAAAGCTCGTCTCGTGGCTAAAGGTTATCCACAAGAAGAAGGGATAGATTTCGAAGAATCATTCGCGCCTGTAGCTAGACTTGAAGCAGTCCAGATTTTCTTAGCCTATGCAGCTCACAAAAACATCACAGTCTATCAGATGGACATTAAGACAGCTTTCTTGAATGGAACTCTGAAAGAAGAAGTGTATGTGAGTCAGCCAGAGGAATTCATCGACAAAGATCATCCAGACTACGTCTACAAGCTTAAGAAAACAATTTCACAAAAGGAACGGTTGATGACACCTTGTTTATCAAAAAATTCAAAGATGACATTTTGATCGTCCAAATTTACGTGGATGACATAATTTTTGGATCAACCACTCCTAACCATTCAAAACATTTTGAAAATCTCATGAAAAGTAAATTTGAAATGTCCATGATGGGGGAACTAAAATTCTTTCTTGGTTTACAAATACATCAATCCCCTCGTGGTATTTTTATCAATCAAGCTAAATATACAATCGAGATTTTGAAAAAACATGGAATGGAAAACTGTGATTCTGTTGGTACACCAATGGTCACTTCACCAAAAATAGGTGCTGATTTGTTTGGAAAACCCATCGATCCGAAAAAATATCGGAGCATGATCGGTTCTCTCATGTACCTAACTGCTAGCCGACCCGATATTCAATTTGCTGTTTGTTTGTTAGCACGGTTTCAGGCAAAGCCTACCGAACTGCACCTCAAAGAGGTTAAACGGATCTTTCGGTACCTACGAAGCACCATTAACATGGGACTTTGGTATCCGAAGGATTCGGGGTTTAATCTAACAGCATTTTCAGATGCAGACCATGCTGGTGATCAAGTTACAGCAAAGAGTACATCAGGCGGAGCACAATTTTTGGGTGAAAAGCTAGTAAGCTAGTCGTCAAAGAAACAGGATTGTATTGCACTATCAACCGCCGAAGCTGAGTATGTGTCTCTATCTGCGTGTTGTGCCCAAGTTCTATGGATGCGGACACAGCTCACAGATTATGGCTTTACTTTTGACAGAATACCTATGTATTGTGACTCAAAAAGTGTCATAGCCATCTCGTGCAATCCCGTACATCACTCTAAGACGAAGCATATCAAAGTCCGCTACCATTTCATCAAAGAACACGTGGAAGAGGGTACTGTTGAATTATTTTTCATTAAGACTGATTATCAACTCGCCGATCTATTTACTAAAGCCCTTCCAAAGGAAAGGTTTGACTATTTAGTTCGACGAATTGGCATGCGAAGCCTAACTCCTGAGAAGCTAGAACGTCTTCTCGAATCTTCTTGAAAAAGATTTCAAAATCGTTTCGCTGTAAATATTTTTGAAAAAAACAAAATACAAAATTTGAAAAACCAACAAAAACAAAATACAAAAATATAAAATTTCAAAAATCCAAAAACAATATAAAATCAAAAAATCCAAAAATATTCTTCTCACGACATGTCTCTCGTATAAATCAATATTCTGTACGTCTCTAGAAATGTCATTCAACAATGACACGGACATGTACAGATGCTTGAACGGGAGTTCTTTAAAATGTTTTTCTAAAACATGTCGTTTCTCAAAATTTTCCTCACAATGGCTTTCGTATACATCAGTACGAAACCCGGACCCGAACAATGACTTCTGATTATTTTCAAATCAAGGACTTGTACGTTCAAAGATGAAATCATTTTCAAAAGTTCGAGTATAAACAAACGAAAAGGATTTCAAACATAAACTCATTTTTCAAAACACAATTCTTGAGCACTTTTTCAAGATTGTTCAAAAGATTTCTCAAAATCTTTCAAATGAGTGCTCAAGATAACTCCCTCAAAACCCTTAATTAATTTTAAAATGTGCAATCATTAAGGGGGAGTACAAAAACAAAATTGTTCCAAATTCATGCAAAATGAATCTGTCTTTCTCTCTAAAAAGCCTTTTCTTAATCTGTTGATATCAAAAATATCACAATATGCTATTTTTGAGGGGGAGAAGACATGATTAAAATGTGATCAAAGATGTTTAAAGTTTGTGACTGAATCTCGAAAGAGCTCGACTCAGAAAGTACCAATGAATTGACGAAGCTTAAAATGTCAGTAATCGAAAAGACTTGTCCTGGACGGGTAATAACTTCAAGCTAGTCTAACTAGTGATGTAAGCGTGTCTCGAATAGGACTTGTCTGAGTAGAATGTACCGTATCGAGAGACTTTCTTTGGACTTGACCAGGACAGGTAATAATTTCAAGCTAGTCTAACTAGTGATGTAAGCGTGTCTCGAATCGGTCATATTCACTGAAAGTGGATCAATTCAAAAAGTGCAAACTCCTCACGCATGTGCAAATTTCTTAAAAATTCATGAGCACATGTGAAGGGGGAGTCCTTCTATAGAAATGCAAAACTCTCGAAGTGTCTACAATGTGTTTTATTATCATAAACACTTTGAGAGATTTTTCATAAATGGTTTCATGGCAATTATAGGATAGTCATGAAGTTATAAGGTGACTAAGGTTAGGAAAAACCGTCCTATGATCCGCCAGAGCCGGAGGGATCTACCCAAGGACAAATCCAATAGATTAGAATTAGAAGTCCTTAGGTATGATTGAAAAAAGGAGAAAATGAGAAAGGAGAAAGAAGGGGTTGAAGAATTAAAAATAAAAGTTATGAAAAAGGGTGAAAAGAAATAGCCCTCCAAATGTTCAACCTTAGGTCAGACACCGGGTTCAACTCATATGCTACTGGTTGTTACTAAGGTGACACCGGTATTGAAGACAAGACGTCATGGACCCAGTGACGCACTGCACTTAACCTTCTTAACCACTCAAGTTCTCTTAAAAGAGCTTGTTTCATTCTCATGGGGAACCGGTGTAATCTATCGACCTGTCTCTTAGAGATGGTTGATATTGAAGCAGGAAACCCCTCCCTAGTCTCCGCATAGGAAACCTAAGTATGCACTTATCGAGTCTAGAGAGCCATGAGATACATCAAAGATCTCTTAGGAACACTTAGTATTTCTGCAACTGGTGTTCTACATCAATGGATACCAGCTGTAAATTATAGAGTCCTACGCAGATCTTAGCAATCTGCCAGAACATTCATGAGAGGATTCACTTTTATGATTCTCAATGATTGAATGGAAACTCCTGCCAGGGTCAACATCAAGCAGCCCTGACCGCAGGTCACTTCGGTAATTCTTTATGGGTTACGCTTAGTGTTCGCGGTGGTTTCAAACGGTTTACAGTCGTGGAGTGATTCCCAGCGACTCACCCAGTCATTGAGCTACTTAGTAGGTCTCGTAAGCTCTCTCGAAAGTATCTGATATGGGAACGGCCTTGGTAAGGGTTAGAAGGAGTCTTCACACTATGTTGTTGACGATCTCTAATTCTTATCTGTAAGTACCGGATGTTTTATTGCTAACTGTTTATATGCAGGGACACTTCATCTCCATGGCAACAGATTCCACGTGCTCATACATACATCTGGAAGTTAAAGAAAGCTCCCTAAAAAATCTATACAACACTAAGTTCAAAGAAAGATTCTACGCCAAAAAGAAGAATCTACAAAGTATAAAGACTAAAGATCAAAGTGAAAGAAAGGGAATTACGTGCATATGAATATCAAAGTCCAAAGATGTATGAGCATGTTGGAATGGCAAACAACCACCACAGACGCAGAAGTGACGAATGACAGATAACTCCACATCTCAAAGGAACAAAGAACGATGAAAAATCAGTTATCAAAGATCACAAAGCATGAAGGAACAAAGACTAAAGACTATTCTACAACGACACACAAAGTTAAAGACAAAGAACACGGAAGACCCACTCACGTGGAGCATCATTCGAATGACCACCCCTTAGGGGGAGATTGTTAGCATTAAAATATTTATATATAAAAGTGATGGTCATTCTCATATTGTAACTTTGTGTCGTTTGTTAAGATTAGTAATAGTTTAGTCATTGGGCCTTGGACTTGGCAAGCTAATATGTCATGTGCTATGTTTCATAAGCCTTGTTATCCAACCATGTAACCAAGTCCAAGCCCAAGTCCATTAGAAAGCCCATGAGGCCTTTCTCTCTAACTATATAAGGCACCTTACCTCTCATTTGTAAGGTGTGCTTGTGTGTGTATTGTGTGTGTTTTTAATAAAAAGTTCTCTTCATCTTTATACTCTTTTTCTCTCATATTAACGCCACACATATCTCATCAAGTCACCATCTTTACTTCTTCTAGTGCTTATATTGTTATTAAAGTTGATAGATATAAGGTCCAACAGTTACTTTATGGATTTTGTTATTAAGTAAATCATGAGAAGTTATCCTCAGACTTGAGATGCAAGATAAGTGTCATGAATGTAGTACATTTTTGTGGAATACCTTAACGCTATACGTAACTGGTAGTCATAAGGGTTGTTTTCGAAAGTGTTACAAAATTTGTGGGTTTTGCTTGTAGTCAAGATAGAATTTGTTCCTTCAAATTTAGTTTTGGAGTTTAATACTGCTGGGCCCCTCGTAGGTTTGTCAAGATGTTTGCATGGCCGTGCCCAATATCTTCCCTGAATATGTTCAGAAGATTTGGTAATCTTGATCAATCACAAACAACGAGAAACAAAATGGTTAATTAAGGAATGACTTTGATCCATATCCTTATTAACATGGTATTAGAAACAAAAGGATAATAATAATGAGAAATCATTAAAAGGTTTTTCCAGGAGCCTTACTCGAGATCGTACTAGAGGCATCGAAGTGTTGCTAGATGCTAACCGATGTGATTACACTATTAAAATATGTCCAAGTGGGAGCTGTTAGTTTATGGACATTATTTTAGTAGTCGTATGTTAGGATCAAACTCGAGATCACGGGATTGCATACTTTACGTATGAGACTCGATGTTTAAATAATTAATATAAAATGTTATATTTAATTATTTAATTCACAATAAACGACTAAAGAGCGTTAGGTAATTAATGGAATTTACTAACGATCGGTAAATGTCAACGGGATACGAAGAAAGTAAAACAAGACAAGAGAAGGTTCTAGAAATCCTCTCTTGAGCTTGTTTTGGTCGAAACTATGGAATCCCACATCGGAAACCATAGCAAACTTGATATCTATCATAAGGGTATAAATACATCCCCATGTATTCATCCTTTGGTACACTTGATTTCAATAGAAGACCAAACTTCTTCTTTTCCTCTCTTGTTCATAGGACAACGAGCGAAACCCCAAGAAAAGGGATTTGCAAGTAACCTTGAACATTACAAAGTGTTTGGTAAATTTATCGTGATCAAGAACTAGCATTCACATTGAATCGCTAATAGTACGTGTGTGCAAGAATGTGATACAATCACACTATTGATTGATTCTTGGATTGAATTACAAAAGAGGTAAGGGGTAATTCTTATAATTCACATAAACCCTAATTAGGGTTCTTGATTTAAAGATTGCAATTGATTCTTGTTCGGGCTAGAATCACAAAGGTATGTTTACTATTTATTATTGATTAATTAATTACATGTTATATGATCTTGTTATAATTGCTTCCGCTATGCTCTCTTGACGTGTTTGGTTTATTTTATATGATTGTCATGATATTATAATTACAACATAAATAGTAGAGTTGCATGGTGATAGTTGTTTTCTTCAATCATGATACCTATTCTTGTAGAGCCTGCTCATTTTTATATTGTCCCACATGTTCTCCACGTAATAAAGCAGAGTCATGGCTATTGGCTCCTCCTTTGATGCTTAAACTTTTTTTTGTTGTGATTTTACATGCCTGACCTGTTAGGGATAACCATTACCTGAGGCAACCCGTTCATCCACAGGTGTTTGCTACGTCTTGGAATTTTGAGGGTGTAGTGTTAATGAAACAGGCCATCCTACATCTTGGCGTTGTTCCCTTGTTTGTAAAGTCTTTAAACCAAAATCTATGTTAAGAAATGACTCGCTTTTGACCGTTTTGAATTATTTTTTCAGGCTGCTGTAAATACATGCCATGTGGCGTTGCAAAGTCGAATAAAGGGAAAAAGACTTGCGAAGCTAACAAACGTTTACATACTGGTGGTTCAGCCTCAAAGGTGGATCACAGCATGAAACTGGTATAAAAATCTAGTATATCATTTGTTTATTTATCTGTTCATTGTTGTACATGTAAATAAAAATTCTATGTTCTATCTTGTGTAGGCATAGGAGTTAGAACGCGAGAACCAACTGCTGCTGAAATCTTTGAACGAACCCATAAGGGGAAGAACAAAATGTTTGTAAACAATGAAGCAAGGGAAACTTGGGTAAGTTTTACATTAATCAAATGAATTTATTATAATATTAATGTAATGATATAGTAAGATATATAGAACACTTCTAGGTCTGAATTCTGGTTTTATCTCTTGCTTGTGGGTAGATTAGATTAGAAATGGACTTACAATTGACATTTACAACTAGAAAATGAAACACGCATACAGTAGAATGTATCTAAGAATCTTACAATGAAACGGGTAATATGTAAGATTAGAAAACAAACATCTACGACATCTTATATAAGATATCTGGATTCTGGTTTTATATAAGATATCTTATAATATAAAATCTTACAGGTTTTATATGGCCTGGTTTTATATAAAGTATCTGGTCTGTTCAGAACCCCTGTAATATGTTTGTTTTATATATCTTATATAAAGTATGTATGTGGTAGATGTTGCTCAAGACCAGATATCTGAACAGACCAGAATCCAGATATCTTATATAAGTAGAAAACAAACATCTACCACATATAAAACCTGCAAGATTATAAAGTATTAGGGTGTTACTGAACAAACCAGATACAGATATCTTACAATTGATATTTGCAACTAGAAAATGAAACGGGTCAATTCCCGACAGGTTATATTTCAATTTGTTCGGATTGCAAAAGTCGTTTGTAGAATATGTGTATCAGGTTATCCCATGAGTCCAAAACATCCAAATACTATTATCGAAAACAAAATAAGTCAACTATTGGATATATGCGATGCTAAATGAGAGTTTGAGAGAATCAAATGACAAATTGTAAATAGTCAACTTATTACATCATTTGCTGCTTGATCATTCCATATTACTGATATGATTATAAACCCAAGAAATATAAAACTAACGCCACCTCATTATATGCAGCAACTGTACTTTACTTGCTTATAACAGAAATATCTTCGGTTTCACTTAATTCTTTCCTTAACCCACATGCGTCATTTCTGTCCATTGGCATATAGTACTATGTCAATCTTAATTAAAGAACTAGCCCTTGACTTCCACTTCACCAATTCAGACGCTCGATCAGATACTATATATGGTCTAATTCTTTATAAGTACCACATTAGACTCATTTCTAAACGATTGTCTTTAATACAGGAGCAATATACAGAAAACCATGGTGCAAATGACTCTCTTGACATTACATCTGGAAATATTTCTAATACACACAAAAGATGGATTGGTCATGTTGGCTCCAAGAATGGAAGTTATTATGGATCTAGATCAGGGGTTGATAAGTATTTGTTTCAACGTGATACTGATGATGAGCCGTCGGTCAATAATTCACATGAGGACCTTGATCGTGTTGAAGACAAGTTGAATCAACAAGAACTGGAGCATGGATTTATGAGAAATGAGATTGACACCTTAAGGAATGCACAGGAAGATCAGTCCAGGAAGCTAGCTCAGGTTCTGGAAGCCCAAGCATCGTACGAGCAAAACCTAAAAAAGATTGTCTATGGGGAGGTTACTAAAGTGGTTCTCAAGAAGTCGGGAAGGTCGTCTCTCAAGAAATGTCAAAAGCCACTCGTCACATTCTGAAAGCAATTAGTGGTAAGAAGGTTTGATAGTGTTGTTTCTTTTAGTACTTGAATAAGTTGTAACTAGATGATAACTTGTTCAAAATTTGTTGATGGAGTTCTTAGTCATATTAGTTGAGATTTTATGTTGGGATGGAATGCTTAGCAAAACTTCATGTATCGACATTTTTTTATATATATGCTAATATCTTGGATCTTCATATGTATTATTGTAATTATGGTTTAGTGAACGTTACCGAAATGCGACGTCTTAGACGGCAACGTATAATAATGTTGTTGCTAAAAATAGCGACATAAATAGCGATTCAAAACTGAAATGTCGCTATAAATAGACAAGAATAGCGACTTAAACAGTGTCATATTACACCAAATGTGACATTGATAGCGACATAAACAGCGTCAAGGTGGACCATTGCGACATAGGTAGTAACCCAAATAGCGATAGATGGCACAAATAGTGACTTAGTTAGGAACACAAGGAGATGTGACGCTATTTTAAATAGCGACTTATGAAAGGAAGTCGCTATAGTTGTCTCTATTTGTAGTGACATGTCTTAGATGTCACAAAATTTAGCGACTACCTCGTAGCAACTTTTAGTGTCGTGTAACTAAATGTGTCGCTGAGCCAAAATAAGTCGCTAAAAGCGTCGCTAAAAATGTGACTAAACTGATGTTTTCTTGTAGTGAGACTTCTGTCTTCTTTTTTCTTATTTTTGGCTGGCATTTAATATTAATAAGATCCACTAGGATATTGTTAAAAAAAGATCCACTAGGATATACAAAGTCAAGGAAATACTAAAACATATTATTTTATAGTATAGTAGAATACGCGTTTCGTCTTTATTTTTATTATGGGTTTTTGTTAAACACAACCCTATGGGTTGTGTATAAGAATTCTATAAATACACAATTAACAATTAATGAACATTTAAAGAACACTAAACATTCCATAGTTAACATCACTTACCTCTTTTATAATGATTAAAATTATATAATTATGGAATATATGAGTTCATTAATAGTCATTTACATAAATTTGGAATGCTTACACACAACCCTATGGGTTGTGTTTATAATGATTAAAATTATTATTATCATTTTCCTAAGTTTCATTTTTAATTCTTAGGTCTCAAAGAAAATACAAGTTAGCCCTCAACTTTGGGAAAAAAAAATAATAACAATAAAAAAACTTCTGTTGCCCAATATTGCACCATTCAAACTAAACAATCTGTTAATTTTGTTATAACTGATCACTTCTCCCATTCTATATATAATCTGTATAACGAAAAATGTAAATGTTAATTTCTAAGAACTGAAGTTGCAAACTTGCAACTTATATAGGGACTGCAAGTGTATGTTTTGGAGACTTAAAGTCAACCCTCGTTCTACTAATATTTAACTTAATTGAGCTATATAGATGTGACGGTGAGAATTTAGGGGGTTAACGATCCGAGCCGAGCCGAGTTTTGGTCTAAACGAGCTAGGCTCGTTTATTAACAACTCGGCTCGAGCTTCAATAAACTATTAAAAATTGGCTCGAGCTCGAGCTCGAATATTTTTCATTTTTCGAGCTCGAGAAGCTCGTTTAAAATTTTTTACTTAAGATGCTCATATAGAAGATCGAACTTGATAGACTCGTTTATTAACTCAAGCTCGAGCTCGAAAGCTCGTTTACAATTATAAAAGTTGTTCTAATACTTAAACTAACTTATAATAAATACTAGTTTGCATTTGAAGCAAAATAGTGTATAACAATTATACTTATATTTTTTTATAATTTCAAGTGTATGTGATTTTTTATAAAAATGAAGTGGGTCTTTATTTTATAGTGTCCATCTTTCTTCACTTTTCTTATCATTTTCAATGTGGGATAGTTTTTATCTTTTTTCTTTGATTAGACAATATACAAATACTACACAAAATTTTCAAAACATCAATTTTGTATTGTTTTATTTTCTATTATAATTATAATTCTTAATTAAAAATATGATTTTTTTTTCTTTAACTTATGCTAACATATTTACTAATTAAAGTAAATAACAAAGTTAATACACTTGATCTAATAATATATAAAAAAATGATGCTCAAAGAATAAAATAAATTATTAATTAAGGTTCATAGATAACATATAATTGATATACTTGTATCATCTATGATTCCCTAGTATATATTTTACTTATTTCTATATACATGATTTTCGAATGAGTATAGCGAAGTATATAATTTTGTAAGTTCGATTCATGAAATTGGTCAAGGAAATTTTGTTATTCGAGTTAGAGTCAAGATCATAAATTATTTAGTGAGCTCAAGTAATTATGAACGAACGCGACTTTTGTTCATGTTCGTTCATTTAACTAAACGAACATAAAATATTATTCATTTTTGTTCATTTAATAAATAAACGAACATAAATGAACTTTTTACCGAATGGTTCATGAAATGTTCATTAAACGTTCAGTTAGTTTACAGTCCTATGTGTATGTGTATGTGTATTTATGTATCTTCATGTGTCTCTTGTAAATGTATGTGTGAATCATATGTAAGAATGTATGCTAGTGTTTGTATGTATAAATGCTTATATGAGAGACATTATATGTGTATGCACAAACATGTTTGTATTCACATGTAATGGATTATAATTAACAAACCATTATGCTAATTATCTCAACTAGTTAACATGATTTAAACATGTAATGGATTATAATTAACAAACCATTATGATCATTATCTCAACTAGTTAACATGATTTAAACGAGTATAAGAGTTAGTTAGTTCATAACTAAACTCAAAATAAGAGTTTTTACAAGAATATTACCAACAACAATCTTCTATGTTTCATCATCAGATTGATCGAAGATGATAACATTGTTTATGTTCTATTGTCTAAGAACCATGGATAACGTTGTTTATGTTCTATCGTTTAAGAACCATGGATAACGTTGTTTATGTTCTATCGTTTAAGAACCATGGACCAATTGTTTTTAGCAACCTCACAATGAGTTTATGCATATGCGTATATCATATATGTGTCTTTATATGTAAATATTGGTCGCACTTATGTATTTCATATGTGTGTGTCCAACACATATTTGGCTTTCATATGTACGTGCCATATGTGTCTATATATATTTGAGTATCATATATATTGTCACATGTGATAACACATATTTGAATTTCATTGTATGTGTCTTTTGTGTGTGTAAGCGTGAAAATCATAAAATTGAATCGTTTATATAGAATATACATACATATGTTGTATTTTTAATCACAAAAACCTTGATTTAACTCTCAACATCACGTGAGCTATACGAGTGAGATTCGTTGAAATCATCTAATGATTCATAATTCTTATTTAGAAGTATTTATGATTGGATTTAATTCATTTGTATATTTGATAAAGGGTTATTAAGCATATTAGTTACTTCTTAATAAAACACTTAACTAGTATAAAACTAATAGTAACAATTATATGATCAATAAATATATATGAGTAAGAATTTATTTAACACATTTAACTTATTTATACATATTAAGAATCCAAGTAATACTTGTAAGTTGTAAGCTTGAATGAAATAAGAAAAGAAAAAAGATTCAATTTTACATGCCACATTGGATGTGTGAGACAAAAGGAATAAAATATGGGGTCTATAAAAACAAAAACCCAAGCTTATTAGTTTATGTTTATATTTTATATAATAAAGTGTAGATCTTTGATGTGATTGAAGGTTAACATATTATTAGTTTTGGTTTTAAGTTTAACCTTTAATACTAATAGTAATTAAATAATTATAATTAAAATATTTTGATACTACATATTTAGCTCGATTAGCTTGTTCGGCTCGTTTAGCTCGAGTAGCTCGTTTGGCTCGTTCGGCTTGAATAATTAAACGAGCTTTCGAACGAGCCGAGCTAAATACAAGTTTTAGAAGCTCGGCTCGTGAAATTATTCGAGCTCTACATTTTGTTTGAGCTCGACTCGAGCTCGAAAATTATCAAGCTCGACTCGAGTTAAACGAGCTCGAGCTCGAGTTGCTCGTTAAAAGCTCGACTCGTTTACACCCCTAGGTGAGATGAATTATCATTACATTGTTTGATTGCATTTGCAGTATTCATATTTCCCTTTGCTTCTTGAACAATCAAAAAATTGTAAGTCCTCTTCTCTCTTTACACTTTTCATTTGTTTATTATTTGATCCTAGCCTACTTGTTAATTAGCTCATTTCTATACTAAGAAATCATATTTTGTTGTAAATTTGCTTAATACCATAAACTTACAAAAGTTTACAGCCACATGGAATAATCTATAATACTATAAGATTCAGTCCCTAAATTTAATGTGGAGTTATGATAATAGAGTTTGTAGAATTAAAAACAAGTTAGAGTCATTTAGTAGTTGCATAGAGTACAAGATAGCTAATGCTAGGAATTCAATGCAGCCTCATAATAACTATACAATCATGAAAGGAGATGAAGTGCAAGGGTTGCCCGAATTGATCACATAGCATGTAGTATAGAATTAAAAGTCGGTTAGATGAAGTGCAAGGGTTGCGAAAGGTTGCAAGAATAACTAATGCTTTAACCTAATTCATGCCTATATAAACCAGCCAAAATCACATTTAGTATGTACATTTGTAGATGATTCACACATCTTTTAGATCTTTGATTGTTGGTAGCGGTATGTAAATTCTCTTTTGCAACATTTTGGAGATGATTCACATATATTTTAGATCTTTGTGATTAACTTGGTCTTCTTTTTTTCTTATTTAGTTATCATACGCAGGTACCATGAAAATCACACAAGATCATGCATTCTTAGATAAATGGAACCAAATATTGTGATACCAACTATTTTCTTTGTTTCTTACATATTTATATATATATATATATATATATATATATATATATATATATATATATATATATATATATATATATATATATATATATATATATATATTATGTTAATGCATTTTCGTATACAAGTAATTTATGTGCGTTTTTTAATTTATGTAGCTCACATGTGCGAATTGATTCAAGAAAATGTGCGCGAGCATGTATGTAAAGCAACATTTAAATGGTTAAATGATACTTTTTAGCCGGATTAGTTTACGTAATTAGTTGCTTTCGAATGCTCTTTGAGAAATATTAGAATGAATTTATCGTTTGCAATTGAATTATTATTGAAAAGAAGAAGGTCGCGCATCGCAAAGTGTTTTCTTTTTCTATATGTAGAATCATTAGTGAAAAACTAATATTTACGCCAATTAAATGAGTTTGCCATTGATGAGTGTCTAAATACTCATAATTTTATACCAATCTGAGCTACCAAAACATACTAAAACACTCAAATATGCATCAAAATACTTAAAATATCTTAGAAGTGTGTTTTATATGTTTCAAATGAAAAATATGCAAAAACAGATGAAAAACGTACAAAGTTTGCATAATTGGCAGTTTCAGTCCCTCAAGTTTCATAAATTGACAAAACTAGTCCCTGGATATTCTAAAAACATGAAAATGTCATCAAAGGTCCTTTTTAATCATAAAGTTACATATTTAGTCCTTTGGTGCAAAGTTTCACAAAATTACAAGTTTAGTCCCTGTACTTTGGAATTTGACATAAATGGTCCCTGGGATGTAAAAAGTTTGAGAAAATCAATTTTGGTCCTTATACTAATAATCTTTTGCAGGAATGGTCCTTGGTGATAAGTTTGGTGAATTTACATGATTGGTCCCTGAAGTTTCACAGTTTGGCAAAACAGGTCCCTCAAAGTTTCAAACTTGACAGTTTTAGTACCTGGGTGTTCAAAATGGGAAAATTATCATTAAGGGTCCTAGGGAATTCATAATTGTTACTATTAGTCCCTGGATGAAAAGTTTGGAGAAATTACATGTTAAGTCCCTGGAGTTTCAGTTTTGGCAAAAATAGTCCCCGGTAATTAAAAAGTGAAAAATATCAAAAGTGGCCCTTGTATTATCTATACTTGGCAATTTAGACCCTTATGATAAACTTTGATAAAATACCAATTCAGACCCCAAACCTTCATCAATTTACAAAATTGGTCCTTGTAATTTCTAATAAACCAAACGGATCCTTTATCTATTATAAACCAACAAAGCCAATCCAATCCAATAACACAACAAGCCCATCCCTGGCCCAACCTATCCCAGCCCAGTCCACCCTTAAAATAAAACCCGGTCAAAGCCCTTTTACCCTCGGTCAACCCTCCAGCCAAACCACCCTTTCCCTCCCAAAATACCACCACCACTCAGACCACCATACCACCTGGTATTCCACCTCCACCTCAACCCCCAGCTGTCTACCCACTCCCCTCCACCTCACACATCCCTCCAAACCCCATTAAACCCCTAAAACCCTCTCCAAGTAATCCACAGTACCCCCCCAAGACTTTGGCGCTAAGAAAGGATTTAAACGGCTAGGATGATTGGGACCAATCCAATGGTCCACAATTGGTGGGAAATCACCCAGTGGGTCCCACAAGCTCAGAAAAGGGCTACAAAATGGAAAAGAAGCAGAAGAAATGAATAATTAAAATAGTTTAGAGTAGTGTAGTGTCGAATAGTGTAATTTTCCATTCCAATTGTACTTTCAAGCTTTCTAGTGCTTAAATTAGTTAATTCAGTGTATTTCAAGTCTTTTTAATCAATCAAATTCAAGTTTCAAATTGTATTTCAGTTTATTCATTTTTCAAGTTTGATCAAAATCTCAAAATGTTCAAGTATTGTTATTGGTTGTAGTTAAGTCACTCTATTAGCTCTTATAAGCTCTGAAAAAGCTTAAATAAGATTTAGAACACCTCAGTTGTCTGTTTAGTTCACAAAAGAAAAATACTTAAAAAAAATTAGAGAAAAATATTTGAAAAATATAAAATCAAGGAAATCAAAGGTGGAAGCAAGGAGCAGGGAGTATTTTGGAATTTTATGGTTTAGAATCCTATGGGGGATACTAGGTTATGAGATTGGTTCAATGGTTCTTTGTTTTTCAGTCACACACCATTTGTAAGTTATAGCTTTGTTTTATGCATTCTCTTGTTATCATTGTTATTTGTGGAAATCTTGTGTTCATTAAGCTTCAATTAGTGTAGATTATCTGTTTTAAATCTTAGAATCATAGTTGTAGTTTAATGATTAAGAGTTGTAGTGTAAATTGTCATCTAAGGTAGTGTTTGGATAAGTTGGTTCAGCTGAGCTTTTGAGTTCTTCTGTGCTCATCACCTTTTGATATTTCTTTCTTAGGTTCATAAGATCACAATTAAACTATTACATTAGTAACTTTTAAAAGAAAAAGTCAAAATCCACATCTTAATTCCCTAACAGTTAACTGTTAGGGATTTAGGATCCACAAACTCTCACCTTAGCCTATATCTATTAGTTCTAGCTTAATTTAGGTTAGTCATAGCTTAAAACAACTTAATTAATCAGTAGTAAGTGTTAGAAGTTCATAAAAGTCAAACTAGCAAGTTTCACTCAAAAGTCAAAATTACATCTCTTAGGTTTTGACAAAACTTGAGATATTTGTTTAGAATTTTGTAGCAGGTATTAGACCTTGTGCTTTTTAGGATTTCAAGTCTACCATCTCAACTTTAGTATCCAATCTTTGTTATATTTTTAGGAATTTTACACTGGGCCCCACAGACCCTCAAAGTCACTTGCAGGGCAAAAAGCTCCCCTGTGCATCAGATACTCAGGCCATCACCACCACTTTGGTGGTGATTTGTGGCCACCTCAGTGGGCCCCACCTATCATAATTAGTTTCTTCCAACCCCCCTCCTACCAGAGAGTAAGGTTTGACCACTTGTTTGACTTGAATCACTGTGGACCCCACCTAAATAAGCCCATAAACTTTGTCCCATTTTGTGTTCTAAATCAGTTTTTGGATTAGCTTATTTGTGCTTATTAGCTTATCTACTGAGCTTATTTGACTAAATTTAGCTTTGAAAAATCCAATACACTTATTTAGACCAGAATAAACCAAGGTGGGCCCCACATAAGTCAGTTTTAGCTAATTAGCTTGTTTGGTCAACAATAGTCAACTGTGGAAGTAATAAGCTTCCACAGAGCTTATTATTAGCTTATAAAAAAGTTGTTTTTATTAAAGTTGCTTGTTTTTATATATAATATAGTTTTGTAAAATAAAAATCCAGAAAAGACAACATAAAAATAAGTGATAGTTTCTATTTAATTTAATTTAATTTTGATTTTCATTTTTATATTTTTATTAAGTAATCTGTATTTTTATATTTTTATTAATTTCCTTATATGTTAAAGTACTTATAATAATTTTCTCAGATTTTTGTTTTGTCTTTTAGTATTAATTAGAATTAAAAATAGTTTTATTAGTAATTAATCAATAAATAAGTTTTAAATAGCATAATTAGTTTTTATATAGTAACACCTATATTTTATATTTTTCCTAGCTTCTATAAGTCATAAGATAATTTTAGAAATTTTCTTGTGATTTATACTGTTCATTTAATAGTTTTTATAATTTAAATAGTTTAAATAGTAATTAAATAATAAATAGAATAATAAATAGTAAACTAGTTTAAAAATACATAAAATAAAGTTTTTATAAATTTTTAGGATTCCTGTGATGGTTAATTAGATTTATAAATTTTTTCATAATTTTCTAAGTTATTTTAGTATTATTTGTAATTTGAAATAGTTTAATTAGTTTAATTATTATAAATAGTTTTTAATTAATAGAAAATCTATAAAAAGACAAAAACATTTATTTTTATTTTTTATACTTTCTTCAAGTTCATTTTAAGTTTTAGAAATTATTTTTATAAGTTTTTAGTTTAATTTGTATTGTTTATAATTTTTAGTTTAATTTTAATTAAATAGTTAAATAATTTTTTATTAAATAATTAATAATAAATAATATAATAATCTAAAAAATAGTTTTCTTTTTAATTTAATTTTATTTTAAGTTTAAGTTTATAGAATTTTCATTTTAACCCTTGTAGTTTATTTTTCTTAAAACTCACCTTTTTCTCAGTACGCAGTCGCGTCTGATTTTAAATTGGTGTACGTTTTTACGTTTTAGATACCTAGCTTTCACGTAATCATTTCAATAGTTTAATTAAGTTATTTTAAGTTGTAAAACCTTAGTTTAAATCACACACACACACACTTATACCTTTCCTGTTCACATTCACTGATCACAGATTCGTTTTTAATACCATCACAACCTCGTTGGGACATTACAACCCGGGAAAACACTGTATTTCACGGAAGCATTTGCCTTTGATTAGTTTGACTTTACTATTGACCATTCACAAGTGGTTGAGAAATAAAAGATAACTAGTTTAAGGCAAATCAGCCATAATAGCAAAATACGACATATTAAAAATATCACATTGAGTAATGAATAAAAAGGAAAAAAATACATAATTTTGACTTAAATCCATTTGTAAATTATAATATCAAATAAAAAAGTTGAGTTTTAAACATAAGCAAAAGTTCAAACTTTTATCGAAAAATAAAACCAATGCATTTAATGTGAAGTATATACAACATCGAGATGGAAGTGCAAGGCTTGCCGGAATTTATCACATGGATTGAGATGAAGTTGAAAAGGTTGCAAGAAAATCGATGATTTAACCTAATGCAATATATAGATATATGTATTATGTTAATGTTTTTTCATATACAAGTAATTTATGTGTGTTTTCTATTGATGTAGCTCACATGTGCGAATTGATTAAAGAAAATGTGCACGAGCATGTATGTAAAGCAACATTTAAATGGTTAAATGATACTTTTTAGCATGATTAGTTTATGTAAACATGTAACTTGAATAATGAGCATAAAATAAAAAGTATATAATTTTTGCTCATACCCATTTGTAAATTAAAAAAATTAAGTTTAATACATAATAGTGGAGTCCAAAGGTTTTAGGAATTATTAATAGTGTGTTAATTAATATTCATTTAGTTAGCTATTTAGAATTGAGTTTATTGATAAAATTTATTAATATTAGTTAGACTTCAATGTTATTTTCAATAAAATTAGTTGTACAATAAAATGAGATGAGACTAAAAAGGTTTATAACGATTTTTATACAGTTTATGTGGCATTATTATATATACATTATTACACAAACTTTAACTTACAAACTTAATAAAGAAAATATTTAACGCACATTAAACTATGACCTATTAGATAGTCCCCGTGTGCTTCATATTACAACCATCTAATAGACAAGTATTCTAGGGCTAACTAATAGACCAAAAGAAACAAAACAATTTTTTTATCATGCAAATAAGTAATACGCCAAAAGAAACAAAGGCATCACAACTTAATAACCAAAAGTCCATATATATAATACAACACCACAAACCAAAAGAACATCAAACACTTTTAAATTTTTATACAAGAAAGTTAAAACATTTCATACAACATACTAAACAATAATTAAGTATACACTCGCCAATATATAAAAAGAATACACGACTAACAATTAGATTTTTAGCCCGTGCGTAGCACGGGTTCTGCCTGCCTCGTTATAGTTATATAGTTATGGAGAGGCTTTTGTTGAATTAATTTATGTTATTAAACACTGATGTATTCTTGCTAACTTGCTTTATGTCTAGAGGTTACATTATTTTTTTTGGTTAATGACATCTAATAGCGACGAAATTTCTTAAATATTCACATATCAGTTATGAACCCAATAAAATGCCACAATACCCATCAAACTTTGTTTATTTTGTGTTGATATTAACAAAAACCCATTTTTTACCTTCAAAATCCACTTCAGTGACAAACAAATGTACATGCCACGTCATAAATTTGTACCGTTGTGATCCTTGTCAGATTAGATTCATGTCTAATAAGTGAACATCTGACAAAGTTTGATGTGTATTTTAAAACATTTGACAAAGTTTGATGGGTATTTTGAAACAACTAACTTCACATAATTAACATAAAAAATAAATTAAAAAAAATCCACGTATGCAATTTTTTTTGGACGGCAATTGTAGCTACATGGCCCTAGCCCAGAAGGCGTAGCGAGCCCATACAACCAGGTTGGATCCAGCCCAGAAGGCCCTTTACGCACGCAGGAGGAAACCCCTATCGCCCTAGATAAGACTCGAACCTGAGACCTTGCCTAGGAGGGTAAAACCTCCATACCGCTAGACCATAGGCCCATTGGTCACGTATGGAATTTAACCGATGTAGACGGTTGCCGATCAGGCCACGTAAGCAAAAGTATGATATTGAGCTAAAATGTGAAAGTTTGATCAGTATTATGGTATTATATTCGGCTCATAACTGATATGTGAACATTTTAAAAAGTTCATTACTATTAGATGCCATTAACCTTTACTTTTTAGTACACTATTTTTTTTTTGGCTAATCTGCACAAGTAAAAAAGTTAACCAACCACTCTTTATTTTAGTTTCTTTTGTTAAGGATAATCAAAACATTATTGGTTTGTTTTTTATAAGTAAGCTCATAAGTCATAAGGATCCAGTAAGAAGAAACCTTAAAATGAGAAGAATGAGAAATAACTATAACTGCGTATTTGAAATGCATCAACTTGAATTAAATGCATCTCTATTCATTTAAATGTATCACAATTAGTTTCGAAAGTGATTTTGAAGTGAAAGCGATGCAAAGTAGTACTAGCAACAAATTTGACACGCAGAGGACGAAAAATACGTAGGATTCGTCTAACTTGATGAAATGCATCTAATATATGTATATGCATCTAACTTTTAGCTAGAAAATATATTATGATGCATCTAAAAGATTGTGGATGCATCTAATTCAATTGATGCATCTCTAGTGTGTAGTTATAGTTATTTCTCATACTTCTTATTTTAAGTATTCTTCTCATTTGATCCTTAGTCATAAACGTAAAGCTTAACTCATAAACTGATGAGTAAATTACATGGATAGTCCTTGTAGTTACACCAAATTTTCATTTTTAGTCTCCAAGTCTTAGAAATTATATTGGCAGTCCTTGTTGTTCTCAATTCTGCACACCTATATAGTAAAAACATTACCGTTATGTAAACAACAATAATATCCTTTCATTTCTACCAAACACCCCCTAAGTCAATGCACACCGCATTCTTCAACCTCCCATCCACCCAAACTTAATAATAATAATAATAATAATAATAATAATAATAATAATAATAATAATAATAATAATAATAATAAAAAAAAAAAAAAAAAAAAAAAAAAAAAAAAAAAAAAACCTAAATCAAATTATAAATATGGCAATCGAACTTCGTCAGCAAATCTAAATGTATAAAATATTCTTCATTAATAACCTTAATTTTAAGTGAATGAAAAGTTGACTATAAATATCAAGATTATCCAAGACGTGATTAAAATATATCAATGTTATTTAAGATAAGATTAAAATCTATGAAAATTTGGTATATATAAAAAAATCAATGTTATCCATTTAAACGTAGTAATTATTTTTTATAATACACGTATTTATTATTTCAATTTATATTACTAAGCTCAAAAGTGGCTTTATAATCTTAGATTCACACATCAACAATAATTTTAAACTACTAATACTTTTATTTTCATCCGTAAATTGAAAGGTTTAAGAAAGGAGATGTTTGGATTATGTGTGGTAGAGAAACATGTAAGTGTAGGTTGATGGGTGTTTGGCTGAAAACTTAAGGGTATTTTCGTCATTTATAAAATGCTAATAGCGCTAGGCACAAAAATGTGTGCTTATTTGAGAACCACGACTATCAGTGTTAGATTTAGGGACAAAGTCTTAACCTTTTGTATAACAACGGGACTATTAGTAATTTACTCTAAATTGATTTTCTTCATTTCAATTTTCCTTTAGGTACATCACTATAATAATAAAACATACAAACGTACATACCTTATTCAACAAAATGCATGTACGTAGTACTTATAAAATATATGTGTAAGTGTGCAAAAAGCTACTTCACATCCACCTTTTCAGTTTGTTATAAAAACTCATGACCCTTTCTATGTTTCAGAAGTGAAATTATAAATAAAAGCTTCACTGATCAATAATCATATGTTTAAAATTTTCAAACAACTTAATGCAGCTTTCATCATTAAACATGGCTACGTCTTCCATTCGTCATCGATGGAAATATGATGTCTTTATAAGTTTTAGAGGTGAAGATATCCGCAAAAACTTCATGGATCATATGTTCAATGATTTCAAACAAAAGGGATTCATGCTTTTAGAGATGATAGAGAGTTGCCTAAAGGAGAAGAGATATCTCCTCATCTCTACAAAGCCATTGAAGAATCCAGGTTTTTGATAGTTATCTTCTCCAAAGATTGCGCTTCTTCATCATGGTGTCTGAGGGAACTTGTCAAAATACTCCAATGCAAGCAAATGCAAACTCCTAAACACGAGGTTCAAATAGTCTTTTATTATGTTAAACCTGACGTGGTGAGGAAACAAGTTGGGAGCTATGCTGGAGCTTTTGCCAAACATCAAGTTTATAATACAATAGAGGTGGATAAATGGAGGGAAGCCCTATTCAATGCGGCTAACTTATCTGGATGGGATCTCCAGGACATGACAAATGGGTAAATTTCTTGTTTTTGTGTAATTAGTCTTGTAGCTCTACGAAAGCTTAACACTATGTAGTTTCACTTACTTATTGTGTCTTTGTGGTTAACAGGTATGCGTACAAATTTATTGATTTCATCTCCACACAAATTCTCAAAAAATTATGTGACGGACCCTTACATGTTGGTGAGAACCTTGTTGGCATCGATTTCCATTTCAAGAAATTAAAGTTGTCCCGCTTCGTTGAGTCACATAAGGTTAATATGCTTGGTATTTGTGGTATAAGTGGAATAGGAAAGACCACCCTTGCCAAAGCTATATATAACTTGATGTATGTCCACTTTGAAGGAAGTTGCTTTTGTGAAGATGTCGAAGAAAAACAAAGCCTAGCTGAAGTCCAGATGCAAATGATTGGTAAGATTCTGAAAACAGATGATCTGAAGATATTTGGAGACGGTTCTATGGTAATAAAGCAAAGGATGGCATCTAAACCGATCCTGCTTGTTTTGGATGATGTGAATAACGTGAAGCAGTTAGAAGCACTAGCAGGTTCGCATGATTGGTTTTTCCCAGGAAGTTTGATTATTTTCACGGGTAAAGATAGACAGTTGCTAACATCACATAGAGTGGATGAAATCTATGAAATGGGGAATTTAGATGAGTGTGATACTCTTGAGCTCTTTAGTTTATATGCATTTGATAAAAGGCATCCTACATAAGATTTTGAAGAGCTCGCTTCCCAAGTTATAATACATTTGCAAGGTCACCCGTTGGCTCTCAAAATTTTTGGTCGGTTATTATATAAAAAATCTGTGCATGTTTGGAAAAGCGAGTTGGATAGACTCCAAACATATCCTAATCCAGATATACAACAAAAACTTCGACCAAGTTTTGACGGGTTGGCATCTGATCAGAAAAGAATGTTTCTTGATATTGCATGTGCCTTCATCAGGGAAAATAAAGATTTTGTTGCAAGTGTACTAGACGGCAGTCATTGTTCTGCAAATGCTATTATTGAAGTTCTGGCTGATAAGTTCCTAATAAGAGTATCTACTACGAATATGTCTCTTCAAATGCATGAATTGATTCAAAGCATGGCAAGGGAAATTGTTCATGAAGAATTCAGCATGCCTGGGAATCACAGCAGAAGATTGTGGATTTCATCAGAGGACGATATACTGAATGTAAACAAGGTATTAAGTGACATATGATTCCTTTTTCTACATAAAAATTACATTTGAGTATAAGCAATTGCCTTTATTGTGTGTGTATCTTATTTATTTATTTATTATTTTTTTAATGAAAGCAAGAACAATCTGATGATCTGTTATTTGTATCTAGCTAGCAGAAGAAGTTGAAGTTCTAGTCCTTTTGCTGAAGAAAAACTGTCAATATATTCCCATAGATGGACAAGTTCTTACACGTATGAAAAATTTGCGGATGCTAAAAATATGCTTTCCGAGAGTCGAAGGACGTTGGCAGCCATTTCCAGTTAACTTCCCTGGAAGATTGGATTTGTTGTCCAATAAATTAAGGTTGCTTTGTTGGCATGGATTGCCTTTACAGTCCTTACCTTCAGATTTTTATCCGGAAAACATTGTTGCCATCGACTTGTCTTACAGCCACATAAAACAACTTTGGACAACACCAACGGTATTTACTTGTTCATACATGTGTTCGTATTGGACACCTAATGATATACGAACTTATCTTTTTTCTATTGATGCTAGTGTTTAAGAAGGTTGAAAGTAATGAAGTTAAGGTACTGTTTTAACCTAACAACCACCCCTGACTTCTCAGAGATTACAAGTCTTGAAGAGCTAGATCTTGAAGGTTGTGTGAATATGGTTATAGTTCATCCATCAATTGGAATGCTCAAGAGACTTGTTGTCTCAAATTTAAGAGACTGCACACAGGTTTTAAATCTCTCGGGATGCTTAAATGTCAACCAACTGCCTGAAGCCTTTCGGTCTAGATGGTTGACTTCAATCTTTGGTTTCATATGGAACCAACAACATCCCCAAAGATCACTTTCATTGGCAGGTTTACATATGTTAAAGTCTCTGAATTTAAGCTACTGCAATTTATTAGAAGTGCCTGAGAGTATTGGAGCCTTATCATGTCTAAAGGATCTATACTTGTCAGGGAACAATTTTACTAGCTTGCCTGGAAGTTTGAGGCAACTTTCTCGTCTTTTTTCACTTTATCTTAGTCGCTGCAAGAAGCTGGAAGTGTTGCCTGAACTTCCACATAGCCTAGATTATCTTATGGCATGTGATTGCACCTCCTTATGTTCAATTATGGGATCAAACCCAATTATGAGCAAAAGGTCCACTTTTCTCAGCAATTGTCCAAAATTGTTTAAGAATCTTGCCATTGATAGCCAGGTGTCGATATCGGAGACTCAGTGTCTCAACTCATCTGTAACTTCCCAAGGCTCTACAAACCGGCTTTCTTCTTTCCTTCATTATGCGGGTATCCAAAATAACGGATGTGGATTGTTCCGTTTGGCAGGAAGTTCCATTGAGGATATGGATATAATATATGATGGAAATAGCATTCCAAATTGGTTTACAAATAAAAGTATGGAAAATCATGTAAAGGTCGAATTACCATTACATTGGAGCTTAAGCAAGTTTAGGGGATACGGAATTTGTGTTGTTTTTAACAGAAAAAAACCTTCCAGAGATTTTGGATACTATGTTAAGAACTTTGATGGAGCTTATTTGGGAGGATCCTGGCCATACTACTATCTGCATTATTTTCAGGATAAGCCAATAAGAATCAAAGAGTCAGATACGATATGGTTTCATTATACGACAAGTGATATACAGATCCTGAAGGAAGCAAAGAATTTTGTAACATTTTGTTTTTTTGAGAGCGAAAGAATTGAAGTGAAGGAGATGGGTGTAAGACTTGTTTGGGATGAAGATTTAGATCAAGAAGCAAACTTGAGTATGTTCCAAGACCTCCCAACTCTGTCACAGCATGGTGGGGCCTCATGCCAGTTTGGGGAGTATGGAGATATCACCTGGTCATGGTAGTCCAATAAAAGAGAGAACCTTTATTTATACGTCTCTTGTAGATTTTGTAATTTTGATTTGGTCTTTTTGTTAGCCATAATAATCTTTGATAAATCCAGCAAATGTATTAAGAATTGATGTTGTGTTTTGAACACTCTCTAATGTTGA
The DNA here is from genome assembly GCA_030686995.1 of Artemisia argyi. Lineage (NCBI taxonomy): Eukaryota > Viridiplantae > Streptophyta > Magnoliopsida > Asterales > Asteraceae > Artemisia > Artemisia argyi. The sequence goes on from CM060705.1 coordinate 2,998,065, forward strand.
CATTTGTAGATCAGAATTCCGCAATGTAATTTACTTGGACCTATTTTATATGTCCAAACACCCCTCATGTAATATATAAAAACTGAAGTATCAGTTTAACTAAAAGCGGGGGACTAGAAATTTAACTTGTGGATATTAAGTTGACTTTTGGATATCAAAACATATGTAGACTTGATTGCATTCATGTCCTCTGCTTCTTAACCCATTCGAAAACCTGTAAGTCATCCATTTATTTTACACTTTCATCACAAAAAGGCATTAATCTACATTACAGGTCTGCATAAGTAAAAATTGGTTCACCAGGAGGAAAGGTGAAAACCAGAGTGGAAGCACTTGAGATGTGCGTGTGCAGGTGTGCGACCATGCGTTTTGCGTATAATGCTATCAACCCTGTTTGTAACAAGCCCAACAAGGCACAAAACACTTTCTCATTATAATATTCTAAGACAAACCAATCCATAGTTAGTAGAACACACAATGAATATCAAATTTGACTACGCGTGATTCTAGCATACTTCTTGGCATATATCTGCTTCTGTAACTAGTTTATTACCAATAAAAATGTTTTAACTTCAGCGTACATTATGTTTACAATAAGCATCTAACAATCAAAACCAGATATTAATAGTAATCGCAATCCAATATTCGAATTTCTAGTCAAAAAATACCAAAGAAATATCGTAAAGTTGTAATGCAATGGAATCAAAGAAAAGCAAGTGATACAAACAGAAACTATCAAGCCGGTAGAAGAAAAAAATAACACCACCAAACTCCAAACTAAAATGCCCATTCATCAGTTTCATTTTTCCCCGTTTGACTTTCTGACAACACCTTAAACGGCGCTTGACCCAAAGGGAAGTCATCAAATGAATATGTAAGACCATGGTCAAAAGTCAAAACCTGCATTGCTACTCATTGAATCAAACCTTGTGAAACTACGGTCTTGTGCCGTGCTGCTCATTCAGTCGAATCTTGAGAAGTTATTATCCGGTGTGGAGCTGCTCATGGAATCAAATCTCGAGAAGCTTTCTTGTTTTAGGTTTATATTTTTCAAATTATGACATGCATACAAAACAATTCGCAACTAATACAAAACCAGTTTTAGATTGGTTCAGTTTCCAGGTCCACTCTAGAGTAAGGGTGAGCAAAACCGCCCGTTTTCCGGCCCGATCCCGATCAAACCGCTGGCCCGATTCCGATCCCGACTATAAAACGGTTCGGGAGTCGGTTTGCAATTCCGGCGAAATCGGGAGTCGGGTCGGGACGGGACAGGTCGGAACGGGAAGAAAACCGACAAAACAACAAAGAAAACCGATCCCGATCCCGATCCCGACCAAACCGCCGGCCCGATTCCGATCCCGACTATCAAACGGTTCGGGAGTCGGTTTGCAATTCCGGCGAAATCGGGGAGTCGGGCTTGTCGGGTCGGGACGGGTCGGAGTCGGTTTAGGCCCGATGCACAGCCCTACTCTAGAGTAGTACATCGAAATGTACTGTATTATGTAGTAATTTTCATGCAATGATATAATTGAAAAAAAGATATGAACTCACCTTAGCTGTGTCATTATTGAATCCCCACACCGAATCTACATCATCATTGTTGTCAAAAGTACCACCCCATCAATAGAAGAAGATCAAACTCAATTTTTATATTCAAACAAAAAATGAAAACAAGAGCAATATATAGACTAGTGCATGGCATGATCAGGTATCGCGACACCCGTGCTGAAGCAATGCCTTTTTTATAAAGAAATGGGTCTTATTCTTAAAAAAGTTGACATATCTAAAGCTGCTGTAAGTTGATTTTCCTGAATTGTTGCCTTGTAGATCTGCATTATTTGATGGTTGTAGGTTCGCATTAGCATTGAAAAAAATGGAAAATGAAAGTATGTGGAAAGTCATGAGTCAAGTATGGATCGAGATCTTAGCTTATTCTGCTCTCACTGTGGAGGATTTCACCACGAGCAACTGCTTAGGAAAGGGGGTGTGTTTTTTACTCATGTTTGGCTACTGATGGCACATTTGGGCATCACCGAGGAGTTCTAGGTTTCTCAAGGTCATGCTAGAGATAAAATCAGTGTCTTGTAATGCACATAACTGTAAATGGATAATGATATAAATATGAATGAATAAAAATTAAATGGATATTGATATGGATATAAACAAAAATTAAATGGATATTGATATGCATATAAATATGAGGGCTATGTGTCATGAATACAGATATTCCGGCTTGATTATCAACTAAATACAATCCGTGTAATTTTAAACTCATTAATTTGGATACGCAACATCATACAACCTTTTTATTATCTGAATCTGCCAAGTTGCTGCAAACAACCTCGCCTGCAACACGATTTCACATTTATATATTCAATAGAAGTGATAACTAAGCATCTCAGATGAAATAACATCCGAGTCTCTGAGCTGAAGTATACTGAAGATTGATATCCCAACAGGCGAACGTGAAGTTACCTAACCACAATTCATTCAAAGATTACACTTTATCTCCCTTCCAGCATTGCCAAAAGGTTATCACTTATAAACGTGGAATGACATACTAAACCGAAAGAATCTTTCTACAATAGTACAATATAAAAACACCATGCAGAGAATCATTAAATCATGAACTCAAAAGTCTTTACTTGAGAGGTCCAAATTGTGAACCAAGATAATCTCGACATAGCTTTCAAAAGAAACATGAAGGACCAAACGTGTTCGTTATAAAGTAAATAACCGAATAGCGGTTAAGTTAGTTAAGTTAGTTAAGTTAGTTATTTCCAGAAGTTAGTTAATAACCGAAAAGGTGTGTTGTTTGGTTTGTACCTGTTCGAATGAAACAGAACCAACACAACCTTCTATTGAAACGTTGCAATGGTTCGAACACAACCATTCGCTTAGTATAAGTACTTATGAATTGTAACATTACAATGGTTAGACAAAAATAAGTTATCTTTTGTTATTGTTAGTTTGCAAATCAATAATTGTCTCACCAACACATCGATCCACATATATACGATTGGGACAACATTTGGCATCAAGAGCCTTGTTGGATATCTCGTTACAACCAGAAAACAAACCCTGAAATCCAGAAACTAGTGTATCGAGTTACAGAAACCAGAATCGAAACCCAGAAACCCACAACCAGAAAATAACGCAAACCTTTGATCCTTGTTACATTAGAAAGGTTGCATAGATAACTTAGGGACATAAGAAAAACCGTATACATTTTCTTTGTGTCGAAATTTGCAAACGAAAAAGGTTACCATTCAGAAAACGTTGGTACTTTGGTTTGTTGTGATTCGTACGCCACAGCAAAACCAGAAACTTGGAAGATCTTCTTGTTAAAGTTAACAACAAGAAACGTACTTGTGTGTTCTCTACTACAACACAACAAGAGAAGATTAGACGTCTAGAAAGATTGTGTACAAAGTTGGTACGCAAGAAGGAGAAGCGCGCAGCAGAAGAAAAAAGAAAAACAAATTGGCATTGCTTGGATTTAGAGATAGATACCGGTACATACAAACATATATACGAAGAATAGGCACGTTGGCAATACAAGAAGCAACAACAAGTTTGAAGAAATCTGAAGCGAATTGATCACTCACTTCATAGAAGAAAAATACCGACTAGGTATTAGGCGTTGTTGAATAAACGGTGTGGACAAGAAATAAAGAACGAGAAGGAGTATTGTGAGAGCAACGTTGCACAAGAAGCAAGCAATAGCAGGAACGACAAACAAATAAATTTGTTTAGACGTTGATTTGTGATTTTGGTACTACGAGTACTAAAAGAAGAAGGAGAGCAATATATTTGCTACGGTAACAATCTTTACCGAGAGAAGACTTGGATTAAGAGAAACAACGACAACAAATTCTGAAGGTTGATCGTGGCCAGAAATTCAATTTGAGTAGGAATTTTTGGAGTAAGCCTATACATAACAAGGGTACGAGGCAAAGTAGTAGGAGCCAAGTCAAGAAGAAAAGGAACAACGTGGAAATTTGGTTAATAAAACTCGACAACCAGATTTGAAAGGAGACGAGAAAAGATTAGTACGTGGTTGATATATCTCTTTGTATCGACACACAAGTGGGAACGCAAAACATACGAGGTCACGTTATCATTATTGGATTTCATTTATACGTTTATAGTATAGATAGTCATTTATTAGGAAATCCCGAGAACTATATTTGATCCCCGTATTACTAGGATTCCCGGATAACTATTTCTATTCCCCGTAGTAGTAAGGTTATACCATACTAGTTAGATTTCCCATATAAGTCAAAAGTGAAGATCATAAACACATCTAGAATGTCGGGTGGAGATGACACTAACGTCAATAGCACTGTAGTTAAACCCATTACACCGCTTACACAATATCAATGTCCTAAACTCAAAACCACAAACTACACTGTTTGGGCTATTCAAATTAAGGTCATATTAGAAGCACATGGTTTATGGGAGACTATAGAACCCAAAGAAAACACCTAAGCCGATGATAAGAAGGATAAGGCAACTATTGCCCTCCTATATCAAGCATTAACCGAGGATGTGATCTTACAAGTAGCAAGTTGTAAAACAGCTAGAGAACTGTGGGAATCATTGAAAAAGAGACACGTTGGAGAAGAAAGAGTGCAACAAGCACGATTACAATCCCTAATGATAGGATTTAATGCCCTTCAAATGAAGGATGAGGAGACGGTGGATGCATTTACAGATAAACTAAATGGTTATGCCACGAAGGCAAAAGAATTAGGAAAAACCTTGGATGAATCACTTTTAGTACGAAAACTATTAGACTCCACACCAGACAGGTTCATTCAGATAGTAGCATCCATAGAACAGACAAGTGATCTAGATGATATCACCCTAGATGAGATCACTGGAAAGTTAAAAGCATTCGAGGAAAGGATGAAACTCCGAAAGGGAGGACAAGCAGAAAGCCAGGATAACCTATTATTCGCACAAGGCGAACACTCTAGATATAAGAAACGTTTCAACAGGAATAGGGGTAGATCAAACTACTCAAAAGGAAACTGGCAGAATAAAGGAAATAGAGACAACTCGAATGGAGAAAACCCAACTCACAATGATAAGTATAATAGAAAAAGAGGTGAGTGGAAGAAGAAGATTAAATGTTTCAATTGCGGGAAACATGGACACTTTCAGAAAGAATGTAGAAGTAAACCAACAACTCAAGAACAATCAAACCTTATCTATGAAGATGATGAACCATCACTATTAATGACTACACATGAAGAAGTATTGTTAAATGAAGGACAAATACAACCCGGAAAGTATGCTACAACAGATGATAGCATATGGTATTTAGATAATGGTGCAAGCAACCATATGACGGGAACGAAGAGTCATTTTAAAGATATAGACGAAAGTATCACTGGACGCGTTCGTTTTGGAGATGGATCATATGTAGAGATAAAGGGTAGAGGTTCAATAATATTAGGATGTAGAAACAAGGAGCAGAAGGTGATAACAGATGTTTACTACATACCAAACCTCAAGAGCAACATACTTAGTCTAGGACAACTTACTGAAATAGGTTGTAAGATCATAATGGACGGAAACAAGCTGACTTTGTATGATAAGAAGAAGAAGTTGTTGATGAAGGTAGAAAGGTCGAAAAATAGACTTTACAGTATTAGATTACAGATAGAAGCACCTATATGCCTCTTAGCAAATGTGAATAATCAAGCATGGTTATGGCACGCTAGATTAGGTCATCTGAACTTTGACGACATTAGCAAGATGACAAGAAAGGGTCTAGTAGAAGGAATACCAAGAATAAACCATACTGGACAAGTATGTGATGCATGTTTACTAGGAAAACATAGCAGAACACCATTTCCCAATCAAGCTAAATTCAGATCAAAGAACCCACTAGACTTAGTTTATGGAGATCTCTGTGGTCCCATAAGTCCAACAACACAATCCGGAAAGAAACTCATCTTCTTATTAGTAGATGATTGTACACGTTACATGTGGGCTTATTTTCTAACAACTAAGGATCAAGCCTTCAATATATTTAAGGAATTTAGACAGAAGGTTGAAATGGAGTTAAGATTGAAGTTAAGAATGCTCAGAACAGATAGAGGTGGAGAATTCACATCACATGAATTCACCAAGTACTGTAAAGAGAATGGAATAGCAAGACAGTTAACAGCACCATACTCACCGCAACAGAATGGAGTAGTTGAAAGAAAGAATAGAACGGTGTTATCAACTACCAGGAGTATGATGAAAGCAATGAAGTTACCCTTAATTTTTTGGGCGGAAGCAGTAAAGCATGCCATTTACATCTTAAATAGGGTACCTACACGAGCACTAGAAGATAAAACACCATATGAAGCACTCTACAAGAGAAAACCGAACCTAGAAAACCTTAGAATATTCGGATGCACAGCTTATGCTAAGATAACCATACCTCACTTGAAGAAGTTAGATGATAGAAGCATACCGATGGTTTATTTAGGAGTAGAGGAAGGATCAAAAGCTTGTAGGCTATATGATCCAATAAGAAAGAAGAAACATGTTAGTAGGGACGTAAAGTTTATGGAAACGAAACCGTGGAATTGGAATAAGAATGGAGATGATACGGATACACAAGACACATTTTGGGCTAGTTTTGTGGTAGACGAAGTTGATAATGGAAATCCTACACCAATCAACATAGAAAACATAGATAATACGTATCATGAAGAAGATCAAATACTGGATCCAATACCAGATCCATTACCTGATCCAGCATCACCAATTACACCACCAACATACATTTACGAACCCAACTCAGAAAGTGAAAGACAAACTACTATTAGTTCATTTGGAAGCTCATTAGGAAGCTCAGAAAGATATGATCACAGACCAGTACGAGGTTTAAAGAATATCAATGAAATTTATCAACATGCACAACAAGTAGAAACACCAAGCTTATTTTTCATTGAAGAAGAACCCCGTAACTACAAGGAAGCATCAAAAGACGAGAAATGGATTGAGGCCATGAAAGTTGAATTAGATTCAATCAACAAGAATCACACATGGACTCTTACAGATTTGCCAGAAAATCAGAAGGCAATCGGACTCAAATGGGTTTATAAAACCAAGAGAGATGCACACGGAAAGATCATTAGATATAAAGCCAGACTAGTAGCAAAAGGTTATGTACAAGAACAAGGAATAGACTTTGATGAAGTATTCGCACCAGTTGCTAGGATTGAGACAGTTCGATTAATATTAGCACTAGCATCATATCATGGATGGCAAGTACACCACTTAGATGTAAAATCAGCATTTTTACATGGAGAATTAAAGGAAGAAGTCTATGTTACACAACCTGAAGGTTTTATTCAGCAAGGAAACCAAGGAAAAGTATACAAGCTAACAAAAGCTTTGTATGGCTTAAGACAAGCACCAAGAGCTTGGAATGTAAAGCTTGATCAAACCTTGAAATCACTAGATTTTAAGAAATGTAATCTCGAACAAGCAGTCTACACAAAAAGAAGCAAGAATTCAACACTTATCGTTGGAGTATATGTAGATGATTTAATAATCACGGGCACCCCAAAGAAAGAGATAGACTTGTTCAAATCCCAGATGGAAGATAAATTTGAAATGAGCGACTTAGGATTGCTAGCATATTACCTTGGGATAGAAGTTACACAGACAGGAGGAGAGATTACAATCAAGCAAACCGGATACATTAACAAGATCCTAAAAGAAACAAGTATGGCGGATAGCAATGATACGAAGATACCATTGGATCCCGGCACTAAGTTGGTCAAGGCGGAAGATGGAGAACCAGTTGACACAACTTATTACCGAAGTTTAATTGGAAGTCTAAGATACTTATTACATACAAGACCGGATCTTAGTTACTCAGTCGGACTACTCAGCAGATTTATGCAAGACCCGAAGGATCATCACCTAAAGGCAGTGAAACAAGTAATCCGATATGTGAAAGGAACAAAAGAACATGGAATCATATACAAGAAGGAAGGCGGCTGCAAGATAACATGTTATAGTGACAGTAGTTATGGAATCAATACCGATCAAGGAAAAGGAACTACTGGAGTCGTATTTTACTTTGGAGAGTCACCTATTACCTGGTGTACTCAGAAGCAACCAACAGTGGCGCTATCATCATGTGAATCAGAATTCATGGCGGCTACTGCAGCAGCATGTCAAGCCTTATGGTTAAAACGTTTACTTAGTGAACTGACTGGAATTGAAGAAAAGAGGATAACGCTCAGAGTTGACAACGTATCAGCAATAGCACTCGTAAAGAACCCAGTATTTCATGGAAGGAGTAAACATATAGACATTCGCTATCATTTCATTCGGGAATGCGTAGAGAATGGTCATATAAATGTAGAACACGTTAGTGGAGAACTACAAAGAGCAGACATCTTAACAAAAGCTTTACCAAGACTCAAGTTTGCAACTATGAGACAGATGCTCGGAGTTCAAGACCTTGGACAAAGCAATGATCAAGATTAAGGAGGAGAATGTGAACCAAGATAATCTCGACATAGCTTTCAAAAGAAACATGAAGGACCAAACGTGTTCGTTATAAAGTAAATAACCGAATAGCGGTTAAGTTAGTTAAGTTAGTTAAGTTAGTTATTTCCAGAAGTTAGTTAATAACCGAAAAGGTGTGTTGTTTGGTTTGTACCTGTTCGAATGAAACAGAACCAACACAACCTTCTATTGAAACGTTGCAATGGTTCGAACACAACCATTCGCTTAGTATAAGTACTTATGAATTGTAACATTACAATGGTTAGACAAAAATAAGTTATCTTTTGTTATTGTTAGTTTGCAAATCAATAATTGTCTCACCAACACATCGATCCACATATATACGATTGGGACAACACAAATGACAACTCTAGAAATCTAAAATTCTGCATCAAACTTGAGCTACTCTGCTCACTGCTGCCAACTCAAACCTGAAAGGAGAACAATTTTGCAGTCAACAAAAAGTCTAACGAAAAGGTCATGTAAAAGCACACATTAACTTTTATATCGTGAACAATGTACTAAATGTTAGAATTTGGGTGTGTGTGGGTGGTAATAATCCTGAATCGTGTTGAGAGCACTTTCAGATTAAAGTATTTCGACCCTATATGCCTCGGGTATCACGAAATCCTCAATTGGATAAGACAGAGAACAATACTTTGTTTCTAAGGCACGAGAAATCAAAGCAATACACAGAAAGTTGTTGTGTTCATTATGTTCTGGAAGAGGTCAGAATCTAGTGTATATAACCCAACTCAAAGTTAGTTACATTCGGTTAAAATTGGTTGGCGGGAAGAGTCATACCAGCAAGGGGCTCTGCCCCTTGACCCCCTTGACCCCGCAAGGGGGCGCGGCCCCCTTGACCCCCGCTCTTTGTTCGTGGCGGCATCAAGCTAGATAGAACGAGTGTGCACTCCGCACCTCCTAACTCGACTATAAGCTAAACCTAATTAAGCCCTGATCTCAAGTAAGTCACAATTACATAAAATATAAGTGATGACACTAAAATCACCAACACTAAAACTGTTTAATATGGAAAACGACTCAAGGGTGGCCTAGTGGCAAAAGGGCTTGTGACTATCACTCTAAAATGTATGAGGTCTCCAGTTCAAACCCCGTGAAAAGGGAGGGCATTACTTGGTTTGAGCGTGTGTGGCGGTGGATTCAAACCCCGTGGATTAGTTGGCTAAAAGGTCGGAAACCATGGTTACAAAAAAAAAAAAAAAAAAAAAAAAAAAAAAAAAAAAAAAAAAAAAAAAACTGTTTAATTTGGAAATACTCAATTGATGCTGAATGGAGTATGTAAAGTCTGCTTTGAAAATATACGTATAAAACAAAATGATTATAAAAGATACCTGCCACGCTTAATGTTATTCAATTGATGCTTAAATGCATAACATGATAAGGCTTATGGTCGTAACAAACAAATCAGTTACACTGTCATAGGGGCTTTCCCGAAATAAGGCCCATAAGGTAGGTGGTCTTGATATGATTTGGTCATATTATTGTAATATTAACACACATCCATCATACAATAATACAACTGCATATTAATTGGTTATCGACTTGTTAAATGTCAAAGGATAATTTCCAGAACAAATTTGCAGATGTACCGCTAATCATGGTAAGAAGCTATGCTATCTAGTTGGAGTAGATGGATAAAAGGTGTAAGATACTATGATATACGAGATAAAAAATGACAAAAAGAAATAAGGCATCGGCCATACCTTCAGTTATGATGCTACTAGAAAAGAAATAAAGGCCTACTAATAAATAGACACACAAAAGAGCTCCATGTCAAGCTGCTTTCATGGTTGCTCCATAAAAGTGTCCAACTTTCACCATGTGAATCCCACATCCACTGCAAATAAACCAAACTCGCAAGGTTTGAAGATTTAGCAGACCAATCCGCAAGGAATCTTGCGGGATTCTTTGCTAGTTTGTCATAAACTAAATTGTTTTGACCATTTTTAATCTAGTTTTAATAGAAGTGAAAGTATGGTCTTAGCTTGTCGTGCAACTAGTCAAAACAGACTCCTTTTTAGGTAAGGCCTTAAGGGTTAAAATAATCGAGTTGGCAAAGACTGTTTTGCCAAACTTTCAATAGAAAAGTAGTGTCTTGCGAGATTATAGTAATTAGATTACTTCGGTAATAATCTAAGTTTTTGAATTAAATGAATGAGAAGGTTTATGCATTTATTTACATTTAGGAAACTTTCGACATGTTTGACCCGTTGCCCTGTTTTCCATTAAGCTGTTTTTATCAGTTAGCTCTCAGACACTTAAACCTACTAGAGATCAACAATTCGTAAGTAAAAGGGTCAAGAGGTTAAAATTGCCACCTCTAAATTCTGATGTTACTTGTGTCTTGAATCGTAAACAAGGAGGAAAGAGGGCGAAAACAACAGGCTTAGAAGGATTCATACCTCATGCAATATGCTGAGAAAGACTGAGTATCCTTGACATGCTTTTTCATCCTTAGCTCATGTGGAACCGGGCCAAAAACCCTGGTCCCAATTGGTTCACCTTGCTTGTAGACAAGTACAACAGCATTATCATCAAACTTAACCTCACTCCCATCACACCGACCCTTCTGCATGGCAGCTCGAACAACCACACCATACACGACCTGTCCTTTCTTTACTTTTCCGCCTGGTTGGGCTTCCTTCACTGATGCTACTATCGTGCCCCCTAATCTGGCTCCTTTCTTCCCCTTCAAAGCTTGTACGCACATAACTCGTTTTTTCCCTGAGTTGTCCACCACTTTCAAATTGGATCTCATTTGTATGAAAGTCCTTATTTGCTGTAAAAGACACAAATTAAAGAAGTGTTCTTCACTGAATTAAAATATATAGGTGGAGACATGATTACAATATATAAATTTAAAAGATTTTTATATAAAATAATACAATATGGGAGGTTTTATGCATTAAAAATACAATTGTGTGACTTTCGAACCATTTGACTCGTTACCTTTCAAGTTGAATCTTTTAATTTACCCATTTGGACAATTAGAGCAAAAACTGAACCCAAATCGCCCCATTCATGAACAACTGGGTCAAAACTACCACATCTAGATTACATAAAAGAGCAGACCTGGGTCAAGAAACGATTGCAGGGAGTCTCCTGTTGTGATTTTAGCATTCCAGACGAGAAACTGTTGAGGCCCCGCAATAGTGAACGTCCAGCTAGTTTGATTTTGTTTCATGCATACAATATGACACAAATCAGATGATGAAATACTTATTGCAAAAGTGCAAAAAGAAACTATGAATGCAGTATCAAGCAATTTTTAAGGAAGTGGCTTATCTTAAATTAACACACATGGATATATCGAGATAAGTTATGCAGATTTCCAAGCTATCTGTATAGGGAAAGATCATTACCTTGGCAACAAGTCAACCAAAATCCTTTTTACTTGTGTACAAAAACACCTAACATATCTTATTTATCCTAGTTATGGTTCATGTAAGCAAAACACATCTATTAGTACTGTTGGGCTGAAACAAAACCACTAACTTCAATCAACTTAAGCCAATACGTGATGACTTTGTTTTTACCAAGCAACATATTATTACCATTATAAAATTATGTAATTTACATAGTGCCACTAATAGACGTCAAAGTAGAATGAGACAACTCTCAGTTACGTCACAGATTAACAAGTTTGTGCCTTTCTTCCAGCAATGAGAACAATGGAACTAAACCTATTCTCCCTGTGAAAAATGGATCTATCGATAGTAGCATAAAACTATGAATCCTGATGAACTAGAGAGTAATCACAGTAGCTTCAATTAGAATACCAAAGTTTCGAAGGAGTTAGTACACCACATTCTTCAGACTTTTAGCAGCGAGAAATGAGTATACAAAAAGAACAATATCGGAGCAATGAATACATAAAAAGTAGAAGTTACACGATTTATACTGGAAACTAGTTTACATCACTCAAGCAAATGAACCTTAGAGCACATACCACGAAAGCAATTAGAAGCAGAGTTTGTTGGCATCTTGAGCTACTTCACAAGTTTCGTTTCCTACCTGCAAATTAACATTATATCAAACAGTCACACTATTCCTATTCTTTACAACCTCAGAAAAGAAAGTGGTGCAGAATTATATGAATACACTAAGTCAGAAATGCAACAACTAATTAAACATAAAGAGTTCAAAGAGAGATACAATTCACTAACCACAGGGAAAAGTAACCTCAAAAGACCTGAAACAATTTTCAGACTATCAACACTTAAGATAGTCATACATACCGATGCACGCAAGACCTTAACCTAGTCAATGAATATAAAAACATCTTAAATAAAACGTTAAAGGACAAATGGGACTAAAGTTGGCATATAGTAAATCAAACTTTTAAGCTGACTTCAGCCTGCACACTAAATTTGCGCTTGCTTTTGCTTTACCACATAAATTAGCGCGAAACATCATTACAATGACATATTACTTGTGTTGTGCCTACTTCATTTACAAATTACAACTAAACAAAAGTAAGTTTTGGAGCGCCGTTTTGTGCATCTTGTTTAGTAAAGACTTAACTAAAAGAACAACACGTGTGACACATAACAAGCATGTACCAAGTATCAAGTTATTATGTCAATACAAGAACGTAGCCATTTAGTCATTTCTTGTCTACACTAATTTTTTATATAACAAGAGATTTAATTTGTGAATCTCTCCCATGGAATCATAATGCTTCAAAATGACACCAAGATGATTGTTTTGCTTCTTAAGTTTCTATACTCATATTCACACAACTGAGAACTGACTAAAGTGTCGTTTGTTTTTTCAGAACTTTTACCTCTTCATCTGCAAACCATGTCTGCAGAAGAAGAGGTGCACATAAGCTCTTCATCTACAAGAAGAAGACCGTTTGTTTTTGTGCTATTAAAGTACTTCTTTCTTTCTTTCTTTCTTTTTTTCACTAGTATTTTTTGTGCTATTAAAATACTTTTTTTCTTCCTTTCCTTTTTCTTTTTCACTAGTTTTTTTACGTTTTCGTCATTTTTTTTACGTTTTGGTACGTTTTTATGTTTTTTACGTTTTCGACCGTTATTTTACGTTTTTATGTTTATTTACGTCTTCGTCTATTTTTTTTACGTTTTTTACGTTTTCGTCTGTTTTTTTTTACGTTTTCGTCTTTCTTTATGTTTTTATCCTTTTTTTATGTTTTCGTATGTTTTTTACGTTTTCGTCCATTTTTTACGTTTTGGTACGTTTTTTCACATTTTCGACCGTTTTTTATGTTTGTCTTTTTTAATTTTTCGCCTATTTTTTTTACATTTTCGTTTGTTTTTACGTTTTCGATCGCTTTTTTACGTTTTCGTCTGTTTTTTTACGTATTCGTCCATTTTTTTTAACTTTTTTTACGTTTTCGACCTTTTTTACTTTTATGTCAGTTTTTTTATGTTTTCATCCGGTTTTTTACGTTTTCGTCTGTTCTTTACGTTTTGACCTTCTTTATATTTTCGTCCGTTTTTTACGTTTTCGTCTGTTTTTTACGTTCTTGTCTGATTTTTTACGTTTTCATCCGTTTTCATATGATTTTGTCTGTTTGTACGTTTTTTATGTTATTGTACGTTTTCTTACGTAAGAAAACGTAAGAAGAAGGTTGAAAACGTAAAAAAAACAGACGAAAACGTAATTAAATACAAAAATGTGAAAAAGATATAAGAAAAAGTAAAAATCGGTTGAAAACGTAAAAAAAAAAGACGAAAACATAAAAAAATAAATAAATAAATAAAAAATAAAAAAAGCAAACAAAACCGTAAAAAATGGTCGAAAACGTAAAAAAACAGAAAAGAACAGATGAAAATATAAGAAAAATACAAAAACGTAAAAATAACGGATAAAAATGGACTAAAACGAATGAAAACGTTAAAAAAAGACGAAAACGTAAAAAAAATAAGGCGAAAACGTAAAAGAACGGGCGAAAACGTAAAAGAACGGACGAAAACGTAAAAAAATGGACGAAAACGTTAAAAAAAGGCGAAAACATAAAAAAATGGCGAAAACGTAAAAAAACGGGCGAAAACGTAAAAAAAACAGGCGAAAACGTTAAAAAACGGACGAAAACGTAAAAAAATGGGAGAAAACGTAAAAAAATAGACGAAAACGTAAAAAAGGGACAAAAACGTAAAAAAACGAACAAAAACGTAAAAAAATGGGCTAAAACGTAAAAAACGGACGAAAATGTAAAAAAATGGACTAAAACGTAAAAAAACGGGCGAAAATGTAAAAATTCAGTCGAAAACGTATAAAACTGTCAAAAACGTAAAAAAACTGATGAAAACGTAAAAAAAAAAAACAAACGAAAACGTATAAAAACGGATATTGAGAAAGTGATGTAAGGTTCATGAAAGAAGAGGCAAGAAGTGAAATAAGATGTAAGAAGTGAAAGAGAATGTCTGAAATTTAGAAAAGGAAAAAAAGTGAAAAGAAGCACTTATGTCTGCAAAAAAAACAAACAAAAACATTTGCCTTCTTGCAGACAAAAGAAGTGAAAAGAGAAAAAAAGTGCTTATTATGAAAAAACAAACAACACCTAAGTCATTTCATCCAACACCTAGTGCGCGTCTATATGCATCTTTCCTCGCTCGCTTTACGTGCATCATATAAAAAAGGGCTTTTCTAGAAACACATTTCTACAAAGAGTCAATTGATTACAAAAGATGACCACTTTGTTTTGAAAGATATCGTGTACGTAATTTTAGAGCTTGGGGATTGAAAGTGTAACTTATGAAAACTCCATATGAATATGATGTTGAAATCGATGATGCTAAACAATAGTTATAATGTTAATATCATTTAATATGTTTAAAACCTTATAGTATCAGTTTGTAACTTTTTTTTATGAGTATGTTAGATGAATGAACAATTTTGATGTGTTTTTGGATTTTATCATGTTATGATCATTCAAGTTGACATTGTTAGTATCATTTTTTTGTTCAGGATGAACACTCTCATGGGCTTTTCAGCGTAGTTCAATTTTGAAATTGTCAACACAAAATTAATAATTTTGCACAATGTCGAAGTTACCCTTTGATGCATCTTTTATATAATAAAACAAAACCCTATAGGAATTTTGCATTTCAAAAAAATCAATTCATACCTGATTTAGTAATAATTTTATTTAAAAAAAATATTATTTTCTTATTAGGTAATATTTTATATTTATCCATAACACAAGTAGAAGATAAATACAAAAAATATAGATAAGATATATAAAAAAAAGATTATTAATTTTATATTTATCCACAACACAAGTAGAAGATAAATACAAAAAATATAGATAAGATGCTCTTAACAATAGGATTAAAATTTTTAAATAATTAATTCAAAAAAATTTAAAAAAAACAAAATTTTTAAATAATTATTTCAAAAAATTAAAAAAAAAAACTCGGGTGTGTGCGGGCATTATAACTAATAGTTGCATACAACACATGCAGTTTGTATGGTCTCCTACCATTTTCACTTTAAGATGGAGTATTTTACAAGAACCGAACTCGCTTAATCGTTCAAAGGTTATGCGGTTTGGTAGATAAAACTAAGGTACTGAATGGACCATGATATAAAACGTGCTCTTGTCCACAAGCAAATAATTTCTCCTAAATAACCTTCATATCTTTTCTTACATTTGCATATTTAATCATGTTGCTTTGTCCTTTTCTGATGGTCACTAAAAGCTAAAGTTTATTTATAAAGATGTAACGATCTAAAGCAAGGTTGTCAAACTCGCGAGTTTACACGTAAGATCGTACGATCTTACGTGCACACCAGTCAAAATCGTGTAGGATCGTAGTAGGATCGCATCTGAGGTAGGATCGTAGGATCGCACGTAAGATCGTAGGATCGACACGCGATCCGAGTTCACCTTTTTTTTTTTTTTTTTTTTTTTTTTTTTCTTTTTTTTTCCAAATCTTTTAAGTCCATCCCACTTGCTTAGGCCAAAAAAACAAATGTGTGTTTTACTAATGTCTAATGAGTAAACCACTATTGTTTCATTTTCTAAATAGATTATAGTTTATACATAGTTTTCTACTTTTCTGAATAGATTATAGTCTAAAAAGTGTTCAATAGTTTAATTTATTTTACTTCACTGTGATTAAACTAATCAAAAGGTATGTTATGAGACATTTAGGACCTATGTTATGTAATATTATTGCACTAAATCGTTAATGTAACGATTGAAACTTGACTTTTTTGTATTTTACTATTACTTTAGTGTTTGAAATTTAAACTTTGTCTTTTTTAAAAGGATATTATATGAACTTATCTTTGACGTTGAGTAAAAATATAAAACAGTTTGACTCGTATATCATTTATTTACAAAATATGACAAATTGGTAGGATCGTAGGATCGCGATCCGATCTTACGATCTCGATCTTGCAAAGACAAAAACGATCCTGCGTGGGATCGCGATCTTGACAGCCTTGATCTAAAGTATTACTCCCTCTATCTCTAAATAAGTATCGTAATTTTACTTTTTGAAGGTTTTTTTTTTTTTTTTTTTTTTTTTTTTTTTTTTCAACTTTTACTTTAAATATTTTTGTTTGTGTTATATGATACTTGATTAAAATTATACTAATCAATCATATATTTTGTATTAAGTATTAAAGAAAAGTTAAGAAAGAAATTTGCATATTCGAAACCTAATATTGTCGGCGTTTCAAAAAACATGTAATTGAGTTCATTGATAATTTTATTGAGTATTAAGTGTTACCAATTGAAAGTTATATCAAATCAAGTATTTATCAAACAATATAATTTGATCGACCTAAACTTATGTAAAGGTCAAGATGGTAACTTTCTGTTGCCCATATTGATATACAAAACAATTATCAAACAATTATTCGATCTCATTCAGAATATACTCATTCAGCATCGTGAAATCACTAACGGTGCGTTTAGTTGAAGAAAAAATTATCTTGGTTTTTATCTCTAGTTTTGTAAAAAATTGGAAGAGAGATTTATCCCCACAAAACACTTGAAAATATAGAAAACGCGTTTAGTTGATGTTTGTATTTTCAATTTTGAAGAATGAGAGGGAGAGTTGTAGGTTACATAAGAAAACAAAGAAAACAACTAAAATTTGTTTTGAAGTGTTCCTTGTTAAGTTAAGAAATAAGGGATTTGTGTTTTGCAAAATATTTTGTTGAAAAACGCTTATTTAAACGCGATATATGTTTTTATTGGTTTCCACAAAACATTTTGTGAAAAACAAGAGTGTTTTCCTCTAACTAAGCGCACCCTAAGTGTTTTTTATTCATTCATCGCTAATTTATATTGTTTTAATCAAACAACCCTTTATTGTTTTACCAAACAACACTTCGGGTTTTTTTTTTTTTTTTTTTTTTTTTTTTTAAGGAAATACAAAGTCAAGGAGATATGAAGACGTGATCATGGTTCATGCACGTATCAGATAATTTCAACTGATAATTTTTTTTCCAAGTATAATATGCATTTCTTCTTTATGTTTTGTTAAAAATCTCATCTTCAATCCTTAGGTCTCACAAAAGTTCAATGTTAGTCCATAATTTTGTCAAATAGAAAGAAAAAGAAAAACTCGTGTAGCCTATTGGACCATTAAAGTTATACAAATCTGTTAAAATATTTACTCACCATTTTGTCACTATATATTTAATCTAAATCATACTCTTTAATTTTCATATCTATAAAACGAACCATCTCAATGTAATTTACTTGTAGACAATCTAAACATCCAAACAACCCTCATGTAAATTCTAAGAGCTGAACTTGCCACTCATTTAACTTAGGAGGACTATAAGTGTAAGTTTTGGATATAAAGCGTATGAAATTGAAAGAACAAGAAAGCACAAATTGGAGTGAGTAAACTGCATACTTTATTAGAATAACAAATACGTAACAAAGTCTTTCCACTTGACTTGACTTGACTTATGATTTATTCTTTAACATAAAGTTGACTTGAGGTCAACCCATTTGTATTATTTAACGGGGAGTTGATATTTATTATTTACCCGTAGCAAATTGATCATCAAACATAATTTTTTTCTTTTTTAATTGACAGTTATGCCCTCTTATATTTAGTCTAGCATAACCTTTCTTCTAAAGAGCTGAGATCCATGAAGAACCTAAATATCCCATATAACCTATCAATCAATCATAGCTACCCATTTATATTTTTTATCTTTTTTTTCAAATAACATAACTTTTAAACGGTAAATCTTCGAGTTACAAAAAAAAAATACCATCGCGACGAGAATTAAATTATCTTTCTATGTATATGCATTCTTATATACTTTCGACGAACTTTTTTTTTTTAATTTCCGCCCAGAAAGAATCATATATGATTCGCAAAAATCATATATGATTCGTAAAAATCATATATGATTCTTATATGATTTGTTAAAATCGAATCATATATGATTCTTACGAATCATATATGATTTTTCTGTGTGAAAAAAAAATGTTCATCGAAAAAAAAGTTCGTCGAAAGTATATAACAATGCATATCTATAGAAAGATAATTTAATTCTCGTCGTTATGGTATTTTTTTTGTAGCTTGACGATTTACAGTTTGCGAAATATTTAAGTTTTAAAAAAAGGGTGAAAGTTTATTTTTTTATTTTGATAAAAAAAATGAGTGGCTAAAATTGTTTGATGAGTTCTACGGTAAAAATTAGATCTACAAATAACTTTTGGCTTCTTCTAAAAACATGTAGCAAACCCCTCATTTTATTTTTGCCTCGTCATTTTTCCAGACATCGCCGTCTATTTCTTTCAATCTTAATTAACAAGTTTTATATAGTTAACAACTGTTCCTCTCAAAACTTGCATCAAACCCATTATTTTATATGATTAGTTATTACTATATGATGTATCTAATTTTACATGGCCGTAAAAAAAGTCTTTATTATTTTACCAGACGGAAGGCCTTTTATCAAAAAAAGTCTTTATTCCAATTACATGCAAATATAAAAGCTAAATTTATGCTTATATGTTCGATTGGTTACATTGGTAAAGATTACTGATTAATTCATGTGAAGAGATAATAAATAAATTAACTGCAGACATACCTATGATGGATTAATGGGTGACGATAGACATGATTTGTAACGTCATAACCAATGTTTTGAAAACCGAGTTCGAAATCGACCCGGTCGAGTTATCTGGCACCGGGTCAACCGGTTCGACCACCGGGTCAACCGGTTCAACCGCCAGGTCAACCCGGTTTTCAATTTATTATTTTTTTATTTTTTCGACCGGGTCAACCCGGGTTTTTATTAAAAAAATTTGGAAAATCAAAACCTGGCCGGGTTTCAAGAACCGGGTTGACCCGGGTCACTCAAAACCCGGCGGTTCTTACCGGTTAACCCGGTTTTAGAAACTCGGGTTTTGTTTACCCTTTTTTGCCGAAACCGTTCGAACCAGTTAACCCGACCGGGTCGACCCGGGTTTCAAAACACTGGTCATAACTAAAGAGGGAGAGAAATAAAGAAATATGTCTCGATAGGGTAGAATGAAATGAGGTAAGAATTACAAAAGGGCATAATAGTCCTGCTCAATAATGTTATGTGTATGAATCAATTTGCTATGTGTACATATAATTTCCCTATTTAATGTCATAGGTGATTAGAGTTATATATCATCATTCCATTGTTGATTTTTTTTTTTTTTTTTTGAAATATCATTCCATTGTTGATTGCCATTCATATTTTCTGCTTGCTTCTTAACCAATCAAAAAACTGTAAGTCCTCTCGTCTCTTTCTACTTTTCAATTGTTTATTTTCTGATCCTGCTTGTTAGTTCATTTCTGTACTTCGACGTAAAACTATTTAAAATGGTTGATTGCTTTTGCATTACTTTTTTCTTTTTTATGGCTATGATCGAAAACAAGTTTTATCAAAATGATATTGATCAGTGAGTAGACATGATGCTAAGGAGCTAATTTGAGGTGGGTAATTTCCCTAAGAAAATTTCTACTAGAAGTTAAATTGAAGTAGCAAATGACAAAGACTTGATCAATTTTCTTTTCTCATTCCCTCCACTAATGTAAATGTTGTAGGTATAAGATTGTACTCTCCAAAAAAAAAAAGACCTTGCTCAGTAATATGTTGATGAAGAAATAAAGAAAACTTAAAGAACAAGATGTTACTCAAATGTTTCTTTTATAAACTGTAAGCCATTATATTCACCAATTATTTTTTAACATTGCTTCATTTTTGTATTTGCATATCTTATAACTCCTCGTTCTATGTCATTATGCTACCTATATATACATCATTTTAGAACTTTAAAAGTTATTATTTGATCCGATGGCTGAGATGTCTAAACAAGTTATTAGGTAGCTAGATTAGCTAAAAGCCTTCTAGTCACCGTTTTGACGCATTGGGTATCAGTCTTTCTTTTTTTTTTTTTTTTTTTTTGCGCACACAAAATTAAATGTCGGTTATTATTTCAAGTAATTTCAAACATAAGTTGTTAAACTAGGAATTGGAACATATCACACTGAATAACAATCACTACTATACAAAAAAGACTAAT
This sequence comes from Artemisia argyi, assembly GCA_030686995.1. Taxonomy (NCBI): domain Eukaryota; kingdom Viridiplantae; phylum Streptophyta; class Magnoliopsida; order Asterales; family Asteraceae; genus Artemisia; species Artemisia argyi. The sequence continues at coordinate 3,019,132 of CM060705.1, forward strand.
AAGATCGGTTAGAAAGCCTCAAAAAGATCGGTGCCTAACCACTATAACTAAGAGTGATCTATTTGAGGGGATACACATATCGATCGGTCAAGAACCGATGTTTATAATGCTATACTAAGATCAGGAAATAACAAAGAACCGATGTTTATAACTAAGGTTTAATCTCCTCTTTTAAAACCTTACTGACTCCGGTTTTAATGTGATATTCCAATGGAGGAAGATGAAAGTAATCATTAGTTGAGTATTGTTGCTTGACACCAATGAATTTTAACCTTAAGATGACAAAAACTTTTCCTTGCTTCACTTTACCATAACTTAGCATCGTAAATAGCAAGTTGAGTTTGTTCCAAATATATTTTTACATTTGTATCTTTTCTTTTTAAAGGTTCTTTTTGTATATTTGTCACTGTCACTTTAGTAAAACCATACTCAAAGCCATGATATGAGAATCGGGTTTTTCTTTGGTTTCACTTTGAAACGTTTTTCCTCTTCAGATTTTAAAATATCTTGTGAATTGATCATAAGATCAGTCGACAAATCTTTCTCAGTGTTTCAGCATTATACAAACTGGGTGTCAACTCTTTCGCTTTGTTCAAAGTTATAGGATTTTCAAAACCAATCCCATGTTTTCCAACATCCACATTATCATTTGATGGAAGCATCGTGTGAAGAGGCTGAAGGATTTGTCCTATTTTTTGAAGTTTGTTTGCGCGTTTCAAAAACTTTTGTTTTTCATTTTCAAGTTTTGTTTTAACGATCTCTAAATTTGAAGTGGTTTTCGAAATCTTTGAATTCTCAAATTTTAAATCAGAGATTTATTTCGAAAGATCTCTAATCTTTTTCTAGTTAACGGACTGTTGGTTAATCGTTTTTTGGATTAAACTTTTTTCTCGATTAACAACGTCTCTTAAGCGATTAGATATTCAGATTCAGTTTCTTTATTTAAAAGTGGTCTGGTAGACTCGTGTTGCTTAAGGTTTGAGATTTCAATTTCATGTTCATATTTTTGTTTAATATCAATTTGAATGGTTTTCTCAATTACCTTATATATCTCAAGCTCTTTTGTCATTAAGGCATTCCTTTGCTGAGCTTCGCGATTGACCTTAGTGCAGTTTTCAACTTCACATTTTAAATTATTTGTGGAAAACTAGAAGGGGGGTTGAATAGTTTTAGCGTTTTAAAAGCTTTTTAACTTGTTTAGTTAGCTTTGAAACTTTCCGTTTGATCAAAGATATATGCACAAACACAATATATATAACATGCAAGTAAAGGAAAGAAACGATCAAACCACAACACGAGTATTTATCGTGGTTCGGCTACAAGGACTCATTTTCCTTGCCCTACGTCCACGCCCCGAGTATCCAACTCGAGAGTTTCTTTCACTAGTCAACAAGCTCCTTTCACCAGCGGAGAAAACCTTACACGTCGCTTATACTTTTACCGACACAAAGCTAAATGTCGAGTTCTTTTACAAGGGCACAACCACTCCCGTTTAGTTCTTTTACTAGGGTACAACAACTCCCAACACTCTTTGTATTTTGAGGACTAAAATACTAACCACTCACTTCAGAATATACACAAACAAATGACGCGTAAACAACACGAGTTTACACAATACTAAGCTACCAAGTCTTGCAACGTTGTGTTGGAAACATGTAACTTTAGACGACCTTGTGAGCTTCTTTGCTACAAAAGGAAACTTCACATTTACAATGTTAAGATGTTAGAAAGAAAGATGAGTGTGTGTGTAAAATATGATCTCAAGAGGTTAGCCAAAAATCAAGTTATTGGTTGGTATTTATAGCACAACAAACTGTGTGCTCGGCGGATCAGGCGGAACCCTCAAATGGGTTCCGCCCGTGTACCCCCAGGGTACCGCCGGGTCTGCAGTAGGTTTTTGCAATTACTCTTCAAACCAAACAAGGTCTTGTCTCATAACTTCTATCAACCAAACAATGTCACATCACTTAAAGTAAGTCAAACATGATACTTGCAAGCAACATGAAAGCAAGTCAAACACATAACTTGCCATAAATACATAATGACAAAACTTGCCATAAATGTGATGTGACTATTTCTAATTTAAGAAATAAACTTGTGTTATGTTTTATGAAATGTAAAATGTAGCAAAAGTCTTGTTTATGCAAGTCTTAAAAACTAAGAATATGTTTTGCTTAAAACTAAAGTTTACATTTTGTCGTTAACAAAACTTAGCGAAGATCGTAAAATATAAATAACGTTTTTAGGCGATATTTGTATTAACAATCTCCCCCTTTTTGTTGATGACAAAACATAAACTTTGTTTTTAAGTAACACACAAAATCTTAGTTTTTAAGACTTAAAAAAAAATTATATTAACCTTGTTTTACTTAAGAGATGAAAAGCACATCAAGTATTGAAGGTTTAATATATTTCTCCCCCTTTTTGTCGAAACAAAAAGTAGAGTAGCGAAGCGGAATAATCGCCATGCTCCCCCTTGGTCGATACTCCCCCTAAATGGAGTACCAATATGGGAAACATGGATTTTGAGACCTACAAAAAAATGGTTAGTTGGTGATATATATAGTTAAGCTTGTAGTTACCATACACAATGCAACCACAATGACAACACAACATTGATCAACCAACAATGCACAAAAGTAAGTAGAAAGAAATTTCATTCCAAGTAAAATTTTGACTTATAAAAGTCAAAAGACAAGAAATGCTAACTATTCTTCTACTTAGTAACCAAAAACTAAAAAAAATAACCAAGAAAATAAAAAAAATCCTACATTCCTAAGTTGGGGCAAACGGCCTCCAAGGGTTGTTTAGGATTTGTTGGGGTGGGAAAGTGCATCCAAACGTTCAATGACATGTTGGAATGCAAACCGGGTTTCATTTTGGAATTGGTGAAGCAAGGTTTTTATGCTTTCACCCATTTGCTCACAATTTGAGCAAACATGGGGATGGTTGGGTGAAAATGGGTTGGTTTTGGTTTCTTGGTTTAGGGGTTGGTTTGGTTTTGGTTCTTGGGTGGAGGATGGATTTGGTATTGATTCAAGCAAGGTGGTTTGAAATTCCATTGCTTGATGAAGTTGGTTGTCAACCATGCTTTGTATTTCCTCATAAGAAGGAAAGAAAGACTCATAGGTATAGGCTTGAGAAGGAGGTGGAGTTGGGTGATCATGGTGTTCAAAATTTGGTTCTCCATAGAGAGGACCATGGATTTCACGGCAGATTGGGTGAAATAACAACGGTTTGGGTGGTTGGTACACTTGTTGTGGTGGTTGGTTAAGTTCAAGATCTTCATCAAGGTCAAGAATTGACCTTGGTGAGTGAGTTGCAAAAGGTGGTGGTTGATTATGTCTTGGTGGAAGATCATTTAAATCTTGGACATATGGGTGTGGTGATGTTGGAGGAGACCCAAAAAGTTCCATAGGTTCAATTTTTGGTAATGGTGATGGTGATGAAGTCTTTGATGGTTGAGTTGGAGCACTTGGTGGAGTTGGGTCAATAGGTGATTTAGTGGGTGGTGGAGTGTGCTCATTTGGTTGTTTGGGTGATGGAGATGGAGATGCAAGATTCAAAAAGTGTTCATTTTTGATAGGTGATGTGAATTCATCCGAGGATGAGGAGCTAAGGTTGATGGATTGGTTTGACCATATTGGTTTTACACTTATCCGGGCGGTTCTACGGATGGGTCGTGATGGTTGAGAGGTGTTTGTTGACTTGGTCATGGTTTAAAATGGTTTAAAGTTTCAGAATTTGTGATGAAGAAGGTGTGGTTTGAGAGTATTTAGGATGGTTTAATTTATAGTGATGAAGATTTGTGGGAAGGAGTGTTTGGATTTGATGTTAGTCCATACAAAAATGGTGGTTCCTAATGATTTGGAAAACTTAATTGTGGGTTGTCATGTCATGGAAGTCAATCCAATGAAAATGGTGAAGTGAGAAGACAAGTTTTTGCACTAAATGCATAGTGGTTGTGGTAGATTTTGGTTGTATAAATCTCAGGGATTTCAAGGATCCCTTAGAAGGGTTCCTTCCTTTATGTTTGAGGGGTCCTTGAGGTTGTTATGGTTAAATTTGAATTTTGGCGGGAATTGGTTTTGGTTAAGTTCATGGAAGAAGGAGTATCCTATTATGCTAAACACATTGCAAGTAATGGGTTTCTACCTAAAAGGATTGGATTTTGTTGTTTCAATGTTGAATTGGCGAAAAAGAAAATAGAAATTCTGCAGTCAACTGGCGGCACCCTGGAAATACACAGGCGGAACCCAAATTAGGGTGCCGTCTGGTCCGTTGGGCCAAACCTGGGTTACCCAGATTTTGCACTGGCGGAACCCAAATTTGGGATCCGCCGGATCCGCCAGGCCTGAAAAACTTCACAGTCCGCGTTTTTGACCCGCGAAACAATTTTCAAAATTTTCGAAAACTCCTAAAATCAAAGAGATACTTCATTTCTGGTTAGGCAATGCAAAAATTAGACACCTAAACACACATATCATAGGAGTTTGACCTTGAGGTCGAGAATTTCACCATACTTAGTGAAAATTCCATAACCATGAAAATTTGACAACTCGCCAAAAGTTGTCTTCCTGCAACATTGTTAGTTGAAACATGTTCCAAAGTGTATCAAACATTGTACTAACACACAAATACATCACAAATATTGTTTAAACGACCAAATTGTTTCAATAGCACCTTGTGCCAAACACTCCTAACACACCCGCACCCATTGACGGTCCATTTTCTTCTTCATCTTCCCGAGGAATCTCCCGATGTTTTTGAACATCCCCTTTGTTTGCTTGAACTCCTCCGACTCATTTGGAATATCCGGAAGTTGGGAAAGGTATTCTAGAGGTGGGAGCCTAGAGTTTGGCAAATTGTCATCTTCACTCATTGAGGAAGATGAAGATGAGGTAGGAGGATGTGGACGTTTTCCTTGGGCTTTGTAAACTCTCTTATCACTAAGTGGAACAAAGGTGTGTGGAATGAGAGAGTAGTCAAGACGAAGACCATTTGAAGTTGGTGGAATGGGTGAGATGAACCTAAAGAGACGGGTCAAGAGCATTCCATATGGCATAGCTGTTGTGCCATGCACGGGAATGTCGGCCATTCTCTTTGCCATGTAGTAGGCAAGGTTGAAGGGTTGCCTAACGGACAAGGAGTAGAGCATGTAGCAAAGGCAAAGGTTGATATGGTCACGGTTCCCTATTGTGCTAATGACATTTGCTCTAAGGACTTCCTCCCATTTCTTGAATTGGGGTTTGAGTTCGTTCATTTCCATTCCATATGGGTCCTTATCGACCTCATTCCCCGAACAGGTTCTCCTAGTGGTGGTGGTCCTAACAAAGAGGTGGTCACGGAGTATGTCTTTTGAGACAAGGGGTATGTCATAAGGGTGGATACGGTCTTGAAGGTTGTCAAGAGTTGAGAGGGAGTGCAAGTCGGAATAGAGGCAAGTACCATGGTTTGGAACACCTAAGATTTGAGCAAACTCCTCAAGAGTGAAGGAGTATTGGTGACCGCTAACCCTAAAGTGGATAGACATATGACCATAATCATCCGTTGAGAGGACGCATGATGCATAGAACTCTAGAATGAACCTAGGACAAATAGGCTCGTCGATATTCAAAAGACACTCAAAGTTTATTGTGGCAAAATCGGCGTAAAGGTTTGTGCCTTCTAGGAAAGATGGGTCTATGGTTCTACCCTCATGGACATAGTGTTTTTCTAGGGCTTTGAAAACGTTTACTTGATTTGCGGTAAGGCCTTTGGTTTTGTGGTGTTTTGGTAGGTACTTAATGGTGTCCTTGTGGTCGTAGTGGGTTAGAGGAGGCATGATGATTCCTAGAACAACAAAATTTCACATTTTAGTTTACGTAAACCATTATTATAATGTGGAAGTTCTAGTGTGTGCCTATATGAAAACAATGTGGAGGTGCGGTTATCTTGACTCATTTTGATGCTTCAAAATCGTTTTATGCAAGTTTTGTTATAAAACAAAAGATAACCCAAACGCTCCTAGTTCAATGTAGCTTCGTTTGAATGTACCCGAAAATACATATTGGTTATGTATTCCCTTTAGCATTCAAGAGACATTATGCAAGTGATGTTTTAAACATAACGTTTTGATTTTGTATTCTCAATGTGAGACGAAAAAATATTTGTCCTACTTGTGAGAAATTTTTGAATGGATTTGACATGGGGTGTTTTAGCAAACATGTTTATACTAATTAAAGATGCAATTCCTAACTATGGGAAACATGATTAGTTTTATTAATTACCTAATCTCATGCATGAATTTCTTAAGTTAATGCATAACCCCAAGTTTTTGTTTTTGTGCAAGAAATAGAATTCCTAGACTCAGATCAGGATTGTAATCATGTTTAGAGTACTTACAATGATGATTGATTTGCAATGTAAATGAATGAAGGACCAAGAATTCGTAGGTGTGGATGAGTGGTGAAGTGAATAGTATCAGCCTTGAAGTGGTGGTATGAGATAATGGGTGTTTGGTTAAATATAAACAAAGAAAATGATTCTGCAGGTCGACGGACACGGCGGATCCCAAATTTGGGTTCCGTCCGTTATGGCTCAGGGTTCCGCCGACCCTGCTGAGAAAAATTGTTATGGATTTGTTTTGATTTTTTTGATTTTTGTCTAATGTCCAGAACTACAATGTAGGTTCCATGAGTCCTAAGCCTAGCCTAAGAAGGTTAAAAGGTTCACGTTTAAGAGGTTTGGTGAGGATGTCGGCTATGTTGTCTTAGGAAGAAACTTTCTCAATTGAGATATTTCCTTTTTGAACGTTGTCACGAAGGAAATGATGACGGATTTCAATATGTTTGGTACGAGCATGTTGAACCGGGTTTTTGCTGAGATCAATGGCACCTTTGTTGTCACAAAGAATTGTGATGTCGTTGAGTTGAATTCCGTAGTCGACAAGAGCTTGCTTCATCCAAAGAGCTTGTTGACATGCTTTTCCGGCCGAAACGTACTCGGCTTCCGTTGTTGAGATAGCAAGAGCCGTTTTGCTTCTTTGAGAACCATGAGGTGAGACAATGTCCAACAAAAGTACAAATACCACTTGTGCTTTTTCTATCGACATAGTCACCGGCATGATCCGAGTCGGCATACACTATGGTGTCTATTCCCGTTCCTTTGGGATACCATAGACCTAAATGTGTAGTGCCCTTAATATACCTAAATATCCTTTTAACGGCTTCGAGATGTGTAGTCTTAGGATCTTCTTGAAAGCGAGCACATAGACAAACACTAAACATAATGTCGGGTCTACTAGCCGTTAGGTAAAGTAGACTACCAATCATGCCTCTATATTTAGTGCTATCTACGGATTCACTTTCCTCATCCTTGGTGAGTTTAGTTTCCGTAGACATGGGAGTTTTGATGGGTTTCAAATCTTCTAATCCAAATTTCTTAAGCATGTCCTTAATGTATTTAGATTGGTTAAAGAAGATACCATCTTCAAGTTGTTTAATTTGGAGTCCTAGGAAAAAGTTGAGTTCTCCCATCATACTCATTTCAAACTCGTCATGCATGATTTTTGAGAAATCCACACATAATTCTTGACAAGTTGATCCGAATATAATGTCATCAACATAGATTTGGACTATGATAATATGTGAATCTTTCTTCTTAGTGAAGAGAGTATTATCAACTAAGCCCATGGTGTACTTATGGTCAACTAGGAAGGTTTTAAGTCGATCATACCATGCTTTTGGAGCTTGCTTGAGTCCGTAAAGAGCCTTTTTAAGTTTGTAAACATAATTAGGTTTTTCAAAATCGATGAAGCCCGGTGGTTGAGCAACATACACTTCTTCATTAATGACTCCGTTTAGAAATGCACTTTTGACGTCCATTTGAAAGAGTTTAAAATTATGTGCACACGCATAAGCAAGTAAGATTCTAATTGACTCGAGCCTAGCTACCGGAGCATAAGTTTCATCGTAGTCGATGCCTTCTTGTTGATTATATCCTTGTGCTACTAGCCTAGCTTTGTTTCTAGACACAATTCCATTTTCATCCATTTTATTACGAAATACCCATTTCGTTCCAATTATTGTTTGACTCTTTGGTTGAGGAACTAATGTCCATACATCATTCCTAACAAATTGGTTTAATTCTTCTTGTATTGCAATTACCCAAGATTCATCCTTAATGGCTTCATTAATATTTTTTGGTTCAATGGTTGACACGAAACAAAAATAATTACTTTCATTTTGGACTTTTGATCTTAGTGTTCTTTCATTAATGTTGCCTATGACGCTATCTAATGGATGACTTTTAGATTCTTTGACATTAACAAGTTCCTTGTTTAATAGTTCATCTTCCTTGTCATTATCTAAGATTTCTTGACTTTCAATTGCTTGGCTTTCAACTAAGTCATCATCTACCAAAGGTGATGTCTTAGAGGGGGGTGGACTTTCGTCAAATGTTACGTTTAACGATTCCTCGACTCTTAAGGTTTCTTTGTTTAAAACAATGTAAGCTTTACTACTTTGTGAATATCCAAGAAATACACCTTCATAAGAATTTGGGTCAAATTTGGTGAGATAATCCTTGGTGTTAAGAATGAAACATTTACTACCAAACACTCTAAAGTATCCTAATGTAGGCTTTTTACCTTTGTAAAGTTCATAAGGAGTTTTATTCAAAAATGGTCTAATTAGGACTCGATTTAGAATGTACGTTGATGTATCTACGACATTACACCAAAACTTTTGTGGAATATTTTGTTCATTAAGCATTGTTCTACTCATCTCTTGTAATGTCCGATTTTTACGTTCTACTACACCATTAGATTGAGGAGTACGTGGAGCCGAAAAGTTATGAGTAATTCCATTATTATCACAAAATTTTCCAAATTGAAATTCATTATCAAATTCACGACCGTGATCCGTTCTAATAGACACAATATTAGACCCTACTTGATTTTGAATTTTCTTACTTAGAATCTCAAATTTATCAAAAGCTTCATTTTTACTTTTCAAAAATTTTGTCCAAGTATAACGTGAGTAATCATCTACTATGACCAAAGTGTAGAAGTTACCTCCATAACTTTGTATAGCGGATGGACCAAATAAATCCATATGTAAAAGTTCTAGACACCTAGATGTAGAAACCAAGTTTTTAGCCTTATGGCTACTATGGACTTGTTTACCGACTTTGCAAGCATCACAAAAGTGTTGGTCATATTTCAACTTGGGTAGGTTTCGAACTAAGTCTTTGGAGGAGAGGTTTTGGATAAGTCTCATGTTAGCATGTCCTAAACGTCTATGCCATAAAGTTGAAGATTCATCTAATGAGGTAAGACAAAGTTTGTCTCTAGATGTAGAATCCAACTTCATGACGTATACGTTGTTCTTAAGGACACCTTTGGCTATGGTTATACCATCTTTAAGTATTTTACTACCGTTCTCACTAAAAAGAACATTATACTTATTACGACAAAGTTGACTAATACTAAGGAGATTAAATCCTAAGTTATCAACATGAGCAACATCATCTATAGAAAGGGAGTCATGAGAGATTGTACCTTTTCCGATGATTTTGCTCCTAGCATTACTACCAAACGTAACATTACCTCCATCACATTTGTGATATGTAGAGAAGAGGCTTTTATTACCCATCATGTGCCTTGAATAACCACTATCTTTGATCCATTCATCCGGATCCAAACAAACTTTGAGGCACACCTATTTTATGAAAAACACTCAAACATTTGGTCCCCAATTTCTCATGGGTCCATTTTGGTTAAGCATACCATTAATTTGTCCCAAATATGAAAATAGAGCATAAGGGTTCCATGCCATGTAATTTGAGGTTTGGTAATGTCCATGAGTGTTTTGGTTCCAAACATGTTGGTAGTTTGGTCGAGCATTGAAGTTGCTCTTTGGAAAGGGGCGTTTGGGAATTGGAGTCTTAGGTCTTGGTTGAGTAGTCTTAGCTCTAAATTCATTTTTACTAAGTCCTACTCCAGTTTTAAAGGCAGGTTTGGTTCCATTTTTATATGTAACTTTAACAAATTTAGAACGATCCGATGTGGATGGAGTTACTGCTGCAGCAGACCTGGCGGAACCCTCGGGGCCAACGGGCGGAACCCTATTTTGGGGTCCGTCTGGTCCGCGGGCTGCTGTAGCAGTTTTGTTTGTTTCATGTGTGTCCGTTTCTTGTTTCGTTTGACCCTTAATGATTTCTACTTTCCTGAAACCTAGACCTGTTTTATCAAAAGGTGACTTTTGGAGTTTCATAATTTCATCCGCACATGAAATGCTCTTATCGAACTTTTTGAACTTTGTGGTTTGTTTGATTAGATCATTTTGAGTTATTTTATGTTTCTCAACTTCAAGTTTAAGTTCCTCACATGATTTGCATGAGGTGTCAATACCTTTACTCTTTTCTAATCTCTTAGCTTTTTCTTTTAACTCATAAACTTCATTTTCTAAAAACTCCTTTTTAGTTTTCAAAAATTTATTTTTGTTTATGATTTTTAAGCTTAGCTCACAAAGTTTGTTATATTCATTTTGTAAAGTGTCATCATCAATAGAGGAGTAAGATGAGTCGGAGAGTACCTCATTTGAGTTGTGAGCCATGAGAACAATATCATCGTTCTTTGGCTCATCATCATCTCCTTCATAGTCACTCCAAGAACCACCCACAAAAGCTTGTTGAGGCTTGCTCTTGGGTGGTTTTGGACATTCTCCTACAAGATGACTTGTGTCTCCACAACTATAACATTTTCGTTCAACTTTTCCTTTTCGATCATCACGATCTTTCCGGAAGGTTTTCTTGTCATCTTTAGGTTGTCTTACAAATTTCCCTCGCCTACGAAAGAACTTTTTGAAGTCTCTCACGGCCATAGCATATTCCTCATCATCACTATCCGAAGTAGATTCTTCATCATCACTTGATTGGACTCTAGCTTTCAAGGCAATGGACTTAACTTTTTCTTTCTTGCCTCTAACTAGTTCCGAATCTTTTTCCATCACCATTTCGTGAACTTTGAGGTTTCCAATTAGCTCATCAAGTGACATGCTTGAAAGATCTTTGGATTCTTCAATTGCCGTCACTTTTGCTCTCCACTTCGGATGGAGTGCTCTAAGAAATTTCCTAACAAAGTTCTTACTACAAAAAGATTCATCAAGTGCTTTAAGTGAAGTAATAATAGTGTTAAACCTAGCAAAAGCATTATCAATAATCTCATCTTCGGAAATAACAAATTGTTCATATTGTTGAACAAGAAGATCAATTTTGTTATCTTTAACTTGTGAGTTTCCTTGATGAGTGACAATTAAAGATTGCCAAATATCTTTGGCGGTTTTACACAAAAAGACTCTTTCATATTCTTTCTTAGGCAAAGCGTTGTAAAGCATCATTTTAGCTTCATTATTTTTACCTATCAATTTCTTTTGATCATCATCTTTAATGTTAGTAACTATATTATCACCATCAACAATTATATACCATAAATCTATATCTTTAGATTTCACATAAGTTTCAAAATGGTTTTTCCAATATATAAAACCATTTGCTTCAAAGAGTGGTGGTCTTTGCATAGATTGCCCTTCTTTGTAATTTTCAAAATCCATGGATCGTTTCAAGTTTTAAAACACAATATATTTTAAAAGCTTGAGTAACGTAGCTCTTGATGCCAATTGTGGAAAACTAGAAGGGGGGGTTGAATAGTTTTAGCGTTTTAAAAGCTTTTTAACTTGTTTAGTTAGCTTTGAAACTTTCCGTTTGATCAAAGATATATGCAGAAATACAATATATATAACATGCAAGTAAAGGAAAGAAACGATCAAACCACAACACGAGTATTTATCGTGGTTCGGCTACAAGGACTCATTTTCCTTGCCCTACGTCCACGCCCCGAGTATCCAACTCGAGAGTTTCTTTCACTAGTCAACAAGCTCCTTTCACCGGCGGAGAAAACCTTACACGTCGCTTATACTTTTACCGACACAAAGCTAAATGTCGAGTTCTTTTACAAGGGCACAACCACTCCCGTTTAGTTCTTTTACTAGGGTACAACAACTCCCAACACTCTTTGTATTTTGAGGACTAAAATACTAACCACTCACTTCAGAATATACACAAACAAATGACGCGTAAACAACACGAGTTTACACAATACTAAGCTACCAAGTCTTGCAACGTTGTGTTGGAAACATGTAACTTTAGACGACCTTGTGAGCTTCTTTGCTACAAAAGGAAACTTCACATTTACAATGTTAAGATGTTAGAAAGAAAGATGAGTGTGTGTGTAAAATATGATCTCAAGAGGTTAGCCAAAAATCAAGTTATGGCTTGGTATTTATAGCACAACAAACTGTGTGCTCGGCGGATCAGGCAGAACCCTCAAATGGGTTCCGCCCGTGTACCCCCAGGGTACCGCCGGGTCTGCAGTAGGTTTTTGCAATTACTCTTCAAACCAAACAAGGTCTTGTCTCATAACTTCTATCAACCAAACAATGTCACATCACTTAAAGTAAGTCAAACATGATACTTGCAAGCAACATGAAAGCAAGTCAAACATATAACTTGCCATAAATACATAATGACAAAACTTGCCATAAATGTGATGTGACTATTTCTAATTTAAGAAATAAACTTGTGTTATGTTTTATGAAATGTAAAATGTAGCAAAAGTCTTGTTTATGCAAGTCTTAAAAACTAAGAATATGTTTTGCTTAAAACTAAAGTTTACATTTTGTCGTTAACAAAACTTAGCGAAGATCGTAAAATATAAATAACGTTTTTAGGCGATATTTGTATTAACATTATTGATTAAGGAAGCAAATAAGGAACGATCTTGCTCATAATTCACATTATCATGTTCTTCCTTACCTCTATAAGGATTCATATATGGCGTATTAGAAATAATATTACTATCATTGTGATTCATGTAACACCCCCAGAATTTGGTACATCGGAAGACTAATCAAGTTTTTGGGGTGCTACGGGGATTGGTATCCATCACAAGTCATAGAAGAAACGAGATAAAGTAAACATAAGTAAAAACAAAACAAAACATGGTTTTTAGAGTTTACATTCATCCCAAAATATCCAAAGTAAGGCCCAAATAGATTAAACATAGGTCCACAATAACATATCAGAGTTTGAGAAAATTGATCCTTAAACCAGTTTGCCATGCCAAGCCTTCCAAACACGAGCATCCCAAGCAGTCACTTAATTACCTGAGAAAACGCGCTAAAAGTCAGCTTTCGCTGGTGAGATCATAGGTTTATATTCTTAAATCAAATCAAGTGGACATATACGCAAAACTCTTGCTAGCTAGACTAGGCCTCGCATCACTAAACCAAACCTATAGGTGCACACTATAGTCCAAAACCAATCAAATCAATATGCATTCGCAAGGATGCGACATGCCCAACATTCGTAAGGATACGACATGTTCATGCATTCGTAAGGATACGACATGCACTATAACCTACCTAGTTCTATAAGCATAGCAAGTTTTAAATAAACAGCAATAATAGTCCATATAAAACAATTTGCACGTTTCTCACCCAAGTATTGAAAACAAAGTTCAAAAGTAAAAGTGGGTCTATGACTCACCTCAAGTCCAGATATCAACACAAAAACTGGTAGAATCAAGAAGTATAGCAACTCAAATGACGGCAACTGCGGACTCGGCACTTCCTAACAACATAAACTCTTCTCAGCATCATTTCCTCAAAATCAAATTTTCCCAATCCCGAATGTATTTCTTTTTATTTTCCAAATTCCATTTCTCATATTTGTTTGGGCGTTTGGTATCCATGCGGGTGGAAGGTCGACTCAAAACAAGCCAGAAAACACATCAAAAGGAATAAAAATAACGATCTACAGCTCTAATATTGGCCCAATATATTATTTAAATAAATAATTGAAGTTTATCAAGTCCGTCAACTCGCTAATCCTCGATAACTTATTTATTTAATATATTATTCCAAGATCATACTAAGTCCTAAGTCACATAGCACGTAGAATACTATATGGTAAGTTTTAAAGTCTAATAAGTTTCCTAAATATATCGTCAAACCTACCAAATTCGTCAATTCGGTAAACCTCACAAGATATTTAGTAACTTATTATCCTGCACTCCTACCACAACCTAAAGGCGACGTAGGATACAATACCCGTTAATAAACCCTTTTTATATAACTAAATAGGTCCCATTTAATTCGTCAATTAAATAAGTTATATAGTTATATGAAATGAGTCTATTAACGTCACACATCCGTGACAAGCACAAAAGTCAAAAATTAATAAACGGTCAATCTTAGATTGAAGTGCCCTCAAATACTTTATAATTTGCAAAGTTTCATTTTATTTCCAAAAGCTTGCTTCATTTCGTACAAACAATTCGCGTTAATTTATATTTTCATTTATAATTATGTAATCATAATAATGTTTCCGACGATATTATACTATTTTCATAGTCTAATATATATCATTAACATTACTATTTTTATTACTCGTGATCTCCTATTTATTATATACGCATTTATATAAATATATATACGTTTTCACATTTATATATTTATATAAATGTTTATATCGATATATAAGTTATTACGAGTTTTATTAATTGTGTAATTATTAATTAGTTCGAGTTATAAAGTACGAGTCACATGTCTGAGTCATCACTTCTCGGCTCATTGTCCAAATCCAAAAGTCAAGGCATTTTGCCGAAGTCAATCATTGACTAGAAAGTCAACGTGACCCCGACTCGCACAACCATGAGTCCAATGTAATATAATCAAGCCTCAATCAAAAGTAATCCAACTCCGTCAACAAGTCCCATATTCACAAACTACAACAATAAGGTCCGACTATGGCACATTTCTAACCTATCTCCGTCATTCTAAGTAACCGTCTCACAATCGGTTCTCAATACTACTTTCGTCAACACAACTCCAAAAATATACCACGAGTCCGTATTAACTCAACACCAATCTCCAATTTCATATTATTAGCAACAATAATAAAAACCAATAAAATAAACCAACGATAATCAAAATACCACTTATACGGGTCGACCTACCAAGTCAAACCCGGGTCAAAGTTTCACCACAATTCGTGTGGGTCTCACCCGAGACCTCTAGGGTCTCGGCTTGCTCTAACGAGCTAGAAACCAACCAAACGGACCCTTTGGGTCGTCGGCCTCACAACATAAACAACCAAATCCAATTTCTCTTCAACCAAATTCATCAAAACACAAGAAAAATAAAACCAAACACCCTCAATATCAACAACCAAGACTAATAATATCAAGAATGGCTCATTCGAACCCGGAGAGCACAAGTCGAGAGCAAGGGCTCTCGGTTGAGCCTCGAGCTCACCTCCACAAGCAAAACCCGGATACCAAACTTGTTTATTAACCCGTTTTTAATCAAAACTCACTTGTATCTCATGTTTTTAATTAAAACCCAACCAAAAGAATGGTAACTCGTGACCCCTTGGTCACGTTTTCATCAAAATACGAGTCACAACCACTTTTGACTCGTCTTACCTTCGATTTACAAGACAAGGACGCGAGAAACTTAAAAAATAAGAAATATGGTGGTGAGTTTGTGGTGGTAACGAGACTAAAAATGGAGGGGTAGGGCGCGTGTAGTAGTAGATCAAGAAGAGGAGGTGATGGGGAGTTGATTGGTGGTGGCGGTGTAGTGTGGTGACCGGCGGTGGAGCGGCAGTGGTGGCCGGAAATGTTGGTGGCTAGTGTTTAGTGATAGGGGGGGGGGGGGGAGGGGGGGGGGGGGGAGAGATGTAGAAGATGATGTTTTGTGGTTTTTGTGTGTGTTAATACCAACCGGCCTCAAGGCCTTTTTTTTACACTTTTTTTATTTTTTTTCTTTTACTTAACTAATAATAATAATAATAATAATAATAATAATAATAATAATAATAATAATAATAATAATAATAATAATAATAATAATAATAATAATAATAATAATAGCGGTAAGGGTAAGTGACTAGTCACGTAACACGAGGACCAAACCCGAAAACCTTTCAAAATATCACGACATCCTCAACTCAAACTCGTTCCCATAATTATTAAAATTTCACGATATGTTCAATTATTATATAAACCAAACCGTAAATCAAAATTTAATTGTGTTAGGTTATATCTAGTGCTGGAGTCAACGTAGTGCCTCAAAGACATCTCAAACAATAATTCGCGACATAAATTTCGTAATAAATCAACAATTCAAATTTAATTCCACATAAACTTCATAATCTAAAACCACGGTTTAAATTTTACCAATTCGTTGCGAATAAAACTCCACATATTTAATTAAAACCAAACTTTAATGTAATGCGGGTTTTAAAAGTCTCCCTAAGTTCCCAGTTGTCACAATTCACCACATATGTGTCCTTAATAGATTCAGGTCGTTCATGATTTTGTATCTCATAAACAAACACATTATTAAAAAAAACAACATTATCATTATCGTTTGAATGTTGTATCTGAACCAATATCTCTGTGTCATATGAAGGTCTGATATAACCATCCTCAGTATCCCAAACAACTTCATTCCTATGTGTACCATCAACATCTTAGCTATTGGTTTCACCTTGTTGTTCGATATATCATTTTCCGTGAAAACCAAACTAGCCTCCAATGCTTTACCCTCATTGATTGTTCCCTCTTGTGTTTGCATAACACCCCCATTTTTCACTGATCGCAGCGGATAAAGTGTTTGGGGTATTACTTCATAGAATCACAGATACAGTAATAGAAAACGACTCGAAAAGAGACGTTTTGGAAATTTAGTTATCATTCATAATTATCAGAGGTTTAATTATAAAAGATATACTTTTATTTTTGATGAGGTCGCAAAAATCTAAGAGTTAGGTTGTGTTTGAATGATAACCATGAAAAGTCCTCCGAGTTCAGTACCTCCTTCTGCCATGGATCCATAGAAGTAATATACCTAGAATACATGCTTAAAAAGTCAACACTAGGTGTTGAGTGAGAATCATAGGTTTAGGGGTTAGTGAATACAAGTTCCCTGGGTTCAGTTGTTACACCCATCTGGGAAAATGTAGGTTTTGTGATAATTGTGATGCATGCACAATTATCAGGAGTGGAGTATGTGTATGTTGCACTAAACTCATGAATCATACCTTAACAATCCAGGTCATGTGGGCTGAAGACCCAACATGAGAGGATAGAAGGATAACTTGCCAGGTTATTCCTTGAGTGGATTCAAATATAGTACCCTTATGCATGTATGATATATACCCTTATGCATGTAAAGTTTTGCAAAACTAGTCCTAATATGCATGTAACTTATATTTTATCTAGCAACTAAGTTTCTTTTAGCTTATGTTTTACTTATTTTAACATATCTAGGTTATTTATAACTAGTGTATGACTTAAAGAAGTAACTTATAGCATGCATGCAAGTATACGACTCAATCTAGGGTTTTAAAACGTAAACTAGGAAATGAAATGGTTCAAGGCTCATGCAAGGGTTCCTAAGTTATCTAAGGCATCCTAAATCTATCCTAAGACTAAACTAAAGCTAAATAGACTAAAATGTAAGACTTACTTGGCTAGTTAGGGTTTTACGTGGGGTAAACTAGGGTTAGGGTTTTCTTGATGGCAACACGACTCAACAAGGCCTCAAGGCTTGGTTTGCTCAACTCCTATGTCTAATACAATTCGTATACAACTAGTACCACAGAATTTTTGAGGTGAAAAGAAGAGGAGAAGGGTGAATGAAATGGAGAGGGAGTCGCGGGTATTTATAAGGTCGCAAGCCTTGGTGACCAAGTTTGGGGAGTCGTGGTGTCACTAGGAGGGGGTAGTGACTAGCCATAGCTAGTAGGTGAGTAATGGGAGCTATAAGGGTGGAAGTGGAGGTCTATAGGTGGTGTAGGGGTATTTGTGGTGGTGGTGAAGCCGAGAGAGGCGGTTTGGGGTAGTAGCTTACAAGGAGGTGACACACCTCCTAGCTTGGTAGCTTAGAGGTGCTTATAAGCTGCTTAGGGTGTTTAGGGATGGTTTAGGGTGATTAGGGGGTGGATTAGTAGTGGTTTAGTGGTGATTAGTGGTGAATTAGACAAGTAGGTGATGCACCTACTTGTGTGGGTGCTTAGAGGTGTTAGGGTGTGTGCTTGGGTATGACTAAGGTGTTAAGGTGCTAGGTGGAGGTGCTTGAGGTACTTATGTTTAGGTTTTACTTGTTTTAGTTAAGTTTAGACCTAGTTATACTTATTAAGTGTTTAAGGTTTTACCTAAGGTTTAGTGCCTAAGTTAAGTTCCTAAGTGTGTTTAGTGACTAATCCTAAGACCTAATGGGTTTATTCTAAGTGAGGGTAACTTATGGGAAAGGTTTAGGAAGGTTTGACCTAGTTTTGTAACCTAAATGACCTAAGTATGTTTAGTGAGAGACTAGGGTTTATCCTATGGTTTAGTGCCTAGACTAGTGTCCTATGAGTGTCTAATAACTATTCCTAAGTTCTAAGAGGCTTATACTAAGTGGTAGTGACCTATGGGGAAGTTTTGGGATGGTTTAGACCTAATTCTAGTTAATTATGACTTAGTTATGGTTTTAGGCTTATGGGGTTTGTATCTAAGTTCTAAAGGGTTTATTCTATAGTCTGATGGTCCTAAGATATCCTAATATTCCTGAGGAAACTCATACTTAAGCCTTGGACACATTCATACTAGTTAAACTAAACATATAGGTTCAAATAAGCACATAATCCTACTTAAGTTTTAGTTAGTGTTTATTATGGTTTTGTGTTATGTTTAGTGTTTTAGATTGGTGAATTACTTATTATGGTGTTGTTATTATTTTATGCTTGACATACCTCGGGTTTCTAGGATGTAAATGTTGACTTATTTGGCTTGTGTAGATATGTGAGTAGGTCTAGTGAGTCATGCAAGTAATAATGCATATAAAAAGCAAAAATTTACCTGTGAAATACCTACTATAGGTATTTGTAATAGGAATGATAGTAATGGGTGTTTGTGGGTTGTTATAGTCTATATCTCTCTGCCAATTTCTCATCCATTCACCTTTGTGTTCTTTTAACTGCTTCTCCCGTTCAAGCATCTCCTTTTAAATCATCTCCCTTTCTATCAACTCTCTTTCATGTTGCTGCTTCTCTATTTCATTCAACTCTCTTTCCTTTTTAGCTTTTCAATTTACTTAAACTCTCTTATTTTAATAGCGTCTCTCCCTAACGCTCATTGTTGGAGCAAATTTTGAAGTATATATAGGTTATGGATCAACATATCATTAAAACTTTGAATCTCCATTCCAACAGTTTTGCTAAATGTTGTTCTTTTTGAGTATTAATCATACCCCGAGGAAGGATTGAAATTTGTTTCTAAGAACTTTTTGAGTTGTGTCTGTAGCACATGAAGATCTGCTTTGGAGTCACTCTCTATTTGATCCAAGTTGCAGAAAATTTTATCGGTGAAAGTCGTTTGCTCAAATTCAAATCCGAAGTGAGTTTTAAATACCCTTTCAAATCCTTGAGCCATGAATGTTCTAGAACTTTTGAAAACCTTAAATTGTAACCTAATCGCTTTTAGATATAACTTGCAGTTAACTTGCTTTGAGCACTATTTCTTGCAATTCTCTCTTTTTTGTACTTGATTCCATTGAATTTCAGTGTGGGAAATGATTCCTGATCTTAAAGACAATATAGAAGTAATTGTGTTGTGTTTTAATCCCTTAGTTTAAAGTCCTTGAATTGATCTTGAGTGTATGAATGTTGTGTTTAAGTTGGTTTAATTCCCATGAAAGTAAGTGTTTGAAATTAGGGTTTCTTGGATACAATTAGGGTTTGTTTGAACTTGAATAATTAAAGACGAATTCGTGATGATTCAAGTTACTAAACAATAACATAACTTGATTAAAGGTGATAATATGATACCCAAATTTTATAAGTACCCAAACTTATCAGTCTTGTTCAACTGTTAAAAATAACTAAAAATATATTGCGGTATACCAATTAGTGTATTTAAATGTGCTTTTACAAGAAAAAACTCTCGTAAAAATTTTATCATATACATTGTGTGTATTAAATATGTTTAGAACATCATTTTCAAAATGAGATATCTCATTTATTTGAATTGAGTGATTTAAATTTCTGGGTAAAAAATGGCTAAAAATCTAAAACTTGCGTGTTTTAAGTTTTGCGTAATTCAACTTTAAGTTAGATAAAATTAGATGCCAAAAATTTCAAGAAAATCAATACCCACTTAAAAAGAAAAAAAGGTTCGATTTTAGTATCAAAATTTATGATAAATTAAAGAGAATTGATTCTAGAAATTATGTTGAAATCGGTTTTTCGTAAAAATTTGTCGATGAAAGTTATGACAATTTTAAGTTTGAGGGTGAATTAAAATAAGGGTCAAATGACAAAATTGCCCTTGGACCAAAAGTTTGCTGTTCCCTGTTTCTTGACTGTTAGATGAAGATTGGATGATCCGATGGTTCAAAACACTATTTATACTTTTTTTTACCCACTTTGTAGGTTTTTATTATTTACCCACTTTGTACTTTGTAGGGACCATGACTCTTTCTACGTGAACATATGTAGAACTTTGTATAGACTAGAATTTACCCACATTATGTAATGTGGCACTACTTAAGGTGGATAATATATGACTTCTGTTGTAAAAATTAATTAACTTTTCTCAAATGAAATAGTGATTAAGTTTTGATAGTTCTGTAACTAAGAATGTATGCTTATTTAGTTGCATGTGAAACACGACAACAACAATTTCATGTTACATTCTAACACTACTCTTTCTAATAACTTTATTTGTCCACACAGTTCTATCTCATTATCGACAATGGCTACTACGTCCACTCCTCATCGGTGGAAATATGATGTTTTTGTAAGTTTCAGAGGTGAAGATATTCGTAAAAGCTTCTTGGATCATCTATTCAACGATTTCAAGCAAAAAGGAATTTATGCTTTTAGAGACAATAACGAATTGCCTAAAGGAGAAGAGATATCTCCTTATCTCCACAAAGCCATTGAAGAATCGAGGTTTCTGATAGTTATATTCTCCAAAGATTACGCTTCTTCAACATGGTGTTTGAGGGAACTTGTGAAAATACTTGAGTGCAAGCAAATAGAAGATCCCAAACATGATGTTCGAATTATCTTTTATGATGCCAAGCCTGATGTAGCGAGAAAACAAAAAAGGAGTTATGCAAAAGCATTTGCCAAACATGATGTATTAAATAGAACAGAGGTGGATAAATGGAAGGAAGCTTTATCCGTGGCGGCTAACTTATCTGGATGGGATCTCAAGGACATGACAAATGGTAAGTTTCTTTTTGTCATTAATCTTTATGTTGGTTGTTTTCTCGCAAACCGATTAGTCCTTAGCACAACTAAAATTTAACTCTCGGTCTTTATGGTTAAACAGGTATGAGTCCAAGTTCATTAATTGCATCTCCAAAGAAATCCTCAAAACATTATGTGACAGACCCTTGCATGTTGGTGAGAACCTTGTGGGCATAGATTTCCATTTCGAAAAATTAGACTTGTCACGCTTTGTTGGGTCAGATAAGGTTAACATGATTGGAATATGTGGTATAAGCAGAATAGGAAAGACGGCCCTTGCCAAAGCTATTTATAACTTGATGTATGTCCACTTTGAGGGAAGTTGTTTTTGGGGCGACGTCAGAAAACAGCAAGACCTAACTCAAGTCCAAATTCAAATGATTGGAAAGATCATGAAATTAGAAAATCTGAAGATATCAAGTGTTGATGAAGGAGCTATGGTAATAAAGCAAAGGATGTCATGTATGCCGGTCCTACATGTTTTGGATGATGTGGATGATCATGAGCAGTTAGAAGCACTATCTGGTTCAGCTACATGGTTTTGTCCAGGAAGTTTGATTATTTTCACTAGTAAAGATAAACAGCTGCTTAGATCTCATAGAGTGGATGAAATCCACGACATGAAATTTCTAGATGAGGATAAGTCTCTTGAGCTCTTTTATTCCTTCGCCTTTGAGGGAAAAAATCCTTCTACTGGCTTCAAAGAAGTTTCTGAGAAAATTGTGAAATATGTGCAAGGTCACCCTCTGGCCCTCAAAGTTTTGGGTCTTTTTTTATATGGCAAAACTGTGGGTCAGTGGGTTAGTGAACTGGACAAGCTTAAATTACATCCGAATGAAAAGATACAAAGTGTGCTTCGTTTAACTTACGATGGGCTAAACAACCATCAGAAAAATATCTTACTTGATATAGCATGTTTATTCATTGGAGAAAACAGTGATTTTGTAACAAGCATACTAGATGGCTGTAAATTTTTTGCAGATACAAATATGAGAGTTCTAGTTGATAAGTCATTAATCATGATCTCTAGCAATATGTCACTTCAAATGCATGGCCTGATTCAAGCAATGGCAAGGGCGATTGTTCATGAAGAATCTATCATGCCTGGGAGGAATAGAAGATTGCTGATTTCATCTAACGTTTACGATATATTTGGTCAAAATAACGTAAAAAGTGGCATATGATTATTTTACTTTGTATTAATATAAAAGTATCAGTGTATACATGTTTTTGTTTTTAATATAAGTTACATTTTTTTCAGGTGGCAATAACTGAAGCAGTTGAAGTTCTAGTCCTTTCGTTTGAGAAATATAGACAAAAGGTTCACATAGATGCTAATGATTTTTCACATATGAAAAAGTTGCGGATCCTGAAAATCTATCAAGAGGAAAAAGTATTCTCAGGAAATTTGTCTTATCTGTCCAATGAGCTAAGCTTGTTTTATTGGCATGGATGCCCTTTCAAGTACTTACCTTCATATTTCTATCCAGAAAACATTGTGGCCATTGACCTGTCTTATAGCAACATAAAACATTTTTGGACAACACCTAAGGTATTTTCATAGACACACATGTTTTCCTGTTTGATGCCTAATGATCTCACAACTTATCTTTTTTTTTTTTTTTTTTTTTTTCTCCTGTTGATGTCAGTGCTTTAGAAGGTTGAAAGTAATGAAGCTAAGGTACTGTTGTAACCTAACAACCACCCCTGATTTCTCAGAGATTAGAAATCTCGAAGAGCTAAATCTTGAAGGTTGTGTGAATTTGGTTAGCGTTCATCCCTCAATTGGAATGCTCAAGAGTCTTGTTGTGTTAAATCTGAGAGACTGCAAACGGTTTCAAAATTTTCCAACTATTGTGGAAATGGATGCTCTTTAAGTTTTTAATTTAACGGGGTGTGTAAAAGTTGACCAACTACCTGAAGCACTGGGTCGGATAAAAAGCTTAACCAAGCTTCATGTTGACAGAACGGCCATTACAGAACTTCCTTCTTTTGTATCCTCTCTAATAAACCTTGAATCATTGTCATTTAGTGGCCAAGGTAGGATTCAACATAGATGGTGGACTTCAATCACTGGTCCTTTTCGCTTACAAAGTAAACAAAAACATCCCCAAAGATCAGTTTCAATTGCAGGTTTACATATGTTAAAGTCTCTGAATTTGAGCTACTGTATTTTATTAGAAGTGCCAGAGAGCATTGGAGGCTTATCATGTCTAAAATATCTGTAACTGGGAGCGAACGATTTTACTAGATTGCCTGGAAGTTTGAGTCAACTTTCTTATCTTGAAAGACTTCACCTTGATGGTTGCAAGAAGCTGGAAGTGTTGCCCGAACTTTTCGATAGTGTATTTGATCTTAGAGCATGTGATTGCACCTCCTTAAAAGAAATACCGGGATCATCTAAAGACCCATTAAGTTATAGGTTAAATGTTTTCACAAGTTGTCCAAAGCTATTTGAGAATGTTACCTTTGACAGCCAGGGGTCTATATCGAAGACTCAATGTCTTGACTCAACGTTTTCACAAGTTGTCCTTGGATATATGGGTTTGCAGACTAACAGATGTGAATTCTTCTTGCAAGACATTGCCTATTCAGATTTAAATATCGTATATCATGGGAATAGCATTCCAAAGTGGTTTACAAATAGAAGTACAGAAAATCATGTAAAGGTTGAATTACCGTCAGATTGGTGTTATGATAAGTTTAGGGGATATGGAACTTGCATTGTTTTTAAGAGAAAAAAGCCTTGTGAATCTATTGGATACTCTATAAAGAACTTTGATGGAGCTTCTTTAGGAAATTGCTTTCCATACTACTGTGAAGATTATTTTAAGGGTAAGCCAATAAGAATCCATGAGTCATTTATGATATGGTTGAATTATACAAGGTCTATAGGGGGATGGAAGGAAGCAAAGAGTTTTGTTACATTTTGTTTTGAAGCGAATGGAGAATATGAAGTGAAGGAGATGGGTGTAAGAGTTTTGTTACGTTATGCATCTCTTCTTTGTTGCACATATAGCTGAAGCTTTGTTCTTTGAGGTACCTACCCCGACATGCAAGATGCTACATGTGTTTTGACACTTCACATACGGGTCAGATTTCAACCAGTTTCCCAAAGATGCGTCTTTTACCATTTACGTGATTACACATTCAAGAGAGGCACATAAGTGGTCTGTGGTATTGACGTTGGTTCAAAAGATTACTCATCACCAATATACGCATAGACGAGTATTAATCATCGCTTCAATTCCAAGATTGTGTTTCCCTTATCCTTGATCTCCGCCTTCTTTGTACCTGGGACAATCTGGACAAACAGTGCTCTTATCTAAAACCAAACTCATTACCTGCACCAATGTTGTCAAATGTCAATAGCTTATTCCTCCATTCCACGTCACCTCACCCATGCTTGTTGAGACTGCGTTCTTGCCTGCCAGTTGAGGTATAGTGTACTGATCACATTTATGTAGTCCACTTTTGCAACTCTTTATTAAGCTTATCTTTTTCTAACTAGCTAGTTGGGAGAAATGCCAAGACTAGATATGGTTGACTGTTATGTAGGCTAATATGCATTATTAAAGAGACAATGTAAGAGCATCGTCAAAACATGATGAGGACATGATTCAATAGCTAGCTAAGACTTATATATAGCACCGAGAGTGTGGCAAGAAGATATGTAAGTCCAAAGCCCAAGAATGGAATTACTGGTGGAAGGAGTAATGTTACTCCTAACAAGTAATGTTACTTCTAAGAAAAAGACTTGTATTTTTAAAGTCGTGATATGTGTGGAGGGAGTAAGGTTACTGGAAGCATAAAAGTAACCTTACTTGTGTTTTTTTTTTATGCCAACTGTTTCTTTTAAGTTTCCTTATTTTAGTTATTCTAGAATATTTTGGCTAACTTTTTCCCCAAGTTTGGTTTCCTATTAAAATAGGGCTTGGGTTTCATTGTAATCATCTTTTGATCATTGATAATTAATAAACATTGTGTTTTTAGATTCTTTACTCTGGTTTGGGTTTTATTCCCTTGAGGTGCGCCTCGTATATCACCCTTGGATTAGGGTTTATCTACATTCACTTTCGTGCGTCCTGCGTTAGTTGGCATTAGAGACATGTTGTATCCCGGTGGTAATTGGTGTAGAAGGTTCTATGTCAATTAAACATCTAGAGCTTGTTAACATCCTAGATGATAAATGGTGTATAAGATTTAAAAACCCATACTGTTGGGGGGTATGCTCTGAAGAGTACATGGTTTTACCAAATCTATGAAAGAACTTAACAGGTGTTACACTATGCTAGAAGATCTATGTTCCATTATCGTAGGTGGGGCATTAATCAACAAGAATCTCGAGGGTAGCAATTATGGAGGTCCAAGAATTCGTCCAACCATAGGCGGATCTATTCACAACCGTAGGTGCAACCAATCCCCGTTCAACAATAGGAGGTTTGATGAATGGGAGGAAAGAATGAAGGTGGAGGATCGATTGCTTACAACAAAGATTTTTTGTTCGAGAATTCTAATCAATAATTCGGTATGTTGTTTAATTATTGATAGTTGTTGCATAAATAATTTGGTTTCAAGGAAATTGGTAGATTTTTTAAAATTACCAATAGAGATTTAATTTGTCCAATTGAAGGTTACCAAGTTTGTAGGGTTCCGGTTGTTAAAAGTTACGTATAAATATTAATAAGTAAATGACTAGTATCGAACCCGAGACCTCAGGATTGCACACATTAAAAACGAGAATTAAAGATTAATAAATATTAATTGTTATGTATATTTATTAATAACACAAGTATAAGGACTAATGATTGTTAGTGATTAAATGTATGGACTAACTATCGTTAAATAATAAGGAAATGGACTAGAATGTAATTTGGAAGACAAGAAGGATCCGGAAACCCCTTGAGGGGTGCATGGCCGGTCGACCCTAGCCCAAGGGGATCGAGCCATGCTTCTTTCTTGGTCACCAAGTTACATATAGTATATAAACAAATCTAGGGGTCATTCATTCATACCTTTTGTGCACGCACAATACCCTAAATTTGGTTTTCTTCCCTTGTTTCTTCCTTGGCCGAAACCCCTAGTACACCCCTCCGAGCCTATCTTTTCATTTCTAACTTTAAGCATCTTACTTAAAGGAAAAATTTGTTACACCCCACTTAAATGTACACCCAAATCGCCTTAGCCTTCCGTGTATGCGCTCATCTTTAGTGCATTATTATTATTTGTTAAACCCTAAGTTAACTATCTAATTGATTACATGGTTGCTAAGTCGAGTCATATCCTGGTACATATTGTTTTGGGACGATTGGGACTCATGGGTAAGTACTTATTTTATGGAGTAATGGGGAAGAACATCATTTATTACCCCCATATGTACGATAATCTTAAAAGTACTCCAAGTGTTTTGATTTTCTTAATTCGAGTCATTAGATTAGTTTATTATAAAGTATGTAAAGATTCAAGTGTAAGGGGAATGTTCATTCCTTATGATGTATTATTTTGGATGGTAAGGTAAGAGTGTATGCAAAAAAAAAAAAAAAAAAAAAAAAAAAAAAAAAAAAAAAAAAAAATTAGAAAAAGAAAGAAAAATGAAAAAGAAAAAAAAAAACATACGGACTACTAACCCTTTTTATTCTATGTTCATTTTATGTTTTTGTTATTTTTCATTTATTAGCTTAAGTCGAGTCTATTCTTGGCTTAGCAACGCCATATTGTACATGTAATTAACCAAGATTGTTAACTCGCCACCAGTAAAACTTCCTTTATCCAACAAAACCGTGTATTTCATATCCCTACACCTAACGTTACAACCCGTTAAAAGACATCTTTGATAGTTTATCCTAGGTGCTTACGCCATGTGGTGGAGGTTTGATCATTCCCCAAGCCTATGGTAATCTATTTTGCTATGACAGGTAGTGAGAGATATCTTCCGTTTCCATATTGTAATTTGTACTTTATTACACCCGAGAGATGTGAGTATCTAAACACTATTTGTGAGGTGCTAGTGTATGACCTCCGTGCTTGTCTTTGGTCTTTAGTGGAATGATTATTTGTTGTAATTACTTTTATATTAGTGTTAAATGACCCCTAACTTGTATTTTGACTAGAATAAAAGCACATTTGCTTGAGGACAAGCAAATCTCAAGTGTAAGGGTATATGATGAGGCAAAAAATGAACCACTTTTAAGGGGTCATTTAAGCCCGGAATTGACTTTATTTGATCAAATATTGCCCTAAATTGTTCCTTTTGTGATTTTAGGTACTTTGGGAGTGAAATCTGGAAAAGGAAGCAATTCGGACGTTTTTGGAGCATAAAAGTGAAGAAAACGCCAAAGTCTTAATTTTCCTTGCTGGGAACAGTAGGTGACGGCGTCAAGAAGGAATTTCTGACGGCGTCAAGAGTAAATTCCATGACGACCCAGTACAGAATGGACGGCGTCACGAAGTAGGGCGTCAAGAGTAAAATTCATGACGGCCTGGAAATGCATAACACATGACGGCGTCAAAAGTAGATCAAGGCAGTCCGAGAAGTATTTTGGCGGCGAGGTGACGGCGTCACAAGATTTGTCTTGACGCCGTCAGACCCTATTTCCTATATATAGTTTTCTAATTTTCACATTAAAAAAAAAAAGAAGTTTTGGAGAAACCCTAAGTATGAACTTTGTGCGAATTTTACAGGTTTTTCAAGGGTTCTAAGCCCTTGATACCTTTCATGTGTAATTGAGATAAGTATTCTTTTAATTCAATCAATATGTCTATGTGTTGGTTGTCTATATCTTGTTCTTGTCTTAATTCCATCATGCTAGGCTAGATCTATCTTGTGTTTGCTTGGATCTAATGAAACCTAGATGTTAATTATGTGTTGATTACTTGTTTGTAGTTGTTTTGGATGAATGAATTCGATGTTAGGCTTAAGAAAACTGGCAGATCTCCAATTGGTAACATGCTTGAACGTCTTAGGAAACATGAACTGATGTGCACTAGGTTTTATTGGTTGTATTTAATGCATGAGCCACTGTTTACAATCCCTATGGTGGTGTTGGGCATGGCATAGGAGGAGATAAGAGCTCATAGGATTGGGGAGTTAAGTGCGCCACCCCATGAATGGTATTAAGGAATACAATCCGTCATCCACGCAACTATAACAAGTAATTAACGTGTAAAAGATGTTTAGGGAGTAGTAAAATCTAAGTAAACATATTTTCTCCACTTATTGCTCACAACCTTAGTATAATTTAGTTTATTTTCATTTCTAGTATTTTATTTTGATTGCATCTTTAGTATTGGGTTAGTTGACTAGCAACTAATTCCGCCCAAATCCTTCAAACCCGAGATTTTTACTTGCTTTCTAAAAAATATAAAAATACAGAAAGAATCATCCCTCACCTTTAGAACTAGTATTTAGGTTTTCTAATCCTAGCGACACTATTCCTAGCTGAACGATCAATCCCCCGGTACTTGTCACTATACTATACTACAACAATCAGGTACACTGCCTGGTGGGGGTTGTAAGCTTCTCAAGATCCCTTGAGAGGTAAAGCCTGGTGCGATTCCCACGTATCAAAGGAAAATTGATGAATCAATTTGATGTAAATCCCATAATGATATAGGAATTGGAAATCTTGTTTGCCAATTATTGTTCAACAGATTACCATCTTTTGTACTTTCACCACTTGCAGATCAACTGATGTGGTGGAACTATGTAAAGTTGGATCCTAGATTTTCAAGAAAATTTTGGTAGTTATATGAATATAGCTATGAGTATTTTATTTTCTTGAAGATATTTATTATCGAAAATACTAATGTTTGAACTTTTATCTGTAGATATGGCTCAACCCGATAACCCAACTGTGATTTCTGCTTTCAAGAGTCATCTTGAAAGAGAAAAATTGACTGGAAAGAATTTCAATGATTGGCACCGTTCGCTCAGAATTGTCTTGAGGGCGGCCGGTAAGCTCAATTTCTTGACCGAAGAATGTCCAGCTGAACCTGCTGCTGATGCAACAGAAGAAGTTAAGGTTGAGTGGAGGGAGAAACATGCTAAGTTTAATGAGGTTGCTTATTTAATGCTCACTAGCATGAGTGCTCTGTTACAAAAGAAGTTTGAGTACTTTTTCCTAAAAGATATGCTTGAAGTACTTCAGCAATCTTATGAGAAACCTCCCGCAGTTGAATTGTATGATGAACTTGACAAGCTACACAATTGCAAGCATGGTGATGGTAAACCAGTTGAAGATTATGTGACTGAAATGAAGGAATCTTTTGATCAGCTTCACATAATTGGATTTGGTTACCCCGAAAATGTGCAAGTGCACTTGATCAACAGGGCCCTTAACAAGGACTTTGCTGGTTTTGTGCAGAATTTCAACATGCACTGCTCGGGGAAGACATTCTCAGAATTACTCGCATTGCTTGCTGATTATGAGAAGAGTCTACCAGCCAAGGTCAAGGCTCCTACCCCGCAAGTGTTGGCGATTCATGGGGGGAGAATCCAGAAGAAATCGCATGTGAACAAAGGCAAGGGGAAAGGTGATAAAGGTAAGCAGGTCATGGCCTATCAACCACAACCCAAGATGAAGCAACATCAGCCTAAGCAGAACAAGGTGAATCCGCCAAACAAGAAGGATCAGGCTTGTCACCATTGTCATGAAAAGGGCCATTGGAAGCGCAATTGTCCTCTCTACATTCATGACTTGCGACTCAAGAAGCAGGGGAATGAAACTGGTAACCCCAGTTCATCAGGTGCGTTCTTTATGATTGAATTATTCACTCTTACTCCTAAATTGAATTCATGGGTATATGATACGGGATGTGGCATTCATATTTGCAATACCTTGCAGGGGTTTAGAGTTGAGAGAAAGCTGGTCTATGGACAACAATTCTTGCACGTTGGTAACGGAGCGCATGCAGGAGTTGAAGCTATAGGAGTTTATGATTTAGTGTTGCCTTTGGGCTTAGTACTATCTTTAAATATTTGTCATTATGCACCATCAATTGTTAGAGGTGTAATTTCATTTTCATGTTTGTTGAACCTTGGTTTTCATCATACTATTTCTAGCAATGGAATTTCAGTTTCTTTAAATGGTGTTTTTTAATTTAATGCTATTGCTGTGAATGGTGTCTTTGAAATTGATACGAATGATAATGATAATGCTTTTGTTAAAAATAATTCAATGTATAGCATCAATAATAAGAGAATCAAGAAAGGTCTGGATTCGTCTTATCTTTGGCATTGTCGACTTGCTCACATTGGCAAGGATCGCATGAAAAAGCTGCAACATGACGGGCTTTTAGAAAAGATCAATGATGAATCATTGGATAAGTGCGAATCTTGCATTGCTGGGAAGATGACAAAGAAACCCTTTAAAAATAGGATTGAAAGGGCTAATGATCTACTTGGTCTTATTCACACAGATGTGTGTGGACCACTTAGACATGTGTCAAGGAGAGGTGCTAGCTACTTCTTAACATTTACGGATGATTACAGCCGTTATGGTTATGTTTATTTACTTAAACATAAACATGAGGTGTTTGAAACATTCAAAGTGTTTAAAGCAGAAGTAGAGTTGCAACTTGGAAAGAAGATTAAAGCTCTTCGATCCGATAGAGGTGGTGAATACCTGAGTCAAGAGTTTATAGATTACTTAGCAAAGGAGGTAATTGTCCAGCACCTTACTTCTCCATATACTCCACAAAAAAATGGTGTATCTGAGAGAAGGAATCGTACATTGCAAGTATGATGCGAACTATGTTTAATCTAACAACTCTTCCTTACTCGTTTTGGGATTATGCCTTGGAATCTGCGGTTCACATTCTTAATATGGTTCCAACAAAGAAGGTTGATAAGACTCCATATGAGTTATGGACTGGAAAAGCCTCTAACTTGTCTTATCTTAAGGTCTGGGGTTGTGAGGCTTATGTTAAACGTGACTCAGCAGACAAACTCCAACAAAGATCTGTGAAGTGCATCTTCATAGGATACCCTAAGGAAACTATGGGTTACTACTTTTATTACCCAACTGAAAACAAAGTTTTTGTTGCAAAGTATGGAGACTTCTTGGAAAAGGAGCTCATATCTCAAGAATTCAGTGGGAGAGTATATGATCTGGAAGACGATCATGAAGATGTAGCACCCTCTGAAAACACTAGCCAACTTCCTGTGGAACCTAAAAGTTTAGGTCCTCCGCCTGAAGTTGAAGTGGTTCCCGTTCGTAGGTCATCTAGACCTGTGAAGGCTCCTACAAGTCTATGTCTTAACATGGAGTGTGATGAAAACTTGATAGGGGATCTTGATGAACCTACAAGTTATAAAGCTGCCATGAATGATCCTGAAAAGGAAAAATTGTAGGGAGCTATGAATGGGGAAATGCAATCCATGAAAGACAATGAAGTCTGGGAAGAAGTAGACCTACCTCCGGGTGCCAAGTTAGTTGGGAGTAAATGGCTCTACAAGAAAAAGACTGATATGGATGGCATTGTACACACCTATAAGGCCCGTTTGGTAGCTAAAGGCTATACTCAAACTTTTGGTGTTGACTATGAGGAGACCTTTTCTCCTATAACTGACATAAGGGCTATTAGGATTCTTATAGCCATAGCCGCTTACTATGACTATGAGATTTGGAAAATGGATGTCAAAACCGCTTTCTTAAATGGTCGCCTAGATGAAGACATCTATATGGCGCAGCCTGAGGGGTTTGTGAATCCAGAATTCCCAAATCGTGTATGCAAGCTTAAAAGATCAATTTATGGATTGAAGCAAGCATCACGACAATGGAATAAGAGATTTGACAGTGAGATTAAGAAGTATGGAATCACTCAAAATCTTGATGAGCCATGTGTATATCACAAAGCTAGTGGGAGTAATGTAATTTTCCTTATATTATATGTCGATGACATATTGATCATGGGAAATGACATTCCAAGTTTGCGAAAATTTAAGGCATATCTTGGTAGTTGTTTTTCTATGAAAGATTTAGGGGAAGCTGCATTTATTCTGGGAATCAAGATATATAGAGATAGATCTCAGCGATTAATTGGATTAAGCCAAAGTGCTTACATTGATAAAATATTGAAGAGATTCAATATGCAAAATTCCAAGAAGGGATATTTGCCGATGCAAGAGCAACATAGCTTGAGCGAGAAAGTTTTTGCTTCAACACCTGAAGAGGTGCAACGCATGAAAAGAGTCCCTTATGCTTCGGCTGTGGGATCTATTATGTATGCGGTGAAAAGCACAAGGCCTGATGTGGAGTTTTCTCAGAACTTAACCAGTCGATATCAGCAGAATCCAGGTGAAAAACACTGGACTGCTGTTAAGAATATTCTTAAGTACCTTAGGGCTACTAAAGAGATGTTCTTAGTTTATGGGGTACTCCATCTGCAGAACTTGATGTTACAGGTTACTGCGATGCTTCTTGGAAAGGTGATAAAGATGATACGAAGTCTTAGACGGGATATGTCTTTGTCATTAATGGAGGAGCTGTGGATTGGAGGAGCAGAAAGCAGAGTGTACTAGCGATGTATGCTACAGAAAGTGAGTATATAGCTGCTTCAGAAGCTGCAATGGAAGTTGTTTGGATTTGGAAGTTTGTGTCAGGGCTTGGGGTTATGCCTTCGATTCAAAGGCCTATAAAAATGTATTGTGACAACTCAGCTGCAATTACATTTGCCAATGAACCTGGAATCATGAAAGGCACCAGACATTTCTCGATTAAGCATCACTATGTTCGAGAACAAGTCGAAATAGGTGAAATCGAAATGCTCAAAGTTCACACAGATGAAAACTTAGATGATCAATTTACGAAGCCTTTACCTGGCACCAAGCTTTACAAGCATGCTGAAGGAATAGGGCTTAAATTAGCTGAAAGTTTCATGCCCATTTGTGATTAGTATTTGGATAAGGGATGTAATGTACAATTATTATTTTAATGAAATAAAGTATTGTTTATGTTTATTCATTCATTGTCTTAATAATATATCCTATATTTGCATGTTTAAGATCCATGAATAAGTTATTATTCTAAATTGTTTGTTTTCGATTAATGGTATGGGAATATCATTAAATTAAGACAATTTTGAGTATTGGTTCAGGATATACTTGAAAGTATATTGATGCGTAGTCATACCAATTTCACATGATATTCAATGAATTGAGTATTGGACTTATCCCAACAATATGATTTAATATTTAATGTGAGAATCATATTTAAAGTTATCCTCAGACTTGAGATACCAGATAAGTGTCATGGATGTAGTGCATTTTTGTGGAACAATCTACCGCTTACCGTAATTGGAAGTCATAAGGGTTGTTTTCAGAAGTGTTGCAAAGTTCATGGGTTATTCTTGTAGTCAAGAGAGAATTTGTTCCTTCTGATTTGTTCAGAAGTTTAATACTGCTGGGCCCCTCGTAGGGTTGACAAAATGCTTGCGTGGCCACGCCCAAAGCCTATCTGGAATACGTTCAGATGTTTTGGTAATTTTGTTCAATCATAAAGAAACGAGAAACAAAATATTAATAAAGAATCTCACATCTTTATTAAATGCAGTATTAGAAACAAAAGGATAATTATAATGATGAATCATTAAAGGTTTTCCAGGAAACCTAGCTCGGGTCGAACTGGGGGCATTGGAGTGTTGCAAGATGCCAGCCAATGTCATTTTACTATTAATAGATATACGAGTAGGAGCTGTTAAAAGTTACGTATAAATATTAATAAGTAAATGACTAGTATCGAACCCGAGACCTCGGGATTGCGCACATTACAAACGAGAATTAAAGATTAATAAATATTAATTGTTATGTATATTTATTAATAACACAAGTATAAGGACTAATGATTGTTAGTGATTAAACGTATGGACTAACTATCGTTAAATAATAAGGAAAGGGACTAGAATGTAACTTGAAAGACAAGAAGGATCCGGAAACCCTTTGAGGGGTGCATGGCCGGTCGACCCTAGCCCAAGGGGATCGACCCATGCTTCTTTCTTGGTCACCAAGTTACATATAGTATATAAACAAATCTAGGGGTCATTCATTCATACCTTTTGTGCACACACAATACCCTAAATTTGGTTTTCTTCCCTTGTTTCTTCCTTGGCCGATCGAACCTAAACCCTAAGGGTTTTGGATCGAAATTTTTATAACAAAATTATTCTTGTGTTTAATCTTGCAATTACTTTTATTCGTTATTAGTTTGTGTATACAAGAACGAGGTAATTACTCACTATAGTAATTATCAAGAGATCGATAAACAAAAACGGTAAGGGGTTTATCATTGATCTAGTTTACACAAGATTCAAGATTTATTGAAGTGCAACGGGTACGCTACTATTTATGTTTTAGTTAATCTTTATACGTGTTATACTTGATCTTAGCTTCCGCATATTTGTGTACTTTGATTGTCAAACTCTAACACCGGTGACCATTGGGAAATTCTATAAAGTAGAGGTACTTTGTAGTGTGGATGATTTTGATGATTGTGATATTTTGTTGGGAAAACCTTGGGTACATGTGGTTAAGTGCATGTATGATTTTCAAAAAAAAAATCGTTATCTTTTCTCATGGGAAGGAAAAAGGATTGCTATGGTTCCACCCAAAGTCAAAACAATTTATTCAAAACCCGAGGTTAAGGAAGAAAAAAAGATGGTGAAGGTTGAAGTTGTTGAAAAGCATGTCGAGAAAACGCAAGAACTTCAAATTTGTGATGAACATGTTAACAAAATCTCAACTTTGATGTTGGAAACAACAAAGGAAGATGGTGTTTTGAAGACTTGTGATGATGAAGTTACGGGTTCTAGTTCTAATACTGATCAAGAAGTAAAGGATTTTGATTATGAGCCTAAAAGGAATTTCGAATGCATCAATGACTTGAAGGTTTGTGAATTTAACAGTGGATTTATATTAAATGTGAGGATAAAAGACCCAATAAAGTTTTCAATGGAAAACAAAGAAACTATTTTTATTGCAATTAAAGACTTGGTGATCATTGATAAGGAGTACACCAACTGATGTTTAGGGTCATGGTTTGATCGTTGGGAGTGTGGTAGATGTTTAAAGAAACATAAAGAGAGTACTTGAGTTAATGTGAAGTGCAAATCTAACCAAGATAAGGTTCGTCGTGAGAGGTTGTTCGAGGTAGATGAAGCCCTTGACAGTGAGAACTCGAGGGCAAGTTCTTTTTAAGTGAGGGGGAATGATGAGGACATGATTCAATAGGTAGCTAAGACTTATATATAGCACCGAGAGTGTGGCAAGAAGATATGAAAGTCCAAAGCCCAAGAATGGAATTACTGGTGGAAGGAGTAATGTTACTCCTAACAAGTAATGTTACTTCTAAGCAAAAAGAAAACATACTGAGGTTACTTGTGTTTTTTTAGTCATGATATGTGTGGAGGGAGTAAGGTTACTGGAAGCATAAAAGTAACCTTACTTGTGTTTTTTTGTATGCCGACGGTTTCTTTTAAGTTTCCTTATTTTAGTTATTCTAAAATAATTTGGTTAACTTTTTTCCCAAGTTTAGTTTCCTATTAATATAGGGCTTGGGTTTCATTGTAATAATCATCTTTTGATCATTGATAATTAATAAACATCGTGTTTTTTAGAGTCTTTACTCTTGTTTAGGTTTTATTCCCTTGAGGTACGCCTCGTATATCACCCTTGGATTAGGGTTTATCAAAATTCGCTTCCTTGCGTCCTGCTTCAAAACAAATATGCTAGTTGATAATCAACATTGGTAATTTTAAAATAACAGATAGTTGGATATGAGAAATTTTATCAGGTCCTATGTCACCCTAATAAAACTTAAAATTTCTAGGAAAATATTAGAAACAAATAATCAATAAGACTTTATAGGAGACAGTTATTACACACCTTTATAATGCTAACGTACTCGCGTTTTGCTACCTGACATTACTTAGATGTGGCACGCAGAGGAGGTTGAGTTTCATACGCTTGCATGTAGCTAGCTTAGTCAGTGGATGTACTAACGATATAAAAACATGTTACTTGACTAAAGACAATGATAGTATCATTTTCATTTCATTTTGTGTAATCCATATAACAAAGCAGGAAGAAGTGATGCACATTTAGACAAAATACAACTCTTGCGACCCACAATCAAACAATTTCTTATTGATCCCACCATATATGCTTGTTTGGCTATGCTTCTGGAAGTAGAATCATCATGTGCCAAGTGCCACTAGATAAACAGAGCTCCCATGAAAGCGTTAGCTATACATACAAGTACAATAATTTTTAAGATAATTTAGTGATGGTAAGAGCAAACATTGTAACACCCAAAAATTAGCTTGTAAGTATAATTAAAAGTGAATTATGAATTCACCAACAATGGAGGAAATCCTGCTATTATGAAGGAAGAAGAATCAATCCCAGAGTGTCGAGAGGCTCAAGGAAAAGTCAATGTTCTGAAACCCGGGTTTGGGATCGACCCGGCCGAGTCACCGGGTCACCGGGTCTACCGGTTTGACCGCCGGGTCAACCCGGTTAGACCCGGTTTTATGCACATTTCCAAAAACCCATTTTTTATTGTCCAATGTTTAATATCCAAACTCCAAACACTACTCTGCAGTGAAAAAAGAGCAAACAACCTTACGGTTCAAGCATAGGGGTCCTAAACTCCTAATCATGTTAAGCGCTTTCGATATCAGAACCCGAATTCAATCTAATAAGTGGAAACTAATCACAAATATGAGTGAATATATACCATAAGAAAGTCATATCAAACTAAAATAGCACCTTAAGAATGAAAAATAAAAAAATAATAAAGAGTAAAAAAAAGAGAGAGAGAGAGAGAGAAAATCCAAACCCGGCCGGGTTTCAAAACCCGGGTTGACCCGGGTCACTCAAAACCCGGCGGGTCTAACCGGTTGACCCGGTTTTAGAAACCCGGGTTATTTTGACCCATTTTTTGACTGGGTACCGGTCCAACCGGTTGACCCGTAGAAACCCGGGTTATTTTGACCCGTTTTTTGACCGGGTACCGGTCCAACCGGTTGACCCGACCGGGTCAACCCGGGTTTGAAAACATTGGGAAAAGTATGGTTGTATCTAGGGACCTATTTTGTTAAGAAATTTAAGAATCCATCTTACGTGTTTCTATATTTATTTAGGGTTTGTCTAAGAAGTGCCCATAGGGCATTGGTTTGGATGCATAAAAAAGGAAAGATCAAGTTCATTAAATTAAAAATCACATGTAGTTAAGGTATTGTTTAATTAAATGCATTTTCAACTTAAATGGAAAGTTCGAGTTTAGTTAATAACATTTAACAAGTGCCCTATGGGCACCCGTTAGACAAACCCATTTATTATTAGGCTCATCCACCCAACATGATCAAATTGTAGCATGTTGAACTTATGGAACATAAGGCTGCTCATCGGGTGAAAACCGAACCGGAACGAGACCGAATCAGACAAAAAACCTGCACCGAGACAGGACCGAATGTGGTCGGTCCGGTTCGGTCTAGTCTCAGTCTAAATAGGCTAAATGTCCGGTTTTTAAGCCGGACTGAGACCGAAATTATGAAAAACCCTAGACCGAGACCGGACCTAATGTGGTCGGTCCGGTCTCGGTCTCAGTCCGGTTGGTTTTGTTAGTCCATCCGGTATGTTTGCTCACCCCTAATGGAACATAGTTCCACTTTTGGTAATTGAAGAAGTTAATCAAGTGAAGTTTCGTTCATTTTAAATAGCAATTTCATGTAATATAAGAGGAAATTGATACTTTCATGTTTAAAATGTTCAACCTAAGTTCAAGAAACTTCAAGCAATGAGAATATGAGATTAATATCTTAATTGGTTAAGTCAACAAGAGGTAAGGGGGACGTTAAAGGAGATCATTATGGTAATGGGAATGAGAACGGGTTTTCATACCCACCATGCTTGGTGGGTTTAGAAGATACCTATATCTGTGGGTTTGATACCCACTTTTTAGTAATAAACACACTAACCAAAAATTATTAATGAGAATGAAATTCATTCCGATATTTCAAACCCTTAAACTAAACGCACCCTAATTAGGAAGACATTTTGAAGAGAGAAGACTTTTATAGAATGACATCATCATGTGGGTCTTACCTAAAACTATTAAAAAGACTATTGCTGGTCAAATTAAATTTCTCTTATTTGGTTTGTTTTTTTCTTTTTCTTTTTTTGTGATCAGTATATGAACACAAACCAATTTGAAGATACTAGAATATAGACCGAGGGTGCATTTGTTTTAGGATTTGGCTATGGGTTTCAAAAATCCAAGATCATTAATTTTCTTTGGTTCAAGTTTAAGATTGAAAACTGAAAATGAATCCCATAAATAGCCACCTTCCGAATACACTTAAGAGGGGTGGTGTAACATCCCGAAAATTTGATAAGCAGCGGAAGTCTAATCGGGGTCATTACAGTTTAGTACACAGTCATACTCATAGAAAACAATTCAAAAGATAGTCAATATCATTCCATGAAAACTCAAAGTATTCAGAGTTACAAACATTTTCCAAATGTTAATTGTTCGCAAAAGAAATGATGAGTTTGAAAAGAATAATATAGTTATTGAGATAAAAAGGGAGTTCCTGTGTGCCCTTTTGCCAGCTCCGTGCCACCATGCCTGCTAGTTTCCTGAGATAAACAAGCTTAAAAAGTCAACACAACGGTTGAGTGAATCCATAGTAGTTTAAATAGTAATAGTGTGAACACAAGTCAAGTATTTGAAATAAACAAGCCAAGATAGATCGGTTTTGACTAAACGGGTGTCATATTGCTCTTAAGCCTCACGAAACGCAAGCCTTAACATCGTATCGAAATATCATAAAGATAAAAATCACCTACACCACGGGGGATGTAGATAACAAAGGGGCCCTCGGTGACAGAAATGTGCAAAATTTCCATGGTACCTCGAATATAGCACACCTCCTGCCAAATAATCACTTTGACAGAGATGGGCTACCGTTCCTGTAGCAACCGGCATTTTAGGGCAATACTTTTCATTAAAAATCGAAATCATTTGTGATAAACGATAATTTTTGAACTTGTTTTAATAATAAATTTCATTTATTATTATTACCTATTACATATTTTTGAGCTTTTTGGACATCATTTGAACTGAAAACGAGAGATTTTCTCGTGAGACGCGAAAAACGACTTTTAATGCATATCGGCACTAGACTGGGCATGGTCTAAATTAAATTAAAATATTACGGCTCTTAGAGTTATTATTATTACTTTTTTTTGTCATGATATTCATATATATATATATATATATATATATATATATATATATATATATATATATATATATATATATATGGAGGTGGGTTCATGAAAAAAGTCCACTTTGGTAGAAAAGTGAGAAAAGTGTACAAATCAGCCCTTCCTTTTTTTCACACCAAACTACAGGGACCTAATTGTATTTTCCTTCATTCTTTAAGGAGGTTTTGTAAATTCTTAATTTTCTTTGATTTGTCAACTTCAATATGAAGTTCCAACTTTTCAACAAACATACCTTCAAATCAATATTGCTCATGAACTTTCTGCTTTTTCGAAACATTGTTCTTACGCTTTTTCTTTTTAGCATTATCATTATTTCCTTTATCATTGAGAAATTCCTCCTCTGGATTACCAGAAACTCTATTAACCTTGACAATCGTAGCATCTGATGAATTTAACAATGCTTCTAAATCAAATTCTTGAATTAATCTTCTCTTCGTTTCCTCGACGTTATCAGACTTACATATTTTCTTACTGATCTCATTAGAATCAGATGTTTTAGAATTTTTCTTACTGTTGATGCTATTAAGAAAAATTAAATCCTTGGCTTTAATTCCAGATCCTTTCATTCCAAAGCGTTTTACCTTCAGAACATCAGACTTTTTACCTAATAAATGATTCAGAAAAATGTACTAATAATTATTATCACATTTGAGATAATTTCAAATCTACATATAAAATTAAACATTTGGTATGCTAAAACAGTTCAACATGTCCATTAGAAAATATATAACAGAAAGTATTAAGTATAACAAATTTAAAAATCATTATATTGGAATAGTTCTCAAAATACACTATACATTTCACATGTGAAAAAATTTAGCCTAAATTTTTAATCAAAACTTTCACATAAAACACCTTAAAAAATTTTAATCAAAACTTTCACATAAAATTTTTTATAACCACATGTTAAAACATTTTAAATGAGTTTATAATAGTGATATAAAACACCTTATAATCACATGTGAAAACAAAATAGTTTATACAACAATTAGACATTTCTGCTTATCTAAAATTTAGAATAGTAATCTACACTTTCACATGTGAAAAATAAATAAAATTTTAATTAAACTCATAAACAAAATAGTTTATACACTCAGATGGAATGAATTATTTTTAATGACATAAACAAAATAGTTTATACAGCAATTAGACGGATAATGATTATAGATCAAAACAGATTATAATCAAAACTTTCGTCAGCAAATCAGATCAATAACTTGTTAAAAATTCATAGTTGATACATCATCCAAAGCTTTTTACCTTCAGAACATCAGACTTTTTACCAAATAAACGATTCAGAAAAATGTACTAATAATTATTTACACACATGAAATAATCTTAAATCTATGTATAAAAATAAACATTTAGTAAGCTAAAACAGTTCTACATGTCCATAAGAAAATGTATAACATAATTTGTTAAGTATAACAAATTCAAAAATCACTATATTGGAATAATTCTCAAAATACACTACACATTTCACATGTGAAAAAATTTCAGCTAAATTTTTACATGTGAAAAAATTTTAGCTAAACACAACTTATAATCACGTTTAAGCTAATATAAGCTAAATTATTTAATCTAAATTTCTAAGTAATCAAACACATCTTATAACCAGATGTGAAAACACCTTATAATCACATGTGAAAATATTTCACATGTGAAAACATATAAGCTAAATATATAATATTCATGTAAACATTTCAGCTAAAAGGTCATCTAAAATTTAGAATACTAACCTATATTTTCACATGTGAAAAATAAATAATATTTTAATAAATAATATTTTCACATGAGAATGAATTATTTTGATGACATCAACTAAATAGTTCTAACCACAGTTAGACGCATAATGATTATTGATAAAAACAGCTTATAATCAACACTTACGTCAGCAAATAAAATCAATAACTATAACACAAATATATAGTTGATACATCATTTAACCGATAATATATGACGAAATTTGAATAAGTTATATATGACAAAATTTGAATAAATTCAAAAGCAGATATTAATCATTTACGATGACGTCATCACATCAAATAATCTTTTATATCATTTATAAATAGACATACAGATCTAACTACACATAAAATATTAATATTAATAATAAAATATTAATCATATATCACTTATAAATAGACATACAGATCTGTAACAACAAACAGATTTAGTTTAAAGTATACATATCCAGATCTAAGTAGACGTATCGATAACATATAAACAGATTTAGTGTAAAATATTATTAAAATACCTTTAAAACTTTTATTCTTCATCCTTATCATCAATCAGATGAGTAACGTGGTTGGTGGGTGGTTGGTGGTAGATGGTGATGTGGATTTCATGTAAATGTTGTGGGTTTCTTTTTGTATGTGTAGTGTGTGTGTGTGGATCTAATTTTTATTTTAGAGAGAGACTATAAAGATTTTTTGAAAGGAATATTATATGTCACGTGAAACAAAGCTAAAGACCAACAAATATCATTTGTAGATAAATTATATTTAGCCCAACAAAGCTAAACCTAACAAAGCTAAAGCCCAAAAAAATATTTAGAAATGTTGTTTAGTACAATTTCATACTTTATTTCGAGATATAAATTTTTTTTTTCTTGTAAAAATTATAATAAAACAAAAAAGTTTCAAAAAACACATATTAACAATCAACCACATACAATACTTAAAAAATAAAATCATATTTAATTTTTTTTAATAAAAATTAGGTTAACAAAAGCAAAATATTTTTTTTTTCACTTGTGAAAAAAAATTAAAATCCACATACGGAATAATTACATTTGTGAAAAAAAAATGTTTTACTAATAAGAATTAAATTTAGGTGATAATTTAAAAAAAAAATCATGTATAAAAAAATTTCACTTGTGAAAAAATTAAAAATCCGCATAAAGAATT
This sequence comes from Artemisia argyi, assembly GCA_030686995.1. Classification (NCBI taxonomy): domain Eukaryota; kingdom Viridiplantae; phylum Streptophyta; class Magnoliopsida; order Asterales; family Asteraceae; genus Artemisia; species Artemisia argyi. The sequence goes on from CM060705.1 coordinate 3,061,672, forward strand.
ATTTCACTTTTGAAAGAAAAAAATTCAATTGTGAAAAAAATTAAAATCCACATATGAAATAATTTCATGTATAAAAAAATTTCACTTGTGAAAAAAATAAAATTATTCTAAAAAGGAAAAATAAATAGATAATAGCAAATTAACTTCATTTCAATAAAAGGTCCATTACATATTTTATAATTCAAAATTTGGACATACATAAACTGAGAAAATTAAAATAAGAGAAAACTATTAAACCCCTAAAGTGACTACTCTTTATCATTCATTTCCTGCTTGATATAGGCGACATCTTGCTTCTTTTCAAACATATCATTACGGGTCTTAATCAGCAGTTTATCCAAATCATCAAGCCTAGAACGGTCCTTCTTCAATGTATCACTGATTATTTTAATAATCAAGGTAGCATCTTCGCCGGAGATTTCCAATTCACCAAGATACTCTTCTTGCTTTTGAATCTGCCTTCTCAGTTGTTCACAATCTTCCTCAAGCTTATTAATGAAACCCTGTAACTCCAACATCTGTTGCTTAAAAAAAAACTTAAATGTCTTTAGCAGGTCGTCAGAACAAGCGGCGTCTTTCAACCTCTCTAGATTTGGGGTTCTAAAATAATTTTCCATTTTATTTTATGTTTGGATGAGAGAAAAATAGATCTGAAGATGATGATATGGGTTAGATATGAAGTGAGAGAAAATAAGAATTGTGATGAAAGCGGATAAGCACAGACGTATATATAGACAAAAGGCGTACGATTAATTTATTGAACACACTTCCAATACAATTAATTTTTGGTAACCAAACGTGTACAGTGTGTTTTTGTTTAGACTTCCCATACAATTAATTAACTAATTTTTGGTAACCAAACGTGTACGTGTACAGTGTATTTAATTACATTAAAAAGAAATAAAGTATTTGTCAGGAAAAAAAATATGGGGAATAGTAAAAACAATAAAAATGAGGAATACAAATAAAATAGAAGATATAAAATTTATAATAAAAGTGTATTGAATAATTTCCCTTTTGATTAACAAAAAAAATTCCTCAGATGCTTAAGATTAAAACTGATGTTATTTTCACTTGTGAAAAACAAAAACAAAAATCAAAGATAAAATATTTTTACTTGTGAAAAAAAAAATCCAACTATGGAATAATTTCTCTTGTGAAAAAAAAAAGTTTATTAACATGGATTTAATTCAGGTGATAATTTTGTAAAAAACTGAGTTTATATTGACTAGTAAAAAAGAAGAAACAAATATAACTAATTATATATTTAGTTGTGAAAAAATAACAAATCAAAAGTAAATTAATTTATATAATATTTAATGTTATCTCTGTGAATTAATTTGAATATTATAAAAAGTCTAATGTTTTTTTCACTTGTGAAAAAAAAATCAAAGTTAATTTATTTTCAGTTCTGAAAAAAAAAGGTTTTCACTAGTTAATAAACAGAATCAGATTAAAATGAATTTATTTTCACTTGTGAAAATAAAAACAAATCAAAAAGTCACTTGTGAAATAAAATGTTAAACTTCTTTATTTTCACTTGTGAAAAAAAACAAAATCATATTTCTTTATATTTACTTGTGAAAATAAAATGTTTTTTTTTTTGAAAGTCCCATAGTCATGAAATATGCACTGTCATATTCAGTAGCAGTTAATTTTGAAAAGTCCCATAGTCATATTTAGTAACAATTAATTTTGAAACATTAAACATATTTATGTGTTGTATAAATATTTGTTTAACATTTCTTTATTAAAAAACATAAACTATCATAACAATATTGAACATGTTTATTTACAAACTATCATAACAATATTGAACACTTAACAAAAGGATACAGTTGTTTTTTAGATTTATTCAAAAAGATTGCATCTTTTATCTCTATTCTGAACTGCTTCTTTGATAAGTTCTTTTCTTAAGGACTTCTTTATTTTAGTGAATTCTACAACTTGTTTTAGAATATCATTCCTATATTTGTTATTCTCTGACAAAATTAACCTTGCAGCAAATTTTGATCTGGTAAGAAGAAAAAAAAAGTGATTACAAAAATTATATATTAAAAATAAAAAATTAAATTAAAATTTATTTCTTCAAATTATTTCACATGTGAAAAAATCAGTCACAAAAAGAAATTTATTTATTTATTCAAAGTATTTCACATGTGAAAAAAGTATGAAAATTAAATATTTTAATACATAGTATATTAAAAATGTTAAAGAAAAAGTGAGAAACCTGAGTAAGTCAAGTTGCTTTTTCTGTTCGTTAGATTCCTTCAGAAATCCATAATCCCATTCATTTTCACTCTCACCAAAATACATATTCATATGAGACATCACAAAAACTCCATCGTCTAGATAATTATCAACAGTTCTCCAATGCATCTTGAATCTTTTAGCAATAAGTTTTCCAAATGTATATCCAATGCATGGTGAATTGTATTCGGAGTGGAATTGTTTAAACATTTTTATCTGAATAATAAATTTTAAAAAAAATAAACATAAATTTTTAAAAAATAATAATAAAAATATATAAATATATATAAATTTTATGATTTTTACTTACCAAAAGTTCAGGAATACAACAATATCTATTTTCATTTTCTTCATCAATACTTCAACTGTCTATAATTAGAACTTGACGTTTCACCAAATCAAAACATATCAAAAAGAAATGATTCGCACAGCAAATAGGAAAGAAAACCTGATTCAAAAAAAAAAAAAAAATAAGAAAATTAAAAAAAATTAAAAAATAAAATAAAATATATATATTAAAAAAAGAATACATATATTATTTCAAGAATATATATTTGATGAAAACTTATATAAAATTAAAAAGCCATACCAGTTTGAAATTTTCACAGGCTGCAATCCTCTTTGCTTGGTAATCACCAAGTAAAGTCTTTTTAAAAACCTCATACTTCTCAGGGTATATTGTAGAGTTATTGAGTATGTCTTTTGTCTGAATAAAAATAAACATAATTGTCAATAACTGACTCTAAATAAAAATTGAATTACAAGATTCTAGTAATCTTTGGCAAAATATTCTAATATGAAGAAAATCAACAATGCACTTCAAAGAATAATCGGCTCTAAAAATTGGCTGTAAATAAACAATGAACTTCAAAAAAAATTGTTCAAAAAATATTCTAATATGAAGAAAACAAACAATAATACCCTATAAATCGACACTGAAGAACAAATAATTTCATAAAAAATGATTTATGCATCTAAATATTGTTTCTAAAATAAATTATTCATAGATGATTTTAAGTTTAAAAATTGAAAAAGCACATGCTTTATAAAATAAAATAATAAACCAAGATTAAAAAAGACTTACCACACTTGGTTTGAAAAAATATCTAGATGGATGTTCTGCAGATTTGAAACGCTCCATAAAGTTAACTCATCTGACCAAGCTTCTATAACATCTGCATCTACTCGCAGTCCAGGAGCTAACGTCTCAATTGATAGATGAATTAACTTTGTTTTGGATGAAATAGATTCATATACCACATCAGTGCAAAAAAAGTATATAAAATTTTGGAATTTATAAATAAATTTCACAAGTGAAAAAAATAAAAAACTGTTAAAATTATTAACAAATTACTCACACTTGGCTAGTTTGTTCAAGCATCATGAAGAGTGTATCAGCAACCCTTTCTTCTCCTAATTTCAAATCAACATTTGGAAGAATCTGCCTAAATTTGAATGGAGATCTAATAGTTGTTTCTTTGATTACTGGCTTTACATCCTCAATCTCAGTATTAGTTTCAAACTCAGAGCCCAAAAAAAAGGATGGTGCTTCAAACAAACTATGCTGAGGAAAAGACGATGAAACAACAACGGGACTACTAAAGCATGCCAAAGGCTTAACTTTCTTTTCAAAAACTTCCACTTCTATCATATTCTTTTCATCTTCTTCAAAAAAATCCTTGAGTAGGAAGAGTTTTAACATCAATATCCTTGCAGAATGTAACCTTTTTACCAATTTTCTTTTTAGCTTCTTTCAAAATTTCAGGAACTGCAAAAAATTGAAAATCATTCAGACCTCCTATTGATTCTTTTATGTGATATTTATTGAACATTTAATCCAATTCATAATTCATCATTTGCACACAATCAATTCTATCTGTATCATCACTTTCTAAAAAAGGAACTTCAAACGTATTAAAACCAAAATTGTCATCTTTTTCCACATCTTTGACCATTTCTTCATCTGATTGACCTATTGCGTGACTGCACTCACCTTTTTCATAATTCCCCAATACACTATTCCAGCAATCATGATCAAAAGTTTGCACATCGTCCTCTTCACATGCATCATCTTGATTCTCTAAAGCTTTTTCTTTTTCACTTTCGTTATCATAAAGATCTAAAATCTTTTCCTTATCATATCCATACAGATCAATATTACGAATACAATTCATGAACTTAGCTTTTATCTCTTTAAGGATTGGATTATCTGGATCTTCACTAAACCATAAAGTGAAATCATATTCCAAATCATTAAGTATTGAGTAAAGCAAATCAACTTTCTGATCAAGTATATCCAGTTTTGATTGCGACTGTTTAAAAAAATTATAAATTAAAATAAATAAATAAATAAATATAATATTATTAAAACAAATTATTACTACAATATAATATTATTAAAACAAACCTTTCTTCTTGAAAACTCACTGTCATTTATATCATCTTCATATCTATCAAGAATACCAAAACCACCATTATTAATTTCGAAACTCTGCCTCTTTTTAATCATATCAGTAGTCCATAAAGAGATTGCAGGAATTTCACGTCGCAAACATACTGATTCACATTTCGTGCAATGAAGATAAATAAGCTGCAAAATTAAAAAAGAGTAATTATTTTTCAAAAAATTCAAAAAAAAAATAATAAAAAAAAAATTCATATGTGAAAAATTTAAATATTAAGTATAAAGTAAAATCTAATTATATAATTTTCATATCTTAAAAAAAAAATCTAAAATTATTTTTTTGAATTTTTGTTTTTGAAATTAATTTTAGTAAAATATGAAAAACAATATTCACATGTGAAAATTGAATGTTTCAATTTTCATATGTGAAAAAAAAAATTATATGTGAAGAAAAATTCTGAATTTTTTTCATATATGAAAAACATTTCACATGTGAATAAAAAAAAATTTAACATGTATTATTTAAGCAACTTACTAATTAAAATATAATTTTCTTCATAAATGATTTTTTTTTTCTTTTTTTGAAATATTAAACTACTATTGAAATTCAAACTACCATTACTGTCTATCATGAGCTAAAAAAAAAGTATAAAATAAAATTTTCACATGTGAACAATTGATAAAAAAAAAATATTAATGTATTGAAATGAACACTTACAATAAGTGCTGTCAGAGGTCCAGAATAGTAAATTGCAGAATCATCTCTCACCCAACCTTTTTTGCTGACTTTCAAACTGTCATACACGTACTTGCACCAATCTATACTTGAAATTTTTGTATCTTCACAAATATACTTGAGAATTTCTTGAGGCCTACATTGTTCACCCTTTCCTCCTAATCCAAAAAACTTTGAAAATAGAACAAGTATGCTCAATTTGAATAGAATTCCATCAACTTTAGTTTGTTTGACCACATCAGCAACTTTCTTAGGTGTTGGATACCTACCTATAAATTGCAAGTACCATCTTCGACTTAAATCAGAAACCCTTCTCTTAGCCAAATGATGAAAATCTATACCTCCTAAAGGCACACCCAAAACTGAATGAATTAATTCTGGTGTTATTTCTATATCGTAATTCTGAAGCTTGAGTTTCATCTCGTTTGGAAAGAAATTGTCAACAACAAAATGACCTATTTTAACTGGGATTTCTTCTACTGCCATATTGTAAAGCGATCCAAAACCAATTTCAATTAAATCCTTTCTTTGAGCTAATGTCAATTTACTCATCAAACTATACAGAACTTTTGGAGAAGACCTTGTTCTAAGAGATAACCATCCATCATCAAAGTCAGATTTTTCATCAACAGAAACAGTATTCTGCTTCTTAATCTTTTTAGACTTGTCAACTTCAACATAAAGTTCTGATTCCTCAACAAACTCATTTTCTGAAACACAAACTTCATCATAACCTTTCTGTTTTTTTGAATCATTATTCTTTCTCTTCCTTTTTTTAGCTTTATCATAATTTTTTTTAACACATCCATCAATAACTTCCACTTTTGACTTAGTTTCCTCTATGACATCAGAACTTAAAATTGCTTCTAAATCAAAATCATTAATTAATTTTCTCTTAGTTTCTTCTATGACACCAGAACTTAAAAACTTAACTCTGCTACCATTATCATCATACTTTTTCTTACTGCTAATACTACTAAGGAAAATCATATCCTTAGCTCGAATTGTTGATCCTTTCAGTGCAAATCATTTTACCTTCAGAGCATGAGACTCTTTACCTGATACAATCAAAGCGTTTTAAATATAATACACAATAATATAAGATTTCACATAAAAAATTGAGTATAGAAATAAACTTAATAAAAGAAACTATTGCATAAGTGCATTACAGAAAATGCATCAATTACTTAAACACTATACGCCTAACCTAATCTATACTTAAAACACTTTTCTACATCTAAAACACGATTCACGCTACAAAAGTTTGCCATAAAAACATAACCTATTGAATTACTTCTTTACAACTATTATATCAATCATTCAAATACACTCAGATAAATTTAAAATACATAAAATATAAAATAATTCAACACTTCATTTTAAACTAATAAATAATAAGAATAAAAAAACATACAAACAATTAAAAAACAACTTACGAGAACGTTTAGATCCACTGATTTTCGTCTTCACCATAGTAATGATGCAGTAACTATTCAGAGTGTGAATTTAGTACGTGTTTTAATTGAGAAAATTTACTGTGTGAGATAGAGAGAGAAATTTGTGAAATGTAGAGAATAAATGAAGTTAGATCTAATTAGATGCGGTATAAAAAGTTGTTGCAGATATTTTTTTATTAAAAATATTAGTTTTTAATAATACATTTTTGCCCTTCAACTTTTGTGTTAATATAATAATGGATCTAGTTTTGGACTTTTGGGTGCTCTATAAGATTGTTGGGACTTAAGCACGTATAAAAGATTATTTTTTTACTTTTGAAAAATAAAATCTTTTCAATTTTGAAAATTACGAAAAATAACCACTTAGAAAAACTTTTCTAAAAAACAACAAATTTATTTTTTTCACTTGTGAAAAAAAAAACAAATTAATTTTATCACTCTGAATTTATTTTAAATTGTTAAAAAAGTGAATTTATTTTCACTTGTGAAAAACAAAATAAGTTTAAAGTTAAATTATTTCACTTTTTGACAATAAAAGAATTTCACTTGTAAAATTTTAAGAATAAAAAATTAAAAAAAAGCATATAAAAGTTATAAATCAAAAATAAACACAAGTTTTGAAAATAATTTTTACATGTTACAATAAAAAAATTTCACTTGTTAAAATTATGAAAATAAAAATTCAAAACACATCCAAGCCAAAGATCGTTAAAAAATGTAAAATATATAATGGACTTAAGTAGGGACTCTTTAAACTTGACAACTTTTGTTTAGCCTATCCAAGCCCAGGCCGTTACAAATATTACATATTATTTGGTTCTTCATAATAGGTTTTACTTTTCACATTAGCAGCCAAACTCCAAAAATATGCATCCTCTTCCTCTTCACCTATTAACAACTTGATCAATTAAGAAACCAGCCACCTTTTACTGTAAGTTTTATTAGTCCCTTTTTTTTAAGTAAAATTTTTAAGTTTTTATGTGTGCATCTTTTCGAATTTTTTTCCTATTTAGATAGTTAATTTTTAGGCACATTATAATTAAAATAAATATCTGTTGATTAGATTAAAAAAAGCAATTTCATTTTTATTTTTATAATATCTGTTGATTAAACTAATGTATTTTAAGAATATAGTAATTTGTAGTTTAATGTTTAGATCCTTAGACAATTAGAAAAAGTTAATGTTAATTAGCTTTTAAGTAGAATTTTTTTTTCACATGTGAAAAATAATTTCATTTATATTTAATTGATGACTATTTATTTTTTTATAGGTTAAATTAACAGGTTATACTGAAATGGTTAAAGAATACCATTTTCTTTTTAAGGTAGATGAATCAACTATGCATGGTCTGGTAAGATTCTAAACAAAAGTGAATAAGTATTTTCTAAGTAAATATTGAATAATTATTTTCTATAGTAAAGTTGATTTTTGATGTTAATTATCAGGTTTTACCCAAAGAATTTAAAGGCTTGCATACACATGAAGAAACCCCTGGTATTACTTATTTAGACACTACAAAAAAACAATATACTGTCAAAATCAGTGACTTTGGTAATTCTGAATGTATGATACACGGTCCTGGTTGGCTTAAGTATCTTGAAGATTTCAATGTTCAAGATGGATTCTATTTATACTTTCTTGAAACAGACTATGGTTGTTCATTAGTTAATGAGTTTGATCAGAATGGATGCCCTACAGATCTTGAATTCTCAAGGAATTTTTATTCTAAAGAACCAAAATGTTTAACATTTGCAACTAAAGATTCCTTAAAGTTTACGGTAATTTTATTAAACTAACAACTTTTTTAATTTTATTTAATATATTCTTTTTTAAAACTATATTATACAAAACACTTAATTATTATAATTTTTCTTTTCAGACACTTCCTTCTGAATACGTTAATGCCATTCGAAATGAAATGAATTTTAATCCTTCTTCAAGGATTAATGTTTCTACTAAATATGGAAGATACAAAGTTAAGACTCAGTCTGTTGATGGTGATTCTTTATGTTTTTATGATTTGGAATGGGAGAAAATTTGTGAACTTTGTGAAATTAAAGAAGGCTATATTTTTCTATGGAGTTTTATAGAATATAATTCAGAATTCCGGTTAGAAGTGTTTGATGAAAACTTGGTAGATATTGATGATGAAGATGTCAAGTTACCTTCAGGTTAAATTTTAAAAAGTAGATAATTTATATTCAATCAATTATACTTTTAGTATATTCTATGATAATTTTCTTTTAATGTAGGATTTGCAAAATTTGATTTCGTACCAGTTGAAAATCAACCAAGGATGTTTCATGCCAAACTGACAACAAATGCTATTGTTAAAGGATACACTGTAAATTACATATCTTCTCTTTACAACTTATTTTTTATATATTTTAAAATTATTAATTGTTATTTACAAATACTTTCTTATTTTTTGCAGACCATACCACGTGGTTTTGTTCAAGCTCATAATCTACATCGTTTTGAACGTGTTCAAGTTTATACTAATGAAGATGTTTATTCTATGGAAGTGATTGTATATCCAGAAAGAAGGTATACACAATTTGGAACACATGCTTCTGCTAATGTTGTTCTTAAA